>JAHYIQ010000034.1:0-1200000 GCA_030673865.1 Melipona bicolor | reverse complement strand
TGCTTCGGCTAGTAAACCTTTAACCTTGTAGTAATTGCGAGTTAACATCGTTCACGCAAGATTAATTTGACTGTGCGAACGAGTTGATCATTACTATAACAGTATATAACTTATGGAACGCCGTAAAAAATATTCGAAGGCTGCGATGCTGACTATGCGAATGCCTAACGTTTCAATATAATTATAGTACACACCTACGATTTCTTTTCAATATAATTATAGGCTGGCCAAGAAATAGTTGCGTTCTGTTTGCATATAAATGAAAGGCGAATTTTTCACGGTGAAATTTGGAGAAGCAATTTTGACACTGCCTTAGTTTAAAGCATGTATATCGGATAATATTTTGTGAGCTCTTTCTTGAAAGTAATAGTGCAAATTACGTCTTTGACTTTCCATATTAAAATCGACGCAAAATAATTGTTAATGAAACCAGACAGATTTGAATAATCAGATATCAGATTGCACAATAAATTTGCGGTTTAAAACGGAGTCAATTACATTTCAAGATACACATGTTTGTCTATCAAAGAAAAAGGAAATAATAAAACGACCTATGTCACTTGCTCTTTCTAAAATTGACAATTTACTTCCTTTGCTTGTGTTTCCCAAAACGAACGACGAAGCGCGAGAAAAATCGTGCAATGGAAATAACATTCTTGATCCCTGCGACTTTGAAAACTTCCGGAAACGATGAAACACCGCGACAACCTTTCGTTCCCATCGAACTCACTGACAATGGGACACCTCCCTACCTTTCAAACGACGATTCAATCAAAACACGCATCCTACTAGCGCGTTAAAATTCCGTTACACGTTTTCCCATGGTACGCAACGACCACAGCTCGAACCTCGAGCGAAGAAGAAAGAACAAGGGACAAGAATAGAAAAGCCAGAGGAGGAGTCCCGGTCGCGACGCTTCTCTCTGTAAACGTTACTCGATCAAAGACAATGGAAACTGGAGAGACAATCGAACGCGTCGAGCCTTCGTGGAGGCCTTTTCGTTGCCCAACGCACGTGTTGCACGGGAGAGCCTCCTCCGTCGATATTGAAATTCAACGGTGTGCTGCTGTCACGGTAATAGGAGAAGATTGCTCCAAAAAAAAAAAAATACTGACGCCAGCACCGAACAATCGTCACTTATGACGAAGAAAAGCGCGATTACTTCACTGTGGCGATCGGGGCTTGTCCACGATCAGCGATTTGTTATAAAAAATTATATCACTATATTACTATATAATTTGTCCAGTATTATATTACAATACTGAATATGAAAATATTGGGAGGTACGAAAAAGAGTTCTAGAGAAAGACTTTTCATAGCTCAACTGAACTGTCTTTATTGATTTTGACTTCTTATACAGGGTATTATCTCCCAAAAAAGGCAGATAATTTTGCTGCATCTTGGATGCCATTGTCGTCCGTTTTATCTCGACGAAAATTCAAACGTGGAGTTTCCCGCGCTAGTTTCTACGATCCAGTGATCAGGGGAAGCGCGCGCGAAATTACCAGAGTTGAGAGTAATTGCGTCATATCGATACGATTCGTATCGATACGAAACGAAAGCCACAAGGCTTTGGTTCTTCTAATGCCACAAAATGGAAAAAAAAACTCCGCGGTGCATCGACGGCGCACGATGTCGAAAGATCGTTTTCGAAACGATTCTAACCTCCATTGAACGGCGATCGATCACCGTTATCGTGAGAATGGATCTTTTAATTGCCTCGCCAACTGCCGCGATCTCGTTTAAAGATCACTCGCGTTTGTTCTTCCGTCTCTTTCCTCTTCTTCCCTTTCAGTTATATTTTTGCGTTGCGTTTCTCGTCTCGAGCATTCTGCTCGTAGTCTATGCTTTTTTTTTATCCCTGAAAGTGATTTTAGCGGGAGTAACCCAGAAAATCGGGCCTCTTCAGGTGCCCGCAACGCTGATGCAACGAAAATTAGCGATTGGTTGATTGGGTCACGTGATTCGCGAGTAGGAGTGGCGTTGTCTGCTACTGAGCGATCGCGCCTGTAATTTGTTTTGTATCGAATGTTTGCGTGTCAATAAAATTTTATGGCAAAAAAGTCGTCTTTATTTCCTCAGTCAGAACAGTTGCTTCTGGGCCTTTCAGTGAGACGAATCGTACTGGGGTACGAGTCGTGCACTTTTTTTGGTTAATGCGGAACGACGTGTAACGCGCGGAATTATTAGAATAATATTCTATACGGTACGGTAAGCACACGCGTCGGTGGCGCAATCAAGCTTCTCGGCGAACAAAGAGGCGATCGCACGTTAGATTATCCGGGTCTCGCTTGTCTCGTGCATTACGTATGTCGGGGACACAACGATAGGGGTGACGAAAGGCTTAATTGTGAGTAATACGGCTGTCTATCCGCGGTTCTGATTGTTAACAGTCGCGTAATCCTTCGTTATTCAATTCCATGTTCCATGTTCCTTTGAAATCAATATTTTAAATCAATCTCTCCGATTTACGAAAAAATAAAAAATGTACCATGCATGTATCGTGTACATGCATGTAATTCGATAAATTCTTTCCCTCTAACGTACAAAGTAATCCTCCATTCTGCTCACTATCAATTTTTAAGACGCGTTCGTAGATGGAAGAAATATTGCTTTAATTGCGGGTAACGAAGCAAACCTTCGTTTCTTTCCACCGTAGAAAAGAAAAAGTGCAAAGAACGATTCAATTAAACGAACCAACGATCGCGAACACATTAATCGATCCCTCGACGTGAGCAAATATCCAATTATTAACGAAAGCAATTACCAACTGAATCACAATTATCGGCCGCTCGCCTAAATGGGTCCGTGCAACTTTCACTCGAAGACCCCCAGGTAATCGAGTTAATTGTTGCAAATCCCTCGCAACGCTCTCCGCCCGTCAAAGGGAACGAACGAAACGCGTGAAAAGTCCGATCGAGTCGGAAAATGAGATTTCGCGTTTCGCGTCGATCTTTTCCCTTCCACCTCGCGATCGATTTCCGCTAATTACTCATTGATTTTCGCCGCCTCCGTGCGTCACTCCCTCTTCTCGGATTTTTTCGGAAAATCTTCGAAAAACGAGACTGAGGAATCTTGAGGACAATATTTGTAACCTAATCGTTATTTCAATACGTAAATTCTTGTTTTTTTCCTCTCACGAATGTGTATCTAATTCAAAAATTCGCAATTGGTAGATATCACGACGAACACATTACACGTTTTCAGGTGTTATCTGCGCGAATCTGCATTCTTTCGTAGCCTTAAATTTCGCGCGTGGCGTATTAACCGGTGGAATTAATACGGCAATCAGATACGATAAATCAGCAAGAACAAATTACTGAAAACGAGGTGAAAGTTTCGCGCTCGTCGTAACTTTCAAATTTAAACAAATTGACGCACGCTCGTTCGAGTCCTCCATTACGTGGCTCTTCCTAAACGACGCATCTCCTCGTGAGAAGTAACCTTAGGTTTCCATCGCAAGCGAATGAAATTTATTAAGATTTAATCGCCAGCTTAGATTTATCGTTGACAGCTGACGAACGCGGGTTTTATAACGTCGATACGAATACAATGAACAGGTTCCTTTAAGCGCGCCAGTTCCTGTTATTGTAAAATCCGCCGTCTACGCGCAACAACACTCATTAGCTAGAAAGTTTCTGTTTGCAATGCGGCGTTACTACGCCCGGGGGCGAAATTTCCTCGGAGACATCTCGTTAAAGTAGGCACGCATCCACGATCTGCTGCCTTTTCGAGTACGATCCTTCAAAATTTTACAATGGCCTTTTCTCGAATAACGGCACGTGCGATGCGCCAAGAATGACCAACGAACACTCTTGCGTGTACAGAGGGTCGTGAGAGGCAGTGAAATATTTATAACAATCAGAACATTCAAGAATTAAATTAAAAAAAAAAAAAAAAGAAAAGAAGAAGAAAGAAGTTTCAAAAGAAAGAGAATTTTGGCGAAAATACACTTTTGGTGGAAAAGTTGTTTTTCTAATATGTGACTAGTACGAAGAATCTACAAGTATGAAACTTTTTTCACAGAACATTTTGCATTTTAAATTTCAGTGTGTTGCAGCGTCAAAGAGCAGAAATCGTTTCTACGGCTAATAACAGAGAGCGCTGTTACTTCAAACAACTGAAGTTACTTTTTGCAAATCGTACGTAGAGGTATACATTAACGAGTTCCAGATATACTTTCTATGTCGTACTTCCGTTTGCATCACTCTTACGATGCAGCGATATCGTTGAGTAAACACCGGACTTCGATGTGTATGCAAATATTAGAATTAATTATTTCCCTCTCGCGTCATGTACCTACATATTATAAACCCACGCAACGATCGAATATCAGTTTTAATATTTTATCCGAATGTCGGGTTTTTATAAAAAAAAAATTTCTAACATCAAAATATAATGTTGATCAAATACTGTTCAATCTAATCGTTAGATACACACGCGGTGTTGTAAAATTTTATTTCTTATTTATGTTTCGTTTGAACATGTTCGTAGAAAAATTTTACTGCAAACACACAAGTATCCATAAATACCATAAATCATAAGTTCGAAGATCAAACATTGACGCTACGTGACTCGCCCTGCAACCACAAAATTCCTAGATATCCCTTTTCCTAACCAAACAAAGCAGAGGAAAAAGAAAAGATAAAGGTTTCATAATCTCTTTGATAATCTACAGTATGAATTGTTTGGATTTCGAGTGGTGCTGATTTTGAGAGGCAGCTGGATACGTTCTCGCGGAGGAAAAGTCGCACGCGACCTCGTTGTATGGACCTCGAGCTTACACGTGCCTGCAAACACGTGTTACATCGTGTAACAATCGGCAAACGAACGTGCTCTCTCTCCATCACGATGGACACGGGACTGCAATTTCCGGTGGAGCGACGCTTCTATTAACAGGACTCAATCAACTTTTTGAACAAAAAGCTGCACGACTTGTACTCCAGTACGATTCGTCTCACTCAAGACCCAGAAGCAACTGTTCTGACCCAGGAAATGAAGACGACATTTTTGCCATAAAATTTTATTGATGTGCAAACATTTGAATCGATAGAAAATAAATTACCAGACAACGCCACTCCTACTCGAGACCTAGGCCACGCCCCCTCGCGAATCACGTAACCCATATCGACCAATCGCTAATTTTCGTTGCATCAGCGTTGCACCTGAAGAGGCCCGATTCACTTTCAACGATAAAATGTCTGTATTATCAAGTGTCCTTTCGTTCAGATAATTTGAAACTCGAACAGTGATTTATCACTGAGCGAACGTTATTTTTTACAACTTTGTAAAAAGAAATCGCACAATAATCAACTTAGGCCTACTTTAAAACTTTAAAGAGACCTCGAACTTTAAAGTAAGCCCAGGTTCGTTGTACGATTTTCTCTTTTTACAAAACCATAACACTTTAAATATTTAGTGTCCGATTATCAATGGAAGTCAGTGTATTTGGTACAATCATGAAATGTATTTAACTCGTAATTTTTATGTATTTCGAGTGTTTGCAGTAAAATTCAAAATATTCAATACTTAAACAATTTCGAAATATACTTGCAGAAAAGAAGAACTTGAAGCGCGACTCAATTTTAATAGAAAATCATTGCATATTACTTGTTCGTCTATAAATATAAATAACGGTTTAACCTACAATTGCAATCGGCAGTATAATCAGCAAACAACGCTAAGAAATTCGCTGACCGACCTACTTGCGTTCGGTACAACGCTGCAGAAAGCATTTTGGGACACGGCGCGGCGTGTCTTCATCGTCGTCGCGAAACGCTGACTCGCGGATTTTCGCGAAAAAAATATACAGCGCCAAGGCCGACCACCTTGACACACAAGAACACATTCGCTCTTGGAAGCCGGAAAATGTTAATCACACTGTCTCATAAACAGTGAACAGCAGCTTTGAGATAGCGTGCTCTTACTAACTTATGTCGCGATTAACACTTCGAGAATCAAAGAAGATCATCGAAGAATATAAATAAAATGTTCCTTTTCAAATTCGACTGTAAAATCGAGATGGAATGTCTTAAAATATTTTAAATAAATATTTTAAATAAATCCTAAACGTTCTTTCACAATTATAACGTTAAAATAGAAAACTTAATAATCTAAATTGGTTAAAAAGAAATTGGCGATACTGATGAATTAATATGACATTAGGTGTACATGAAGGAAAAGGGGGAAAGTACGAGATTCAATTTATTAAATAATCCGATTGGTTGGTTAACTTTATCGATGCGTTCAATTGCCGTGTAAATATTCCGAGAGACGTTAATTACGAATAAAATTGGCGGAGATTCGATCGCGATGATTATCACCACGTCGTTTGCTTTTCGCTTCTTGCTGCCCGCCGATAATTGAAGGATAAAATTAAAGCAGCACGGAGGTTCGTCAAATCGCTAAACTGTGCCGAGACCGAGGGCGTCGAGTTGAATCTAATTAACGACGTTATAATCGTGTACGACAACTTTGCAGCTCGCGTCGAGTTAGCTTGAAATTCTTTCACGGGAGCACGGAATCGAGAGTTCGTGGTTGCATTTTACCGCATTTTACCGACTAGCCACGTCAGGGAGATAACGAATTAATTTTTAAAACACGTTGCTTTCCGACTCTCGTTTACATTTTAATTAAACAGAAGTCAATCCTTGGGAGAGTCGGAGGCAATTAAGAGATGTCGACGATAATCATCGCGATCTACGTGGTTTCGCAAGTGATCGACAGAATTCCATGGAATTCTAAAATTTCTAGAATTGAAATGCACGAAAAATTTGTAGCGGATAATTAGAATTATTAATTCGTAAATAAATGAGGAGGAAGTGTGGAAAAGCGTTAAATACGAGTCGTAAATAATTTCCAAACAAAAAAAAAAAAAAAAATAATTTCTCGAAAAATGTCAAACTACAAAAAAAAGTCTAGTTCAGAGAAGAAAGACTCGACTTACTGACAGAGCGATGCTCGGCAATCGAAACAGTTTGCCATAGCCGCGCAATCGAGAAGGGTGCCGTCGCTCTTTTTCATCGATATTCATCGGCGGAACGTCGAAATTACAACGATGTTTTCATCCCATCGAACGCAAACACCGATCGCCGAGGTGGCCAGTCTGTAAACACATCTTTCGTATGCAGCCAGATACGCGTATGGAAATGCGCGCATTGTTTGCCGTGTAAACGCGCAACGAGTCGGCGGAAGTCACGTGACGGCCTTTCTTTCTTTCGTTCTCTGGTACGAGCTACTGGAAGCGGTGTCGATGCGTCATTATGTAAGAAAAATAAGCACATCGTCGATTTTCCCCGAAAAAACCAGGAAAGATTCGATGACGAGAAACACACTGGATACGTAATGAAACGACACTTCCTCTCTATTCTTGTTCCCTCGAGACAGCATTAAACAAGATATTTGTTATTTGGTTTCAGTTATTCGTCGATATTTGTTCATTTATTTATTATTAAGTTCTCTTAAAATTTTTTTAAATTCTTCGAAATTTTTAATACGTTTCACATTAATTAGATTAGTAATCCGATCTTCAACTTTATCAGATAATTGAATTTCGGCTCTGGTTTCACTAAGAATTTTTGTGCAATTTCAATTCAAAATTTATTAATCATCAGTTAAGCGTCGAAATAATTTTCAGATCGTTCCGAACGTTTTCACATTCTTCTCTCTATTTTTCTTCGAAGCAACGACGATGTTGAGGTTGTTAATCGAGTGTTTCCACGGCTTATCTGGCCGCACGATGGTGAATCGACGAATCATAGGAATGGTTCTATTAACCCTTTGAACCAGTGGAGGATAACGGAATATCGACTCCATAGGTGGAGCAGACTCGATACACCATCGCGGATGGCGGAGTCGCGTGTTGTTTATTTTTCACAATGAAATGATCGCAGCGAGAGAACAGAGAACAACTGGTCACGTGGCCTTTCTCGGCCAAGGTTCGCGTAAAAACCGTAATTACGAAGAGACGTGTAATGACGAAAGCCGATGCAACCCGGTTCAGGACCCGGCGCGATTTATGTTCCAAGTTTTAATAACGAAGAGCGGAAGATAGCAGAGGGAGAAAGGGGAGAGGGGGGAGGGTCTAGGGATGCGCGGAAGATGCAATTTCGAGGGGCGTTCAACCGCATCCATCCGGGCCGATAGACAACGTCACCTAGACCGGAGAGAAGTCCTCTTCTCGTCTTTAATTAGCGGGCCACTCTCCTCTCGGTCTGCCACTTGACCCGGTGCGCGGCGCACGTGAACAAGAATCGATGTCATTTATTCGAGCACTTGCCGTTCATTAAATACGAAAACCCGAGGAGACTTCTCTCCTTTGGCCGTTCTTCTCGCTGTCTTTGTTTCGTTTCTCGTTTCCATTCTCCAGAATCCAGAGTCGGACGAAGAGGCGAACACTCATCGTGGAATGATTTCCACGAACGGTGAATTTATTCTTCCCTCTTTGCTTCGGGCGATCGATCATATACACGAGCAGGACGATTACATAAAGAAAGGTTTATGCATTTTTATCTTCTTTCGCGATCGTTACTGGTTTTAAAGAGAAGGAAGATGTATTCTGGGAGTCGATGCAATATCGTTCGAAGCAGGAAATTTAATGTATTTAACGGACTTTATTCTCGAAATTTTTCACTAACGAAGGAAGGAAAGAAAACGCTCTGTCTTTCGCCTAATAATAAAAAGAAGAAACATGAAGAAACGAAGCGTGTAAAGTTCCTGAAGACCCAGGATAAAATAGCGCGAAATACACACGGGATGCCGGGGGGGAGAATAATTTCGCTGATAAACGAAAACTGGTTATCTCGGCACGCCGGACGACTGCGGAGCGACTAACACACTCCGGTTCATTGTCCTTTTGTCAGTTAGGCCACACATGCCTGGCCGCCACTTACCGGTCAGATCAAGAGACGTTTACAAAGGCGTAATTGTGATTTGTATCTACGTATCCCGCATGACGTCCGCATCGCGTGCGCAATTACAAGGGACGCGGCCTCGCCGTGATTGCACTTCCTGATAAACGTCTCTATCGTATTAGTAATTTTCGATCATCCGCGCGATTAACCGGCGAGCTGCAACGTAGAAACGCAACACAACTCGTTCCAGCATCTATCGGGTGATCCCGCGATGCACGAGCTGCGAGGCAATTATAAGTAGGCGTGCTGCTCTCCGATGAACATTGTTAGAGAGAGCACGTTCCTCGCTGGTCCTCTGTTTCTTTTTTTATCGCTGAAAAACTCTTCAGGTGCAACGCTGATGCAACGAAAATTAGCGATTGGTTGATTTGGGTCACGTGATTCGCGAGGGGGCGTGGGCTAGATCTCGAGTAGGAGTGGCGTTGTCTGGTACTGAGCGATCGCGCCTGTAATTTGTTTTGTATCGATTCAAATGTTTGCGTATCAATAAAATTTTATGGCAAAAAAGTCGTCTTCGTTTCCTAGTCAAAACAGTTGCTTCTGGGCTTATCAGTGAGACGATATTAATTCCCTTAACACGATACGCACGTGTATAGTCAACTACCCAGATAAAGTATCTTCGGTTGGAAGTTGGACACGCAAGAAACATATCGAGTAGATCGAAGTTAATTGCAAATATCTCGGTAGCGAGAGGGGTTTCGTGCATCTGGTCCCCGTGACGTGCCGATCTTCCGACTCACTGAAGCTCGAGTAGCCAAAGACGTCCTGCCGGGCATTAAAGTCACTTCAGTGGACAAGTCCTCTGTTTGAAACGGCGCGTACAGCAGAACGACAGCGTCATTATCATTCGTATTAGACGGCGATAACGAGAAATCTATTCAGACGTTAATAAACTGAAAGCCACCGGTGGGAAGAATCGGGCATAAATTGAATCGGCATAATGCACATTTAAGCGGAGTCAACGACAGCTTGCAGCTACAAATCAACTTTCGATGACCTTTTCCAAGCCAATTTCTGTCTAAGCGAGTCGCGAACGACCGCGATACGCGTCTCCCTCGCGCGGCCGTAATTTTCTGGCTATCGTGCATGTCCGCGGCTGGTTTAGAATTTTCTCCTGATTATAGTTTTCCATCGCGATATCGGAGAAAACGTCCCTGCCAGACCGGAATCGCCGGCTGATTCGAAATTATTACCGAAATCGACTCTACGTCGGCCTCTTGCAACGATCGTGAGAAATTGGTATCTTTGAGAAGTCCGTTAAGAACCAGTTTCGTTTATCGTTTATCGCTTATCGGCGACTCAGTCGAAGGAATATTTCCAAACGGTTACACTCGAGAGATTCCCCGACTACTTTGAACTTTGTTCGAGCTTCAAAGTCGGCACTATGGAGATCGATATTTAATTACCAAGCCAACGAGTTTAACGACGGATTTCCGTGCACATTGTTGCACAACGGGTAATTCCATTTCGGAGACTTCCGCAGGGCTTCTCTGTTGCTATCCGCTCAATGATCGTATACTTCGTAGTCGAAAACAACGTGGTCGACTTCGAAACTCGGGAAGCTCGATCTCGTTTGGGCAATTCGAATCGAGATCGAACCGTTTCTCTTTCTGCGATTAAAAACCAAGTTTTGCGCCAAGTTCCAATTTCACCTTTGCTCAAATTGTCTTTCCGCGAAAATTGTTTTTCTCTAAATCTGACAATCAAGAATGTTTGTCTAGAACTCGGAGGAGAGACTGACCAGCTTGAGGGGAGTTTCTCCTTTCGTTTGTAGCCACCACGCTTGAATTGTAAGCGTCGAATAAAGTAAGGAAAACCGCAGACGATCCGAAGTCGAACCGTGTACACCATTCAACACACGGAGATACGTGTACGAGATAGGAGCAAAGTGCAGGAGTAAAGTACAAGATACCCATCTAACGTATAACTTTGACTGGAACAAACAGCCATTTCTTTTTTGATTAATCCGACAAACGAGTCAATAACTACTGGAGTGATTGTCGCTCGTTGAAGGAAGGGGAAACTCTCGAATAGGATCCACTTGTCGCGAGGGAAATTAAAGAACCACCCGCCAATCGGCTGTGGACAAAATTCACACATACTTCCAAAGCGTTTCCAACTTGCAATTTTCTCGAAAATAAAAAATCTTTCAACCGTTGGTTACTCGATAATTTGATTATTCCCGATCCTCGTTTACAGAGTCTCTCCGTACGTGCGTGAAACTAATCACGGAGAGTGTGTATTACCCCGTACAAAGACACGGAGACACACGGTGTCGTGAGCTTTCGCTCGACGACATGTACATGCGGCCTTATAATCGGCTGGACAAATGGATATCTCCATTAGCATAGCTATAAGCGCACCCGAGAGACCCACATATGCACGGGCGCATAAAGTCAAAGTGCGTATGAGGATAACGGTATAATGGCGTGGCATATATATATATAAAGACACGAAGACACAACACATCGAGCAATGTAGGTGATGCTGAAAATGCACACGTGTGTGCGAGTGTGTCCAGGACTTCGGAATTCGACGAACAGACAACACGGGGGAAAATGGCTAATCAACGCAACGGTTGGCCGTGATTTTCAAATGTCGCCGCGGGCAATGTCTATCGGTCAGGCTCGCGCTTCGCTACGTATCGGTTTTCGCTTGTAATTTACTTACTTGTTGAAGCTGCCTGAAACACAATTGCCTGTATCCGTGGCACGAAAACCAGCCGGCAACGTGTCTATCGTTGGTAATTAACCCTGAAACCTTGTACGATGCTGATGCGTGATATATTATAACTGGAAGAAATGTGACGTGGTGGTGAGGTAGATTCTCTCCAGTGACGATGGATTCTCTGACATCGACGAATTGTCACGACATTTAGGCTCGTTATATCTCTGTAAGTTGTCGATCCGGGTTTGGAGTATTTCAATTTTAAATTTGATTCTTTTTTGTCTTTTCTTAGCGTACCACGAATCTCACTTGACTATGAATTTATTAATAATTTCCAAAAGAGTGTTTCGAGCTCCAGCTGGTTTGCTCAATTCGTTAGAAAGTGTAGAGTGCAACTTACTTCTCGTCGGAAATTCTCCAGTGAAAATCGAAAAATGAAATTTCTTTTAACAAACACTGCGGAATCTGCGTGTTAGGACTACAAGGTAACAGTTGCAAACGATTGACCAGTTAGAAAACACGAAACGAAGCGTGATCGGTTGCTTGTTCTCGAGCGGGCGTAAATCAAGCAACGCGAGACGGAAGGAAACGCAGTTCATAAGCAGCGATCCTCGAGACAAAGAGGAAAAGTTAGGAAAACGATTAAACGTCGCGGCTACGCGTACTAACTTTCTATGCCAGCATTATACTTTCATATGAGCAGTCGCGGAGCGGCTTTTTACACGGGGCCCTACAATTTTTAACGCACTACTTGACGAGTGTATACTCGTTTGCCGCGACGGCAGAGGAAGAAAAACCGAGTATTGCAAAATTTTTAAACCAGCCGCGATTTACGAGTCTGTTTGACCAACGTGATTAAAACGGTCGCGCGATTAACCAGTTAACTGCGTTCGACGTGTATACACGTCAATCCAAAATTTTATACACGTCCAAAACTTTATGTCGGACTATATACTCGTGTAAAATAAAAAATTACTATACTTTAAAAACTACAAATTTCAATAAGAAGTAATAAAAATGTCATTTGGTGGTATGTTTCCTTTATATTACCAATAAAACTGTTATGTATTTTATAAAAAAAAAAGTTTGATCATTCTCTTTGGAGTTGATTATTTTTCCCAATGCATCTGGTATTCTTCGAATTGCTTTAAAAAGAGAATAATCAAACTTTTTATTGGTAATATAAAGAAAAGATACCAATAAATGAATATTTATTGAAATCTGGAGTTTTTAAAGTGAATAGTAATTTTTTATTTTACACGTCTACCGTACGGAAATAAAATTTAAATTGACGTGTATAAACACTGTTGTTAAACTGTTATATTTATAATAGGAGCATTTGCCCTGCGGTCGACGTGTATACTCGTTATTGCTTGATTTTAATTACGCATCCCGCGAGGGATTTTTAAAACTAAATCCCGCTGTTAACTGGTTAATTGCAAGACGTTTCTCTTCGCGTTTTCGTCCTATTGCAAACTGTGATTATACACGGCGTTGCCAGATGGCGTCCACTACTACGCGCGAGTTTTAGGTTATGTTCCCAGGAGAAACCTTTTGTTTTGCTACGAAAAGTGTGTCACTCTACCTCGTACGTGTAACAACGTCTAGTATCTGAGCCTCTCAAGAAACCAGGATGATCGACTCTATTTTTTGCAAGATTCACAATATTATTGTTTAGGTATTAGTAGCGATTAGCGTACTAGTTTTCGAGAAACGAGATGATTTATCTTATTGTACGCTCACTCGTCGCAAAGTAAAAATTCAAGGTAAATTTTAAAAAATAGTGACTCTGCTTTGCGATTTCGAACTCGATCGATATGCAATCATTTTGAATTCTCTTCTGAACACGATTCTGTTTACATTGTTTCAAAATTACGCGCCATTTTAGAGGGAAACCAGAGCGCGCCAATTATTGGGTAATATTCCGTAAGCGATTTTCGTAATCGTTTCTCGACTATCGCAACTTGTTTGCACAAAAACGCATTACCAGAAGATAGAAAATCATTAAAAAGAAAAACTATCATACGTCTACCGATACATTTCAATCTACAGATAAAGAAAAGTTTTCCGATTTAGTTAGCACTTTTTGTCAGAGAGGTTAAGTTAATGCAACAGCGTGGAAGAAACAGGAAACAACAGGAAATTCTCCGACGTCGTCAAAATTTTTGACCCTTTCATCTTTATTCATGATATTCTAATAACCTCTGCACCTAATTTCCAACAGCGCCTCTAATTACCTTTACTTTACGTTCTAATATTCTTAAATTATTCGTAAACTCGGTTGATTGCTTTCCAACGTGTAGATTTAAATTTTGAATAACAACAAAGCTATTCTATTTCGTTTATTTGTACTCGTAGCATGTTTCAAAATGACATTAGCGATACCGTGTGAGTCAAGCAACAACTTTCGAGTGAAAATCGAGAATCACTTTTTCACTGTAAGTATATCACTAACTCCACCAATTCATTACGAAAAGAAATCCTTCATGGTGAAAAAAAAATTTTAAAAATTATGTTTATTGTAAAATACATCTACGCTCAAGGCCTGGATACTGTATGACGTATTAATAATAAAAAAGTATAAGAAATTATTATATTAATAGAATTTCCAAAGATTAAAATGACCAATTTGTAATTTTTATTAGAAATTTCGTGAGAACATACTTGAGAGATTTTTCGTAAAATACATAAATCGAAGCTTGTATCTCTTTTATTTTAATGTCTAATAAAATAAATTATATTTAATAAAATTAGCAAAGTGATTGAAATGATTTAAAAATTTTGTACGTGCAACGCAAATCACTTGAAAGAAATTTAAATAATTTTTCGTGAAATACACAAATCGAAGTTTGTGTGTAATTTACTATATTATGTAGCTACTTTTTTACTTTAATGCCTCTAATTGTAAGTGAAATTTTACGTTTTAGACACTGATAGTTCTAACTTTAAAACGTCTTTCCATCGACTCTTGCTCTTACGTAACGTTGCGTAGGAACAACCCCGGAAACCGCAGTGCAAAGATTAAGCGAGACGATGGGCATCGTTGTCGAAAAATTCCCCTGACCCTGCTGGGATTTACCGGCGCGTTGAATTGCCCGGCGTTATGTTACTTTTCCTTAGGATCGTTAACATCGGGCCTCCTTCTCTGCAGGTAGCATATTTATGCTATCGCGAAATCCGAGATACAATGCTGGCCGATCCAGTTACATTGCCAGCACGTTTATGGTTTATGCGAAGCCTTCTTATGCTTGCATGACGCTCGTGACACACTGCGTAAAACACAAGTCTATTAACACGCTACGTCTCACCAGCGTATATATTATTTCATCGTACGTGTCTGTTGCTGACGTACAATAAAAGCTTTCATTCGTGTTGGCAAAAACGCATCGTTTTGACAGCCACACTTTATGAGGATTAGAGAGGATGGGAGTCGGTAGATTCTGTCATTTCTACCATAAGAAACCGGCATGACGACTCGATAAATGTAAAAAACGAAATCGTTTGGTTTTGTATGTGCAAGTGAATATGTGAAATCTTTGCTTTTTACCAACAACGACACACAATTCTTGGAATCAAACATATCCATTTTTGTAATCAGAAATTTACGAATTATAGAGATTTTACGAATTTTTGTTAATTGTATTATATTGTAATTGTGATTAACACGCAGGACCGACACTTACAATATTCGTTGTAAGCCGGTGTCGAACACTTTGGTGGACTTGATTTTTATTAAAAAATACACGTCCAGCTCCGTCTCGAACGTGTTAAAAATAACATCAAACAATTTGATCGGGTATTCCTAGAAAAACGCGTATTTCGCCTGACCTTTTGATCGTTAAACAAAGCTATAAAGATAACTTAGCGACCGCCGTCAATGCAACGGACATTCAAAGTTAAAAACAAACATTTGAATCGATAGAAAACAAATTACAAGCGCGATCGCTCAGTACCAGACAACGCCACTTCTACTCGAGGTCTACTCCACGCCTCCTCGCGAACCACGTGACCCAAATCAACCAATAGCTAATTTTCGTTGCATCAGCGTTGCACCTTTTCTAGGTTACCCCCGCTAAAATCACTTTCAGTGATAAAACTAAATCAGAAACTTTCATCTCCAAACATCAAATCAATCAGCATTTAGATTCTCTAAAATAAACTATCTGAAATATCGATTAATAAATTTCAGATTCATCGTCGTCAAAGTAAAAGAGAAGAGGTAAACAATTTCAGCTGTGTTCGACGTCAGAGTATTTAATTTTTATCACCAGTGACGTATACTCCGCGTCATTCTCGTTATCGTTGAAACGATAGAATGAATTATGCGACAACGTTGCGCGTAATCGGCAATAAAATCCGACGATCGTAACCGCGAAAACAATCGTACGCTGACACGCCGAATAAGCCATTCTGTCTTGCATAATACGCCTCTTGTCGCTGAGTGAGAACGAGCGCCGATGCACTTCCACAGCTGGTTGGCGGATTTCGAAACCCGGATAAAAATTCCTCAATGACTCATTGATTCAAACTAATCGCGCATTATGCCACGATTGGTCGCGCTTCTTTTCCTTCTTTCATCAAATGGAAATGTTAACCCCCGTGTATAACGATGTGTAACTCACGAATTACGTAATCACTCATCTGTGTCTTTCGAATCTCTCGATCTGCATAGGTAGAATGACAGCGTGCTGCTTTGTTTGAACGCAATCGACACTCTCGTAGTAAAAAATGATCACAGTATAATTTTTTTTAATTAAGCGACGATGTTTTACTACGAGGTTTGTATTGCCAAATTTTTGCTAACGTGACGATTTAATTAGATACACTAATATGACAAATATTTTGATGATGATTGTATTTAAAAATAGTGTAGTCTCTTTGAAGAAAAGATCATTCTTGTTCTGAATTCTTCAATTCTACACGATTACTACACAATTAACAGTAATTTTCATTAGTATTTCAATAATTAAATAAAGAATTAAATTATAATTCTGTGCGAAAAATAAAATAAAACATGGGCTCATTTTAAAACTTGAAGCCTCCACTTAGTTCATTTTATATGTTTTTACACAATGCAACAGATGGCAAATTTTCTTTTCGAAAATGAATATTCAAAGTTCAATAAATTGGCGGGAAAGAAGCGTGCAACAAATATTAAGGAAATTTCAATCTTCAAATCTATCGTAAATTCAGCGATGGGAAGCATTTTTCAATATGTTTTCACTATGACATAATTTATAGCATTCTGGAGAAAGAAAGTGTCTTCACTTTATCATTTGTGGCATAGTCTTGTTAGAACAAAGTATACGACGTATTTTCAAAGCAGAGGCTTCAAGCTTTAAAACGAATCCAAGTTTATTGTCACGCGATCTCCATTTTACAAAATTACAGCAGTTTCGATATTTGGCGTTCCGAATATTTCCGGGAGAAATAAAAAAGGAAAAAAGAAAAAATCTTGTTTGTTAATTCATGAAATCACGGCTCCACGCCTCGCGAAACATCGAACGAACCGCGTCTATCCGACAGCGCTCTATGGGCATAGAAAGTGCATAAATATGTATGCCAATTCCGTTTACAAAACTGCTGAGCCTTGACCGGTAAAAGTAGAATTCCTTTGGAAAAAAAAAAAAGGACAAATGCAGCTTTTTCTATGCAGACTGCAAATATACGCAGTACAAACGTACCTGTTATTTTACCTCGAGAAACAAAATATCTTTACTCGTTTACATAAGTACGATCTAACTACACGGTCGCGAATAGACAAAAGAGAATCGCATGACGGATCAGTCCGACATTTCAAGGAGACAACTTTCCGATTAGTCCCTCTCCTAGACGCCGACGTAATCTGTTCAATCTGCGGTGGTGGCCAATGTGCGGTCTTATCATCGTCACGCTAAGCAATTCCCCTCCGTCCTAAGGAAAATCATCTGTATTTGCTATACATTCGCTCTATGGGTTTCTTCTAGGAAAGCACGACTGTATGAACGTGCTGGTCAATCGAGAAATCCTAATTTCATTCCGACAGCGTGAGTAGTATCAAACACGTGCAGTGACTTTCATTAACATTCGGACATTAAACACATTTAAACTGTTATAAATTCGCGAAACAAATTAAATTTTTCGTACAATAATTTTCGTAAATCTGGGTTCGTTTCTCTACCCCATCTAATATTCACTAAAATTGCCATTGCAAACAGGAGGCTTCGATCTTCAAATCCATTCTAGATTCAGTCGTTTTCAATATTTTGACACAGCACGATAATTTATAGTATTGAGAAGATTACTAATTTATAGTATTTTGAAAAGAACAGTGTCTTCATTTTTCCACCAGCTACGTGACGTAAGAGCACTTTAGAATAAATCGAATAGCATGTTTCGAAAGTAGGAGCTTCAGTTTATTTCGCGAAATTGTAACAGTTTATTATATAATGTCCAATTATTTAAGTTTCCGAAACATTAACGCGAGTAATTGTACGTACACACAGATTTCGGCACAACAGTTTCTTGTGAATGTTGATTGCTCGACGATATACCGCCGTCTTATTCACTTCAATCAAGCGAATTAATTTTTCTACGAGGGAATTAGCTTTTCTATTTCTCTGAAATGACGAGGTGATGAAGAAAGAAGGGGTTCACGGAAGACCAAGGAGTTTCACGCGGCGATTGCGCAAGCCGCGAAACAATTAGACGCAAATCCCTGCAATGGACTTTCTAAATTCACGTATGAATTAGTCCGAGCGTCTCGATTAAACCGCACACTACGAGTCCTCTGGCTATGTAACGTACGACTCTATGTTAAATCAAAAGGACGTGTCTGTAACTTTCGCTTAAATCAAGTCATTAACATCAAGTATGTAGCACAAAAGTAGCTTATCTATATGTATATTACAAAAAAACCTTAACTGCGTGAAAAGGAAACAATTTGTATTTCGAATATATATGAAATAAATTATCAGTTTGCTGAATACCGAAAGTCTTTGTTTTCAAAACCACATTTCGAGCAGATATTTGATTATTCAATTAACGCGGCAGAATTCTCTTCAAGTTTGATAATGCTACAACGAAGTGCATGTAAATAAATTTAAAAATGACAAATTGAAGCAAAACCACGAGACTGCTCATTATCGGAAAATTAATTTTACTGCACTCCATTACGGAGTTATCGATTATTCTCTTTTCTTTTTGTCTGAATTTAGACTGTAGATAATCAACGATTGATACATTGTTACCGTTTTGTCGAACTAAATTACTTTAGTATCTGGATAATCAATATTCCATTGTACACGTAAAATATATGTAATATTATTTCTGGCAGAAATTATTACACATTATTGTCATATCGTTTGCAGATGGATACTTGGATGGATATTGTGTAAAACAATAAAATACTATGATGCGATTATCATTGTAGATACGTGTAAAACCACTTTGTTGTTCGTATCATGATCGAAACGATACAACGAGATTGTAAATCAAAGTATTAAGCAATAATACCGCTTGATGTAGCCGAAATTGATATTCATATAGATAATGTATATTTTCGGTGGCCGTTTACCAAATTCTGCATTATAAAAAAATTTGTCGAGTTTTCTTATAATATATTTGCGTAACTCCGACTTACAATTAGTATCGTCAATCTCAAACGACACTCGAGCTTGTTGTCTCTCTTTACACGCTCCAAATTAGTATGTCAGCTCTCTAAACGTGTACAACGCGTAAGCTTCAGCACTTGATCAAAACACGCAGCAGAATGACCGACTTTCGAACGATTGAAAAGCCGGCAAAACTGAATATAAACATACAAACGAGTACGCGTCTTGTGCGGCACGAGTTAGCGTTCGCGTGGCGCTAGTGTCGCGTCGGCGTTAACGATCACGGCAGCAGCAGAATTCCAACATACCTAATTAACTACCACGAAAAATATTTTTGTGAAACACCAAGTAGCGAAGCGTTAACTCGACGCAAAGCAGAAAAATGCAAAGAACGAAAGAAAAAAAAAGAACAGCGGCGTAAAGGAAAAAAAGAAAAGAGAAGGAGGAACAAAAAAAAAAAAAAAGAAAAAGAAAAAGGGAAGCTGAACTAGCGGGGCAAAGTTGGAGAAAGCTGCAAGTGGCACGGGTGTCGCATGTGCCTCTGCAGAGTCTGCAGTGAGCGGCGGTGGTTGCTGCGCTTGAAAATTCCGCTGCGCGATGGCGGGCGGCAAGCGTGCGTCTGCTGCTCGGATTGCGCAACTCGCGCGACGCAACGAAATTCGATCATCTTTGCCGCATAATAACACCGCGGCGCGGGGGGAAAAAAGCCGACGAGGAGGAGAGACAGACGGCGAAAAGGAGAGAAAGGGAGAGAGCGCGTTAAAGGTGACAAATGGCGGTGACGCGGCGCAATCGGAACGAAGCGACGCCGGAGAAGTTGGAAACCGTAGCTCGCGAGACGAGGTCACCAGATGAAGCGCGCAGTCGCTAGCGAAGAGAGTGAATCTCCAACTCCTTCGCAATCGGCCGATCAAACCGGGTCGAAATATCGCGAGAGATACGAATATCGAATTTGCAGAATTAAGGCGTGAAAACGATCGTAATCGTTGCTTAATTGTTGTACGTCGCGCTACTAGGCCTCGTTTCGAGATCGATGACGAAACTGACGTTTTATTAATGAGATGAGAGATCGATCGAAAGTTGTCGAACTTCTGGCTCGTTCCAGTTTTTAACGACGGACGGTCGAAGTCAAGGTGAGTTAGTCGATTTCGTGCATGGCAACGAAGCGAGGGTAATTATTTTTATATACGTGTCGCCTTGTACCACCGAATATCGTCGAACGGAAAAATGCGAGAGACGAGACTTTTAAGTAGAAACTGTGTCGCGAGGCAAGTGTCTCGCCAGTTAGAACGACACTTTGCCAATGCTTTCACCGATTTCTGTATTTCCCGCATGTCGGAGCCCGAGCAAGCTTATTGGGATTGTTCAGAAATACGTTTATAAAATAACTAGACAGCGTGAAATTAGTGCAAGGTTGTACGATTGATCACTCTGAGTTTTGTTTCTGAGCGATTCGAATCGTTTCATTCTACATTTTCTCTCTACGAACAACGAATTCGGAACTGATACTCGATTCAATCTACTTGGTATCAATCAAAGGATCAATCATGATTTTTAGGGTAAATATTAGTTAATTTGTCGACTCACCTCTTGAGATACGGGATTGTTCTTGTTTCGGCTGGTGTTGGATGTGTTATTAATGGAGGAGAGCGTGGTGAGGGTTGCAGTGCCGACACCGCCGACCGTCTTTCCGCTGACCTTGGTACCAGCACCACCGACATCTTTGTGCAACGTTCCAGGACTCTGAAATGAAATATCGACTTGCGTTAGAACAATGCCCAGAGTGAACGTATTTTTCTCTTTTCTCTCTCTCTCTTTCTCTCTTTTTTGTTCTATGATAATGAGGTTGGAACCCAGCGACGGTTGCATCTCGAATGAAATACGAGGTCGGGGAAAAATTAACAAGCGTCTCTCTTTTCGGAGAAAGTGTCTCTCGTTGGTGGAATTTTGCAACGATGTTTCGACAGTGTTCTTTTCTCAGAAATTTTTGGAGCGTGACAACGCAAGCACCCCGGATGACGTTTATTTACTTTAATGTAATAAAAGTTGTATATTTGTATTTATTTTCGTCTCTGTTAAACTCTGACTCTCACTTTCATCCCTACGACATTCTCTTAGCTCTAGCATAATATACGTAGCAGGTCACAATGTCCATTTATATTAGACAACTCTTTAAATCGCTCGTCATTTGCCACCTATTGCCTCGACGAAAATTAATCTAATTCAAGAATCTTCATCGTGATAGAAATATCTCCTCGAGAACGTACATATAATAATACGTATAATTCACACGTATAAATTTGCGTTCTATTCTACCGCGATCAGAGTTCCAAACGATCGTACATACCTGAGAACCTTCGTCGTTTCTTTGAATCTTTCATCACCGAGCCGGCAGCAGTTTCACCCGCCAAATGAAAACTCGCCATGACATTTACATTAATCCCCGACCGCGAGCAGGTCTACGTTCGCTTTGTGTCAATTAACACGAGCCGCGTTTCATGCGAACACTGGGTGTTCGACTGGCTCGGCCGTAGAGGGGCTTATTTCTGTTAATTAAGGACCCGCAGCCACTTCTAATTTATACACGGTCTCTCGCTCTCGAGTCTTGTTCGCGAGTCGTCTACCGAACGAGCCGATTTAGTAACAGGAGACAAAGAGATGACGTGGGTGGTTTCGGAAGCCAGCTAGCGTATCTGTACACGCGTGCGCGCGAACGAGAGTTTTAAACGTGAAGGAACGACGCGGTTTTATCTCTTCTTCCATGCAAGAAGTCCACACACGTTCGTTCCGCTGATAAAACGGTGATAAGCGCGAAATAATACGAACTGGACGATAGACGGCTGGCTACTACTGTTACCATTTCAGGCAACTGCTATCGTTTGTTTACCATTGAAACGGTTATCCACGAGACGAGATTGTGCATTAAAACTGTTGTCTGAACGAAAGACTGAATTTCAGCTAAGTATGTTTCCTTTTTTTCTTTTTTTTTTTTTACTACAGCTATGAATGACTCTACGGAGTCTCTATTATAGAAAATTACAGAATATTTTGTCAATTATCATTCTGTGGATTTGGAAGTTCTCTCAGAAGATTGTGAAGCAGTCTACCGTCTGTTAGACGAAAAAGTTAGTATGTCAACGTACAATACAACATATAATTTGTATAATTCATAGTTTTGAAAGCAGTCTCTATTACATAGAATATTACGTGTTTTGTTAGTTGTCGTTCTGCAGATTTAGAAGTCCTCCGGTTGTATTCGAGTCAAGATTGTAGTGGAATCTACTACGTGCTATGTTTAATGTGAAAAAGTTAGTACGTATAATATGTATAATTTTGTATAATTTATAGTTTTGAAAGCAGTCTCCATTACAGAATATTATATATTTCGTTAATTGTCATTCTGCACATTTAGAAACCAACTGCAAAGTATCTGAATCAGAATGTGTTTAATATACGAAATTTAGCATATCAGCGTATAATCTGTATAATTTGAAAGTGATATTATTGAACGTGGACAGTATATTTATATTTATAGATTTATTATGTTATGCGCATGTCAATTAACATTAACAATCTCTAAAACGCGCGGAAAATTGAAGGTTGGAAATCAGACGCTAAGTTGCAATTAAATCTTTGATATTCCCAAAGCGTATCTTCGTTACCGGGTTATAAATTAAACACACAGATTGAGAAGAAAATCTCCGGATTATTTAACCGCGGATATAAAATACTCTTCTCTGCGTGAAACATACTTTCTGACCAATTTTTCATTTAATTACTCTCTAATATGCATTAAATTAAATAATTCAAATAATTAAGAAAAAAAAATATAATGATAACGAGAAGATAAAAATTGATCAAGTGGATAGAAACTAATCGAAACTAGTTGTTTGAACGAGAGAACGAACGAGGAAATTAGGAGTTTCAATGGAGTGTTCTGTCCACGGTGATTGGACGAGCTTTCCACGCAGCGTTTCGCTAACTTAGGCGCGTCCGGAAGTAGCGGAGCGGTGCCATTAGTTCAATGTACCTGTGTTTCATTATCAATGTCGAATTGTACGATAACCTTGTACTATTGAAGCGTACGGGTCAACGCACGATTCGAGAGGATGCGCGCATTTGCTACGGAAAGTGGCGTTGTTCTAACCTCTGAAAGCTCTTTCGGCAAAGTTTCACCTTCGCTTTCAGGTTTGACTTAGCACGAGACAGTAGCAAAACTCCTGTCTTGCGTCCTCCTGTTATGCGTTATTTCGTCAAAATCTAACTGCGCAGAAACGTTGTTCCATATAATCGGATCTAATAAAAGAAATCACAATCAAATTTTTCTATCCCTTCAGCGAACTTCGAGAAAACACTCTGCGCAAGAAGCTCAATATTCAATAAAATCAATTGTCTTGAGCAATAAAAAGACACTCTCCCTTGTACCTTACAACAGTATTATCACTGAAAGTGATTTTAGCGAAGGTAACCCAGAAAATCGGGCCTCTTCAAGTGCAACGCTATGCAACGAAAATTAGCGATTGGTTGATTTTGGTCACGTGATTCGCGAGGGGGCGTGGAGTAGACCTCGAGTAGGAGTAGCGTTGTCTGGTGGATCTACTGAGCGATCGCGCCTGTAATTTGTTTTTTATCGATTCAAATGTTTGCGTATCAAGAAAATTTTATGGCAAAAAAGTCGTCTTCGTTTCCTGGGGTACAAGTCGTGCAGTTTTTTTAATATTCCAGCATTACAAGTTTAATGCTTAAGCTTTTCAGTAACGAATCCGTGAACCAACGCACGATCGCTATAGTGAAATAATTGCGTTTTCTTCTATAGAAATACATCTCCTGAGATAAAGTGATCGCTGTTCAGTGCGAGTGGCCTGATTCATATTTTTTATTTTGGAATAATCTTCTCGTACCATCGTGCAATATAGGAGAGAGAAAAGAAGAAAGGAACGGGATATCGAAAACAAAGAAACGATCGGCAGATCGGGGCGAGGGAGATAGTTCTGCGACGATGAACGAAGACATTACTCGATGACTGCACCCGTAGAAAGTCATCAGGAGTCCCCATTAATGACCTCCAATCGATGTTCCCGCTACGGCGAACCTTTGTGAATCGCTTTCACGAGCCATTGTTCCTCGGGCGAGCCCGTGATTATGTTCGTTAATTAAAAAAGAAGAAAAAGAAGATGGACAGAGAAGGAGACAGAAAAAGGAACGTTTTAGTGGATGTCCCAGCCCTCCTAACTGTACCGGTCTTAATTGTCGAAGAAATAACGAGCCGCGTTTGTTTTTTGCGACGCATCGAAGCGCGACGCGAACCAATTCAGACAAACACACACACCCACACACCCACACACCCACACACACACACACACACATATATATAGATACATATGTTTTATGTAAGCCACAAGGCTACGCGCGTTGACCTTTCTTCAGGATGGCATTATGCAACTTTCGCGTCGCGTGAGACACTAATTTGCATTTTTTTCCATTATTACGTCGATACCACCTGCCGCGGCTATTAACGATCGCGTTACACGTCCTTAACAGGATGTTCCTCTTTCTCTCCATCTTTTGTCTTTTGCCTGGAAGAATCGAGTATTCGCCTGTTTCGCCAATATATGTATATATCATTTATATTTTCCCATTATTGAGTAACGTTTGCAGCTTTTCGTCTTTCGAAGTACGTCGATGCTCTGTCCCACTCTGTTCTTCTCGAGGCTACAAGACAGTTTTCTCAGTGTTTTCAATTTCGAGGATCTGACCGAAGCGACGAATCGGTAGAAAAACACGAAAAACTAAGGCTAAGCGCTCCAGGAAAAATTCCGGCCACGGAAGGAGACCGCGATTATAGATTTAGAAACTTTTTCAGCTTCTTTTCACGGGAGAAAAAACAACTTTCTCATAAGGTTTCCGTTCGCCATCGTACGCAATAATCTCTCCGGCTCTCGAAACCGCTAGGTGCCGCAAGTAGACCATAAACGAATTCAATCTCTCGTTCAGCGAGGGATCCTTTCGAGCAGATGAGCGCTGCGTTGTGTCGGACGTCCAACGAAGGCGAAAAGTGCACACACACACACACACAGTGCACGTGTAGAGGAGAAAGAAAGGCAAGAGAAGAGAAGACAAGAGAAAGGGAGATAAAAAGAAAGAGTAAAGATGATAAAACCGTGGCTGGCGCTACCTTCGAGCCCTATCATTAGCCCCGAAGAGAAGGGCCCGAACCTTAATCTTCGATGGCTCTCGCGTTTTTCCATTTTTCTCGGGACACCTGGCCGCACGCGCAACGCGCAACAGCAGAGAGCAGGTGATCAGATTTGCCCTGCTGTCGGTATACAAGGTGCGCTTCGAAAACGCTTTCCAGATTTCTCTTACTACTGTAGTCCAGAAAGGAACTCCGAATTTTACGTTCCCCTTTTGTTGCATCTAAAGTACGGGTCCCTCGAAAGAATTCTCCGTGAAACGAACGATATAGTTACAGTGTTCCATTACGATGGACAAAGGATTCTGTTCGGATTCTCGAGTTATCGTAGCGCTATACGGAGATACGATCGATATTAATTCACTTGTTCAGCTCGATCGGATCGTTATTTATTAGTCTTACATTATTGCAAATATGTTACGACACTATAACTAATAACATATTAACACATTAATCTTAAGAAAAAAATTCTTCAGCCCAGAGAAGCAAACTTACGAGAAGAACGTGAACTTGATATTTCACGTGAAAAAAGAAACACGGATCCTCCTCCTTCTCGTTAATCCGAGCAGAATCTCGGATCGTACATTACGCGCGGCGCGTATTCTTCTCGAGTAAACGAGCGTGGCTTGGCGAACAAACGCGCGATAATAAATTTATCAAACAGCTCGGTGATTTAAATCGTGGAATTTTTTTCGACACACCATGTATGGCGTTCTTGGATCGAGAGCGCACCGGTTCCACCAGCTTTCGCACACACAGGCATGCAGCTCACACGCACACACACACACAGACAAACAGACAGAACTTGAGGTTCCCAAGAAGAGAAGCTAAGGTACCCGGAGAAAGAGAGCTCCGGTGGATATCCGAACACCGTAGAGAGCAAGAATCCCTTCGAGACACGTGCAGAGGATAGCAGATGTATCTCGTCTTAACACCTGCCAACTCGCACAGGTACAAAGACTAGAGGTTTAGGGCAGCTGCAGCTGCCTTTCTCCGCGTTGCTTTCGCATAGAAAAACGATTTTTCTTTTTTTCTCTTTTTCCCCCGAGATGAAAGCTCCTCCTCGCCATTATTTACGCTTTTCGTGGGTGTCCCCGTAGAAAGAAATTCGTCGCGCTACCTTTTCGCTTTTCGAGACGAGTACATTAAAATATTTACTCTCAATTTTTTTCTCCTTTTTTCTAGATCTACTTTTAACCTTAATGCGTGTCTACGTGTGCACGACTTGTACCCCGGTACGATTCGTCTCACTGAAAGGCCCAGCGTTTTTGCCATCAAATTTTATTGTTATGCAAACATTCGAATCGATAGAAGACAACGTCACTCCTACTCGAGGTCTACCCCACGCCCCCTCGCGAGTCACGTGACCCAAATCAACCAATCGCTAATTTTCGTTGCATTCAGCGTTGCACCTGAAGAGGCCCTGGGTGATTTTCTGGGTTACCCCCGCTAAACTCACTTTCAGTGTGATAAAATTATGTTTCAATGGAGATTATTAAAACACAGATGGCGTTTAAATTTAAAATTTTATGATTTTAACACTCGATGTAATATTCGATAAATTTTCCAAATTTTTCCAATAAAGTACACGTATAACAGAGAGCAAGATGTTTCGATTTCAGAGAGTTCGTCGAACTCTCCTTTGTAAACTTAGAAAGAGACGACCGAGTAATAAAATAAGAATTTACACGAGCAGCAACGAGATTCTCCATTGATATTTCAGGTTGTAAGGTTCACGATGATTAAATCTTCAAACGAAACTAATGCATTTTAACGACAGATGGATGCAACGATTCGATATTAAGATGGGAGATAAAGATTATCGAGCGGTCGGGTTTAAATGTCCAGGTCGTTGGAGGCGTACCTTCCACGAAATTAAGAGAGTCTACTTTCCACACAATCATCAGGTCGGTAAACCGTAGAAGAGGGACTTTAACGACCCTCGGGTGCATCGTGAGTATATGAAAAGAAAAAAGCAATTTGCATAGGCTGCTCACGAAGCAAAGTCCTCGCGAGCTCGTAGAATGAACCTTGATCGCGATGATCTTTTTCTCGCAAGTTAATTCTTTTCCATCATCCACGCGACGTTATACGAATAATTACTCCACAGAGGAACGTGTAAAATTCAGTAAACGTATATGTATATAGGCTCGGTTTGCAAATTACGTCCATAAAGAACGTTGATTTGCATAAGTATCCGCGGTCTGTAACAACGTACAATTTATGAAAAACCCAACGACGCTTTCGATCACCATAAGAACGACGTTCAAACCCGAACGTTAAAAGTCATTCTAATTTCCAGGGGAGCCGGTTCGCCAGTCACCGCGATGGAATTCTCGCTGCGTTTTTACAAACTCTCCACGCTCTCGCGCGCTTTTAACCAGCGCGGTCGGTACACGTGGTCTCTGCCCCGCAAGAAAATCCCGCTTTTTCACTCCCCCCTCCGAGGGGGAGGGGAAACGATCGCAAGTGAAATAAAACGAAACGCCACGGCGAAAGAGGTAATTTCAATGCGAAGTCGCATTCAGGCTCGTCCGTGCGAAGGAAATAACGACGCGAGGTGTTTTTCAGTTGTAAAAGCGACTTCGCGATCTCGCGAGAACAAACCCCCCGCGGTCGGCGCGCTTTATCGTTTCGCGACGATACGGGATGATATTGGCAGCGAGCGACTCTGAATTAATTCCGGTGATATTCCGGAATTTCGGACAGCGGCTTCGTCGACTACAACGAAATCAAGGATATATCTCCCCGGTGGAATGTAAATAAAAAACGTGAAACGCGACGGGCAATACATGATAAATATAAAAAATTAATTTTAAAAAATTAAAAAAAATTTTTAAAATTAATACGTGATAAATATAAATTAATTTAATTTTGCGCAGGTTTCCAACTTCAACGAAGAGTCGGGGAATTGAAGACGCAATTGAAATAAAAAATATATATTCACTCTTGCAACCTGCGAGTTGCGGAGTTCTCTAATTTTCCAAACAGACGTAAATATTACGATGTGAACAATACCGTCGTAAAGTTACGTCTCACGTTGTGAGAATTGTACGTCGGTGGAGTCATCCTTCTGGAACATGAAAATCGAGAATACGAAGAGTTTCTAACGCGTTAACGAGGCGGCGAGTTGTCTGAAACGGCGGAAGATCGCGCTTTCCTCTTGTTGACCTCCGTGGGACCGACTTATCATCGGCGATTGCCTTACTTTTACCTGGTGGGAAAGGCGCCAGGGGCCCACCCATAACGGGCCCCCGAGAAGTGAGTTATTGTCTCTCGCGGCTCTCTTGGGCGTCTCTCGCCGCCCTTTCGATTGTCTACTTCGCGCAAAAATACACCGTAGAAGCACCATGAAAGCTGGTTTATTGGCTTATTCCCCGTTAAGGTGTTAAAGCACACGGGCACACACGTGCAACGTGGCGCGGCGAGTGGGAATGAAGTTGTGAAATTGGATGGAAGAGAGTCCCGGGGAGGTTGGATCGAAGCGAATCACGTATGAGGAAACATGCTCGGTTGGGGATCGAGTCGTGAGAAAATTGGGTTAAGGTACTCGAGCGTTGAAAGTGATTTAAATTGAAAGAAAGATAGGACTAGATGTGACGAAACTATTTGTTTTCAAAGAAAATAACTGCATTTGGTTGAGAAGGTTTATTTGGTGTTTAGTCTGCTCGATAAGAAAATAAAAATTAACTCTAGGTATCGTTCGTTATACAGGGTGGGCCAAAAGCTCTCACTGATGTTGAAAAACTAATTTTGTTAATTTCAAATTAAATTTGAAATTTTGGAGTTATTTTAGTAGAAAGTGACTTTTGATATTTCGAAGCACAAACGGCAAGTAAATTTATTTAAAAAAAAAAATTCTGTATCTAATGATTAAATATTATTGAAATAGCGAAAAAGATCGAGAAAGATAAGATTGCATCTGGCCGAGTCAATAACGAAGCAATTAAGCATCGTTGAATTAAGCAAGGATGAAAAACTTTTCTGGCTATGGATCTTAAAAGTGTTGCGTCTATTCGAATTGAACGCGGGCGACTGAAATCGTCGAGGCGTCCACCAGTGTAGAACGAATCGAGTTAAGAAGAAATGAATCGTAACAAAAATTTAGATCCCGAAGACGCGTGGCCATACACGAGTGCTTTGTATTCGTAGTTTCAGGTGCCTGATTCGTGACGGAATCCGTCATTCACGCAGGAGAGACTTTCAGAATTTCAAACTGGTCTCGATAAAAATAACCGGCATCGTTCGAATCGTTGATTTTCCCATTACACGCGCTCCTCTATTTATAATCCTCGACGAAGAACCATGAATTTCAAAAATGACTCGAATAAAATAAAAATTCTCTTGACAACTGTTCCGCGTTCGTCTTTTATAAACTTTACGAATTTGTCTCTGATTTGCACAAATTTGTCTCTATCTCTCCGAAAATTGGTTTCTAACATCGCTTGAAACACACGCTCGACGTATATTTTTTTGCTGATCGAGATCCTTACGGAATCGAGTCACGATTCGTCGAGTATGTCATAAGTGGTCCGTGGAATAAGGCGCACCGCGTTCTAGACTCTAGAACGCAAGAAAGAATCGTAACTCTTCGGATCGAGGCCACTTGTCAATTGTCCTGCTTGCCGGACGAACGCACCAGAATGCCGAGAACGCGCGCATGTCGACTAATGACAACGATGATACGCACATCATTAATTATACATACGTATACGCCCGATTAGCACGCAATATCTTCCAACGATTCAGCAGAAATCTTAATTATCCGGAATGGCAGGCATACTATTAGCGAAACGAATCAAATTTTTCTGATGAGTAACTCTCAGTTGATGCGAGCTGTATTATTATTTTTTTAAACGTACGCTACCACGTACTTTTACATTTATCTGGCTGTAAGCAACACGAGAAATTCCTTACGTTACAAAATTTAAATAAAAATAAGAGCAGAAAGAGAACTAGATCAGAACTGTACTGAAAATTCTCTACGTTGCAATTAAAAAATTGAAATAGGAATAAAAAGGAGATATCGAGAGAATTGCATTAGAATAGTACCACCGACTAAATTCCTCAAATTATTGAATTAAATTAAAATAGCAATAAAAAAAGAGAGAGAACTAGAAAATTCCCCACGTTACAATTAAATTAAATTGAAAAATCAGAATACATTAGAAAAAAAATATATAAAGAGACTATATTAAGAAGGAAAATAAGGAAAATATCAAGAGAATTAGATCAAAATAATATCACCGGCTAAATTAAAATAGGAATAAAAAAAAAGAACTAGATCAGGACTAGAAAATTCCCTACGTTACAACTAAAAAATTGAAGAATAAGAATATATTGGAAAAAAAATATATAAAGAGACTATATTAATAAGGAAAATATCAAGAGAATTAGATCAAAATAATATCACCGGCTAAATTAAAATAGGAATAAAAAAAAAGAACTAGATCAGGACTAGAAAATTCCCTACGATACAACTAAAAAATTGAAGAATAAGAATATATCAAAAAAAATATATAAAGAGACTATATTAAGAATACATAAAGAAAATATCAAGAGAATTAGATCAAAATAATACCACCGACTAAATTCCTTAAATTGAAATAGGAATAAAAAAAAAGAACTAGATCAGGACTAGAAAATTCCCTACGTTAGAACTAAAGAATTGAAATAGGAACAAAAAGGAAATATCGAGAGAACTGGATCAGAATAACCGACCAAGTTCCTTTGTGAAATTTTTCACCGAGCGGCCAAGAAAACTTTCGAGAATAAATGAATGAAATTTGTATGCCAACCAAAGAGCACGATAGACTTAACGCTGCTGGACATTGGTAGATTAACAAAATTTCTCGAAAGCGAGTAAAAGTTCCTCGCATCATCTGCGCTCGCGGTTTCGCAGCAACACGTTCGTCGGACACTGACGCAAGCGTACGTCGAAGGATTTCCTAGTCGGGACGTTTTCACAAGTATCAATTAGCCGGTGGTCATTGATCGGTGAAACCGCTTCTGGTATTAGCAACAGACGGTTAACTCTTAACCCATTTCGGAACGTTGCAATATCGTACCGGCTCGTCCGGTTGCCGCGAAAAATTCTCTCCGCATCTTTTCTGGAGCCAGCACACGTGACCAATTAGCAACCGCGCTCGAGAAACGTGCACGTGCTCCGATTCGATAATTGATTCGGAAAAGTCGACGGCGAGGGAAAGAGAACGCGCAACGTTCGACTGCCGACAGTTTTTTGTTATTTCCTTACGATCAAACATCTGTGCGAAAGTTGTCTTTTCAAGCTCAAAGACGTAAAATTTTCACTTACGCTGACAATATTGCTCGCGACTTGATTTGTTGTTGGTTTAATAACCCAAGACGAGAAAGTCTTGTACTTGTAGCACAGGGGACAGAGTAGCACTTTAAGTTTCAAAAGGCTGTGGGCACTTGGCGTACAAGGGACTTGTTGAAATACTCATATCTCTCTAACAGGGTGGTAAAAGCGATAACGTTCGTACTTTTTTTTTTTTCTTACATACATTCGAACGATTGGAATATACTCGATGTGATGTACTTTCTATTACTTTCCATCGAGTCAATTTCATTAATTTCCATCAAGGTAATTTTCGTGTAAAATGTTTCGAAACATCGTCCACCATTCATGCAACAAGTTACCGAGTACTATATTTCTCGTTGAATTTCAATTTCACAGAATCCCAATCCTTGACCAAGAGTCGCAAAAACTGCTCCCTCGACCTTTTAAACTGGTCGCTGAAAACCTTGGCGAAGAAACCCACCGAAATTCAGAGAGGAAATTACTTACGCAGTATCGAAATGTTTGAGATCAGCTCTCAGGAAAAAAAAAAAAGGAAAGAAGGAAAGAAGAGAAGAAAGAAGAAAAGAAAACGGAAGTGGAGCACGATTCGTCTCGGTCGAAAAACAAAGCTGGTTTACCTGTTCTCCCGTAACACGGAGGAGAGAGGAAGAAGATCGTGGACGAGTATTTTCGCAATGCGCCAGCGCCCCCTTTGCAAAAAGCATCGACCGGTATTACCTTTTTGTTCGCGGCGGCGATTTTTGCGTAAGTTAATTACGCGCGCCGTGCACGAGGCACGCAACGATGTTCCTCTCTTTCGTTCCGTTGAAACTGGTCGCCGAAAGAGAGGATCGACCGACAATGGTATCGACAGAATGCGAGTCACTAAAAAGACAAGGACACATTTCTGACCTGCGGACCCAACGAGGGTGATGCGGAGTTTCGTTCGGGAAGCTACTCGGTGTACACTAGAGGAAAGTGTATCAACCTCTCTCTGCTTGAGAGTCGTAACGTTTCTCAAAATTTAATTATTTAACCGTCGGTTAATAATTAAATAATAATATAAAAAATTGCACGACTTGTACCCCAGTACGATTCGTCTCACTGAAATGAAGACGACTTAAATAAATTACAGGCGCGATCGCTCAGTACCGGACAACGCCACTCCTACTCGAGGTCTACTCCACGCCCCCTCGCGAATCACGTGATCCAAATCAACCAATAGCTAATTTTCGTTGCACTAGCGTTACCCCCGCTAAAATCACTTTCAGTGATAAAATACTGGAGTACTGATTTACTTCGATCTTTCTACATTCAGCTAGTTTATATAATATTATATAAGATATCTGTTCCGACTTCGATTACAAAAAAAATTCGAACAGAAGGCTGGAGAAATACACGCTGAATACAGGCCAGAGAGGAAACATGGAAGAGACTGTTCCTCGTCTCTGACGAGGGGGTAACGCATACTAAATGAGAAGTACGCACGCCGAGAGAAGGTAGCGCGTCGTTTTGCCGCTTTGACTCACTGCGTGCACGCACCAGAAAGAAAAAAGGGGCTGCGCTGAAGAGGCGACGTCTGTTGCGGCCAAAGGACAGGGAGAGGAGTCAAGTGTTTGCTTGCCAGGCGAATTATTTTATTGCTGACTGGCGAAAGGTTACGTCGGAACCGACTTTAAACCCCTTTTGCCTTTCGTCGAGTGCCACGTTTGTTTCGTGCCGAGGAAAGCAACGACCGGATCGCAAGAAATTCCATCAATGTGATACGCTTGCGTGGTTTGAACATGTTCCTCTAACTGTTCTTATTTCGCTATATATTTTTTGAGCTACCTCAACGTAAGATATACGTAAAGGATATACCTAAAATACGAACTATCGAAGCTATGTATTGTTATCTGACTGACACTTATCCTACGCGAGAATCATTATTTTACGGTCAAACTATTATTTCGACACGAAACACGTCAAACGTATCACATACGTGAAAAAAGACGGGATCCCTATTGAATCACTCGAGACACGAACAGGGCTATTAACTTATTATCAATTGCAACACGAATCGCCGTTCTAAGAAGTACCTACAATTCACGCCACTGTAACCGAATATTTAATAAAGATTCCCTGCAGTTACCAATTTACGTGCGTTTCGATCGCATGTGCATAACCATGCATGTTCCGAGCGAAGAAAAAACACAAAATACCACACTCGAGATTACACGAATATTATAGAATTAAATAATTAAGTTGTACAAATAGACAGTACAGATACAAGTGGTACGATTATTTTTCATATGTGCGGGATGATCTGATTCGTTTCGAAGAGGTGCTTTGCATTTGAGATGCTTTGTTGGTAGTTGGAAATTGTTTAATTCGATACTTGGATACTAAACTACTGTACTACATACATTGGAAGAATTTTATTGTATTACTCTGGATGCGCATCTCTTTTACTTCCATCAAAAACTACACTGTCGTTGCGTATGTCGTCATGAAAATTTGGTTTAACGTTATGTGCGTGAAATCGAGACGCATTTTGACTGTGAATTCAGACCAGGACCCTCTGGTAAGCGGATGGAGTGTTTTTTGACACGTGACTCGTAGGGTTGAGCACAGAAAACAATGAAATCTAGTAGGGGTCGACGATATTGAAATGAGGGAGTAGGATCTCCCTTTTAGAATTTATTCGAGTTTGAATCTGAAGCATCTCCGTGATGAATGAATAATACACTACTAATACATACGTATTTCTATTCTAGTTGATTAAAAAAAAGAAAGAAATTAATGCAACACGAGTGTATGACTCGAAATTATTCCATTTAAGGTAATTAAATATCACAAATATTGAAATATAATGATAGTATGTAATGAGGAAACAATCCAAGTTACAGGGTAACCTTTCTTCTATGTAAAAGGAAACCGTGATACTTTGTAGCGTACCGGTTGACATTGTCATCATTACCACTTTTGCGTAAATGGAAATTGAAATCGAGCTCTCTAATCAAACATACGGTACAAGAAGAAGAAAACAAAAAGAAAAAATCAAGAAAGCGCGCGAAACGTGTTGGAGAACTAGACGAGAGAACGCGCATGCGCACGTGCACGCGCACGGGCAGTGAGATCGAAAAGAGCCACCATTGCTTTCGAAAATTTCTTCCTTACAATCACCCAAGTCTCAGGGAAGACGGCCCTGATATGGCCTGTAAACACACAAGTGAAACAGAACTTTCACGGCCACGGGCTCGACCTGGTCACTTCGTTTCAGATGTACACAGAGGCTACATATATAGCACACACGAGGTCGGGCAAAAAATGAAACAGAAAAAGCTACAGTTGTCCCGGCCTGGTGCTCTCCGTGAGAGCAGAATCGAAGCATAAAAAGGAAACAGGTTATCGAATTAAAGCGATACTGGTCCCGAGACGTATAATTTCTATCCCCAGGCCATTCCCCAGAATAATATTCAGAGCCAACGGTACACGCACGCCTCGGGCAAACGTTCGTCTCCCGATATCCTCCATTTTCGATCCGCCATGACTTTGAAACGAACCTACGTACGAACACGTTCTAAATTCGAAACTACGTCTTTATTCGCGGAAGAAAAAAATGATCTGTTTACATACACGTTTTTCTACCACAAGGTACGTACCTTCGATACTCGGGAGGGAAGAATGCTCCACTACGCGATAAGATCATTTTCGTTTACTCACTCGGAAGGACCACACTACAGTCTACACGTTTTATAACACTGCGCTACTGTTCGAAAGGATGCTCGGGACATCGTCCAGAGTGCGCGACGAGCGCTCACTTCTCTAATACACTCGAACGGTTTTCCAGTTAGATAATAAAACGAAACGCGTTTATCGATCGCACGTGCGAGTCAACGTACTGTAAAAATGAACGGTTCGCGGGAAAACGTGTTCCAACCGTGACACACGATTGTTTGCAAAATTGCGCGATTACAGGTTACAGGGAAACGAGTTTGAAAAATACGACAATAAAACGTGTGAATTGATTTCACATCGGCGTTGCCCGCCCGATTTCTTTTCGAGTTAACCTATACGGATATTTTGTCTATGATCTTATCGCGCGTCTCTCAGAGTATGCAATTACGACACAATGACCGTATTCTCTGCAACGTCAGAGCAGTTATCGTGCTTTCCGTCGCGGATCAATTTATTTATCTGGCGGACGGAAATACATACACAACGGTGGAGGAGACTTCTCGAGAGCGCAGACGAAAGAAACCGCCCGAGGCATGTGTAGGAGTACGCCGGAGTCTGCACGTGCACGCACGTGTGTCCCGCGGTCGTTGAATTTTTCGTCACTTTCGAGTTTACCGCGCTTCCATTTCCCATATATATATATATATATACACAGATGTCTCGTTTCTTTCTCTTTCTCCGCTCTCCTGCAGCAGCGACAGTGAATTAAAAGCAACGTTTCGCACGCGACGGTGTCCGTTTATATTTAGAGCGTGGACGCGCAAGAAAACGCGAGAGGGCTATGTAACATCGTAGGGCTGGAGTCACGTTGCTCGCAACGTCGTCACACGATATCAATTGGTTGGCCTGTTATCCGATAACGAAAGTTCTGCGCATCGACGAAGATAGACTTACTAATCTTATACTTTTACTTCGAACGATAGTGCAAGTAATTAATATGTAAAACGAACACCTGTGTTTTCGTGACAGAGATAACGCGTTGATTTTTACGGATAAGAAACGAAGACAATCGGCTTTGTCTCGTCTATAGAAAGATGCCGATGTTCTCGCTATAAGTTATAAACACGGCGCGAAGACATATCTCAAATATTTGTAAAAAAGCAACACTTCAGAGAATAATTAAATTCGTTTTGATTACGTTCGATAAAAAGTATCGATTAGTTCTCTGAAGTAAATCGTAACGCCTTTACACGTCGATTAAAATTTCCAATAATTCCCACAATTTTAAAAATACTCCTTAGAATGTGTTTCTTCTTGTATTCCTCCCTGTCTCCTCCCATCCCCCGCCCTCTTTCTGCCCAGCATGTTAGTTCACACCGTTAAGGTGTACTTTATCGAAGTATGACAAACAACACGGTTGACACTTTTCGCGGTACGGCAACGTGTTTTGCACTGTAAACGCGAGACCATTGTCCGTTTGTCAATACCGAGGTACCGTATGTGCACCAGCGCGATCAGCCTGCGCTTTCGTTGCACAAACGTGCGCGCTCGCGAACGTATATGGTTCCCTTCTCGTGACTCGCGCACAGCACAATCGCACAATACAACAATGCCAGCTGAGGATTTTCTTTCAACACGCAGAAAATTCAAATTCGTGATCGTATGTTTCCATTGTTTTCCGTTTAATCGGGTTCCTAAGAACAACGCTTTGAAAAAAAAAAAAACGCGAGCAAAAATAAAAATTCAAATCTTCACGCTTCTGAAAACGTTACGGTATCGCGCTGTGTGCATCGTCAGCGGGGTCTGTATTCGTCTCGATATGCCTAACTTGTACCGTTTACGGACACGTATTCACGGACACACACACACGTGCGCAAGCATGTGTGCCGCGAGTAGACAAGCGTGAGACTCCTGGACAGACGCCTCCCGGCTAGTGTATGCATCTGCATTCGCGTCGAATGAGGTTAACGTTAATGAGGCACAAACATCTCCAGACACCATGGTCAGACCTTCCCTTTTATTCACCCTGTCATGAGCCCTCTCGGCTATGCTGCGCGTGCAGCACACCGCTGGGCAGCTGATTTCTTTTTCTTTTTTCAAACCGACCATTCGTTCGTTCGTTCGTTCGTTCCACTCGATCGTGAACTGAACAGCGTGGTCAACGCACGCGACTGCGAGGAAACAGCCGTTTCCGATATACAAACTATTTCGAGGTATTTCTACTATTTCAAAAGTATACACTTAAAAATTTCACGCATTTTGATTGGTTCGCACTGTCAGTGATTCAGGAAAACATTCGGACGCTATCATTGACTCGCAAAACGTGTTTGAACCCCTTAATATTTAATTACAAATATATACTTGTGTGTGAAAAATATTAAACACGCCAGAAGCAATAAATCATTGCGTAGAAATAATCAATATTGCTTCGAAAGCTTTCACCGTGAGAGAAATTGAAGGAAGATTCGCGGAAGATTTGAAAGAGTCCATTAAACTTCTTTCGAGATGAACAGAAGCGCCCCCCTCTTCAACCATGGATATCGGAACAAAAGAAGGTAGAAAACTTTCGACGTATATACGTGCATACATATGTATACGTCTAAATAGAAAAGGAACACTTTATTTTCCAGAGAACTGACGTATCCTTGTTAAAGTTCAGTTCTGCAAACAAAAAACAAACGTTTCGTATTGCTTTTCTATAGAAACGAATACGCTATATATACGTATATAAATTCCAGTTAAGCATCTTTTGAATCGTATCTTCTTTCCGAAGGCTATACATCACCGGCTCGGGTCACCAACAAACACACGATACACGGCAGGTCCGCATACCGTTATGTTCGTTCTAAAGGTTGGTCCTTATCAAACGTGCGCTATTGCGCAACGACACGTATACTTAAAAGCTACAGGCCGGGCAGACGCGATATCGAAAGTTACTTACTCCGTAAAGGGATTTCAGTTTCACGTGATTAAGGGCGGGCACGTCCACCATGGAGCACTTGAGAAGAATCGTGGTAGTTTGGCTGGGCATCTTCCTGCAAGCGTCTGTTCACTTGTCACGTGTAACAAAACTGGCGGCACGACACTAGCGTGGGAAACGTTCATTGGTGTCCACGACTATGATCTATCGATATCGTCTTACACACGAGCCTCGAAACGCGGACCAGCAGGCACAAAAGTAAGAAATAAAGAAACAAAGGAACACGGAGAACCGTGCCGGCGTCGCGATATAACAGGCACACGAGGCTGAGGAAGATTCGCAAAACGGTATAACCAAAATAAATGCGGTGAAACGAAGGAACACAACAACAAACATTCGGACTCGAGTATATATATATATAAAAATCCGTGTTGGGCGCTTCTCGCCGGCAGTAGACCAATGGCAGTGCACCGTTTCCAATCGTAACGACCGCGTTCCTCGCTTTCCGTTCTCTTTCATCGACAAGCTAAAGACTCGCTCGATCGTCACGATCCATAATCACGCATCGATCACACACAAATATCGTTCAAGGGTGCTCGTAACAGAGCTCCCGGTGTCGAACATGCTCTTGCCTGCTCGCCTGACTGACTGACTGACTGGTTTTCACTCACTCACTCACAACGCGAAACCGAGTGGAATTGTAGTCACATCTCTCCCCACCGCGCGATGTTTCTTTATCCCTACTGCTGCGGCTAAAACCAATCGCCGACGCGGGAAGGCACACGCGTGTGCGTGCACACGTCGAAAACGTCGCCGTGTGCGGATGCGTGTCGGTGCACTGGATACCGACGCGACACAACGCTGAATTCTCACGTACGTGTGTTGCACGTACGCGCGCACACGTTTCACAGCGTACAAGAGTGTTACGGTGGCTAGAAAAGAGAATTGGTAGGATGGATTTCATCCAAAAATGATGGTTAAAATGAAATAGTTGAGCCGTGACACGAACAGCGTACGCTTGCGGGATTTAGGCGAGGTTAATAACGGGTTCTCCGTGACGTTGTGATTTCGCAACAAAAAGTGAATCAACTCGTGTAACATTTCGACGTCCGAATCCCTTTACTGTTACTTTACTGTACAAATAGGTTTCTATGTATAATTGGTAACGTATTGTGTAGCTGTAGAAGATGCGTTGTATTTTTCGATTACTCTTGGAGAAACATGTAAAAGTAGTAAATTGTGTCATGTAAAATTAACGAAGATGTATTACGATATTTATGAAGTTTACAATAAACGTTACATTTCTAAAGATAGGAAAATTAGACATTGTAACAAAGGCAATATAATTTATATTTTACCTTCTCCTTTATGTAAATGTTCTCTAACCAGGAAAAAATAAATTAAGAAAAGTCAATCGTGGCGTTATGCGCGCGTATGCACGGTATTATGTAACATTGGGCATAACTAAATAATGCACTTTCACTGTCATCTACCGTTTCTGATTACATGACGTAAAATAGGAAATAAAGGAAATTCCGAATATCTGATTAGCGATGTTTGCTCACTTCCTCCTAGCTCGTAGACTAAGGAAACTCTTTTGAAATTAGAAATAAACACGTACATGATACATATTTATCAACTTTCGAGAATTAATCGATGACGCGACGTAAGATTTCTCACACTGATGATCCTATACTAGGAATGTACTAGGAGATTCAACCAGGTGTTTCGATTCGCAGAACGTGTGACTCATTTGTTCATTCACAATCACCGGCAATTTTTGCCAATGAATCTGTTTTAAAACGTTCCAGGGAAATCCAAGAGATAAAATACAGTTTTGTTTTCCTCAAGCCAATAAATAGATCGTTTTAACGCGTATTAAGGTTCCCTCGATTTTTGATCTTCTCTATAGCACGAATGATTCCATTAGTAGTTTTCAATTTATTAGTTCTCTTAAATAAAAGTATTTTCAATCTAGAATGGTGAGAATGGATAAAGTGTAAAACATTCAGAGGGTATAATAATTCTTATCGAGAGTATCGTCAGTATAGATAGCTTACAATATGTAATTATTTGAAACACACGCGATATAACGAGATAAGATAAACAGTTGCTTGTTTTACAATCTTTATTGTAAAACGGGAGGAAGAATTTTGGAGATCTAAAATTAAATCGCTGAAAGAAGTATCAATCGATCTAAAATGAAATTGGACGTTGCAAAAAGATGTTGCTGAGATGATGATACGAAACTTGCGAAACATTTATATTTGTACAGATAAGGGGGAAACTAACGCATCAAAGGACAACTAATTTTTTCCCCAACGATCGACGAAAGTCCAAAGTCACGATCAAAGCTGGAGTGGCTCGTTCGCCGCGATAACGCGCGCGATTCGCGCTGAAACGAGCAGCGCACGAAACAGGAAGAACACTATCGAAGAAACTATTTTTTTCCTCGGATCAAGCGTGACCGCATGTTACGTCGCTTCGCCGCGTTTTATCGGCTTAAGATCAATGTGTCAAAGTTATGCCACGCATTCGTATCCGAAGGTGATTCGAGCTGGACGTTATCCAACGACCGCACAGAGAAAAAGAGAGAGAGAGAGAAATAGAAAACCGCAGACAACCCGATCGACCGGCAGATTCTAGTTACGCGACAGGTGACAAAGTTTTCCCTTCCATCCATGATTTCGCGGATGCCAGCTTTTCGAGAGGACACGTGACTTTTTATTTGCAACTGGCGTGGATCTGTTTTTTCAATTGACTCGGAATTTGCTTCGCGTTCCTCTGAGACATTTAAACAAATGTCTTGGTTTGATAAGATCCAAGGAAGTGGTTTCACGTTTTCTTTCCTTGTTCTGTTGACGGTGTAAAATTCTGGTATTTTTATATTTTTATATTCGAAGTACCCCATTATATTTGAAGTACCCAAAATTTTAGAGTATTTCATTTCGATTGTCTAAGAAATCGTAATTGCATTTGATCTACGTGTAGCGTAATAAAATATCTCTTCTGTTTTTCATTAACGCGAATACATACCCTTTCTAAATGCTTTAATTTGCGTTTAATCCCGTGTTAATCTAACAAATATTATAATCGCGTGTCTGGAAGAACTCGCAAGACCCGTATCAACTTGCCGAGCAACGTCGGGTTATTTGACTAATTAGTTTGGCCGCTCGAGTATCATTAAGGCGGATCGCGAGCATTGCCACGCTTGATCTATAATCGTAATAATTTGCGACCAACAAACAGCAGTACCGAGTTACATTACTGAAACGGTTTAATAATAATAATCTCACAAACGACACGTCCAATTTAAAATCGTTCTGAATAGTTGATCGAGATGCTCCAAGCTTGTAACTATAACTATATATACCGATCGGTCCGAGCAGATAACTCGTCCATATGACACGATGCCATTACAACAGTTTCGTCATTGTACATGGATAATTTACGTTACAATACTGTTACGCAGTATCGTTTATCCTCGTGGAAACTAAAATCTGTTTAAAATTCGTGTATATATTGCCAAAAGTTTGAACGAAGAAAAAGCATCGCAGAAATTTAACATTACATCCACACTTTCTACCTTTTGGACAATCAATTCTCTCATAAACAGCGAAACAACGAGAAATTAACAGCGAGATTCGGACCGAGCTGGCAGTAAAAACCTGGTACTCGCCGAATTTTTACCACATCGATTCAACATCGACGCCGCGAAAAATTGGGTCCTACACGCTCCGTTATTTTCCCGTCAGCCAAATATTTATCAACGTTTCTATCTCTTTTTACGAGCATACAGTTTCACGCTGACATAAATTTTTCGCTGGACTGGATTTCACTGTCCTAACAATTTTACAGCGATGGTCACAGCGAACTGCCCCGCCGAACGATCGCGGTACAATTACGTGGAATCACGGGAGTCAATCGCCATCGATTATCGAGCGGATCGACTTCGCGCATGCAACCGAAGCAAATTTTCAATACGTGTCCCGTAATAATATCGGCTCGTAAACGTAACAAGCAAACGAAGAAAAGAGAAAGGTACGAGTGTAATTGGTACAAGTTTGAATCTGAGAGGAAAAGTAGCATTTGTAACACTTTGAGTATTTTATGCACCATTGAAAATTTCTATGTGGAAATATTCTATCTTAAATAGAAGTCAATATTAATTTTATTAAGAAGGAATTTTTAGTGATTTCAAATCACACGTACGAAAGTTCTAGCGTTAATTGGACAGCATTGAATATTTGACTCTTCGATCATTTTTCTCATCAATTTGGCGGACTTGACAATAAATAAAAAAAACTGTGTGCAATGGAAATTTCACGTCCGTCGATTATTATTACTATGGGATAACGATCGTACGGAACACGTTAACGACTATTTGCCCTTTCCACGAATATTTATGGCAGATTATTTGCCGAATAATTTGCGCTATTCATTGTGCAAATTCCGATACTCGGATTCTCTTCATCCGCGTTTGTGCGACATGAAAAAAAACCAAACAAAGTAATATTCGTGAACCGAGTTATTGACTCCGGAGAAAATATTTGCTCTTCGGCAGGGATACTGAATATTTATACACGAATATAAATATTGCTCGTTGCAGCATAACCATATTCGCGTCTTGCGCCAAATATCGAAACTCGTACAGCAATACCTCACGTGTGAAATCAAAACGACGCGTAGGTATTAAATTCTCATTAACGTTCGAACGACTTGCAGCGGCGAAGTGTCTACCGACACACAAATGAAATAAAATTGACATTTACAAAAATTTTCTCGATCGAAGAAATTGGAAAGTTGCTGTTAAAACTGAGCTCACTTTCTAAGAAGCGTCATTTTATCAAACTTCAAACTCCGCTTGTTCGCCGCACGCGTATGGCTGAAGCTGAATCATCTAATCTGCGTATGTGGCACGGGCAGATTTGAGCTGTGCGATTTGTTCAGAATTTTTCTTTTGTGGTTAACGATCTTGCACGATGTCGAAGGTAATTTTTCTGAATTAATTAAAAGAAATTATTTTTAATTTCTTGGACTTGGAAATAATTTATAAAATCGGGATGTATTTTCTCAGCTGTACCGACATTTGTGATTCAAGCTCAATTATACAAAGTACTGTCTGTGTTTTTGTAATCAATTTCATCGTCAATAACGTATGTACACTGGTATATTCGTACCTGTTAAATTAAATTATATATATGTATATTAAAAAATGGAATATCAGAGCTGCCACAGGTCAACGAACCTTCCTCTCCCTCACACTTTTCACTCACACTTCAAACAGAAGTTTGTCGTATAGAAAGATTCGACTAAAAGAGTCGAGTTCATCACAGAGGGACAAAGAGCTTAAATTCTGATTTACTCGTTTCTGTCGATGATATCGTAATCCTTGTCAACGTTCGAGCGTGCACGGGGTAAAAAAAAAATTCAATTTTTACTCGGAAGACTGCGACCGTAAGTGGACAATAAAGGATGCCGTGGATCCTTTATTATGCTGCATTCACGAGGGTGTAGCGACCGTGTGGGCGTTTTTCATGCGTGCGTGTGTCTTCCGAGCTCGTCTTTGTCGACGAGCTCGTCGGAGGAAAAAGAACCGAAAAGAGCAGCCAACGACGAGGAGGAAGAGACAGAGGTGCACTGCCGTCCGGCCAGACAGCTGTCTGACCTGATTCCACGAAAGGGTTTCCAATCGCGATGACAAGGTGGGCGAACGTTTCAAAGAGTCACTGGCCAGATGCACTGTGAGAAACGTCACTGCGCTCTGTTTCAGAAGAAGAAGAAGAAGAAGAAAAAAAAAAAGAAAAAACCTGGAGTTCGTGCGGGTGAAAAATCTGGGAGCCACGCTGCGTGTGGTGTTTCGAATCTTCTCACAGTCTGTTTAGATACTCCTAATGGGGTTTCATGATTTGTAGATGGGGTTTGCGTTTGACAAACGAAGGGTTTGACAAACGAAAGGGGCGAAATTTTTTTGATTTGAGCGTACCATGGACAAACTTAGGCCTATTGGACTATGCTAAAACAAACTGATGGAAAATATATCGTTCTCGATAAACTTTATTTTCCACCGAGTCTTATTTTACTCTGCGAAATTTACGAGTCTCGCCGTTTAATCCTAGGAGAATTTCCTTTCCGATAATATTCCTCGTTCTTTCCTCTTCCCCGAACAGCATCAGGTTCCCTATATTTGCAACGAAGCTCCGCTATATTTACAAGAATGTTATAGATGTACGCGCGGGAAACAGATGGAAGCTCGAAGCAATATAAAGCGTAATCTCGATCAACGGATTGAGAAAAAGGTCGTGAAATCTCAAGACTGTGAATCACCCGTGCTGCTTCCTCGCGGTCTTCAGAATCTTCGATAGATTCTTCGTACGCGCGTAATACGGAGAAACGGATTTCTAATATCTTCTCTTTTCTTCTTTCGCCAGCGAGCTCACGTGGCGAAATACCTGCGCCTTTTATTCTCGCGTCAAACGCGCGCTACAATCTCTCATGTTGCGGCAGCGCATTAGTATAATAACAAGAATGCAGCAAGGTCGGCCGGTAAAAACGAAACTTCGATTCGCTTCCGAGCCCCCTCGCGTCGAATTAACGATCGCTTTGGCGAAGAATTTCCGCAAGGAATCCGGGAGAAACACGACGTCGCGGCTTCTCTGCAGGGAGAACGCGTGCGCGCGCGCGCGAGAGAGAGAGAGAGAGAGAGATGTGATTTTACCTGAATTCACACACGTGACCGACTGTTAATGATTCACGATCGGAAATCCGCATGAGTGGGTAGCGTAGGCCCGCAAAGTGTTGGTTGACTAATCAGACCAGAGAGTTCAAGAACAATGGTTTTGTCCTAATTACGAAAGACTCGTGAATAAAGTTTGGCCATAGGTAGAGAGACACGAATGTTCTTCTGATTGTGAGTCAGCATGAACGCGTTTAAATTGATCATAAAAACTAAAACTATCCTTTCAAACGTAGAAACTAAACTAAAGCTATCAAATATCTCGAAATATGGCGATTTTCGAGCCTCGAGGTACATCCCCAGTCAGAAATCTTAGGACAAGTGCTACATTTGTACGATGAAAATAGTACAATAGATACAATGTTCGTAATGTACACGACATAAAAGTATTTATAAATTATAACGTGTAAAATACAACACAATAAAAACTCTGTTAATATATTAATACACTATGCATACACACAATAAAATTAAATTGTACACGAAGTACATTTATCCACGTTTAATTTTAAATTAAAATTAAATAAAATAGAAATACAATTAATATGAAATGTTTATACAATAAAGACTCTGTTGAACATATTATATTATTATATTAATACATATTATTACATATTATTATAATATTAATAATATTAATAATTAATAATATTATACATATTAATACATATTATTACATTAACACATATTGCATATATATATTGAATTATATTGTATTACAAAATATGCATACAATATTGACCCACCATATTAAAAATAAAAGTGTCCCAAGACTTTTGCGCGCGCACTGATTCAATTAAATTACACATGCTCGTTTAAGAGAACTATTTTTACGTCGAGAGAGAGAGAGAGAAAAGTAAGACATTTCTCCCCGGATATCTGGTTCCGAGTCGAGATAAAAGCGCAACGAACGATAATACGGCGGCTCGTTGCCCGTTGAAAATGGAACGCAGTTAACACGGTTTGGACGATCGCGGAACAGAGGATGATTCATTCGTGATTTCTCGCACGTCGGGAGAAAAAGAAAGAAAGAAAGGATGCCGATGCAACGCGACATAATTGTCTTGCTCGAAAAAGAAACCTCCTCTCTCTTTCTGGAGATCTGGATGCCTCTAAGCGTAATAAAAGCCGGTCGCGCTTCCGCGTTTCAGGTCGGCTTTCCGCAATTAAGATAAACCGATCCTTTGGAAACTTTTCGGAGAAAATGCTTTTCTCTTTATCGGACGGGGAAATGGGACAGACAGTCGTTCGCAGATAAACCTCAATTTCTCACGACGGACAATGAGCGATAACGCATCGGTCGTGACGCAGTTTTTTTTCCATTTTTTTATCTAAATTTTCGTCAATTTTTATGGTCGACGTGAAACGTCAATATACGTGCAATAAATGTGACTAATTGCAAGTATAAATATGTACGTGTTTGGAATTATTATTCGTCGATGAATCGAAAATCCATTGAACTCGTTCTCGAATCCAGTTCGACGAATTGATATTCGAAACTCTACCCAAATCTCTCGATCGAGAATTGGGCTTTCAATCGAATCACCCAACGCGCCTCGAGATAAAAACTCTCCCGGCCAAAAACAATTCACCGTTACTTCTGCCAGAAACACAGATCGGAAAGGAGAGAGGAGAGAAGAGAAAAAGAACGAAGCGAAAGACAGACGTCAGATCTGTTCGCGAAGAAGAAAGGAACGCGCATCGCTTTCACCCGTGATTTACGTATTTACGTTTTACGCATTACTTTCGCGCGGAACTCGTATTTTCATGCATCGCCATTCACCGTGATGGGCGTGCATCGGGCTGAGAACGCGTTTAGAGAAACGGGCCCAGTTCACAGCTGATCGCCAGACCGAGTGTCTACTTGCACTTTATTGCCTTTGAAATCACCGATGCACGACATTTTCCACGCAAAAGTCACCTCCGTAAACTTCTATAAAGAATATAAAGAATTGCATTTTGAATTCACCCTGCAATCCTATTTGGAATTTACTACTTTACAGACTACGTCGAACACTCGAATCTTTAGAGAGGAGTTAAAATAGTTACAAAGTTCTGAATTCGCTGTGTACAGTCCTTGGAATTTAGTGTTACAACGCTAAGGAATCTCCATAACTTGGATCTGACTGGAAGAGAAATAAAAATCTTGTATTAAGAGATATTTAAACACTCTGTCGGATAACTTACTCTAGAACGGCTAACAGTCTGCGATACTCACCAGACTCGGAGATATTTCAATGTAGCTCGACTGGTATAATGGTTATTATTCTGATTAGCAAGCTAGTTTACTAGTCTGATTAATAATAACGAGCGAGTCTCGGTTATACCGAGTGCAAATACGAACGCGCGCGGCCATCGAAATGATAGCTCGCGTTCGCGAACGATGGCTATACTATTTTCACTGAATCGTAGACGAAGCGGAACGATCGCAAAAATTATATAACCCGACGAAGGAGAAATCTTTGTGCGTTAAATAAGAATTACTTTCACCCCCGTGTGCGTGTGATTTTAACGTTATCGTTTGGAAATTGATAGAGGCGGTAATAAGAAGCTCGCGAATTTAATGCACACCGACGTTACGAAACGTTAGTTTCTTCCTTGACACGCGGTATTTTCCAGTTTACTCAAATTCGGGAACTGTTCGAGACACTTTGCGTCATTCTTCTTCCTCTCAAAGTCAAATATATATATTTCTTACAGATTTAAAAAAAAAAAAGAAAATACGAAAATTGCAAGTTTCCCAAAATGGCAGGAAATTTCAGGTTGGCAGAAAAACGATTCCGCGAGACACACTTTGCGCTTCCACGAATTCGCGTGAAACGGTAATGACTGAAATTTCAACTGTTATTGCTAGCGCGATGCTTCTGTCACTCGTAATGCTCCGATACGGGGAAACAACCGGGAAACGGCCCGCGGCATTTCGGAATTTCCCGTTGAAATTTCAACTGGCGGTCGACCCGATAATGGACGCCCACGCTTATTTTCGCTAATTGCGCGCAAATCAGGCAATTATTTGAGAATCGCCGTCATTAATTACCATTGAATGACGATGACGACTTTCTACTATTTTCGCAATCGGTTACCGCGAGAACAATGGCGATATTGTAAAACATTACGCATCACGCGTTTACGAGCAACGTATCATAATCAATTGAATAACAGCCTCTCGTTGCGAAACTACGAAGTTTCTTGGAAATGGCAAAGTTCGAACAAACGGACAGACGTAGAAGTTCATTAAGGCGTGATTTGCAAAAATTCCTGTAAAATGCCTCGTTTCTGCGCCGCTATTTTCTTAGATCGCTTCGTAGTTGGATTGCGCAGTTGGAGAATTTATCGAAATGAGAGAACGTAAATGGAGGAATTAATGGTAACAGAGATATCGACGCGTAATAACAAAGCGTATAGGGAAAGAATATATGAAGGATCAAGGACTTGACATCCGTCGTTGCTATCTCATTTCCTGCGAATCTATATACGAGCATTCTGTTCCCAGAAATCCAGCCGGAGAAAAAGTGATATCTCTCAATTTCTAACGTATCTTTCATTTGCTCGTATTTCATTCGTTTGAATAAATTATTAAGATACATCACGAGATGTTTTTAACAAACTACATTCCGTGTAATATAAATAAATAATAATTTTAATAAATAATAATTGCAATTAATTATATTACCACGATAATGATTATAATGTTACATAAAATCTAATGCTACATTTAATGAACCACGAAAAGAAAACTAAAATTTCCCAACTTCGTTCCACGCGAACACTCAACATAGATATTTCTTGATCCACTTAAATTTCCACTCGAGCACCGATGTACGCTGGTTTCCTTCGAAAATTATGGCCAAAATACCAATATCCCCCATGCTACTCGAGTGCCGTGTTTTCCAAGGCGAGAGATAAATCCAGAGTCGAGCCTGAGACCCTAGAAACGATAAGTGCCTTCTCGGCTATTTTTTTTTTTTTTTTTTTAAGTACGTAGTCGTGCTGTGGAACAGCAGCACGCGTATTTTCGCGGTCAGTTTACCGGCCGAAGGTGCGCAGTTTAGAAATAGAAGCGGCGGCCGATACGCGTAAGAAATTGTTCGAGGCGTAAAAAAACGTTGAGCGTGAGCGAAGAGAAACGAGACGTGCGAATGAGAGGTCCTTGAGCGCTGATTGTGAGCGAAATGGAGCAAGACAGGAGAGGAACTCGTCGAGTCTGGCTTCGTCACGGAGTGCAACTGACTGATTAACAAGAGACGCGAAGAAATACGCATTTTTCTTTCTCCGTTTAGTGGTGAAAAACCGTGCGATGGATGCGCCTTGCTCGACTATATAGTTGAGATACCCATTACATACGAATTTCTTCTGCAATATTCAGACGAAAATAGGTAACTTGGAATGTAGGATATGAGCGTCGAAGAAAGCTATATAGAGCATGTAGAAAAATATTTTTCCTACATCCTATGTACATATTAATCTGTGAACGTCTCAGAGACGTCATTGTCGATTTTAGCTTAGGAAACGCAGGACGTCTCCCAGATGTCACTGCATGTCAAGGGGTGACGTAAAATTCTAATCATTTGTGAGAATAAAATCGTTCGATTCGAGAATAAAATGTTTCGAAATCATCGAGTACAGATTATTAGAGTAGTGTACTATTGTGTGCTTAATAATTCAATAATTCAAAAATTATCACAGTTCACGTACAGGTTATGTACCAATATACTAATGTAATTACAACTCTACAACGCTTGTGCAAACCTCTGTGAGGAAACAAAGAAGAAACTTAGAAACTCTTTAGAATCTTAGAATCTTATTAGAAAATAAGAACTGAAAAAAAGGAAAAGAAAACAATTCCCATGAAGTGATGAAAAAAACGGGCGATAAAATTTTACAGCGCAGAACAAACGTCTGTAAATGTACAAATTGCAAACGCTCGCGGGACGCGGGAATTTCTCAACTTTTTCCCAATCAACGTTCTAGACATGCAGTCTGGCTTATTAGCGGCTGACATTTCTCAACAGATTCTTTTTCTCAGGGGCGACCGGGCGTCCCATTTTCCCCAAACAAGTCCTGCCGCGCCACACAGCGGCCGAGGCAGTTAACATCCACGCCGGGGCTCGGCGCAACGCGACGTTTCGCAAACGTGGGATAAAACGACGAAAACAGGATATTGCAAATTCACTGACAAAAGACCAGTATCGATAGCTCTGTTGCCCCAGTTTACGAGGAACGAGTTCCACCGGCCGTTAATACGAGGCCCGATAGCCTCGAGAAATTAGATTCCGTGGACTTGCCGCGCGAACTTTCATAAATAAAGCCGGGTCGGCTGCGAAATATATACGTAGAAAATACAGAATCGTTGCGATACGTATTCGCTCCCACAATGTAATAATTGTTCTGCGTTCCAGCCAGGATTCCCTGGAAATTGGCTAGAGAGGAACGTATCGTCAAGAATCGATATCTTTCATTTTTCAATTTGATCGTTCGCCGACATAGTTCCAATCCACCGTGGCGAAGACGAGTTAACTCGGAGTCGTACCGTCGATGAACAAGATTAAGTGACTTGAAAGAAAAAGAGTAGGTAAGTACATTTGCATTAGAAGAGTGTCGTTCGCTTTTTATTTTCGTAACGAAAGAACGTGCAGCTTTTTGCAGCTTCTTTTTGCTTTCTGTCGTTTCGCGCACTAACCAAACATAGGTTAGGTTAGGTTAATGAACTACAGTTCTGAAGACACTTTTTTCTATCTTTGTTACGATTATATTTAGGAACCTTTTTGAGTTATCAAATACGATAGTGAGAAAACGTAGTTATATGTATTCTCACTACATTTGTATTAAAGATAGTTCTTTGTAGTACACCCGTCTTGTCGAGATAATCTTATTTATCCAGCTTGTGGAAAAGATATAAAATCACTTCGGTGAATTTATTGTTTCAGATCTACGAACCGTTCGACTCGAACTGATAAACTATGAAACACAAATAAGACGGTCGAAGTTAAAAAGCTGCATGTTCCGAGGTGTAATCTCCTTCTCCACAAAGGAAAGAAAGAAAAAAAGAAAAGGAAAGACAAAAAAAATGTAATTGTCGCCAAGGCAAAGATAATCGTCCGTGGACACGGTAGATAAGAACTGAAACGAAGGTAGCGGTTTCGAACGTCATCGGGATCCGTCGAGGAAACAAGATCACGTGTACTGATTAGTAAGAAATGACTGAACCGAGTCGTTCTTTGCAGCGAAACGAGCATTAGCTGTTCGAATTGTCACGGAAATGAGTCACAAGGTTTAATTTGGTTTTACCATTAACAGTCTAATTTTCTAACGACGAAACTCACGTGACAGGTAAGTGGTTGCGCATTTTGAGGTTAAGAACGGTTGAGGTTAAGACAGTAAAAGCTAGGTTTGTGAAAATGGAACGTTAGATAATGGAAGGTTACCATTAATGGTAATCGAATTAAGTATAAACAAAAAAATTTGTTTCAACTCAAGAAGGTTAAAGAAAAAATGGATTTATGTACAAAAAAAGCGATGATTTATGGTACACGTGCAACACACGTATTTATCATTGATAGTGAATTTCGAATTGTGATATGAACTTTCGATTTAATTTCGATTGCGCGGTTGCTCATAGAATTGTAAAAGTTCGATTATCGTAACGATTGTAAAAATTTTCTACTTCTCAGTTGATTTTGATCAATCGATATAATCTCGTTGTTCAATTCGATATTCAATGTACAATCGAATATTAAAATAGACATTAATATTAAATAGTAACTGTATAATTTAATTAAATACCGAGGATTACGGGAAATGTGAAATTACACTTAGTATATAAAATATTCGTACAAAGCGCTGTCGTTAATTATGAATCTCGCAAATTTCCGGCTAATATTTATACAAATTGCCGTTGTTAATTATAAACCTATTAAAGCTTCACAAATTCGAAGCTGTATTATACGCCATTAGCAGCGTAATTTCCAATAACTTTCCGATATCCGAAATTGCCATCAACAGCCTATACGCCATTATCAAACATACCGTACCTGACATTTGAATTATATTAAACTCCGTGTTTTCTAAATTAACTTTCAAGTAATATCTTTCAGTAAAAAAAAATTCTGGCAAATTTTATACTTTATTTCCAATTTTCGTACATCCAATCGGAATCTAAACGGAGGTTGTTTTCAACCCTTATTTATTGCACGCATTTTCAAACGTTAGTATACGTGCATCATTTATCACACGTCACGCACGCCACTTGGAACGTTTTACGTAACACACGGCACCGACAGTATTCCCGCGCTTCTCGGATGATCGTTCAATCTTCTTGTTGACAAAACGTTTTCCATCCGTGTCACTGTTTCGCAGCAGTGACTCGCGCAGTGACTCACGGATACCGAGAGAATCTCAATCAGCGTGCGTAATACGCGGACTCGTTTATGAATGAAAATGCACGTTGTCATGACGACCAGGTGAGAGGAGTCGCGCGTACTTCAGGAAGTTCCGCTTTTATGAATGAACCAACCGTGAATACGTGCACGTGCACGCAAGCGTGTTCGAGCGTCGGCACGTGTTGAAGAACGTTTGCCGCGAATGCTTCTTTCACCAAGGGGGGAATTGAACGGTCGTGCAACGACCATAGGGGGCGGTCAAAGTTCGCGCGATCATGCTTCTGCATACGTACGCTGCGATCGTGGCTGTGTTCTTTGTTCACCAGATAGGCGACACGTGATGATAGCGCATGAGAACGAGTTGCAATCTGCGCAAGGGTTGAATGGCAAACACAGATTCGTTTTTGGTTTCTCATTGTCAGTGATTTGTGGGCTGTAGTTTTGAAATATATAGATTTTTTTTTTTTATGAAGAGCTTTGCAAATGGAACTTGTATTATACAGATTGTTTTAAAAACGAAAGAAATTAACTTCGATAGTGCATTTTGATACTGAGTTAATAATAAAATATGAGTTTAGAGTGTTTAGCACATCTCTTTAGTACATGCAGATTGTAGATATTATATCAGTAATGTTAATGTAATATCGAATACAAAAAACACATTAAGCATTTCAACCTTGTGGGAAGAATCTAAGGCACAGTTAAGAAGTAGGAAGTTGAAATGTTGTTTAAATAGAAGAAGAATGTGTTTTAAATCCTTGCTCAAGGTTCGCACTTTTCATAAATCCAAGTATCAATTACAATAAAATCTCTTTTTAAATTATACCTGATCGCGTAAATGCATATATATACATTTCTTCTTTTTTCCTTTTTTTTAATCAACTAAACGATAGAACCAATTCAATGTAAAAATATCCTGGCGAGTATTAATGAGTCGGCGTTGACCTTTCCATGGCCGACATGCGCGGCCATTGAGAAGGACGTCAGAATGTAAAGGACGAATTTGCAAGGCTGAAAGGTCTCCGAGGTATTAAATAATTACATTAGGGGAAGTATATGAAGCGAGCGTCGCGGTCATTTGCAAGAACTCCCCCTTCCGCCAGTTTTAATTTTTCGAAGGCTTTCGTACAGCTACTAAGGACTTCAGCGTGAAACTTTCAGGGATACTAAGCTTACTAAGCTCGTCCACGTGTTTCGCTAGAATTTAACCTCGAGACCAGTGTTTTATCATACCACGTGGTATAGCTACAGTGATTTATCGACCACGTGCACTTGCTTTAAATTACCCACGGATCAAGAAGTAATGCGTCGACGCGTCATTTGAATCAGCGATGATTCAAACACCAGTGAAACATGCTAATTCATCGATATGACTGGATCGTTCATGGCGCAGGTAGTTTTTTCTTTTTCCACGTTCAACAGATAAATTAGGTAGAATTTAAATGAGGATTGATTCAACTCCTCGGCGGTTTGACACGTTTGGGAGAGCGTGCTCTTTTTAATTTTTTAGACTAGAAAATTACGTCATTGTTAAGTTTGACACATAAAGTTGTCAAAGTTACAAAATTGTTCACAGTTGCAGAAAATTAAGAATTTCTTGCTGTGAAATATTGCTGCGTAATAATACAATTTCAATGTGATATAACTTTACTAATAATGTTACAAGTACACTGAATCCAAAATTTATATTTCTACATTCCAATTTTTAAATACAATTAATTTTTTTTTTTAACAAATTCGCAAGAGTAACGCACTCCTACAATTAGTTACTGCGATGATCCTCGACGAAATTACTCGAGAGATTAGTTTCTAATCCCGATCTCACCACCCATGTTCCCTCGACCATCGACACTGAACTTACACGAAACTTTCTCGACGATATTGCTGGAATATTAAACGTATACACGGGCCAGTTCAAGTCACGGCGAATGCTCGATAAATAGGACTACAGAGCCGATTAGGTCGCGGCGGAGAGTACGACTGTATGCAAACGACGCATGTGGAGACCTTATTGCGTGAAACGAAAGTCTCGTTTTATCCTATCGAAGAATACTCGCCCGACGAATCAACGCGTTTATGGACTTTGCGAGTACTCTCGGATCGTTGCATCTTGTAAGTGTAAACACGTTTAGCGCCCACTCGGGAGGATCTCACCGTGGTTCTCAAGCTCGAACCTCACCGTGTTAGATTGGCGTCGAACGCGTGTCCCTGAGACCACCAAAGGCGCCTGAAATTTTTGCCGCTGGTATCACGCTGGTTGCCGATAAGCGAGACGATAGCGGATTTGTTGCGCTCTATCGAGGGATATCGCACCTCGGTCGGTCCACTTTCTGCGAGCAACAACGCGAAAAAACTACTTCCTCCACTGCGAATTGCAAGCTGAGCTCGTTGCTCGTCGAGTATCGCGATGATTTTCTAATTTATCTGTACAAATTCGGAGAAGTCGAGTCGATTTGAAAATTTTCTAATCTTTCTTGCGCACGTTGGAAACAAGTTATATCGTATTTACGCGAGAGATTAAAATTGACGTTAGATAACAGAAGATCAGTTGATTATAGAGGTTTTAACTAAATGGCTAATTATATAATTATTTGACTAAGTAGCAGACAAATGTCGAGGAAAATGTTAATTTTTGGAGACGGACTTGGCAAACTAGATGAAAATGATAAATAAAGCAAATGATATTGACGGCAAACTAGGGAAACACTGTAACGATCCGCGGATTAACTAATCCAATCTGGCGAAATTCTCATTTACGAGCGATTAACATTGCATCCACGCACACCGCCCACGTATATTAGATTTGCGAATCTTCGCAACCTACGCCTGGCATTGTATCGTAATACAGAGAGTCTACTGCACACGAGAGATTCTCGTGATTCATCGATACCTCGAACTGTCTCCTATTCGTTTCACTGCCCTTCGAAACCAAACCAGACTCGCTCCATTCTTTCGTCTCCAGACAAACTTTCTTTCGACTATCTTTCTTTTTTCTCTTCTCCCCACGAAGAAGCAGAAGACCTTAAATCCCCACCTTTTGTTTCTTTTGGAACTTCCTTTCAGGGATTGAGACTGCAGCCAAAATCGAATTCTAGCGACTCAACGTCAAATCAAACGATTTAAAGAATCGAAATTTAGTGATGAACTTTGCTAGAATGTTAATTTAAATGGATTTAATTACATTTAACTGGAATGATATATTTTTATTAAATTACGTGTATATTTTTTCTAGTCAGTGCAGTGAATATTTATATTAAATTATTTATAATATACTATAATTATATTGAAAATGAAAAATGTGTATTCATTCCACGCCCCCTCGCGAATCACGTGACCCAAATCAACCAATCGCTAATTTTCGTTGCATCAGCGTTGCACCTGAAGAGGCCCCATTTTCTGGGTTACCCCCGCTAAAATCACTTTCAGTGATAATAATTTCATCACTGTACAAAAAAACGGTGTCCTCGGTAATTTCCGAGATATTTGACAAAATATGTTCCGCACTCCCAACATTGAGTATAGTTTTCGTTCCTTCAACATCGACCATTGTCGATAAAAAAATACGGGTCAAATATTTAATAAACTACATTTGTGCCAAATTTCATCAGAATCATAAGATGGAAGGTAAGGCGAATTTTGTCGGCAAAGATCCCCCTCCCCCGGGGGGAGGGGGGAGCTATTTTTGCCTAGAGACGCAGCGCGTGCCGGCTCGAAACTTGCAAATTCCATTAACGTGAGAGGTTGAAAAGCCCGGCGGGACACGCGTCCAATCAACGCGAATTCGCAGCTAACTAGCGAATTTATATGAACGGAGCAGCCGGCGCTAATTTACCATTTAACGATCTGGCCGTGATCGTGCAGTTGCTTCGCTTCCTCGGTCAAATCAGCCGATTCAACAACGTTCACGAAATTCCCAACGAAATCACCGTCGTGCCTATATTAAAATATTTAATTGCGACCAACGTGCTTCACAGTACGAATACCGCGCTCGCGTCGACGTTCTTCTCTCCCTTCTGAAATGAATTTCGGAGCTCGATGGGAAAAATTTCGCTTCGAGCGAGTCTGTAGTTGGAAATATAAGTTTCACACACACACACACACACACACACACACACACACGTATTGTTAACGTAAAAATGTTGAAACACAGACATTTTTCCTCGTTGCAAGCCGCGACTCTGGCCGCATACTTTCGCACAACAACACGGCGATATATTTATCGGCTTCGAATCAACATTCGTACCACTCGTACCTGGCCGAGTTGTTAACGTCAGGCTGGTAATCTGTGATCTAGGCCAGAGATGACGTCGTCAGAGCCCGTTGGAAAATACGAAAATTCGCGGCACGTGTGAAAAACCTCGAAATCGATGGTTGAAGATTGGCCTCGATCTCTCTTAGCAACTTGTTAGAAGAAGAAGATCAAGCGACTTAGGTTCGCGAATGGATAACCACTCGCTGCAAGATAAGGCTGTTTGTAATTTAACTATAGCAACTAATATAAACGAAGAATTCTTCTCGTTTAATTACGAGAGTTACTCTCGGATTATTACTAACTACTTAACTGTGAATGGCGAGTATACTCGTCACGAAGAAATGGCAATTCTTTGGTGTAATAACTCGAGTATATAAAACTAATTACAATTTGTTACTTAAATCAAAATTTTTGTAGAAAACAAAACGTAATATATTTGTAAATTTTAGACGTTTCGAGACTAGACTCGACTAGTCATTTTGTGTCATATCTAAATATTTCCTTTCTATTAACATTAATTATTATTTCTGTTTAAAATTAGCGTTTATTAATTAACCTTAATCGATTAATTCATATTAATTGAGTTAAACTATAAAATTATTGATCTTTCAAAAAAAGAAAAAGACTAGTGTTATCTCTTCGTAATTCTGTGCATACTCCGCGTTTGACAAATATAATCGTCATCTCGTCGTTCTAGCAACTAACTAACGTAGGTATATACTTCTAAAAATACCTAACACCTAACAAAGAGATCAAAGAATTCATCTCGCCAAAACTAAAAGAACCAAAGAGAGAGAAAGAGAGAGAGAGCTCAATGATCTTTGGGTTGCTTTGAGAAAGTTCAAGTTTTTTCGTCGCAGAAAAAGCCAACATTCTCCAGACATCCAAATCCCCACGATCAAGGCCCGCCATTCCCTCATTCATCACCGTGTTAAAAGCAGCACGCTCGTTAGACCGCTCGTCCCGGCCAAATTAGGCGGCGCTGTTCCTCTCGCTCGCCGGTTAATTAATTCGCGGGGACGATCTGGCCGAACGAGCTGTTTCAAGCCGGAGGAAACGAGACTTGGGTTTTGTGTGTCCAGTTCTCTCTCTCTTCCTCTCTCTCTCTCTCGAACAATTACGGCCCGCGCTAGAGAAAGTTACGGGGCATCGATGTTAATTAATAGGTTGACATCGGGAATAATTGACGTGGAATCAAGCGAGCACACCTCCGTTTCACACGGTCGATCGCCACCTCGCGTCCCGATCTCGTTGCCAGCCGTCACGGAGCACGCGAGAAAACTGTAAAAGCTTCGATTGCCGCAACTGTGCACACGCGTCGAGAAAGCGGCTCGCTCGGATCGAGCTGTGCTAACGAGATCGTAGCAGCTCGCTTCTCCTTCGCGTTCGAGCGCGTTAACGTTAAACGGCGGGTGTCCGCCTCGAGTGGCGGTCAGATTCAATTCGAGTTTCACTTTGTACGGATTTATCGAGCGTTTTTGGTAGGGAGGAATGCGGCAGAGGAGGTATCGGTACCGCCGGTCTCGCGGTAGAAAGCAAACATGTTCCGTTGTACGGCGAATTAGCGGTGATTTAGGTAGATCTAATCGGTAATTGCGGCGTGATCGTCGGGCAAAATGAAATCGCGGAATTGGACTGATGCGAGAGACGTTCTTCTGCGCGAGAGGATTGCAATTAATGTGAGAATACGGCGAGAGAGATATGGCCGGTCCATATTTTTCTCGATCCATTCTCGTTTTTTCTTTTATTTCGCTCGGCGTGTAAAAAAAGAAGTATTCCAGTCTGGCGTCTTCAGGTTGAAGAGAGGTATAATCTGAGAGAGATTTCTAAAGATAAATGATTAATCTCACCATGGCTTTTTTCTCTTTTTCTTTCTTTAGTAATATTTCTTCAGTTGTCCTTCAACTCTTGATTTAGATGAAATATATTTTTAAACAAGATTTGGAGACGCGGAGATCAAGCGGAGGACGAGTCGAAACGAACTGCAGCCGTGTCGCGTATCGATAATTGGCAATATATCGCGTTAAACGCGTGTATCGGAAATAGGAGAATAATTGCCCTTTCGTTAATAATGAATTATCAATTAAGCGAGAGATTAATTTCGATCCGCCGCGAGCACGGGACGATAGCGATCGGTGTAATTTCTGCGAAATGGGCAGCTCGATAATTTGCAGTAAATATCGCCGAAGAAAATTTCGCGTTGCGACGATATCCTTTCGCTTTGTTGCGATCCTTCTTAATTACTCGATTCAATAATCCGTTTCTTTGTACCTTTGTAGATAAAAACGCTCGACGATATTAAAACTGGCGCGCAAATAACATTTCATCGCAAGAATTTATTTTGGAATTTCATTCTACTAATTCTTCATTCGCGTCTTTACCAATTAACCACCGAGAACAATAATTTCTCCTCTCTTGATAATTCAAATCTATCTCTCCGATTTGAAAAAAATACCAAGCAAAAGTTGCGCCTCGAAATTTGAATTACTCGAGAAATATTACTAGTCGACTATCGAGATATGCTATCGTATAATTTTCGTACAATTTTCAGCGACACGATTGTTTCGCAAATTGAGAGTTGTTTCGTTTAACAGCCCGCGAGGTACGCGATCTTCAATTACCTCCGCCGTGCCACTTTCTTTCGCTTGTTTGTTCGTTCAATATTTGCACTCGCTACCATTCGATAGGTGTGAGAACAACTCGGGGAATGCATTAGCCGAGGTACTGTCAGGTACCTTAATCGGACACGCTCATTATCGCGTTTTAAAAACAACCGCGATGAAACAGCGAGTGCCACTGTGCGAGGCCCCGGGGCTGGCTATTTACAAACGATGCCACGATTTACCGACAACTGCAATCGTAACCATTCTCGCGCACATCCTGTTTTATATTTATTTCTCCGAGTATGCCAATACGCGGCGTGTTGCGCATACCCCCGCTGATTTTCCAACGAGGAATGTAAATCGAGAATCGATGACAGCCGCGACGGACAGTCAATTTTCACTTCTGGATATTATTCTGGACGACACGTTCGAGGGCAACATCTGAATCTTCAGAAAATTTTCGAACCTGTTTAAATTATCGAGAATTACTCAAAGCTTCGAATTTCTTTCTGTAAATGTAAATCTAATACAAAGCATTCTCCAAGTTATCCTCGCGTTTTTGTAAACACGTGTGTATTTTTATTTTAAAAAGCGGAGATCAATTTTGGAACCGAATGCAACAGAGTAAGTAGCAAGTTTGTGTGAACACTTGTTAGAATTGTTTGTTTTAACACTAGACGTACCAACACGGTCAAACGATCGGTTTGAAAATTCAATTTGAAATTCTGTACTTGACTCTCTGTTGAAAAAGAATTTCTTTTTTTTATTATATCTAAAAATCATTTTCTGTCAGATTGTTTTCTATGTTAAACTGACAATTTCATAACCGATCGTTTAGTGTTAAATTGATTATGGATTAAGGGATGGAAGTAGCGTGCGACACTCTCGTCAGACATAGACTAAACATCTCTGATCGATACACATTTGCTAATTGTACAACGATATACATAACACTGATCATTCATGTACGATCGTTTGTTACAATCATTCTATAAATTCACGAGAGAAGAAACCAGATATGAAATCATTATTTAGATTTAGGCGATTATGTGGATTATCATTTATTTTAAAATTTCATAAATGGAAATGAAAGACAAAAAGAAGTTTGTTTTATCGATTAAATATTATAATAAATAAATTTGAACATTTTATGTACGTATTGTGTACATTTTTGCACCTTCAAATTTCACACGTGCATCATATCATAATTTATCCAAGGAAAATAAATATATAGCAAGAATAAATACAATACGCTACGTTTAACATTTGCCTCTGTTATAAAAAAAACTCTACAACCATTAATGATTTATCACGCTAGATTACTCTGAAAGATAGTGCTATTTTGAAACCACAATCTTTCCATTTTCCTTGAAAAAGCGCTGTCACTACGTAAAAACACTGGACTGCGACAATATTTATTTTGCATCAGAGATCTGGATACGTCATCATCGATGACGTGAATTTCAACTTCCAAACAAAGTTCAAGTTCGTAATAAACCTGCAAACGCTTCCTCGAATTTCATGTACGAAGAGCACAAAGAGCACAAAGAGCACAACGATAAATGATGCGTTTGACAAATAAATCTTCGATCTTTAAATAACCTTGAACTCTCACGACCTAACCTCCGATGACCCAGTGTACCTGAAACTTTTATGACACGACCTCGATCACTTCCCTGTACCAAAATTTCGATAACCTAGATAATCTCTCCGTGTCGTTATTCTTTCACAACGTGACCCTGACGTCTCACTTTGACCTTTCAACGACCTTGTGAACTTCCGCTGACCTCGATAACCGAGCGAGTGTCCTTGATCTTTTATGATAAGACCTTAATAGATCGCACAATCTAAATCTTCAATCGCACCGCTCGTTATCGATCCTCCGTCAATGATCAGTCTGTTCGTAATCTTCAAGTATCTTTGATCTCTTGTCGCCAAATTCGTCGTGTCAACGATATCACTGTGATGCACGATTGACTCGAACTCTATTTGCATAAACGAAATTTTACTTCATGGATTCTTATTATTGCATATTAAAACCGACTAAAAAAAATAAAGATGATCTACAAAATTTCAAAAGCGCTTTTCATTAGAACAGCGTAATGCAAAAGTTATTATTTCAGGTGTGCAAATTATGTGAATCACCCTAAGTAAAAAATCGAAGAGTGAAGTTGTACAATCTCCGATTAAATAAAAAAACTGCACGACTTGTACCCCAGTACGATTCGTCTCACTGAAAGGCCCACAAGCAACTGTTCCGACTAGGAAACAAAGACGACCTTTTATGCCATAAAATTTTGTTGATATGCAAACGTTTGAATCGATAGAAAATAAATTACAGGCGCGATCGCTCAGTAGCAGACAACGCCACTCCTACTCGAGGTCTACGCCACGCCCCCTCGCGAATCACGTGACCAATCGCTAATTTTCGTTGCATCAGCGTTGCACCTGAAGAGACCCGATTTTCTGGGTTACTCCCGCTAAAATCACTTTCAGTGATAAAAAAATTCAAATTAATTGGATTAATTACCGATGAAAGAGAACTCTGATAAAAGTTCCCAGCACTTTGTTTCATCTCCAGTTCTTTGTTTGTACGATTATTGCGATTCGTAAAACGCTTTCACATGGAAATTGAACAATTGCATATTTTTTAACTGGAAGCATTAAGCCTTTACGAATATGAAAGAGACGGTACGAACGAATTGATTATCGATCAAGTTTGACATTTGGACATTTTTATTATTCTCCGAGCAAAAGCTCTTGAACAAAGCATGTTGAATTTTTATTCTGAAGTAAAAGTATGTCGAATTTTTATTCTTGTTTCTAAAGAATTATTCTCAAATTTGCCACTGTTCAACGTAATCTCTAATTTCTCGTAATCAATCATTTAATGAATACCTTTGTATTTAATACTAAATGTAAAAGTGAAATTGTAAACATTGCATGATATCTCAGCCTATCCAAATCCTTTTCTATCGTGTTCTACACAGAATTTTCATTGAAAGAAAATCCCTTTAACTCTTCGAACCTCCATTCTTATCTTCATCTCGCGGGAACACTGAATCGAAGAATATCTTTGCACGATCATCCTAACCCTTCCTCTCCTCCTGGATTCTGGGTCAAGACGTGTCAAAAATAGTCGAACGAAACTATTCTAATAAAACAAATCGAAGCTCGCGTTTCAGAGACAGGGCAAGTGAAAGAGGAAAAGCAAGGTCCAAGGAATCGAGTCACTTTGGCTGTCGCGAAGAATCCAATTGCCTTAAGGCTCGATCGCGGCGATACTTACTCACAATCCCACGGGTGAAATTGACCGTGAACTTTTCTGACCTAGTTGCTTACATAATTGATTGCTCTTCGTTAGTGCGAGTCCTCTCCTCGTTCCGGCGACGCGACGCAACGAAATTACGTGACCGCCATAAACACGAGCGACGATCGACTCGAGTGATTACGCGGCGATTTTACAATTCACCTCCGTGTTCGATCGGATAATCGTCCAAGATGCTTCTTCCTGCCTGTTTGCACGTCCAGAAGCGAACTGGCCGGCTCGGGAAAGCAATTCACGTTCGAGAGGTACGTTTCCCAGGAGTGAAGCCAAGTGAATTTCTTCCCGGCTCATCCGTCGCTTCTCGACAATTCTCTTTTCATTTGATTCTTGTTTCTTTTATTTAACACTACCGTACGGAAACTGCATCAGAGAAATTAGAGCAAGGAAAAGGGAAAATGTAACGTGATACAATTATTTTACAAAGATCGATTCGAATCTCTGGAAATACGATTTATCAAACAAATGAAAATTCAAGGCAAAGCTACTTTAAAAAAGTACTAAAAAAATTGCACGACTTGTACCCCAGTACGATTCGTCTCACTGAAAGGCCCACAAGCAACTGTTCCGACTAGGAAATGAAGACGACATTTTTGCCATAAAATTTTATCGATATGCAAACGTTTGAATCGATAGAAAACAAATTACAGGCGCGATCGCTCAGTACCAGACCACTCCTACTCGAGGTCTACGCCACGCCTTCTCGCGAATCACGTGGCCCAAATCAACCAATCGCTAATTTTCGTTGCATAGCGTTGCACCTGAAGAGGCCCGATTTAGCCCGCTAAAATCACTTTCAGTGATAATACTACTCTAAATTGGTCATTTTGACCATTGTTGAGTAACTCGCGTGTAAGATTTTTCTTAAAATGACATTAAATTGTCAACGCTTTTTTTTAAATTTTATTCTACCAATTCCCAAACTCAGAGCAAAGTAACGAATCACAAAGAATCTCTTCGTAATTTCTTTCCCTCACGAGTGAATGAAACTCTTCTTACAGAGAACTAATTTAACTGATTCAGACTGAACAGAATTCTGACGAAGTATATTTAAAAATTTCGAACAACTCGACAAAAATTCGACGCCTTTCTCAAACGCCTAACTACAATAGGACCAAAATAAATCATTAAAAAAATCTGTTAAACCTACACTTCTCATTCACAGAGGAAGCTATATCAATTCAATTCGCCTTACATTACAACTCGTGTCCAATAAAACGAAATGCATAATTCAAACCGTTCGCTGTTCTCCGATTGAAATTTTCTTCCAATTTCGTTTTACATCTCTCCTGAAAATTAACAGTCAACCAACCAAGACGTACGTGGAAAAAAAGAGAGAGAGAGGGAGAGAGAAAAAATTAATTTGTCAATGTATATTCCATTTCGATTTCACCCCGTAAACACAGACACCATGTCTCGATAAACGTCTCGATGCATCTGTAAACGGATACGTGTCGAACGAACACGAAGGCATTATTAAAAGGCCCTTCCTGTCCCGTGTAACGTAACGCGCATGATAATCAAACGGGTTTGTATCGACATTTTCCTACGTAGGTGGAACACATTGTGCACGTACGCGTATATCACCGGGAAGATAGCGGTTCTCAAATGTACAAGAAGGTCAGCGTATTTGAAAATATACATATGAACGCTATAGGCGAAATTTCTTACAATTAATCTAGAGTTAAAATTCACTGTTGTCAATGAACGGTGTCGTATTAGAAAAATTACTGGTAATTCCTTTTATAATTATTGGAGATGAATAGATATCTTTTTTTATCCCCTCTGAAACACGAAGTGGGATTCATTACGTTGTCGATTGATTTCACGTTGGAGAAGTTATAATTATTTGAGCTAAACAAGTGTCTTTTTTCATCCCCTCTAAAATACGAGATGGAAATGTTGTCTAAAATTAAAATTCATTACGTTGTCAATCGATTTCACGTTGGGAAAATTATTAATAATTCTTTATTAATAATCCTTGAATTATCGGAAGTCTTTGGGTATCCTTTTTTCATCCCTTCAGAAATACGGAATGAAGTTTCTCGTTCGAAGATTAAAACTCGCTACGTTGCCAATCGATTCATGTTAGAAAAATTATTCTTTATAATTATCGGAGACTAAATAGGTGACTGTTTTCATCGCTTCGAAAATACGAGATGGAATTTCTTGTCCAAAATTAAAATTCGTTACACTGTCGATTGATTTCACGTTAGAAAAATTATTAATTAATTCTTTATAATTATTGGAGGTAGATAAGTATCTTTTTCATCTCTTTGCAAAATTTCAAAATATCGCTTGTCATAATATTACAATATTGAAGACATTAAAGATACTAAATAATTATATTATTAAATAAAGATATTAAAGATATTAAATTATTATTAAAGATATTATAAAGATATTAAATTATTATTAAAGATATTATAAAGATATTAAAGATACTAAATAAGTTTGAGAAATTTCGGTATTTTTTATCAATTCATCACTGATCGTACAAAATTATAAAGAATTGAACGACAGTTTCAAAATTAGGACGAAATTGAAAAAAAATAATAGATTCTTCTTTTCGAAGTTCCACAAAAAGATATTCGCTATCTATGATCTAATGTCACTATAGTTTCAACTCAAGTTAACTCACCCTCCCCGTCTCTTGGTAGAGAGATGCACGTTCTTTGGAGCGCCTACTCACCTGAAACAAAGACAACAAAAACATTAATTGATTGGCCAGTCTCCATCGACCGAATCTACTACGATTTCGTAACCGTAAGCGTGTATAAATCATTAACCGCGTACAAGATATATATATACTTTGGTACGACATACGAGAAGCACTTGTGAGGAGAAAAAAAAAATTATAAATTTATAATGCGACTGTGCTGAAAATGTAAAGAGTAACGCAGAAAAAAAAAGCGAACCTCAGCCACGTGATGAAAAAGCGAGAAGTTATAAAGTATAGCTGTCGCTGTGAAATGAAATTTATTAACGTGTGAAATTTTACACGGTGGATATATTTTACGTAGTCAACTTCCTATTTCAACGAGAGAGAAGAATTTACAGAGTAAAAAAAAAGGACATTTACGTTGCAAATTCGCGGCTCGTTAACTTAACACATTAATAACTACATGAAATTGAGGTTTATCGCGTTTCTTGGAAATATATTTCCAAGATAAATGTCGCGTGTACAACATTTACAAATATTCAAACTCAATTTATTATTTATTATTTTCTGTTCTATTGATAATCCAATTAAAATCATAAATTGAATTTTGTAGATCGCGTTCTGCCTCAAAGATTTTCAATTTATCTCATCAATGTGCTATACGTCGTTTTATTTTTAATTTTCAAAACAATCGAAAGTCGCTACGGAATTCGCAGTTAACCCGACGAACAAAGCGCAAGAATTTTCCTTCCGACGATCAATTGTCCGCACTTTTTCGGGACAACGTTCCGAAACGAGAACAAAGGGGAACAAAGAGCGTGGCGTTCGTTCGGCTCCACAGGCGGCGGCAGCCGTGAATTTGATATTCGTTTCGACGGCCGCGAAACTTTTCCTCGGCCGTGTTTTATTGGCTGCGTTCCAGCCGGATAATTTTCATAGAGAAGGCCACGGTGCAACGACTGACAAATTGCATCGGCGTGTCACTGCACTCCGCGGCGCAGCGTCCGCTTGATAAAGTTCATTGGGTCTTTGTCGTTTCCCGCCGCTCTTTGAGCCACTGCCACCGAAGAATAATGGACGTCGCGATAAAACCTTCGCCGCGAAACAAATTGACAGAGAATACGAGCGGAACCGACCCCGACAGCCTTCGTCTTCTTCGACACACCCTCGCGGCCTTATCGTTCGCCTCGCGACCGTGCTTCTCGACGAATTTTTGACCGTCCGTTTCGAGAAAACACCTTCAGCCGATACCAATGTTGTGTACATTTGTGAGAGTTTCAGATCGTTGCGATTTGGTGAAGACAAATTTTTTAAGGATCCCTTGTAAAGAGGAGATTACTGATAAGAGAGTAAAAGATGCCTTTTTTTTTTTTGAAAATCTTGCAAGCTCAAACAAGGTTTTTTTATAATTAATTGAAATTTTGCTCGCGACCGAATCTCGAAGATCGGAGTTTCCCCTTTACATCGACGAAATTTGTGAAATTATCGCAAAATTATTAAATGAAATCGAGTTAAACTATCAAATTACTTTAATTACTTTATTTGTGAAATTTCTCAAATTACTTTCATTTCTGAAATTTCTCGCACGATCTTTTTTCTTCACAAAGTCACAACAGTTTAAAGCATCGAGTTGAATTATCAAATTACTTTAATTACTTTATTTGTGAAATTTCTCAAATTACTTTCATTTGTGAAATTTCTCGCACGATTTTTTTTCTTCACAAAGTCACAACAGTTTAAAGCATCGAGTTGAATTATCAAATTACTTTAATTACTTTATTTGTGAAATTTCTCGCACGATTTTTTTTCTTCACAAAGTCACAACAGTTTAAAGCATCGAGTTGAATTATCAAATTACTTTAATTACTTTATTTGTGAAATTTCTCGCACGACTTTTTTTCTTCACAAACAGTTTGAAGCATCGAGTTAAATTATCAAATTACTTTAATTACTTTATTTGTGAAATTTCTCGCATGATTTTTTTTCTTCACAAAGTTACAACAGTTTAAAGCATCGAGTTGAATTATCAAATTACTTTAATTACTCTATTTGTGAAATTTCTCAAATTACTTTCATTTGTGAAATTTCTCGCACGACTTTTTTTCTTCACAAAGTTACAACAGTTTAAAGCATCGAGTTGAATTATCAAATTACTTTAATTACTTTATTTGTGAAATTTCTCGCACGATTCTTTTTCTTCACAAAGTCACAACAGTTTAAAGCATCGAGTTAAATTATCAAATTACTTTAATTACTTTATTTGTGAAATTTCTCAAATTACTTTTATTTGTGAAATTTCTCGCACGATTTTTTTTCTCGAGTTAAATTATCAAATTACTTTAATTACTTTATTTGTGAAATTTCTCAAATTACTTTCATTTGTGAAATTTCTCGCACGATTCTTTTTCTTCACAAAGTCACAACAGTTTAAAGCATCGAGTTGAATTATCGAGTCAAATTACTTTAATTACGTCTTGCAAACAAGTGAAATTTGAAATTGACGTTCGAAGTATCGTGTATCGACACGACGAATATGTGAAATTAAATCGTAGAATTTCAAGCCGGAGAAGTCTAAATTAAGCTCGTCACGAACGATGACTCGAAACGTACGCACGGAGCAAGTAATTGACAACGTGCATCATCCCGATTTATATCGGGGACGTTCGAAGCTGCAGCGACAGCGAAGAAAGTCCTCTTCGATTACGAAATTAGCGTCACGCGACTCACTCTCGCCGTATTTGCTTACCAACCAATTAAGACGAGCAGCGAGCGATAACGCGACAGCGAAATTGAGGTTAGAACGACGCTCGTCTTCGCGAGATTTTATTCGCTCGAGCGCGACATTGATGTCCGATAAACATGCTCCGAATGACGAGCACGAAGAGATGTGAAAATATTTATGAAATTATTAGTGGGCAATTGCGCGGCTCTTACTCAGTATGTAACACAGTGCGATTTCAAGTTTGTAATTTGTATCAAAGTATTATAAAAGGAAATGTATCATATTTTTAAAAAATAATAACTTATTTTTAATTCATTCAATCTTAACTTTTTCCGTACTGATCGAAAAAGGGCAAAGTGAAATTTACTTCATCGAGCTAGATTTGACAAAAAAAAAAGAAGTATAAAAATTTTGTAAAAAATTGCAAATTCGAATAATTACAAAATTCAGAGAACGTATTGAGGAATAAAGGATATATCTTTGTTCGAACTACGAAATTACGACTATCGAAATTCCCCGAACCGACTGTCACCATAAGCACAAATCCGCGAGTAATCGGCATTTTCTGACAGAGAATCAGAAAGCTAAGAGCGAACAATTGAGATGTTGAAGTTACTCGTTACTTTCGCTGAATAATTGGCCAGTGCAACGAAACGTGCGAGACGCACGCACATCGAAGTTCGATCGATCAAGTCAACTAGAAAAGAAGCTCTTTCTTCGGTGCTTGTGAAAGGCACGCGCTCGCGAATATTACATTATGCGTGCTCGAAGCGAAAGCTTCTTAACGAGCGTCTCGCGATTCTCTTCTTTCTTCCTTCTTTTTTTTTCACCGATCGTCGGTCGTTTGCAAATTGACAGCCGATTAACCGAATAGATTCTCGACAAGCCTCGCGCAAATCATTAGAGCGCTTCAGTCATGGTTCGTCGCGACTGTCGGAGATTTTCCTCCTCCGGTCCGTTTGCCGAGCCATCGGTGGCCATTTTACAGCTTGTAAAAAATTAATGAAAATCCATCGTTCGTGACGTGGCGCGGCGCGATTGGTGAAAGGGACCGAGACGCCGTGTAATGATCTCGTTTCGAGCGGGGATTAAATGAACGTCGTCGCGAATGGGCAATTGAATCGGAAAACCAACGTCTCGTTCGATTGGTGAAAACTGTTATTGCGAACGCCGGGAGCCTGGATGAACCGGATAATTAACGACGATTATGTTATTAACGCTTTCGCAGCTTACGTGAGACTGTATACACCTCCCCTCAGTACTATATTTGCAATAAATATGATAAAAATGGCATAAATATAAATGGAATATATATAAATTATAAGTTACATACGATAAATACAGTATTTGTAAATTATACGCGCAATATGCGACATATAATACAAATTGTTGTATTTACAATAAATATAAAACATACTTTGTACAATAATAATAAGGCTAACATGTCAATATATTATATGCATTTATATTAGAATAAATGCATATAATAAAATAAATTTAATAAAATTAAATATAATTATAAACGTAATATAATAAAATTAAATTAAATACAATAAATTTAAAGGTTCTGCTAATGTATTGACACATTGTATCATTATATTATGTTACACGATAATCCTAAACCTAATCCAAGACTTTTGACTGGAAGTGTATGTACACTTGCATACGTTGTTTCACGTTCACATTGTGTGCTACGTGAAACGTTTTGGAATTTCATTAGCACGTGCAAGTAAGAGAGGATCGTGTTGGTCAAACGTAAAATCAGTCAAAAGTTAGGGAATTAGACTGAAAGCGACTGGAAAACTTGAGAGTGACTCTGCTGTGGGCCACGCTTCAAGTAGAACGAGCGTCGAACCGTACTGGGTCAGACACATCGCGCTGATACACACATATGTAGGAACTCGTAAATTCAAATTAATTTTATATTGTGTTTCTTAAAAATTGTAATCTCTATAATTTTATCGTTATCGTTATTTCTAGTACCAATACAACTATGACGTTTCAAATCAAGTCTCAGAATAGTGTCAATGAAATTGAAACACGCAATAAATATCTCCACAAGCATTGAAATATTTTACAATAAATTTTACAATAAATTTCTACCGTAAAAAAATGTTTTATCTATGCGGAATTTTCCATAAACTCGGCCCCCAATCAATAAGGAAAATCACGCGAAGAAACATCCTCTTCCTTCGCACGTACCATAAATCACGCGAACAACCACCCACGATCGCTCGTATAATATTTTCTAACGACGATCTCTGCCACGCATCTGCTTTCGCGAATTAAAATGCCAAAGGATAAAAATGCGAGGGGAAGCTGCGAATTTTTCTCGGTTCGACATCGCTCTGTTCCTTGTTTCTTATCGGTCGCCGTATTCGCAGAAGCGTCCGATTGTCGTTCGCAAGACGACAAAGAGCGAAGAGGTGGCGCGATAAGCGAAGATAATGGAAACGCGTGCTCCAACATCCCCGACATAATGCCATTCTTTCATCGGTGATATCGGGAACGTCGCGGACGTTCGCCTTCTTCTTACGCGGCTAATTATCGACAGTGTCAATCCGTCGAATAAAATTCGTGCTAGCCAACACTTCGTTCCGCCACCTCGCTATCTCCTCTCGCGCTATCTCGCGGCAAGGTATCCTAAAACTACCTTTTGGACAATTTTAATTAGGGAGAGACTCGTTGAACGAACCACTCTTCTGTCTTTAACGTACTGTACGTGTTAAGTTACTCGTGAGCGTTAACATAACTGTTGCATTTTTGGTCTGTTCGTTTCGAAGCTTGAAATCTCTACTTTCGAATACATGTTAAAATTACTACTCAAAAATACAGGGTGGCCACTGAAAAACTGAAGGAAAAGGTTTGGAAAAGTCACAACTCGTTCATTTTCAATCTTTTTTATTTTCTTTTTTTGTACGTTAATTATATTAATTATATTTTCAAATAAAATGATAAAAAATTAAAAAAACGTGTTTCAGTCTTTCAGTGACTACCGTGTACATATATATATATGGTCGTAACACAGTGTAAATGCCATGTTCAAAATTCAATAAAATGGCGAGAAGAAATCAAGTCAATGTAAATTTCGGAGACTTTGGTCTTCAAATTCGTTGTAGATTCAATTTTGAAGAAAATTTGTCAATGACATACCACGACAATTTGTAATATTTTCGAGAAGAAAATCTTCACTTTTCCACCCGTGATATAAAAAATAAAAAATCTTAGAACAAAATGAATAATGTATTTTGAAAGTGGAGACTTCAAAATTCTAAATTTATTGTTGTACTTATTTGATGTTCAAATATTTGAGTTCAAATATCTGAATATTAACATGAATAACTGTATATATCAATACCCAAATGTTTGCCAGAGTCGAAGAATTTGATTAACAGGTGATTTAATATACGGAGAATTGGAGAATATTTTTTACTTAAATAAATAACAGCTTTCAGCTATTCAAGTGCTATTGATTGAACTATTTTCACCACGAACTCCTGCGGCGTTCTATTTGCGGCGCGGAGGAGCAACGATTCGTGGCCAAACATTTCGCCAACACTAAATATATACGGAGCGGTTTTACGACCGTTTGATTAGAAAGTTTAAGCAGGTGCTTAAATCAATCTCTCGACTGAATCTACGAACAGACAATCGATCAAATTCGATCAAACTTTTACTGCCTCTCTCTCTCTCTCTCTCTCGACGATTTATAAATCTACTCCGAACCAATCTACCTGTTGCATAAAATTAACAAGCCCTTCTGCAATCGCTAGCCATGCCATTTCATTCTACTGCGTGCAAACGTGAACAAATCAGCTACGCATTTGTGCATTTAATTACTACGAAAGTATTCGCAGCTCTCCTCGATTATAAAAATTCTGCAGGAATTTTCTCTACTGGCATACTAAATATACTAAGTAGTGATCAAAGAGTTCTCGTAAAAAACACCAGATTTCAAACTTGCAACGCTTCACACCTGTGAAAACAGGTGATAATCCTGTATGTTCTTAGATTACTCGCACATAGAAAAGCAGAAATATGTTTTTTTTTTATTTATTATTTTTACATTTATTTCTATTTTCAAATATAGAACGTACCATGTTAGAATATAGTGACGAGTGAAAATTCGATATTCGACAGTTTCGGTATTTTCTACGAGGACTCTTTTACTAATTATTGTTCCACTTGATCTAGGAGGGGAAAAACTAGAGATCTCAAGAGATACGAATACTTTGACGAGGGGTTAATCGTGAAAGAACCGCGTTGGTCCGACACATTGTGTCAACAACTCACAACTGGAACGCTAAAGTGCGGTCTACAGTTTCATCTGCAGTTGAAGCCTCACCGTGGAAAACTTGACGGTTAGGAAGTCGTAGTATTTCACCAGGAACTTCATTATGCGTCCCGATTGGCTTCGGTCATACAACGTGCGTTTCCTACTTGTTTGTTGCGTGCCGGGGATGGCTTTCCGTGGTAAACAACTAATTATCCCTCTACTCTCCCCATCTAGCTTTATCGGACGAAGATTTATTTAGACTTGTTATCAAATGATTCGTTCCAATCGGATATATTATATCCTGCATATCTTGATCGAGATATTAAAAATTGAAATAATTCGATAAATCATTCTTTGGGCACTACTTTCTTCCATCCTCATTTGAATTACGCCAACAATTGCCGGGACTCTCTTGCACAGTGAAAATAAATAAATAATAAAATAATTTTGACTTTTTGTCATTGAATTTTCGTTAAGATTCGTTAGGAGGAAGAAACGTTCAGATTTCTTGAATTTTTGTCATTTAATCACAATATTCAGAGTTCAATAAAACGCAGAAGAAACAATTGTATAGCCAAATTTTGTGAGAAAGGTGTTTCGATATTTTTACAATTTTCGAAACAAGAAATAATATTTCATCTTTGAAAAAAACAAGCTCACGACTGTGAAAATAGAGATTTCGAGCTTTAAAATCATCAACTTTTGCTCATATGACTTTTTTTTGAAGTTTAAATTATCGACGAGTTTTATTCCACGAAATTTCTAAAATTCAAAGAGTTGTCTATGACTAGTGCCAGCGATATCTATTTAATTTACTAATATCATTAATTACACGGTGAATTGTATTGTGCAAGAGAGTGCAGGACAGTGTTTGGGAATGCAACTCGGTACCGATCTCGGTACGAGTACGCGAGCAAAGAGCGTGAACAGCTTTCCCGATACGTGCCGGATGTCACTGATGCTGAACTAGCTGCGAACGTACAATGAGCCGATATATCACCCGGCGTGTGTAAATAGATCTTGATTCGTCGAAGACGCGAGAGAAATCGGGAGAGAAACGTTCGATAAACCTGTTATCGTTCCATCGTTCCTTCGACGTTAGTTGTTCGTGCAGCTAAGTATTATACACAATTACGCGCGTAATTCCTCGAATTATAATCGTTCAGCGAACGGATCTTGCGCGCACGACTCATATTCCTCGATCGTCACTTTTGTTTGTATCCCATAGTTCTCCATCGAATCTTCGTATCGGATATATAGAGTGGCCACTGAAAAACTGAAGGGTTAGGAAAAGTCATAACTTGTTCATTTTCAATCTTTTTATCACTGAAAGTGATTTTCGCGGGGGTAAACTCTTCAGGTGCAACGCTGATGCAACGAAAATTAGCGATTGGTTGATTTGGGTCACGTGATTCGCGAGGAGGCGTGGCGTAGACCTCGAGTAGGAGTGGCTTGTTGTCTGCGACTGAGCGGTCTGGGGTACAAGTCGTGCAGTTTTTTATTTTCCTTTTTTGTAGGTTATAGAAAAAAATACTGAAGAAATGCATTAATCACATTTCCAAATAAAATAATAAAAAATTAAAAAAATATGCGTTTGCAAAAGTTATTTTTGTTTTATGTCATTCAGTTTTTCAGTGACCGCCGTTAATTTACTTTCTTTTCAATCGAACCTAAATCACGTGCGCAAATAGATATAATAGTTTTTACTTTGTCTACTTTTATCGTTTGGTGTTTTTCGCAAGGAAGCGCTATCGCGCCGCGTGGTTTCTTGAATAGAAAAAATGGCGCTGGAACGGTTAATCTGGCCGAGAAAATAATTAAAACGAGCGGTCGATTAATCATCCGCGGCCCCGTGACGATCGTGGCCGGCCGCGTTCGCGCTTGCAAAACCAAAGTGAACTGCAATTTACATTCATCGAGTCGAGGATAAATCGTTCCTCCCGTTCTCTCGGGCGTCGCACGTGCAGACACAAAGATCACTGTGTTCGACTCTCTCGATCGTTCACAAGGTTGCTGCAGGCCGCGTGAAACCGAGGAAATTTTGCCCTTTGTTTTCCCTCGTTATCGTTCGTCCACGCTTTTCCCCGATCTATCACGAGATCATCGTTCGCGTTACGTCGAATTCGAGATTCGAAATTGCGATAGTTATACTATACTAATCAATTGATCCAAATGATTTGTCAGTGTCACAAACGCTTCGATCTTTCTTTTTTGATTTCGCGAAATTGTGAAATTCAGGTGAAAATACTCTCCGAAAGGATTCTCTTGCGTAAAAGTGTTGAAAAAAGGAGTTTGACAATGTGAAGTTGCAGCGTGAGTCTTCGCTTTTAAAGATAGAAATTTAAAAGAAAATTGCTAGATGAAAAATACAAATTTCCAAACGATGTTTTTTAAACAGAAAAAAAAAAATGTAATTCGATGACACATTTTCGTTTCAAATTAAACTACCGCAACTTTGTCATCTCTTGGACAATTCGACAATCGAGAGCGAGATTTATTCTCTAGATCTCTATTTATTCCCAACCATTGTCAGAAAGCGAACAAGAAAGAAGAAAAGACTCAAGAGTGGCAGGCTTCTTTTTTATCGACAAACGTCTCAATTACGCCAATTATAGCAGTTTTTGCCCAGCTAGTTCCCTCGTTTCCGCCGCGGAATTTCTCAATCGCGCCCCCGGGGCACAGCCGACTTCAGGGAAAACAGTTTAAAGCAGTCGTTCGTCCAAAAGCGTAACACGATGGAAAAGCGAAAGCGGCGAGCGACGTGGTTTTTCCTCTGCGAATTTTCGCACGGTCCGTTCTCATACAGGCGGTTACAATCGCGTCACGCACCAATAATCGATGACTCGTTCCTCGCTCAATGCCAGGTTGGTGAACTGCACCTGGTGAATCGTGTAGAGCCAGAACCGCGCTCGGTCGTGCCCCCTCAACCGCGATCCTTCAATCATCGCTTAATCGAAACGTGCCTCGAACAGCAAGGAATCCGTCCGACACTTGACCGACATCGAAACGTACGTGTCTCTCGCGAAATTTTCGTGGCTTGAGAAATACTCCGAATGGGAAAAAGACCGAACGGAAAGTTTTTAAGTTTATATCGGAGAAGGCAAGACATTTTGACGAAGAATTTCTGATGAGTTTTTTTTTTGTGAATTTATCTAATTTTACAGATGAGACATGTGTGTACTATGATATAAAATCACAATCTGTACGCCAGAATGAGAAAACGCCCAATTTTTGTAAAATAGAAAACTTAAAGAATAAAGGGTTCGTTACAAAACAAATTCCAATAGAAGAAACAATTGAATTCAATTATTATACACTAGGTTCATACAACATCCACGATACTAAAGTATTTGTTACAAAGGAGCACAAATCTCTTTCGCTTTCAACAAAAATTCACGATTTGTGCTAGATTCGTTAAAAAAGAAAGTACTATATTTCACTCAAATGTCGATCACGCGGAAATTTGTATCGCCACGATAAAAAAAGTAAAGCTTTTCTTTCGCAGATTGGAACAGCTGATCGACACCGCGGGCTGTTCAACGATTATGTAATAAGCGTGTTCTCGTGCGTAATGACGAATATCCGCACACGTTCTAACGCGTGGCGCAAGCTTACGCAATTCGCCGTGTCTTCTGGCCGTGTGTTTATTTGCAGCACGTCGACCTGTTAAGTGATTCTTTCGTCGGCCAGCAATAGCAAACTTCTCTCATTTCAAATATTCACTGTACAGGACGTTTCAGATCTCAAGCGTCGGCTAACATGTTTGGGCGGCCATTTTGAGTAAAATGGGCGGCCATCTTGAGCAAAAACGGTTCACTTCAGTTATTCGTTTGCGAGCGAAAATTTTACAAAACTCGACGAGCCCGTATAATTCCGCTCGAGAACGAATGATTCTTGAACTCGTGTGTCCAATTCTTGAACATTCAGATTTTCGAAGATTATGACGAATTTTATGGGTTGGATATCATATCTCTTTAATTTTCTAACGACGAAATATTTTGTCACGGAAATACTTATCTAAAAGAAAATGTAGCTACTTCAATGTTAGCGGTTAAGAGTATGGTCAATGTATTTTCATATTTCACCAGTTTTTTTTATTTCCTGATAACAGAAATAAGATTTCAACGGAAACGAACATAACCTAAAATGATAAATTTAATTTCCAAAGCAAACTGACATTGCCAGATATCAAATTTTATATATATTTCATTATCATTAAAAAAAAAAAAAAAAGAAGGACAGTGTTCTCACTACCGAAAAAATAATTTTCTAAAATACACGAGAAGCAAAATATCTCAAGACAGAAAAAAATAATTCGCACCACTTGCCGTCGAGGCAAGCGTTAGACCCACGAGCGTTTTCCGCCCTCTCGGTATGGAAAATTCATGCGATAAGATCACCGTTGAATCACCGAAGATCGTCGGGAGTAAAACGCGAGGACGAAAAACAGAGGGAGGAAAGTAAAGGCGCGCGCGCGCGCGCGTCGTTCCATCGTGACCCAATCTCGTTTCACTTAGCCAGAGTGGAGTGGACTCATCCAATTTCGACTACTCGGCGAACCTGAATTTCGCTACGGAACTACTCCCGAAGGGAAAACGAGCGACGCTCCGTGCCGTTTGCACGTATCGCGGCGAGAGAATCTTGCCCCCGTCGAGAAGATCAGTTGATTGCCCCCTCGTTCAATTCCGCCGTTCAGATTCCAGCTGAGAGGCTCGCGAGCACGCGTTCGTTTCCAATATAATCACAACTGCCTGTCTTATCGAGTAGCTACGATTTACATGCTAATTACCTCGAACAATAACGCTCGCTTATAACCGGGGGGGGGGGGGGGGATTAATTCGCGAGGAAAGAAAGTTCCCGAGGCCGGGGTACGTAATGAGATTCCGCCCGTTAAAAGCAGAAATCGAGGGGAATTCGCGATGAACGGCCCCGATAAAAGACGCGTTCGCCGCGATTAATTGAGAGAAAAGTGGAGTATTAGAAGAAAGCTGCTGCCGAGAAAAGAGAAAACAGCGTGTGGTCAGGTGTCACAGATCTACGATCCTCCGTTACTTACCTCTGGCTCTGTTTAATGGCCGTTTTATTTAAGCAAAAGGATCTTCGATCCGTTGAATCAATGGAGACACGAGTCAATACGTAATACTCGTTTAAGAATCTGCGCGCGATTGGACGTCGTAGATTTAAGATTCTTTTGTCGGTCCGGCTGTTAATAGCTAGTTTGTTTGATCGAAAGTCGATTGTCAACTTGTCAACTTGGGAAGGAAGACGAGCCAATACACGCGTTAACGTGGTTAAATATTACGGGTAGATCTTTGGCTGCTGCTAATAGTTACTTTGTTTAATCAAGAGGATTTCCAATTTATCAACTGAGAAAGACGAATTAATTGAAAGGAAATTCTTTCTTTGTCGGTCGGTTGTTAATTTTATTTTATTCAATCCAGAGGATTGTCAACCTGTTAACTGTTAATAGTTGCTTTATTTATAATTAAAAGTTGCTTTATTTAATCAAGAAGATTTCCAATTTATCAACTGAGAAAGACGAATTAATTGAACGAAAATAAAATTCCTTCTTTGTTGTTAATTTTATTTTATTCAATCCAGAGGATTGTCAACCCGTTAACTGTTAATAGTTGCTTCATTTATGATTAATAGTTATTTTATTTAATCAAGAAGATTTCCAATTTATCAACTGAGAAAGACGAATTAATCGAGAGAATGGACAGATATATTTTTGGTCAGCGAGTAGGACTCGATTAATAGGTTAGGGCGTGAGGCTGTGTCAGAGGGTAAAAATTGGTCGTTGCGGTGGGCCAGGGTAAGCGGATGTTCGAGGCTGTGTCCTCAGGTTGCATAACGCAGTCGTAAATGTATCTCGATGTAGGCCTCAGCAACGTGCCAGAAACGAAAATACCTCGACCAACAGGGGACGAAATATCACTCGAGAGAGAGGAGTATCCGACGGTTCAAAATCAGGGCCGTCTCGATCGTCGAGGCCGTTTCATTGTCTTTTTACTATTATTACTTCGGATCTTCAGATCCCCTGTTCAGATCCCCTCGCGGACACTCTTCCAAAGTAATTTAATTTTATTCTATTCTAATTTTATTCTAATTTCTTTCTGAATTGTTCATATTGTTTGAAATTTTTCTCTTTTTTTTTTGGAATTAATAAAGAAAATTTGAATGCGCGATTTATTTACGTAAAAATATTGGACGTTGCCGCGAAAGCGGGGTTAAGATATTCCTAGTCGCGTATATTTGGCATTCCTAATGAACTGTGGATGTTCCTCGGCTCGGAGTAAGCAAACTTAGCTCCCACTGTTTGGGATAAAGATGTATATACGTATATATATATATTCTTCATCCGTAGGTAAAACAAAGCAGCGGAACGCTTCTTCTCTTCATATTTGGCTTCGATTATACAATTTCATCGTCCGTCCTTCTTTACTATCGATGCCATACGTTTGAATAATACTTCTAACTTAATTATTCCCGTACGAACGTGTGCAGGTCAGTGAATAGTTCGAATTGCTTTTAACTTTTCCAAAGACCAAATTCTTTCTCGAAATGATCTTTACTAATTATCGGTAACAGAATCACGTTTTCTCTGACAAAGTTACAGACAACTTGACAAAACTTAAAATAATTAGTCTGCTTATTGGAAGTTTATAGAGAATCAAACAAATCCAATAAATATTAATAAATAAAAGATAAATATGTTCTTGACTTGTCATCGTGAAAATTTCAGATTTCAAATGTTTGGCAATTCGTAATGAGTTCGGCTCAAAGGGCTACTAAAATATTTAAATAAAATTGGTCGTAGGAAAGCGGTCGAACACACGTGCGCAACATGGACGAGTGATTTTCACCTAAATATGGGTCGATGCATTGTCGACGTTACGTGAAATTCTCACACGCAATGGAAGGTGCGACAACAAGCGAGAGAGAGAGAGGAGGTTTCGAGGAAAGGGAAAGTTCGAGGAAAGAGGGTGCTTAGTAAGTAAATGGAACGAATCTTAGCAAGTAAATGGAACGAGCTTAACTGGCTTTCGCTGGTTTCGTGCTTTTAATTAAATCTCGCTGTTTATTTTCCTGTCGATCATCGAGGAAGAAACGATTGACAAATGTATAATAACTTTTTGAAATGCGCGCGTTAAAGATACGACGATGTGTTTACGAACGCAATTATCGATCGTTACGTAAGAATGTTTGTTTGTTGCTTGCAAGAGATATTATTTCGTACCGGTGAAGTTCTTGCGATGAAACAGAGGACACGAGAGAACAGTTTAACGAAATTTACTTTACTATACTTTGATGTAAAAATATACGGGAGAATCACAATGTGTCAGTTTGTTGCCACTGCTTTCATAAAATGATGCCTCGTACTTAATAGTTTGACGAAACTTTCTCGCGAAGAATATATATCACGCAATATATATCAGTTTGCTGCAATTTTTAATAAAACAGTATTCCACTGTAAGAGCAACTAAGTTCTGACCGGCAAAGAACGAAGAAAAATTTAATGAAAGACAGAATTGTTTGCGAGAGAGAGAGAGTCTAGAACTCAAAATCTAGACCCGCGCTACTGTGATTTTCGAGTCGTCGTTCAACACCGTCAAAGAAACCTCAATTAATCAGCCGTGCCATTGAAATACGAAACTCGGCCCTCCTCTTACTTTCCCCAACTCTCCAAAACTAATTAAACCATTGCGACCTAGCAACGGGAACCTAAAACCCGTATCTGGATAATCAAAGGACACAATGAACCCGAGAAACCTAACCTAACCCTCGAACTCGTATTAACCCATTTGATCGGTATCAAAGCCGACGATCTCAATTGGCGAGCGCGAGAGAAAAGAAAAAACGGACGATCGTTTCGTTCGCTGCGGAACGTTCCCACGTTGGCCGATCGTGCGGATTCGGACCCGGGGCGAAAAAGTCGGCGACAGCCGAAAAATTCCTTTGGTACGAAAGGGAGAGAACGCGTGTGCCGCGAAGTGTGACGGCGTGGTCGGTCGATAAAAGTAGAATAAAGTGCATGCGCAGCCGCGTCGTCGCGAGTAGCGATGGGATCAAGCCCCAGTCCGAGTCGACTCTTTCGTTTCGTGGTCCTCGAATGCTATATATATATATATATATATACAGGGTGGCCACTGAAAAACTGAAGGGTTTGAAAAAGTCATAACTTTGTGAGTAAGAAAATGGTCATTTGAGGGATGCTTTTGAAAAAAGTCCATTAATTATGTTTCCAAATAAAATAATAAAAAATTTTCCAAGTAAAATAATAAATAATAAAAAGCTTGTGTTTGTCAAAGTTATTTTTGTTTTATATCGTTCAGTCTTTCAGTGACCCTGTTATTCATTGACCACTCCATATATATATAGAGTGGATCAAAAATCACTTCCTACTAAACTAAATCCATAATTCTTTCATTATACATTTTTCTTCATTTTCTTTTTGACGTTAATTTAAAAAAAAAGATAATGTGATTAAAAAAAAAATAGGTGAGAAGAAACTTTTGGCCCACCCTGTATATACTCGAAAGTAAAAATGTTTCAGTGAATACACTTGCGATGTGCTGGTTTTTGAACTCGGCAGGTTTCGAAATTACGTACTCGTATGTAGCATCACGTGATCTTTTGCGATTTATGTCTGATGACGTGGAATAATATGACTAAAATAATATGAATAAAATAATGAATATGGGATCAAGTCAAAAGATAACGCGTAATTTTCAACGATTTATGACGGATGACGTGGGGTTAGAATCATTAGACTCACGTCGACGCTGAATATAGTAAATTATCTTGAACGAGGCATGGGATCAAGTCAAAAAAGAACGTCGTGTAATTTGTGACTAATGACATGGGGTTAGAATTAGACTCGCGACGACACGGAATATAGTAAATTATCTCGAACAACATATGGAATTCAGTCAAAGAATAACGTCATATAATTTTCAATGATTCGTAACTGACGACGTGGAATTAGAATTATCAGACTCACGATGGCACGAATAATTATGTAGAATGAATTTCGTTTTGTTTTGAACGAGGCATGGAATAATCAAGTCAAAGGATATACAAGAATCACGTGATCGTCGATAGTTTCTGATTTACTCTACTCGTATCATTTTCAGTGGTTAATGACTAACAACGTGACTATAGCGTCGTGTGTTACTTTTCAATAGTTTGTGACCGATGACGTCACCGGTAGCGTCACGTGGCTTTCAAACCTAACCTAAACCTGAACGAATCCCACTTGTTGTCAGATCGATCGAGCTGAAAACTCCAAAAGTAGCCCTGAAAATATTTGACAAAGGGCTCGAAATTCAAGAAGCGAAGGCTCGAGAGGCCGCTTGCAAGGCACTCGATGCCAACTCTACTCGCTTCGAGCGTAGGTACCAAGCGGCCTGGCTACACCATTGGCAAGAGTGTAATGGAATTAACCGCGAAACAGCCTCGGTTGGTATCTTGGAAGGCCTCCGGTTTGCATCCAGAGGCCGGTTTGACACGGATCTAATGGTTTTAACCGCGAAACCGTATGCGCCGCGGGACACGCGTTACCGGCTACGAAATAACAAGCGGTGGAACGCGATCGAATCCCATTGTACCGATCTCTCTTACGCAAGTAACCCGCGCGATTACGTGTCCTTACGCCGGATTTGATAAGCATCTGGCGATCGCGTACGCGAGAGGAGAACGGACGAACGAAGCGGAATTGTAAAAGCAACGTTTGGACGATGTATGACGAGGGTGGAATTTCGAGCATTCGGAATATCATTTGACATTTGGATCGTTTCAGATGTCCGACGTTAGAGTTTCAAAATTAATGAAATTTGGTTTCTCTCATTTTTGTAAAAAAAATTTACCTAACGACTTGGAACGGTAAATAAGCGAGCTCTCGCGTGTAGTGTAAGCAAACTGCGGGTTTTTATGCGTTTGACAGAAACTGAAGCATAGAGCGAAGACAAGAAACTTTGTAAAATATTCAACGTACAGCGTTGCTCTCCCATGCAGAGCTCTGCTCGGGTTCTACATTTTTGATTATTTTCGCAGGACTATGGAGTTGCATAAAAATTCGCAGTCTAGTGGCAAGTGTCAGGGATGTCTACAGAGTGTCTTACGTAATCGTCGCCAGAAAACTTTAGAACTTTCCTTGATACTTCGCCAAACTGAGATACATAAAAATTAAACTGCAATATTTAGGTAGAGAAGCGTAGGAAATTTTTGGCAAATGAAATGTTCCTTTAAATGAAATCTTGTTACGTAAACCATATCAACGCTGGAATTATCGACCATTGACGATTAGAGCTTTCATCGGAGACATTAAAATACAAAAATAGGAGCTTTTATTTGTTATTTGCTTACGAAAAGTCATTTGAATCTTTAAAAGATAAATTGTGGTCCACGTGTACAAAATTTCAGCAGAAATCATAATTATGAAATTTTTCACGTGAAAATTACAGATCGCTCACTTTGATAGTTCCAACACCAACTACACGTTTGATGTTTTCTCGGGTATCTGGCACAATCTTTTTGAGCGCAGAATCTTTTTTCCACGCGAGCCGTTTCCATTATTTATTTTCCCCATTTTCCGCGAGCGAGGATAGAAAGTGGATCGTGTGCCCGCGAATCGCTGGTAATCGCGGACACCTCGAGGCGTTTCGCGATGGGGGCGAGCGATTACGCGAAGCTGGTGTTATTAAACTCACGATGACACGGAGTGTAACGAAGTTTCTTGCATGGGATCTAGCCAAAGAATAGCGTATTATCTGTGGACTAATTCATCGGTGAGATGTGTGCTGTTCCCTTGAAAAATTCATCTTGGCTACGCTACGATTCGAAAGAAATTTATCAAAGATATCGCATTGAGCTCGAAATAAGCATCAGAGCTGTGCATTGAGAGTCAAAAGTTCAAGGTTACGTGTTATTCCGCACCGACCAGTTAGCGGATAATCGGGGTTTGAGAATTTCATTTGACGAACCGACCTTCCCTGATCTTTAATTACAATCCTCGGTGACTGTAACATACTTGGAGAATTTGGAGATTGTGAAAGAAGATAAATTCACAATACAGTATAACTGCAAGATGGGATGACCACAAAAGATTAACAATATACATACAAAATAATAGTGACAATACGTTAAGAATAATCGAGTAAAATAATATTCACAGATATCACGTGCAATATTTAGTATAATATTTAAAATATATTATAAACATTATATTTAAAATATATAATATTTAGTATAATATTTAAAACTTGATACGCTTAATATTTCGTAAATTCACAAAATTCTTGCCACTGGCAAATTTCGTGAAAATCAGAGTAACAACGAGACTGATAAAAACGATGCTGTATTCGGCAGTATTCGAGCGTCAAATACTCGATTTATAATCCAGGATTTTTGCAAACGTTATCTCGTCGACGAAACACGTTCGTTTTCTTCAATTTCTGTTCCATTTAATGTTTAATTGCACCGTATATTGGCGAGCAATATACGCGGGCGACGTTTGTTCAAATTCATGCGTTTAATCACCCGACAAAATTTCATAACGCATAATCCTCCCCGAATCCCGCGAAATTCGATATCGATTGTCGGGAACGCTGCGAACTGTGCGAATAATCCGATATAACTCGAATGACGTTGTTATTGGCCTCACTTTGTTAAAGCATAGTTAAACGAACGAATCGCGATAACAAAGTAGCGAGAAACGAACGACTGATCCATTTTGATTTCGCCATTTTTTTTCTGCAAATTTCAGACGATTTTGCAGCACGTTGTTCCGTTAATGTGAAGGAACGGATTAAAGTAATCTTTTAAATGTTACAAGAAAATTCTCGTAAATAAGTAAATACGATACTTATAAGATGGTACACGTTAAATACTTTGTTAGAGAGAGAGAGAGAGAGAGAGAGATTAATCAATCGGTCGTCGAGAACCTCGATCTTTACTTTTCAGGCGGCTGCTCTAATTAATTAACCTATCCAGGCCATTGGCGAATTTTTTTCTTTTTTCTTCCCGCGATTAATATTCGACCTGTCCGGCGCCTACGGCTCGATCGCACGAGGTCGCTCTCTATCGCGCGCGAAACTAAAACTCCTCGCTTACGCAGAGGAGAAATTTGCAAGCGTGTCTTGAACGGGATGTTCAAAAGTTAAAATGCTCAGTGACGGCTCGAAATTTTCAAAAGAAAACTAGCACTTAACTTGCTGTAATTCTTCTGTATAAAAATTTAAATTTTGAAATTACTCGACTTTGTCACAAAGCATCCGAAATGGATATTAAATACGAGATGCACGATTTCAGCGATCTGCGACCAAACGATGCCGATTTGAGGGTCCTTTACGTCCTTTTCACAGACCGAACGATCAGAACGTGGAATTATCCCTGCTATTATACCCCTTTCACGCTCTCCGTGGTACCAAACAATTAACATTCGAGATATCCTCCACGATTGTTCCCCCCTCCCCTCCTCCCGCGATTCTCTCACGGATCGTGATCGAGCCGAGACCTAATCGGCGTTATGACGTTAATGACTGGTGTCGAATGGAGTTGATAATGTTAGAGATAGCAAGGCCGCGACGTCAGGTGATGTTAGCGGTAAAGACATTCTCCTCGAGCGAGCGCCTATTTCCAACCTACGCCTCAACGACCACTTACGTACGTACGATGCGAGTCTCGCGTAATTTTCGCGCGAAATGTGCCATACTTCGTGCGTTGGCTGTGTGTGTGTGTACGCGCGTGCCTGCCTCGTTGTAACTAACGATAAGCGGCTTAGGACGTTTTGTCGAACTCGGTGGGACTTTTAGCGAAAACTTCGACCGACAACCGTTGTCACGACCGGTTACTTACTCGGCGACTAGTAAGTCCTTCGCCGATAATCAGCGATAATTGATGGGAGGATCGAACAGCTTTCAACAGCTGCTCCTTGGGCTGGAGGTCGGAACAATTTTGGCGAACGAAGAGGGACTTCTTGGCCCCGCGTTTTAGAATCCGGGAAAACAGTAAGTAAGGAGAGTAAAGGATACTAATTATTGATTAATTCTTACATAATTAAAAATAAATTCGGTGGGAGACGAACAGAGATTTTTTTTTGACTCCGTGTTTTAGAAAAATAGAGTGAAGTGTATTAATTATTGGTTAATTGTTACGTAATTAAAAATAATTTCGGTGGGAGGCGAACAGAGATTTTTTTTGACTCCGTGTTTTAGAAAAATAGTACAGAGCATTAATTATTGATTAATTGTTACATAATTAAAAATAATTTCGGTAGGAGACGAACAGAGATTTTTTTTTGACTTCGTGTTTTAGAAAAATAGAGTGGAGAGTATTAATTATTGATTAATTGTTACGTAATTAAAAATAATTTCGGTGGGAGACGAACAGAGATTTTTTTTTGACTCCGTGTTTTAGAAAAATAGAGTGGAGTGTATTAATTATTAATTAATTCTTACATAATTAAAAATAATTTCGGTGGAAGACGAATAAAGATTTTTTTTTGACTCTGTGTTTTAGAAAAATAGTACAGAGTATTAATTATTGATTAATTGTTGTATTGTCACTAGGATGTTAATACTAGGAAATGATAATTAAAAGTAATTTTGGCGAACGAATAGAGATTTTTTGACCTCGTGTTTTAAAATTCAAGAAAATAATAGAGAGTAAAGAATCATTAATTAATTATGATACGTGTCACTGGGATGTTAATTATGAAATAATAATTAAAAATAATTTTGGTGAGAATGGTTTAGAATGGAGGGATTTTTCGCTTTAATCTTTGTGAACGAAATGAGTTGAAATTGTTAAGATTTTTTTAACTTGATACGTATTATTAGAATATTAATCATTAATTAATCGTTACATATGTTATTAGGAAATTGAATGAGAATTGAATGAGAAACTGAAGAAATTATAGTTAAGATCGAGATTAGAGAGATTATTCATTTAATTTGAGAACGACTAATGAAGAAAATTGATTGAAATTGTGAAAAGAATTAAAAGGCTTCTTGGCGTTTAATAGTTAGAGACGAGAATAATTTTACGATTCCTTAATTCGGAATACGAGATGACTGCTCGTTTGAGATTTAAATTAAAAATTACGTTCGAGATGCATGTTTCACGAACATATGCAGATAAAGCTCAATTCCTACGAAGAAGTTCCTCAATCCCAACCACCGTGTATCAAGAATTCATTACGGCTAACTTTCCGTAATTAAACATTCCTCTGCAACTTTCTAATGCGATTTTACATCGCGTATATTACATTTTTTAATCGTGCAAAACTCGCTTCAACTATTTTGCAAATGTTGCGATTTTCGAGATTTTCACTACTTTTCACAGAAAAAGAAGGTTTAAACGAGTCTCGATCGTGCCAGTTTCACTCTTTTAGTATTCAACGAACGTTTAAAGGTTCAGCGATAATTCGATAAATAATTTCTCGATTTCTATTTAAGAGATTTCCATCTCTATCTCTCTGCTTTCTTCTCGGTGGTTAAAGTACGTTTGTTAATAGTCTTTTCGAGATTTGGAACAAAGAATTCGATGAACGAGAAGCAATTTGGCAGTGGGTGCTTTGCGACACAAAGTTTGACAGCCAATTCTTTGGAGACGCTGCTATTATTATAAATTAAGAGCTGTTAAAAGATCGCAGTTTTCTGTTTTGCATTTTGCAAATTTTGTTCCGGCGTGAAGTCATTTCTCGGATCAGTTGCTTCTTGCACGATCTTAACGAGATGCTCTGAGCGAAACTTTTCTTCCACGAGAAGAAAATAAAAGTAAATTTTTTATCTACACTTGCAACGCACAATTTCGTAAAGAGGAGTAGAACTTCGTAAAGTGTAACGCTGAAAGTTCGTAACGTAACTTTCGAAAAACGTTCGTCGATCAGATTTCCAAGATCAGTTTCAGTTTCAAAATAAATTGAACGAAGCCGCAAGGCAGACACCTTGAATTACAAAATCTACGGGATAATATCAGAATCCATCTTTCCCTAACTTTAAAAAAAAAAAAAAAAAATAGAAAGATAAATTCAATCGAGAAACCTCGCGGAAAAGCGAGGTAATAAATTGCCAGCAGTATCGAGTACGACGCGTGTTTCAACGAAAAAAGGACGAAAAACTCGCTGTATTTTCGCCCGGGGAACTTTCATAAATCGCAACATCAATTACCGCGAAAGTTTTCGTTGCAGAGAACAATGAGGATCATGCACCACTTCTCGTGGCCACTCGCCAGATCGACGTTATTCCGTCAGATTGCGCGCATTAAATTCGAACTGTTGTTGAAACTGAGTTACCGTCCATAACAGCCCGCTCTCCATGAAACCCATCCATTTACATTTCGCCGAAGCACAACGGCGAAAATTCCGTCGAAATTTTCCAACGTTCTCTCTCCGCTCCCTGAATTTTCAGCTTTTTTTTATCCGCAAAGATCCGAGTGCTTTTTTCTCTTTCCCCTCCTCCAAGGATCGAGTATCTTTTTTTTTTTCGTTGGAACGATTGCGTTGAAAATATTTCCATTCGGAGAAAACATTTCAAACGTTGTTTCGTTAATTTGATAAATCGAATCGAGTTGGAAATACAATCTCAATCACGCTGAGGTTTGCACGTGTTTGCACGTGTTTGCACGTATTTATCTCGGTAATTTCAAGGGGGAAGGGGGGAAAGAGAGGATATTTTCTTTTCCTTTTTTTCTAGAAAATTGCTCCACTTCGTAGAGCAGAGTTTTTAATTCGTGTTTGACAGATATTTTTATGTTCGTTCATTGTAATTCAAATGAAGACTAAAACTTAATGACACGACTCGGGGGATGAAATAACGATTGATATTTACCAAAATGTCCTGGAGCGACACCGGCATCAGCGAGCAGGTCGACATGATTCCTACGAGATGCACACCTTCAACTTTCGCACCAGCGAGTCTCTCTGTCTGTCTGTCTGTCTCTTCGTAACACTTGTTAACGCAACAGCTATCAACTAACCCCGACGAACCCGTTAAACTCACGATCAGTTTGCACCGCGTTCGAAAACCGATACTGCACGCTTCGAGTCAGCTGATACTGATAAGCACTATCGTACATCAAACATCCGAATCGACGAGCCACTTGGAAACGGACAACGCCTCGGTAATTTGCGGACGATGGCGAATCTTTTTTGAAAAATCGAAACAGAACACCAGATTACGGATTGCTTGATAGACGATCGATATTTAATTAATATTTAATAATAATAATATTTATTAATTATGGATAATCCTCAAGCTCGACGGATGTTCTTTGACAATTGATTCACTCGAAATTAACCAAAGTCGCCTTAATCGGAGATTAAACGTATCAGAATCGGAAGGTATATTAATGGGGATTAACAGCGATCGATCGATACTGAGAACGATCGCGAGGAAGCGAGCGCGAAACAGGTTTTCGAGGAACACGAAGAACGCCGGCTGCTAGCAACGTGACTCGATCCGATCCGCGGAGACGAAAGAACCGATCTCCTCGCAATCGGAAGGCTGACTCGACACTGGCACGTCCTGATTCCGCGGAAGACTCCCTCGCGTCTATATTAAATTAAACCACACTTGCAGCCGGTATAGTCATCGCTTCGATGCCATAATCCAATATTTCGAGGCTAATCTAAGCTCGACGACGCGGCCAATGTGCGCGCGCGGAATTTTTCAAATCGTTGCGGCCTTAATAAAAGAGACCCGGTGGAATTCTCGTTCGAATCAATCGATTTCGAACTGGGTCGCTGGCACTTGAATGAAATTGAATTTTTGGAAATTCGGGTTCCTCGATCGTCCACTTTTTGGTAAATTTTGAAAAAAATTAAACCGGCTCAGAATATGACTATTTTGTTTGAGAAAATTGAAACGAATCGTCCAATGTGTCAAAGTACCTTTTCTACTCTGAATCCCGATAGAGGAAGATGAAAGAAAAATTTCTATCTGACAAGCGATCTGACAGACTCTGTTGACCCCGGATGAACAAAGGAAACTCGCGATCGCGTAAAAGTAACGAAGCTAAATGTTCAAACAACGAGACGAAAGGGGAAAAAAAGCGCAACATCGCGGAAATTAAACGTCAGACGCTGGACTGGTTTCGTTGGAAACAGAAAGTTCCAGAATGACGGAGCGAGAAACCACGTTTCATTCTGCCGATTGCGAGTACCACGGCAGAATCACGAAAATTGCCAGAGATTCAACAATTTGATCCGCAATATCGACACGGCTGTTTGATTTCAAGCTGTTGCGAGCCATTAACCGCGAGTTAACTAGCCTGATTTAGTCTCGGCCGTGAAGAAGATGGCCGGTTCGAGCCAAGGAAACTCAACGATTCAGCCATCGCATGCTAATGAACATGAGAAATAAAACGAGCCGATTCCCTTTGAGATTCCCAACCGGTTTCGCGCGAAAGAGACATCGTTTAAATTCTCCTTTTTACCGAGAACTCTGGTTCGTTCGGTCGCGTTTATCGTCGAGCGATATCGTCTCGCGATAGCGCGTGCGACGGCAGAAAATCGCGCAAAGGAAGAAACGGTTTTTAACAACAAACGACCAAATGAAATAAGGAAAAGATCGAAAGATGGAAAAAAAAATGAAACGAGAAACGTTTGCCTGGGTTTCAATTTGGATAAGTTTTAAATTTGAGTTGACACGTGATCGACGTACGATCGACGTACCTATGTGAAAATATGAAGATTCAAATTAAAGTTTGAGCTCGGTCAGGCAAGAGGGAATCAGTAAAAAAAAAAAAGAAAATAAAAGAAACGTTTAAACTTTCACGACGATTTTAATTCGTTCGCATCCACGCGATCCGTTCCGTCGTCTGTATTTGAAATTAGACACGAACTCGTACACGGCTAGTTAACAAATTAACGCAAACACAGGCCCCTATGCGTGTAACGTCGGCTCGTTTGGATCGTGCAAACTGTTCAAATACGACGCGTTTGCTTCTCTATTCGCGCTGGACAAGCGAATGTACGGTGCCTTTCTTCTGCTAAAAATAACCTCGAGACACCGGTTCGTTTAGCGACCACCGACATAAATATTCGTAATTCGTTTTCTCTTTCGCGTACTTCGCGCGAGACGAGAGAAAATTTGGAGGCTAATTAACCGCATATCGCAATTATAACAATAACAAAAAAAAAAAAAAAAGAAAAAGAAGGAAAAAATTTATCTTTCAAATTGTCACGATAAATTTCGTTAAATGGCACTTCTGTGACGATTCTAAATATTCGCAAGAGATGGAAACGATTGAACCAGTTTTTCCACTCGTCGACACTTTCTCATTGGTCGCGCGAGAAACGGCGGGAAATGCGTCGAATTTAAAACCTCGTTCACTTCGTTCACTCGAGTCCATTTTCGCGAGAGGAAAGAAGCAGGGGGTTGTTTTATTTTCTACTCTACGTCATACTACTAAATCAAGACACACCAGACCCAACAAACGCGTCACGTTCGAAAGAAAATTGCAAGCGTAAGTGAAAGCGCAAGTCACACAGATCGAACCACTCGAATGACTTCGTCCGACTGCGAACGACCACCAACTACTGATCCATCTATCTGCCCTCGTTGAGCGAACCACGTTACATGCCCGGCTGTCTCGACCAGGAGGAACACCCTTCTGGCCTCATGCACAACTCTATAAATAGCAATTCACCTTATCGCGTTTCGGTATTCCGCGAATAAATCCGCCGCTCATCGTTCGGACGCCCATTTACCAGCCAAGGTAAGAATATCCACCGAAAGAATCTTTTCTGAAAGAATTCGTATCGCAACTCCCAGTTGAGAGACACTCACTTTCTCGCGAAAGACCTCGGTGATGATATAACGCGAATTTTTCCGATTCGACAAACCATGAGAATTCGATACGAACGTACAGAAAGTGGGACAGAGTGAAAAATTTTAATTATACTGAGAATCTATCCGCTCTGAATTTTAGTGAGAATTCTTTCACAAATCTACGTGAATGTTTTGTGATTCTGTAAATTGATACGAACGCGGGGAATGAAATGAAACACCAATTACGACAAAAATCCACGTAGATCAGTGTCACTTTGTGGCGCGAATTTTTTATGAATCTATACAAATTTTTTAGAAACTACACGCGAGACAAAGTGAAAAATCAGTTAACGTCAGAAATCGATCCAGTTTCAAAATTCTTTGTGAATCGTACCATTTAATCAACATTGAACACTTTAGCACGAATTCTTCGCGAATCTATGCAAATGTTCTTCGATCCTATAAATTTGCAACAAACAACATAGAAAGTGAGACGAAACGGGAAATCAATTATCTATCAAAAATCTATCGGCCAGCGTTTCTACCGCGAGATCTTTTGCAAATTCACGCGAGAAATTGGGCTGATCGTTCTACGATCTCGCGGACGTTGCGTTGGCTTCGCGATGATTCCGCGAGACGCGAGGACCGGTGTGTGTTTCGGGACAGATGGTCGGCCAGCCACTGATCGCGAACGTGACTCGCGTGTTCGGTCTTTCGGAGGTGTGTTTCACGCACATTCGCGCGGCTCCTGTCTGCCCTGCACGAATATCGCGTGCTCGTCCGGCCCCCACGCGCGCATTATAATCTCTAGCCAAGTCGCCAAGTTGGAATGCTATTGTCTCGCGGCTTCCGACTTCGCCACCCTCATTACGCCCCGATAAGCACCGGCTCCCGATGCTTCGTTGTCCAGAAGCTTTACTTTTGTTTCTTTTGCCGCGTAATTGGTAACTATTACCGTGCTCGCCGGAGGCAGCTTGTAATTTCATGCCAGGCTAATTTAACGCGATATAATCGCGTGTTTAAGGGCTGAATGTATCGTACGATGCGCGGCGCGTTTCATGCACGGGAGTTTCGGAACGTTTGATTGAAAGTTGTATAAATTGATTCTTTTAACAACGATGTCTCTGCAACTGTGTTATTATTTTGAAAACGCGTAAAATTCACAAGTTCCCAAAAGTATAAATTAAATTCACGAAATGTTTGCGAGCAAACTTCTAAATCTTGCGATCTTGTAAAAAGTGAGGTTAGAAATTTCCTATCCTCGTATCCTAACCTATAAATAAAGCTCTTTCTGCATAAATAAGTTAGTGCAATATAAAATTAGTATGTCAAAGTTACACATACAAAAATCATAAATTACAAATTATAAAATTATAGTTGATATAAATATACATTAAATTATTATAATTATTAAATTAAATATATATTAATTATTTTAAATTATAAAAATCATACATAAGCACATGTACAAATCTTTCGCCTCTCTTTACGTGCAATTACCAGCAGTAAAGCCTCGCAAGTAAAAGTACTGCCCCGTTTCTCGGAAAAAAAAAGAAAGAGACCCTAGCCTGAATATCTCTCTAGTTTCGAGAGATACCGCCGGCTTAATAAATTCGTAATTTACCAGGGACCTCGCGATAAATATGTTAATGGCTTCCTGTCGGGATGTTGCCTGCCGCCGCGACTCCACGAGTATTGTCCCGAGCTATCTATTATAAGACGCCAGGTAGAGACGCTATCTCTTTCCCACCTGACCGATTTAACAAGTGATACTCCAACTCAACTTAACTAGCAACCAGGTTAAATTGTTCCAACAAGCATTTCCCCCCTCCCCCGTCGCCCCGTTCCTCAGATGCTCGCCGCTGATAGCTTTTACACGCGTGCAGAGTCAGATCGGGACTTTTTTTTCCCTTCGACAACGGGGTCAAGTGCGTGTACTTTTTCATCGGCTGGCTTTGCATCCGTATCGAGCCGCGGCAGCTACACCTGGGGTTTCAATTCCCCCAGTTTGAAATAAAACGCGGAAACTACGTAAACTTCGTACGGAGGACGATCTTTAATTTCTCGATCGTCGATCACGACCTCGCTCTTTTTCGTATCTCCGTTTCGTATCTCCAGGAGACGACGATTCCCTCGAGGAAAAGTTCCTCAGAACTGATGATCGACCGCGATCGTCACTTTTCCTCGGCATTTTGATTCATGAACAGCTCGTATAATACATCACATACGGTGTTTCTCAATCGTTCTGAGCAAATATCCTCCAAGGATTTCACCGAAACCTTTGTCCATCCACGAAACTACCATTTTTTTTTTTTTTCTTTTTGTCCATTTCGACCTTCCGTTTTATTTGTCCAGCTTATATTTGCTCCTTTACGTGCGCGAGATCGTTCTTTAAATATTAAAGAAAAAAGGAAGAGAGGGGGGGAGAGAAGAGGCGGAAATACGTCGGAAAGAATCTTGAGAACAGGCACCTTGGGATTATTCCGACCACATTTTTCTTCGTTCGATCGATCCCCTGAGCGTGCTGCGTCGTATTCAGACCGCCGAACGCGGATCATGGAACGGATGAGTGTTTTGCATGGAAATGCGGACACGTTGCTGTCCTGCGGATTTAAATAGCGAGCGAAATAAACGTCCGCGAGAGCTTCGTCCGTGCAAGTATCTTTATCCGCGACCAAGTCCGGAAGAGGATCGTTCAAGAACGCCCGCGCAGTGTCGCTGTTCTTTGCAGCCGGCTTATTCTGCGTCTTTCGATGATCGCGGATTCGTGTCCGTTTCGTTCACTGCGACGCTTTCGTAAAATATAGCTTTAGTACCATCGAGCGTCAACTTCGTGGAATTGTTGAACTCTCGAGGTCGTTGCTGTTCCACCTTGCGACACACAATTAAAGAGTCAACTCGTAGAAAATATTCGAGGCGTCGAATCGTTCCAAATTATTTGCTTATTTAGCGGATCCAAAAAGCTTTCTTGCAATATTTCTAATGAAAATTGATGATTCTTTGTTTTTGAGAAAGCAAACGATGGATTGAAAAAATCTCAAACTATAAGATAGTAATTTCTAATAATGAGTTGTGCAATAATAATACGAGTAACATAAAAATTCGAGAGTCAAACAGGAGATATTGACACGTGAGAGTTTTCTTTTTTCGCAGACGAGCGATATCATTCGATAACATTCCAGTAATTTATAAAAAGATATTTGATAATTTTCTTTTAACATTCTGCCATCAAATGCAGATTAAGCACCGGGATTACAAGCACGTCGATACTTTTTTGTATTATCATGCTACTGGAAATTGCTACTGCGCACATTACTTTTGCACGTGATGAATTAGTCATGGAAACAGATTTATATTATTTGTTTTTATAACACTGTCGTCAAGAAACTATACCAGTTTTTTGACTCTGCGTCAGTGATGTCATATTTTAGCATTATTGATAATTACTTGCAAAAGGAAAATTTAAGTTGCATACGACAGTATTCCCGTTGATACACAGAACATTTTGCGATAAAGAAAGAAAATTTCGGCACTTGCAATGTTTCCAACGAATACTCTTCAACTCTGTCTGATACTGATGAAGATAAATCAAATATTAATTTAGAATGTGCAATTTTATACATAATAGGTCCGTAATAAAATCACATTCAAAACTATTCTCTCTTTAAGCATCCAATTTAAATATCTTCAAATTCAGGGGTTTACAAGTTTATACTCTCAGATGTTTAGATCGTAAAGATCCTTCGCTATTTTGGCCCTCGTGTATATGCACAAAAGCATGTTTTATATCAAGAATTTCGTCTGACTATTTTTATGTTGCGATTACATCTGCATCCTCGAATAGAGTACCTTACAAATAAAAAAAAAGAAAGAAGTTACAAACAGACAAGTTAAACTGCAAAAAAAAAAAACAAATGCGAAAATTGAAAATTGATGGAAATCTTATTTATCAATTGTGAACAATCCTTTGTAATCTTTCTAAATTTATTGAAACAATCTCGTGATTGCTACTCGTAAAAAATTACTTCGATTCGTTTTGACTCGAAGCAAATATTTGTGAGGAAATTTTCGATATTTGCAGTTTCGAAATTCTTATTCTAATATACTGTAATCAGTTCAATGTGTATTAAAATTCACCCTTATATATATTATAAAAGACTTACAAAATTATAATTACGAAATTTCATCGCACAAATTGTGGAATGATCTCGGACATAAAATCCTGTGTAAACGTATTACACGAAATTTACAGTTCAAAGTGTATAAATGGATTGATGGGTTCGTAAAGCGAAGGAAAGAGGAATCAGTCAAGGTCCAGCAGGATCAATTTCAACTATACAAACACGATTAAACGTCTGGTAAATAAATTTTGCTGCAACGCGTCCACACTGATAGTTTTTTACCTTGACTATCGTTGCAGAAACGTCTGTCCTTCAAAATCGTAATATGTCGTACGAGCGAATATAATTTCTAAAATGTACACATTACAGTACCGCGTAATATATAAAATACGTCTCTCTGCCTTTGATATCAAGGTAAATATCAATTGAGAGTTTTCTCATAAACGTTTCTCACGATAACCGCGTAAGTAGATTGAGTGAAACCTTAAGTACGCGTAAGTACTGACGTCGGTCAGACAGTAGAAAAAACATCATGTTCTACATTTTCACGTCTCCGGATTAAGCGATCCAGCGCAAACACGTGACAACAAGGCGACACACAATGTCGCGTGAAATCAAACCCGCGTGTACTGCCTTACCGACCGACCGGAGAAACCTTATAGGTCTGTTGTTTGAAAAGTTAAATTGACGCGAATCGTAACCTAAACCTAACCTAACCTAAACCTTATAAATCTGTTTGAAAAGCTAGATCGACGCGAATGTAATACCCTTTTACTTTGCTCGTAATAAACAGAATACATATTAATACGCATTAATCTAACATTTATATACCAACGTTGGTCAAATATTTCGATAAAATTTTCTTCGCGCGAAGAAGTTTATGAAATGACTCAAATATCAAAACTTATTACTCGAATGTTGCTCATTATCCCTGTGTTAACAATGATGTTTGAAATATTCCAACACGTCTAATCTAAAGTCTAACAGAGCAGACAAACAAATTGGCTTCGACAACATAGTATAACCCACATAACATTAATATCAGAAATTTTCACTCTGTAGCATTATTTGAATGTTACATATTTCTCTTGCCAACAGTGATGTTTGAAATATTCCAACGCGTCTAATCTGAAGTCTAACAGAGCAGACAAACAAATTGGTTTCGACGACATAGTATAACCCACATAGCATTAATATCAGAAATTTTCATTTTGAATGTTACATATTTCCCTTGTTAACAATGATGTTCAAAATATTCCAACGCGTCTAATCTGAAGTCTAACAGAGCAGGCAAATAAATCCGTTGGTTTCGATAACACGGAACACATAGTATAACCCACATGACATCAATACCGGATCGATGTGGCAGAGATGTGTATTAAAATACATAATCGTAAATATAAGTGCACGTTGAACTAATAACTCTTCACGATCGTCATAAAGATACGAGAATGCTCGTACACGTGCAGAAGTGGAAATACAGATAGTAAATACGCTTATCCGCGTCATATTTCAATTAGTAGAACTTGGAATAAAATTTTATAGCAGACGCCGCACCGCAGAAATGAAGCTTTCAGAACAATCGTTACTTCCAGCGATCGATGCAATAAATGCCCCGCGCGTATTACGCGATCCGTGAAGTTGAAGCGAAGGCCGAGCGAGTGTCGTTCTTTTTTCGAATATTATCATTTGCGTGCAGAAGTCTTCCCCTCTCGTAAATTATTTCCTACGTAGCAGTCGTTCAAAAGTTTACGTGCATGCGTGATTTCATTGAAAAGTTGGAAATTGAAGACGTAAAGCGAGCTATTGATTTTAGTAATAATAGTAAACTTATGCTTATCGTGTGAGCAACATCGCGATTGTATACTTGTATATTATATACTTGCAGCTTTTCATTGCTACCAATCCTAAAAACTTTATTATTCTTCGTACAATTACACGGTTCTTACATTTCTTACGCTCTGTATTTAATTACGCTCAGTAGCAGACAACGCCACTCCTACTCGAGGTCTAGCCACGCCTCCTCGCGAATCACGTGACCCAAATCAACCAATCGCTAATTTTCGTTGCATCAGCGTTGCACCTGAAGAGGCCCGATTTTCTGAGTTACCCTCGCTAAAATCACTTTGAGTGATAAAAAAAAGTTTTTAAGCAGCCAACTGCTGAGAAGTTAATCGAAAAACACATCAGAAATCTTTAAACGGCAAACTGAGAGTTGAAAGAGAATGCAAAAAAAGAAGACCAAGCTTTCGAACTGTCTGTTCGAGATAAAAAAAATCGCCCAGACCAAGCTCTGAATTCGCAACACGTGGTCACGTCCGGGCTTCGTGCAATCCTGTTTGCTTAATCTTCTTTATGCATTCGATATCGGAGTGTATGGAAGCGTGCGCGTGGGCTGATCGAACGATGATCGCGCGTTGCTCGGAAACTTGCTTTATACCGTATATCGTAATCTAAATCACTCCCCTGAATTAGCGTGTACGCTTGGTAATTTGCTTGATAAACGTGACGTTCGCGGCACGTCACGGGATGCCGGGGGGGTATTATTCGAGGGGAACGTCGCACGCAACCAGATAAATATTGTTACAAGACGACTCGGGATGTCTCAAGTAAATAACGCAAAGTGATAAAACCGGATGAACAACGAGCAAAGTCGACCTCGTTAACTTTATTTCTCCATCTTCAATTCCTCTCTTTTATCGATCTTTGATGCACCAACTGTGCAATTACTCCAGTATTTTTTTGAATTTTTTTCGCCGAAAATTAAGAGATGACACCTTTTCGACGTTTATTTCGTTTTATGGAAAGCGAAAAATATGAATTAATCTTCGACGAACGTGATTGATTATTAATCTTTTCTAAAGCGAGATCGATCTGTCTTTTTTTTCGGAACTGCGGCTGTCAGTCACATTCGGCTTTAATTTTGTTACACGTAGCGACCAACTGTCTTGAATAACAAAGAACAAATTGAGTTTTCCTATTCATGCCGGCTGCAAACAAATGAATTTACTTCGTCGATGTCAGTCATCGATTCCGTGTAGCTGCACAGAAGCTTTGATATTTTAGTCTTGACAGTTTAAATTTCGACCGACTCAAGCAAGTATTACATATTTTCACGCGACTAAATTAAAGATTTCATAAACTGAAACACGTTTAAAAAAAGAAAATAAAAGAAAGTTTGCTGATGTGACAGCAATCCATTCCAAAATACATCGTACATTTATTCGTCGCTCTTTTGTCAATGTAACTCTACTTTGCAAAAATATTGTGTACTCTTTCCCCACGTGTCTCTTTTCTTTTTTTTGTATCTGCGAAGCACCACCTCCGGCAAAAAGCTTTCGATCAACGTACGGACGACTGGAGCGTAAAATTTCCATCGGAGACGTTCGAAGTGAAAAGAGAAAACAGAAAATCTTTACAACAAAATACGGTGCGCACAAGCTTTTATTTATTGTACTTTACGAAGAATCACTCAAGTCTCCAAAAATACACTGTTTCGTTGAATATCTACAAGACATGAATACAACAAATGTATTCAAATAATAATTTAAAAAATCTTTCAAGAAAATTCAACCGAAATCGCTAGTTATATCTTTCCACAGATTTCGAACAAGCACGACACTTCATACCCAATCCAGAAGATTTCAAACACGTTCAAGTGCTTGGAATCGGAAACTTGTCGCCACACGGGGGCAGTAAAAAGGAAGAAAATTCGAGACGTTCGCTGGAAGACTTCTTCGGCCGACTAATCCCTGCTTTCGACGTTCCTCATTAAATCCGTCGAACGGCCCTCGTAAAAGACAAATTACAACGCGCGCGCGTGCGTGTACGTGGTACGAAGGTATAATTAATATTCATTAGGGGCTACCACCTTATTAAGGGCCGGATACTCGATCCCCCTGTGTCGGATGGCTCTCGCGGGCTGCCTTTGGAAAATGACGAAAGAGAGAGGGAGAGAGAGACCTGAAATTAATCGAAGTCCACGAGAAACGCCAGGCTATCTATTAATACCAATTTCTCCCCGAAGGCTGGCTGCGCTCTTCGAATAAATATAACCATCGATGCAGAGAACTTTGCGGTGGTCAAGGCCTCTCTCTCTCTCTCTTCGTTTTTTTTTCTTTCCTCCCTCGATCGTGCACGTTATCGCGCACTTCCTTTCCTTTCCTTTCAGATCTCTCTCCGTTCGTGCGTCCGAGGGACGAAATTGCGCTGAAAATGATCGCGCGATTCATCGTCATTGTCGTTCACGCATCTCAAGTGTTTTCTTTTCTTTTTTTTTTTTGAGAAGAGAATGTTTCGAATCACCTCACACGTAACATCACGTGCGTATCTCACGTGACGATTGTGCGACGAGCCGGATGTGGGAATTTATGGTGGATGCGAGAGGATCTTGAAAGTGGAACGAAAGTGTCGCGGTCGTTGTTTTCGTGATGATTTATCGATCGTTCTCCGAACGATTCATCTTTTGTATGCACGCTTCCTTGGAAACGGCGAACGCGAGACGTTTCGAAATACTCCCAATAGCTTTGATAGATTGATTCAAACTCGTCCTTCAAAATAGTACCCATCGCGAACTTGGATTTTCTATCTTTGAATTGAAATATCTTGCAATGTACGATATTTCAATTTATTTTGTCAAATATAATATATTATATCATACAGTCTTTTGTTAAATTATTTTTTATATTTATCCTTAGTTGAAATTTGGCAAATTTGATTTGTCTCGAGGTAAAGCGTAAGTGCCATTGTGAAATGAAAATAAATGAAAATAAATTATATATATTATATGTGTTCAATTTCATATTTAAAAACGGATTGCATTTATATATATTAAATTAAATTAATATATATAGCGTATATCAGACATATGAATTCAATTTCACGTTTAAAAGAGTACACGTGTTTTTTATAATTTTCCACATACAGTGCAAAAAGACAATTACACAAGAAGAACAAGCAAATCTTTCGCCTTTTAAAATAATCTTAAAAATAATCGAATCGTTTGTTCGCTGCGGTAACGCGATAAAACAAACGACGTGAAAAGATAGAGAATGCAAATATAAATATTGAAACTGCATCGCTAAATCAGATTCAATACGACAGCGGATAGATTTATTCGACCTACAATACAATCGTCTTGACACAGCGGACAGATCCGCTCTCCATATTAAAAGAGCTAAATCCCATATCGCCGAGATTGTATTCTGAACTTTTCCTTCTAACTACAGTTTACGGGACAAATGTACTTGTCGTGTTGAACGTGTAGTACGTACTAGATTTAATACTATAATTACGTATTTGTGAGGGAAATAATCTTTCTCATTCGCAAAATGCTAGCAAGTGTCCCTAAAATTTACTAACAGTAAAGTGAGAAGAACAGGCAGTTATCGCGGAGTATATATCAAAGTATATTTCCTGTATCAGAACGCGAATAGATAATCCACACATCGAGCTGCTACATCCCCTTAATCCCTTCACCCAATTTCCGAGGTGAAAGCCTCGGAATCGAACGTAAATCAATTGATCCGGATTCGACGGTATAGGACGTTGTGTACGTCGAAAGTAGCAGAATCGGAAATAAAAACACTTTTCCAGAGTCTTCGCTTCGAATCTTTGCAAATTTGCAACAACAAAGCGGTAGAATTTCTCGTGACTTTTTTTCTCTTTTTTTTAAGAAAGAAATTTTTCGTTTGAAACATTGTACGACGTTGAAGGTAGGATGAATAAAATTCCTCCCTTTTTAAACGTTACCCTTCGAATTAACAATTCAAGCGTAATTTTTTATTAAAAAGAATTTCCTCTGAAATATCGCATAACGTTACATGTAAAACAGATGGAACCTGTTACTCTTCGAATTTATATTCGAGCCAAATATTTTATTAAAGGGAATTTTCTCTAAAATATCGCGCGACGTTGAATGTAGGACAAATGACCTTCAACCTGTTACCCTTCTACTTTTTTATTGAAAAGAATTTTCTTTAAAATATCACGCAGAATAATGAGATTCCTCCAAATGAAAAAACTTTTCGAATTTGATCCATCGAATCAACTTCGAGCTTTTCTCAATAAAAATACAAATTTTCATCGAACGAATATCCGAGCAGACGAAATTTCATTCTAAATTTCGAGTCTACTCACAACTATTTAACACACTTTCGTATTACAGATATTTCATTTGCGAATTAACGAAGACAGCCGACTCTTCCAAAAATTTCCAACCCTTCCATGAAATTCAATTTAATTAAATCTCGCGGTATTTCAGAACATTATTATCTCATTTTGCTCGAGAGACACTGATTGTGCCCACTAATTTAACAGATTAAGCTAGCAACTACCGACTAACTACCGACGAAAGCTTTTTTTCTAAGTCGCCATCTTTGCACCCGACTTAACCTCTTGCGTTGAGAATTTTTTCCCCCAAAGTTGCAGTATTTTCTCAGTTTTAAGTCAAGGCGAAACAAACAATAAATTCATTACTTCTCAGTGATTTTCTATCCACTGATATCATTCCGACGAGTTCAAACAGAAAGCGACGAATTATTGTATACGGTTTGGTCACTCGTTATGGTCCGCGAATCAGTTGCCAGCGCAAGGGGTTAAATCCTCGCCCGACGAGCAAGGACGCGTACAGTCTGTTTCTATGCCCGTCTTTTTCAGCTTCGTTAAGTCGTCGAGCGTTGATTGAAAGACTGACCCCGCTCGGTGGCTCTTTACGACCGAGGGCTCCGCCGAAAACAAGGGAGCCACGGCCAGCCAGGGGTCGGCTTTAGCAACCTTAACGGTTTAACGATAATGAAGAGGGTAGACCTACGTAAACGAGACTCTCGCGAACGAAACGTGTGCAAGTGGCATATAAATTGCCGCCGGGAACTCGCGGGCCTCTTATTTATAGGAAATGTTTAATACTTCGCATTAAGGGGTGTTTCGACGGAGCAGCGATAACGAAATCGATAACATCACCTACGCGATGTTGATCGAGACAATCGAAATCCTGTCGATATCCACAGGATCAAAAGAGATAAAAAAAATTGAGATGAGAGATTTGTGAAAAAAAGAAATTGATGGAAATTTTGTTTTCATTTTTTGAGCCTTTAGATTTTTTTGATTGTTCTCGATTTTTTATTCTTTTGGCTCTTCAATCCTTCAATTCTGTTTTTTGCTTTCCGAATTCTGAAGCTCAATCTTCTTATATTTGTGAAACGAATAAGAATTCGACTTTCGTTTGGCTAGAAAATTTGCATTCACGCGGATCTGCAAGTCTTCTTTTCAGAAAGCACCTCAATTATTCGGGATAATAACAATCAGGCAACGAGGAGGGAATTAAAACGATGAAAATCGAGCACGAGCATCGTTGATAAAAACGAAGTACGATTATTTGCATGGAGCGGCTATTTAAGCAGCGAAATTTAAATGGTAAAAGTAGCGGCGTAGGAAATCATTGTTGACGAAGTTAAGAGTGTAATTATTCAAATTGCATGGCATTCATTCGAACGTACGAATTAATGGTGTAATGAAAAGAAGATAAAGGGGGGCACAAAGGCGAAAGATAGCTGCTTAAATAGTTGAATGCACGAGTGATTGAATGCAGAGAGGAGTTTGAATTATAAATTACGCGAAATTAACTGCGCAGCCAGCCCTCTCTGGCCGAAGTAAAAAATCTTTGTAATGAAAACTCCGATTGTTCCACTTCAAGGCAAAGAAACTTTTCACCTATCTCCACTTGTTCTCGTAGCACGTTCTTTTACGTTCTTAAGACGACTTTGGATTTAACAAGCAACGAAGATCCTCTCTGCTTTTATAAGACTTTTTCAAATATGAAAGTTTCCATCGTTGATCATTAAATATTTCCGCGGAAGAAAATGTTTTTTAATAAAGATAATTACTATCGTATTTCTCTGTTTTTTTAATCCGTGAAAATTACAAAACTCGTTCCTAAAGATCTGTGTATCGTTCAGAAATATTTTTATTATTAGATTAAAACTAAAGCGATATAAACGTGTCAAAAAAAAAAAAAAATCCAAGAACCACGCGAGAATTAAATAAAAGATAAATGCAACAAATTCAATCTCCAATCGAAAGAGTCACCCTGTTTGTAATTATTCCTTCACCCTTGTCCATGCAGTTTCCTTTCGACTCGACTCACGTTTCAGAAAAAATTCGATTATATTTGTGGAGCAAAATCATTCCACGATAAACGACCACTACACTACGGATTTTTATGCAAATTCATATTTTTGAGAATGTGATTCGAAAAACAATTTGAAGAAGATCGACAGAAATATATAATGCTATCTGTCAAAAGTATTTCACCTATTTTTGAGTATTTCACCTATTTTTTTCATATTAAGTGCTCAAAATTTTACGCAAAATTTCTTACAATATACGTAAAAATCCGCAGTCTAGTGATCACTACCAATGGCGAATTGCAACTCTTGTTTGCTACATTTGAAACGCGGCGTCGAAGACTGCAGTTTCGAGCTCGATATACCCTTGCACGTACGTGGCCGCAAACGCGCCAAAATAACGCGTGCCCGCGAATCCCCCGAAATTTATGCGCGGCTGTGTTTGCATGCATGTGTCGCGGCGATATAACCGTCCCCCGCCGGTGAAACAAAATTGCAGGAAAAACACGTGACAAGGGCGGTCGACGAGGCAACGCTGCACGAGCATGTGAAAATGAAGAACGCTGGATGAAGGGTTTACGAGGCAACCCATGAATGATGCGTGATAATAATGCGGACAGGTTTCGAGCAATACGCGTGGAACGTGTCGTGCACGTTCAGAAACAGAGTACTTCATTTGTGCAAATTTATGGTTGGCTTTAACAGCGGACTAATCCTTTGACTATGGCAGACTTTGAGTCGCGACCTACACTGAGAACGACGAAATTTTTCGTCAAAAAGTATATTGAAGTATATTGAATCGAAACACTGAATTGCACTGTATTAAATCATTATCATTTATTTATTCGTATTCTGCATTGCAGTGCACATACTGTAATAAAAAACTACACGACTTGTACCCCAGTACGATTCGTCTCACTGAAAGGCCCACAAGCAACTGTTCCGACTAGGAAACAAAGACGACCTTTTATGCCATAAAATTTTGTTGATATGCAAACGTTTGAATCGATACAAAACAAATTACAATACTAGACAACGCCACTCCTACTCGAGGTCTACGCCACGCCCCCTCGCGAATCACGTGACCCAAATCAACCAATCGCTAATTTTCGTTGCATTAGCGTTGCAACTGAAGAGATTGGGTTACCCCCGCTAAAATCACTTTCAGTGATAAAATGTAACAGTAACTCTAAGCTTTATTTAACTAAAATTGAAAGCGTCTGTGAACTTTCTCGTAAATAAATAGTTCTTTGAAATATTTCTCAAACTGTCTTTTGCTTGTCTCTTGCTCTTCTTCGCTGTTCGTCTTTGTTTTCTGCACATCCTTCAGAATTATTTGTCGAGACTGTTAAGAGACAAAAGTAAATCGTGTTGCTTTCCATATTTTTACATTCGTGTCGTAGATTTTTACCAGCGTCGCACATTCTTTTGGTAAAATTTACACGGAATTGCGGCGTTCCAAGTATTAAAAAAAGAAAAAGAAAGAATAAGAGAAACTCCGAGTATGATAAAAAGCCATAGAAAACAAGATGCTTGTTCGCGATGAAACGAAGATAAGAACGTGTACGTGAGTGAAAAGGAAAATCCGAGGGAAGTGCTCTGAAGATACGCTATGTAACAATCGTGGCAGCGTTCTAGCAGGAGAAAGAAGAAGTATGTACGTCTGTCGCAAAGCAGAAGTGTGCGTCCAAGCAAAAGAAAGAAGAAGTTCCATTCAGCTTGTAGATTGTTTGTCTCGAGCAAGTTAATTCTTTCGCTGTCACTAACCCTTCCGAGACTATGGCTGTCCGACATACGTATACACACCGCGTGGAAATCTTACAAGCTCGCTAGATGCAAGAATGAATGTTGCATCTATACGAGTAACCTATTTGCAGAAGATGACGATCGTTCACCGTTGTCTATTGAAGATTCTTCAGACAGGAGGAGATCAAGATCTTTTTATTGCAGCGAATCGAAATTTTTGTCAATGCAGTCAACTCTTGCACGTTGTTGTTCCTAATTTTTTATTTTTTGTTTTGTTTATCATTATCATATTACTTTTTTCACGTTACTAGTTTATTTTTTATTTTATTCATTATCGTTACTATTATAGGATGGGCGAAAATTTCTCATTTCTTATTAAAATAAATCTGTAATTTTTTTATTATACATGGCGGCCAACATTCGAAAGAAATAACATTTAAAATACAATGAAAAGAATTTGAACTTGAATTTAATTTCTAAAATTAATAGAAATAGTTTTTTCTTATATTTTGATATTATATTAAGAAAAGAAAAAAATAAGTGGGAAGAAACTTTTGACCTACCCTGTTTTTGTAAAAGCAACGGACTTACTTTTCTAAGAACAATCTATCAATCTAGAGAAATTTACAAAATGCAGAGAGTTGATGGCTCGTTTGAAAGTTTAATCGTCAATTAGGAGCTCATACAATAGGCATAACGCAACGGAGCGCCGTGCGTCCCAAGACAGGGCACTTTCCGCGTACGTCGCTTAGTACAAGTGACATACGAGGAAACGGAGTTCTCTGCACTCGGAACGCGAACGTGCTAAAGGTTCGTGAGATTGTTGACACACGTGATACGCATGAAACGCGAAAATACGCGATTCCCATCCGTTGCTCGTGCAATTTTGAAAAGTTGTCGAGAATAACTTTCCTCTCTCTCTCTCTTGATCGTGTTTTCATCGAACTGGCCAATTCCGAGAAATCGACAACGCGATACTTCGTTTCCCAGGGAATTTCCACCAATTACGGTGATTAATCAATCGGTCGATTTTTATTTAACGACGTCACTTCAGAAGACCTCTGGACTAACCTTCCTTAGAATTTCTACGCAGTTCAACGATAATTTTGAAGAATTATTGCAGCGAAGAGCAGATAACCGGTGACAATGAAAAATTAGTGGTAATTTAAACTGATATAACTCATGTAACGATTCGTTTGATTTCAATTTAGAGTGCAAAGTTTCTATTTTGACAGATTTTCTCGAATATTCAACGAGTGCAAAAGCATTTAAAAAATTTTTTCGCAACTGGATTCACTTTGAGGTTTGAAATCTCCCCTTTAAAACTTGCTGCATCATTTTTCCTCGTTTCATCATTTTATTATTGAACTTTGAATGTCGGAGTTGAATGATGGGATGTTAGGATTTCTTGAATTTTTTATCGTTTTATCAATGAAGTGATAAAAAGGAAATCGTACAGTGAATTTTAAGGAGTCGTTGTAAAGGGAAAATTCCAATCTTCAAAACCATGTCGGATCTAGTTTTAGAAAATATTTTTTAACGCAAGTCTGAATTTTTAAAATCATATTACGAGAACAAACTCACGACTGTCAAAAGAAGTTTCAATTTTTAAAAACGAGACCAAGATCGGAGATCTTTCCTTGCAAAATTATGTCAGTTCAAGTTATCAACAATTTTTCATTTTTTAGAGTAACTAGCGTTAATTCTTGCTTGACTCTTGCGTGGAGTACTGTGTTTTTCTCCAAAACTGATTGCCAAGCAAAATTCCGTACTTAAACAGAGCTAAATTTTCCGCTAGTGTAATTCTGTCTAGCACGATAAAGGTTAACTTTGTGTTCCGCGTTGCCTAGTTCTTGAATTAATTCTGCCTTCTGCGAAATCGATCGCCACAGGAACCAACCAACAACTTCAGGTGTGTCCACACACGAGCCGGAAGCGAAGCTTAATAGCAAATACCAGCAAGGAAATTCAAAGCTCCGCAGTTGGAGCCAGATTCCCGGAAATTAGTTTGCACACGGCCAATATGTATACACATTAAACGAACCTCTTTGCACGTCTCTTTTGCTTTTGAACTTCGTTACACTTACATTGATGACATTTCTTTCTTTTGTCATTTTTATCATCTCATTTTTACAATCTGTTCAATCTGTTCAATCTGATCATCGAAACAGACGATTCTTATTAATTTATCTAATTAACTAAACGTTCTCACAAATCCGTGCACTGAACAATAATCACGCGTACTGAAAAATGACATTTACAGTCATAGTGGTCGGTCATTGTCTGAATTACTTAAAAGATACGGCTATTCTTGTCAAAATTACTTTATTAATTTCTTAAGTTCGGACAGAAACACGAGTGTGTTGTATAAATCTACTTATTTCAGTTATCGTTTAAATTATAGTAATTTATATGTAGAATATTTTGATACGATTGTTCCAGCGTTAACAAGTATTATCACTGAAAGTGATTTTAGCGGGGGTAACCCAAAAAATCGGGCCTCTTCAGGTGCAACGCTGATGCAACGAAAATTAGCGATTGGTTGATTTGGGTCACGTGATTCGCGAGGGGGCGTGGCGTAGACCTCGAGTAGGAGGGGCGTTGTCTGGTGCTGAGCGATCGCGCCTGTAATTTGTTTTCTATCGATTCAAATGTTTGCGTGTCAATAAAATTTTATGGCAAAAAATGAGACTTTGAGCGAGACGAAAGGCATGAACGCTTGCACATATGTGAAAGTATCGAGTGTGTAATATCCGTAAGTCAGGTGGCAGAGCGTGTCAATCAGGGCACAGAAAGGATAGGACGCATCTGTCCTTAGTTCGTCGTCTCGTCACGCGCCAGGCTGGTGGTACATCGTGGATCGAACGCGTTCCGACCTTATGTCGCAAACAACGCACGATCAACGGACGACAGCGCGTGTGTGCATACGATTAGAAACTCGGTACACGCGTTGTACACCGGTGGCAGATGCACCGGTGGCAGAAGAGGCCGATTTGCATTCCGCCCGGACGTCCAGAGGACGCCAAGATAAAGAAGACACGGCGATTCGAGGCGTCGCTGAGAAGGGGGGCAAGGCGGGTGAGAAAGTTCAATACGCGAACGTTTAATTTCGTATTCCTTTCAATGGGATCGTCGGCCTTTGGTCTATAACCAACAATTACGTCGCAGGTGGCGTGTCTGCAACGTTATGGTAAAACACGGTCGCATTCCTCGCGTTTCGTTTTAATCTCTTCACTTGTAATATTCAAGCCGTACTCGTGATGCAAGGAAAAGTAAATTGCAAGCCTATGAAATTTCAATTCAGACTCTAAATTTAATTTCGTCGAACTGAAATTAATTTTACGATTTTAACAAGTAATAACGATTTTACCCTACAAAATTGAAGAAAAAAGTCGCGAGGCAGAGATTTAATTACCTTTAACAGGGGTGATACTTTATTTCTTCGTCACTTACGCAACGAGGAATATTCAAGAAAATTTGAAACTTTCTCGTAAATGTAATTTACTTGAAATGACGGAACAATTTTCAATAAATTCTACGACACTTCTCCAAAGAACTCTTGACAAAAAAGAGCTTTGAAGACTTTATCATATATAGGATATATTGCATGAAAATCGACACCATCTATTCTTTACACGTATTTATTTAAGAAATAAACAAACCAGCGTTTTCTAAAGTTTTCTGTGCACGCACTCCGTGTGTTTGCGCATTTCTCAAGTTCTTGTGAAAACTGTGTGAGAACTCCATCGTCTACTCAATTAATTCGCCTTCCTATTTATAGAATGTTCCGATCCATTGAGGAGCATTGAAACTCTCCAAATAAGTCGGTTGCTAATCGATCGTTCGTGTTTCCACGTGCGTGTTTAAATAGCCTATATTCTGCACGGTATACGTTTATTCGGTTAGGGGGATTCGCGTGTAATTGTTTCTCGGCTTGTTGAACACAAGAAGACGATATTTACCGCTAGCGTTCATTGAATTGTATCCTAATCGCTTTGCTCGATAATTTACAATAATTTACAATTATGTCGAAATAAACTTTTGCGGATGAAAATCGCGTTGAAACTGAAGCGAAAGAGAAACAAGCAAGCGTTCTGTCGTCTACGAATGACAAAATGACGAGTCGAGTCGTCAAAAGCCGAATCATGTCTCGTACTTTCCCCACATTGTAATTAAGCCTTCACGATAGTCTGTTCCGCAGGAGCGCCGCCATTTTGGTAACGCCAACAAACTAACCTAACCTTAAATTTTTAAGAGATTAACAATTATACTTGTAGCCGGTCTTTCCCGAATTTTAAATGGATTAAGAAAGATTTTTTGTTACAATAATTTCTTGTCGTTCTTATAAATATTCCACTGTCGAATAGAAAAAAAAAAAAAATGGAAAAACTTCGTCTTAATGGCTAAAGCCAACTACGTATTTTTAATATGCGTATTTTAATACACTCCAATGCCTCCAAGAAGTCGCATATGTTACAATTGTACCCACAGCTGGTCTTTTCCGAATTCCAATAGATTAAGAAAGACTTTTCATATTTTACTTTTGAATTTAAACAGATTAAAAAAGACTTTTAACAGTTTACTTTCAAACTTAAAATAGATTAAGAAAGACTTTTAATATTTTACTTTTGAATTTAAATAGATTAAAAAAGACTTTTAATATTTTCAAATTTAAATAGATTAAGAAAGACTTTTTGTTACAATAATTCCTCATTTTATAAATACCCCATTGCCGAATAAAAGAGAGAACGAAAAAGCTCGTCTCGATGGCTAAAGTGTACTATACGTGATGAAAATACATCACACATTCGGCGCTCGTAATGAAAGAGTCGCGGATTTATTATCCGACGATGTGTCGAACAAACGTACGTTCGCGCCACGAGATAAATTCCACGAGTCGCCCGATATCTTTCATTAATACGGAACACCTGTAAATCTGGCAACGATCGCGCACGCCGAATTGGAAAAGCAATTCACTGGCGATCGGTGTCAACGTCTGCAAACGAGCGCGCGACGCTTAAATCGATCGCTGAAATTGCCAGTCAAGAATTGGATCAAGCTTGTCGTGTCTGGGCAAGCACGTGTAGTACACGAAGGGACAATACACAGGCCGCACATTGCTACACATTTCTCTCTTGTACAGCCTGGACAGATCGATAGCCTGGACCCTGTAACTCGGCCACCCCTACCCATCCAACCGGCGACCTTCCATCGGCACACGAAACCATTCTCTCTGCCGCGACGTGCCAAATTTCTACCGTTTCTATCTTCCTAATTATCTGGCTGTTTAATACCGGAATAGGGACAGTGGTAAGTAGTGTACGTACACTAAATTAGCAGCGTTTCGAAAAGTTGACGACGTTTAAACCAGAGATCGGAAATAGGTAGTTTTAAGTAGTGAGTGTTTCTATTTGAAACACGGATCGTGGAACCTTTTCGAAAAGTGTTCTCACATTACCAGTCCCAATAAGATAAGAACGGATAAACACGTGTTCTTAAAAAATAACAGTTTCAGACAGAATGGAGCTTGTAAAATACGAAAGTAAGTCATTTTTCTGTCGAAGGGGAATTTGCTCCAAATAAAAGTTTATTACACGAATATCAATTGATCATATGATTTTTTGATTGCCTTTTTATTGGTTTACTGAAATTATGCGAATAATTAACAACGAAGACAATATTGAGGATGAAATGTACCTTTTACTTCAGAGAATCCTCGAATGTCACAAATGATTTTTAAACGATTTTTAGCGTAACAGAGATCTTTTTTGTCGAAGTCAGAGTCGAATCTAATCGCGCGTTCAAATATGTGTCTGAATACCGATTCCCAAGTTTCATTTAAATAACGCAAGTGATTGATATTAATCAAAGAAACTGTTCAAATATCAAACGGACCCAAGACCTTCATTCTTCAAATTCCATCATCGAGAAAAACTGGCAAAAGCGTTCAGAAATATTTGTCTCTTTGCATGCACCTTATCGTCGTCGGAACCGGGCCGATTCCGATTCCACTTTCCGTGCGGTTTATGCAGGTCGCGAGCTACACCCGGAATAAGAGTATAACGTTACGCCAATGGCTCAATGTCGAGCAGATATGAATCACGTCTGACGTTGGCGAACGGTGCTTGCTTGTCAAAAGCGAGCGCAATGATATTTGCGACCTAACAGAACTGGGTTTCGATTTCAGGCGAGCGCGCGACACAACTGATACGCAGTTCGCGTGATAGCCGATCGTCCAGTCTTTTTTTCTTCTTTTTGTTTTTCTTTTTGAACTACATTCGCGCTACGATCTATACACTATCACGCTATCGTGTATTTTTCCTGATTCCGCTGGATTTATGATCGGTTATTGATTGAAATGTTTACCAGATTTACACGCGAGTTTCACCGATCGTTTTGTTCATTTTATTCGCGCCAAGAAAAGAGAAAGTGACGAAATGTAAAGAGAGCCGACGGTACGAACAGGACCGATGTTTTTAATTAAATTTTTATTATCTCTGCGAGTCACTTTTCATTAAAAACAATTTGCGCCATGCAAACGTTGCTTTATCGTCAAAATCTTCGATAGATGGAAGAGATGATAGATCAATCGTTGTAATTACGATATCACAATTAGACAGTTCCACTGACTGAACTGTGTTCATTTAACAATGAAATGTTACGTTTGTGCAGCAGTTTGCTTTTAATGGGCAATTGTTTATTGTACAATTACTATTGTGGAGTAACTTACAGTTAGTGCAAGTCCATTAATTTCAACTTAATGTATAGTTCATGTGTAGTTAATGTGCGGTTAATGTCTGCCTAAACTGAAAAAAACGAAGCTGTACATTTCGCAAATAATTGCCGAACGTTGCACAGATGAGAGATCGTGATAAATGAAAGGTGGAAATTTGTAGTTAAATTTCTAAATTATATATATTATTCGACTACGCTGTCCTTGATTAACGACTCGACGCATGCACGTGGGAAAGGGAAGCTTTCGCAACGTAATGAGCTTCGCGGCCAGCTGCCGTTGATGCGTTACTCAAACTTTCCATCGAACTGATCGAAAATTTAACCAGGATGGTTTTCAAATGCGAACGAGCTATCAAACTAGAACTGGATCGTGTTATTCACATTCTATCGTTCCATGCAGTTGCAATTTCTAACGACTCGTTTCTCGCTACGCGGTCGAACCTTTAAGGCGCTCGAAAATGATTATGAATTGTTAAATTGTTTTTTCAACTGGTTTCAAATAATATTCTACGTTGTAAGCAATTGATTTGTTGAATGTATCACTGTGTATCTTCAAATTTCTGTTAACCACAATTAAAACCACCGCCATCGACCGAGAAATCAAACGCACAGTATCGTCACCGTTCGACGAAATAGTAAATTGTAATAATAATCGGAAAATTTCGTAGAATCCAGCCACTAAACGGAGAAATGTCAGAATTGATATCCCCCAAATACGAAATGACCCATCCGCAGACAATTAAATTCAACGTATCAATATACTCATATACTCAATAATTTATGGGCGGATTTTTTCAAATTTAATAAACATATAGCGACGATAATTTAAATGAAATGAAATAAAATTTTGTACAGTATCAAAAAACGAGATTACTTGTGAAACTTCAAAACCTCCATCGTCAGCGATGGAAAAACGATCGAAACGATCGAAACGGAAAAAAGAAAAAAAATGTTTGCTCCCCATCGCGCAATTACTAGATCTTCACGAATGCAGTTCAATGTGAACAGGCTGTTGTCCCTGTTCTTCAACAGTTTGTGACACGCCCTATGTGAACGATCACCCTTTGACGGACTGGCGTGCTCTTAAAGAAATTCAGGTCACAGTGCACGCGGCACCGTTCTACCTCGTCTCATTTACGCCGGCCAACCTCGTGTCCCGGAAATACATCCATTAATGTCCCATACCATGGCTACCATCGCATCGGTAATGGTTCGACGTTAGAGCAGCTAAGTGGCTCGCGATAGGCCCCATTACGCGTTGCTCTGCTCCAAGTCGCTCGAACAGATCGAACGAGGTCTTCGATCGAAGCGTCACGTGGCACTTTTCAGAGAGGCTCTCGCCGCTTTTTGGAATTTTCTCGGACCGAGGAAAATGCTCTTTCTTCGTTTTGTTAATCAACTTCGTGGAAGGTGATTTTTGAAATGTTCAAGAATGGAAATATTCTTAAAACAGAGTTGATTAATTTGGTCAGCTTTCGAGCAGCTGAATTATTACTCCCTGACGTTTTAAATTTAAGTCCAGGAACTAATTGCAAGTGTAGTTTATTACACCTCGTTATCCAGAATTCAAGAATAATATTTCTCTAAATTTCGTTTGGTTATGAAATTTTCCAACACTAGAACCATCGACGACTAAACTATAACATTCGTAGCGAAGAGATTAAAGTGCAAGTGTAAAAAGTTAATGATACGATTGAAGAACACAAGCTTCTATTGTTAAAAATTATTTAAAATGTTAATTATTTTAATAAGAATGTTTACGAGAATATTTGTAACATTTATAAGAATATTTAAAAATACACTGTTACAAATATATAAAATTTCCATGGAAAGTTATAAATTGGTCATTTCGATCACTTTGGTGGTTCTAGTGGTTAAATAATGTACAAATACGAGACGAGAAAACAACGAGATACACAAGAAGAAGAATGCATAAATGGGGAACTGATCTCAGAGAGAGCTGTAACTTTTGACAAGCTCCAGAAATTCTTTCCATTCTCTGGTTCCTGTCACTATATCGCAATGTAACGCGCATGCATTACACAGCACGCACTGAAAATGTAATTTTTCTCGTCTTTGGCCAGGCTCTGTTCCAACGAACTTCGCGTAACACAGAAATGGACAGGTTAACGAATGCTAATGACAAAGAACCCTTTTCCAACATCCAATGACATTACAGAACCATGATCCAGGCCAATGATTTTGTCTGCTGAAGTCATTCATCTTGTACTTATGGCGTCTCAACCTTCGTTGAATCATTCGAACGGTATTTTCTACTTTGACCATTTGAGCGCTTAAAATTACCGAGAATCTAAAAGAACATCTTTAAACATTTCTTTCAGCTTTCCGATATATCTATAGGTATACCTTAAATTTACCTTAAATAAATATATCTTAAATTTAATTTATACCTAAATTTTATACCTTTCAAAGTCATAATAAGTAAATTGTTTTATCATTCAATTGCAAGCAAGATTGTTTGTACAATGCTCTAACACCGATTAAACGCTCAAAGGTTCAAGGGCTCTTCGTCTGATTGCGAGTGAAATGAACGCAGAAAATGTGAAAAACGTAAGAAAGAAGCACGACTGATGTAGATCAGTGGGGACGATCATCAACGATCACGTGTTATAATAGCGACTAAAATGTTTGGCTTTCGCTGTAATAACGGTTTCGCAAAGTAAGAGCAGCTGAATGCTTAATCACGTGATTTCGCTACACGACGAACATCATGCATGCCCTAGTAACACATAATCGTTCTACACAGACACAGATACACGAGTCACAATGCAATTATAGTAATTGTACTATGGTGTAACAATGACGTGTTTGGACGACCAATCGAGGAATGATTTCAATTTTCCACTGAAATCGTTCGTCGATCATTTTGCAAACTTACGCAGAGAGCTCTCGGAAGCGGAAAAAAGAAGGGGGAGTCTCAATTTCTCGGACTCAACTTTTCCAATTTCGACAACTAATTGCACTCTCTCTTTTTATTATATATTGCCGCTATCGGACATTAAAAAAAAAAAAAAAAAAACTTCCACTAGAGAGGGAACAAGTTTCCAATAAACAAGAGAGAACGATATCACAGCGAAAAAGAGAAAGTTCTTCCAACGAAACGAAAGCGTTATTGGCGGAACAAAAGAAAGAAAAAAAAAGAAAGAGAATCGATTTAATCGCAAAAAAAAAAAAAAAAAAACTATTTCGAATGAAGGAACTACTACAGAGACTTACAGAAGTGAGAAAGAGAAAGAGAGAAAAAGAAATCAAAGAAATCAATCATCTGTCTATATAGAAAGGAGCACACAAAGGAGCTCTGATACCTCCCCTATACATGTGTGTATGTGTGTGTATAGTAAAACAACGAACGATCACGCACGAATAGGAACGCACTGACTCACCACATGAGATCTATGATGCTGATGATGCATTGTATGATGATGATGATGTCGCTTCTCCTTAGCGTGATGCTTAGCATGATGCTTGCTGCCCCTGTGCGGCGGGTAAGTGTGATAAAAGATAAGGTCGTAGCAAGGCTGGCGTCACCTGACCTCCGCCATCTCGCACTTTGACACCTCTATCTGTCGGTTGTTGGGGTGGTTGGGGTGGTTGGGGTGGTTCGGGTGGCCCGACACGGTCACCTGAGCCGGGCAGTTGTTGTGCAGCTTCCTGGGGCCGGCGTTGCTCGTCTTCTCTCTCTCGTCGTTCTGCGCGGCGTTCTCCAACGTCAGGTCGTTCTCGTCCAGGTCAACGGTGAACGCGATACGATGATGAGGCGGCGGCAGCATTTTCACGTTGGTGCCGATCGGCGTGACCGTGGTGGCCGGGTCCAGCTTGACCAGGGCTGCTTGCAGTTCCAGGGCGTCCATGTCTCGGGGCGATCGCAGTCCAGCCTCTCGAACGACGATGAAAACCGGCCAATGGAATCGATCGATCGATCCCGTCGGAGTTATCGAGCAGTTCGACTATCGGCTGATGATGACGTCCGATGAAGACGCTTGTCCTTCCATTTGAGGCGATTCACGCCGAGTTTCTCGTTTCTCGATCTCTGTCTGTCTCGATCTTTAGCCTCGTTCCTCTAGCCTCGTTATTGTTCCTCGCCGTCTCTTCGGCTGGATATTTCGAGAAACGGGACGGGATCATAAAACAGCAGCTTGACCCTTGGATTCTCTTCCGTCGCGCATCGAATCATCACACAAGTATGCCCGGTCCTATTTTTACGCTTCGGCGACCGCGTACGACACAGCCGGCTCCTTCCTTCTTTCCGACTCTTTCGAGACTCTCGCTTGACCGCGCGATTCTCGTCTCGCTTGTCAATCTTCTCTCGATGTACGGAATACCAACTTTCGGAGAGAGATCCGAAATGTGGTCTACTCGCTTTTCGAGAGAGTCACACACTCTGCAAGGAAATAAACGGTGTTTCAGACACTGGCGAGGCGGGCCCTCCAGTAGGCTGGCGGACAATGAGTCCTAGCAGACGTTGTCTCTTGTTTTCCACTTGAACGGAAGACAAAAGACCGGCCAATATTGACTGTCCGGGGACACGTGTCTGTGGATAATTGTGTGGAAGTCTGGACAGGCCTCAACCCTTTCGGGGTTACGAAACCACGAAACCTAGTACGTCACGAAATTATTTCTCGCAAGACTGTTGCGAACGTTCCGACACGTGTTACGTTATACGATCGGTAGTCGTGTAAAGTAACATCCGAAACGTTCTGCTAAAAATTCCAGCTCAAAGAAGAGACGTTCAAATTTTGCTTTCGATCAATTTACAAAGATTCGGTAGTTGTTTACTCTTTCGACAAAAATACAAACACGGAGGAAAGAAAGATCTCGGGAGATCGTTTGCGAAGCTTTGATATTGAAAACTTTTTTCGGTAAAGATAAAAGTGTCAGGGGGAAACGAGACGAATTCAAAAATCGACTACGCGAAGGATCAACCGAATTTTTCATCCAATTTTACTATAATACTTTTACTATATTATCAATGTTATCGTAACGCGAATAGCACGAATTGTACCAACGACAATAAAAAATTGTCGATAATTTAAATCGATGTAACTTTGGGAAAAAATGATCCATCTGGTCCCGTTTTAAAACGCAAAGGAATTCTATTTTGACAGTCGTGAGTTCTTTCTTTTCTCAAAGATGATTTGCCGGTGGAAAAGTGAGATTTTTTCTCGAAAATTGTAAAAATTCAAACATTGTGTAAAAAACATTGAATAGTTTTTCTAGATCTACCATCGCTTTGAAGATTGAAGTTTGAAGTTTGAAGTTTGACCTTTAAAACGATTTTTTTCCACCATTTTATCGAACTTTGAATATCAAGATGCGACGAAAAATAAAAAGAAGAGAAAAAGATCCGAAAAATTCAAGGTTCAATAAAAAATCGTTGTAACTTAGTTTTAGAAAAAAAATTGTTTAATGTTTCTACGCGAGTTTGAGTTTTTACAATTTTCCCTCATTAATGTACGCAAATGTATATTAATGATAATATGATATAAAATCATCTTCCGAAAAAACAAATTCACGACTGTTAAAATAGAAGTTTCAAGCTTTAAAATAAATTATTGTACAATTTTCTTTTTACAAATCACATATATATATATCAATTTAAATTATCGGAAATTTAGCATCTGTCTTATATTAATTTATTGTTGAGAGAAAAGTTTGCCCCGAAAGGATCAAGGAAAACACATCTAAAACTATAATATAAAACTCGTTGCCCGAGTCCACGTGTCATCGATCGTCAATTTGTTCCGCGAATATCGAAGAGATGTTCTGGGCTCTCCCGTCGCAGGCTGCACGCGACTTCCACGTGGTGGACAATGTGGTGGACAATAGGAACCCAGGTGGTCATCCGAGGTCCGCCTCGTCGTCGCGGTTATGACTGCGAACGGCGCGAGATCGCGTGAGACCGCTTCGTTACGCGTCGTTGAACGCGCGATCCACGAGATTTAGCGAAGAGGCCACGTCGTATTTCATCGTTCCACCGGTGTTTCGGACGCGTGCACGTCGCATCGAAACGGACAAGTTTATTCCCGCTACGAAAATAAGACGCTGTTACACCACGCGAGATGGAAAAGCTAGCCGGTCCCCCGGTGCCCCGCTGTCAGATGCATCTTCGATTTTAAACATTCGTACAGAGTGGAACGCAAACGTTGGAAACGTCGCAGAATTGAAAATTCTAACGCAATTGTTTTTTTAGAAATTCGCTGATTTCAGAACAGAGTTTGGGCATTGATCGACTGAGAATTTGATAAATATCTGATTTAATCGTAGATATTGATATCTACGGTCGTCGAAAAAATCGGCAATTGATCTAATCGATAAGTAGAATTAATCGTCAATCGTTGACTGAAGGGAACTAATCAGACATTGATTTTATCGATTAATGGCGCCAATCGTCAATTGTCAGTTGTCACGTCGAATTTAATTATAATTTGCAAGTAGTAATTTAGTTACAATTTGAAAATGAAGTAATAAATTGAAGATATATTTTGATATTTAAGGTTAAGATTAATCGTACATCTAACTGCAGACCTAATTGAACTCCTTGTATTTTGAGCTTCTTCAAAATTTGTTGAACTCAAAATCCCAAGGTAATAATAAAAGGAAACTTTACCTCGTTGGATTAGACATTAATATTATTTCACAGACTTGCAAAAGCTTCATTATCTCTCTGTACATTATTGAAAAGTGTCTCGATTTCTAGCGAGCAAAAAAGCACATAGAAAACGCTAATTTCACTGCAGAAAGAATTTCAATAGTTTTTTAATCGTTAATGAGGTATACAACTGACGATTAAAACTGAGAAAATTTAATCGTTAATTGATAATTTAATCCTTAATCGTAATTAAAACAATTAAAAGACATTTAGTTATTTATCGCGAGTAACAGTTAATTTATGACTAACAACTAAAGTTGGAATGTAATCGCGTTTAAAAATTATTATCATTTGTTGATTAATCTTTTGCCCAACTCTGCTTTCGAGTTTCTGTCTCGTACATACGTTGTGTAAAATTTTTGCAGTATATTTTAGTATATTTTAATCGTGACGTATTTTCAATTGCACGTTGGGATTTTGAGTTTTGTTAACGTCGAAATTAATAATAATTATCTTCCCAAAACATCGCGAGTACCGTTATTTGTTATTTTTTAACGTTAGTTGAGAAATTAATATTCATCGTGTGAGAAGCAAAAGTTGTTAAAAATAGCAAAAAAAAAGGTTATTAAAAATTCAAAAGCGAACGGTAATCAAATAAAACTCCTACGATAAATTATTCCTCGGTCAGCTCAACCACCCTGGTAGCTTTAACGTCGAAAATAAATTTATTTCAGTTTATAATGCATTTGATATTATTAAAAATGTTGTTTAAAATGACGTTATTGGATATACAAAATATATTATACAGTACAATTACTCACTTGATGTCAATGTATCGATATGTATAATAACAGTTGATGAAAAAGTTTGCAACTTACGGTACCTAATTCTAACAACTGCAGCATCATAAGAGTGATAAAAAGGATGAGAAGAATGAAACGCCGTGCTACTTGCTCAAACTTGCTACGTACTTCCTATGCATTTCGGCTAACAAGACGATGCCTTCGATAATTCTTTTTTTTTTTTTTCGCTGATTGGAATGAACGATTGCGCGATGACGCCGATGATGATCAAAAGCTTCAACTGAATGGAGCAACGTACCTTTTTACGTGACTGATCAAAATTCAAGCGGCCTTACGTGAACTGTATGCGTGAAGAGGAATAAAAAAGAGGAATAAAATTTGGAAATAATCAGGCAAGCAACGATACTTACTTTACGCCGCCGTGAGTTGTAAACCGCAAAATCGATACGAAAGGCAGTTCCAAGCGATCGACTCGAGCCACTGGGCTCTCTATTCGTTTCGTCGCGTAGCTTATTCGCTTTTTTTTTTTCTTTCTTTTTTGGCGAATCGAACATCTGAGAATTGTAAACAGAACGAATCTATTTGCGAGCCGATTCGTTGCAAAATTCTCGAGGCTCGAGATCAATTTGAGACGCGGGATTTTTAGCGAGGCGAAGAAGTTTGGCCGCGATTTATTGTTACAAGTTGAGCTAACCAAGGTTCCCGCTGACGCGTTCGCCAAGGCTCTCCGCCTAAGTTTGCCAAGACGGCGAAGTTGAGATTTTCGAAAGTTCATAAAGTTCCTAGTTGCGCTGCTATAAAAATCCAACGGGTCAGTTTGCAAGCTTTCAGAATGAAATTTAACGGGGGAAGAATTTACAAGCTTCGCCCGGACTTAAAATGAAATTAAAATATAAATACCACCACGTCAAACTCGTGTCGCGTTTCTGCGAGATATAATGTTACTGTCCAATGTAATATTTACTTACGTGTAGCGATGGTTGGTAATATTTAACGTAACGGTCAATTTCGATGTAACATTTAATTTCGAAATAAATTTAAACGATCAAAAATTACTTTCCATCCACGCAGTCGATATTTCAGGAATGTTTATTAGTCAGCTCGTGGTAATATACTAACTGGAGAAGAGCGAGAAACCTGGAAGAAGCGCGCATGTTTCATTCGAACGCGGCGTCGGGTGTATTTCCGGTTTGCAACTGGAGACGTTAGCATGATTCATGTTCCGGAGGCCAGTCGGCGCAGACAGAAGGCAGAGAATTTGCATACAACATTATAGAGCCGAGGCAGACGCTGCTGCGTCTCTAACGATCCCTCTTTTCCCTATTCTTTCTTTTTGCTTGAGATTGGCTGAAACTCGAGACTTCTGCCGAACGTGGGTGGGTCGCAGAAATCGCTCAGTGTCCGAGAACGGAATCGATAAGCGAGTCTAGTAGGTGAAACTATCTACGAATCCTACACGATCGATAGATGTGGCTGAAAAGTCTCAAGATTCCCGATCGACCCAGTATGTCACGATATTTGGAAATTAATCGATCAATCTCTAAAATTTGCCCTTTTGACAATGTAATACTAGTTGAACAATATCTGACCTTTTCCTCTTCAGAGATTACAGTCGTTAGATGGATGTAACTAAAAATTTTAAGATTTCTGATTGGCTCTGTGAGCCACAATATTAGACTTTTAAATAATATAATATAATAATATAATAAATTTTTATAAATAATAACGTGATACTGACTTTTCTCAAGAGGTCATAATCGATAGACACGATTAAAAGCCTTAAGATTTCTGATCGACTCTGCGAATTACAATATTAAAAAATTAATCAATCTGTTTTTGTTCTCCAAATTTTTAAAATTTATTATTTCACAAATAATAGTGTAATGCTAGTTGAACAATGTCTGATCTGTTTCCTTCAGAGATCACAATCGACAGATACAGTTAAAGATCTTAAGATTCCTGATTGGTCCAGATTGAGCCACAATACAATATTAGGACACTAATTAACGAATCACACAAGTGTTCCTCGTCCAATCCAGGGAGTTCTTTAATATTCTGAATTCACAAGGCTTACTGACCGGACGATGTAAAAATGAAATTGCATTGCCCTACAATAACCGAGCTTTCAGTGGACAACTACCGCCAGGCGCGAGATATAAAAAGCCAGATACTTCGCGATCCAGTGCCAATCATTCAATTGCCCAACCACGCGGCTAATTGCAGCGCGCGGTGATACCGAGTTCTGCGCAACCTACGCGATAACGAAACCCACGAGAGAGAGAAAGAGAGAGAGAGAGAAACGAATCCCCTCGGAACGAATGGAGCCCGAAAAGCAAAAACTGCCGGCGCTAAAGAGGGGAGAAGCAATCGAAGTAAATCCACGAGGCGCATAAACCTCGCGACTTTAAAGTCACCAGTTGCCTCCGCAGTTCTCCGTCCCACCTTGGACAGACGGAGACCTTGGGAGCGAGCGGCAATTAAAAACGCCTATTCCACGGATTACGTCTATTCAGCGCGCGAGTCAACGCGCGGACAAATTTTATACCCGTTTTATCGAGCTTTTATCTTGCTTTATGCACGCCGGAGAAAGACCGCGCCGGGCGCATTCGCATTCGCGAAAGGAATTCCAAGGGCAACTCGGTGTGTCTGGGCCTCGAAAGGACGGTCAACGCACCACGGGTTTCCTTTGTGCGATTCAGCCGCGTTTCTAAGTCGAACGTTTTCGCGAACGGTCGCCAGGGCCAGGACGCCCGAAACGCCCACGGGAATCCACCTTCGCCGGGCAGACGCTGTACAAGCGTCCCTCTGGAACACGTTTTTCGTACCACTCGAACGGAATTGATTCTCCACCACCGGGAGAGTAAAATAGGTTTGGAGCTGTAGAATTTTTCGGGTGTAACAGAATTTAAGTTAACGACGACGAAGAAGTGTAGCGAATAAAATAGAATCCAAGTCAAGAATTGAGTGAGTTTCCTCGGTTAAACAAATGTACTTGTCATCCGAACAAATGCATTTATATTTATTGCAAATGCGAGCTTTTCGATTTTTATTTGCTTCAAATGTGATTGTACGCGTTACTTAGTTTCAGAGATATTCGCATGAATATTTTACATTATTTTAGAATGTTTTATATTATTTGTCCGGTGCAAAAAATACATCAACTGAACATGAGTGCTTCCCTGACTGACAGAGAAGCGATCCTAAAATTGACACACTTGCCAAGGTTAATTGTAAGTCCAACTTTTATCATAAATTGTAAGATTTAGTCCCAATAAGTCGTTAATAATCCATACGAATGATCAACGCGACTGTAAGTAATAAAAGTAAAAAACTCGCGCACAAAGAAAGGCCAACCTAACACGTCCTGCGAGAACTTCTCGCCCACGTCCTCGCGCAAGAGGAAAAAGCAAGCGAACGACGACGAATACGATAACCCAATAGCGTTCCCCTATTAATTAATCCAGCGTATCAAACGTTATTATTTCAGGAGACAAAGGCTGCAGCTTATCCTCTCGCCGCACCGCAAGTTTTCTCACACACACACACACACACACACACACACACACACTATCGAGTGAAAATTTTCCATGCTTGCCAGCTGGTATTGTACACACGGCGGTGTGTTCTTTTCAGCTTGCGCGGAACAGCTGGTGCACTTTTCATCTCTGTATCCGTGCCGAAAGAAAAATGCTGCCCGGTAGCCGAGCCACCTAGTTTCCACGACCTTTAATTACCGCCACAGCGCGACTAGTTGTCGCACCGCACCGAGAGAGAGAGAAGTTCTGTCATTACGGCTGCTAAAGAGCCCGTCTATCGCATTGTCGTTCTTTGGTACATTCTGCTCTCTCTCTCTCTCTCTCTCTCTCTCTCTCTCTCTCTCTCTCTCTCTCTTTCTCTTTCTCTTTCTCTGTCTTGGTGTGCCAAAGGTTGGCAGAAACGACGAGAAACGGTCATTGTCCAGTTCGAGAGTCCCTTGTTCGGACCACTCAACTCGGTCTCTCCACCATTGACGATTTCGCGAGTCCCGTTCCTCGGTTGGTGGAAACGTGGGATTCCTTACAAGCGTCCAAGCACGTGAAAAATGCAAAACTGTCATGATCACGGTCGACTTTAAATTATCACGAATAAGTGACGCGAGAACGAAGGTTCCAGGATTTTCTATCAAACCAAACGTCAGGGGGGGTAAAATCTTACAATCATTGGGGCTATTGGTTCGTTAGGGTTTACCGGATGGTCGATCGATAACAAGGAACGAACGCTTTCTCGTTCTTCTTCTCCCCGTTTTTCTCTTAGCTTCGAACTTAGCTACCAACCCCAGAGCTACCCCACAGCTCTCGTGCGCGAGTGACTTTCTCGAGCGAGGTTATCAGATGGGGGTCAGCCGGTTATTGGCGTTGTACTGCGAGAGTTGCGAGGTTACCAACGAGATTACATAGCTCACGGCAACGCTAATAATAATCGAGCAGTCGTCTCTTTTTTATGCGTGTCCGGTTGTCTCCGGAAGAGACATCGTTCGGACTGCACTGGTTATGTAATCTGTCGTTCGACATTTCGGAGATTCGGAGAGATATTCGCGAAATTTTCGTGCTTAAATTTTCGTGGAAACGTTTCCATCGACGAGCACAAATTTACTTATTTGTCACGTTAATACGCGCACTTAGCTGATCGTGACGAGCGAATGTTACGCCTTCGATGGCTGTCGTACAACTGACGAGCATAAATATTTGACTTGTTCGAACTTGTCCCAAATCCGAGACTGCGGACAATATTTACATTTTTGTTCTTGTATTTCTGAGAAACTGCGTGTTTCGATAATGACATTCAACACATACTACGTATACAACATCTCCACGCCTTTTCCCCCTAGGTGTTGTCCTTTCAAAAAACCTTAGAAATTTGGTAACAAGTTCACTTCTCAATTTCATTATTCAAATACATGATATAGAAATTCCATAAGTTTATTTGTTGTAAGAAAATGGACGAAATTCTTTGAAGATTATAACAAAACGAAGAGATAAATAAATGATGATCTATTAAAAAAATAAAGACATACAAATAATGGGTTCAATCAGAAGTTGTATAGATTAGGAATACTACAAGCAGTTTGCAATTTGAATTTTTTTTTAACCATTGACTGTCCTTTTTGAGAGGACATCGTACCTAAATCTAGCTTCTTCCCTTTATAATTTGTTGATCACTATTATGAACATATTTGGTATTGTACGTATTGTAATGTATAATAGTATATCTGAACCGATTCCTACTAGTGAAAACTATGATAATGACGTAAGAAAAGCGAAAGAATTTCAGAAGAAGAAATTTCTAAAGACAATGAGACTTTGAGTCAATTGACACTCAAGTTGGAATAATTCGCATAAACCAGACTTCTTATTGCTTCTTACAAAACTTGAAAAAATGACGGAAGATATTATTTTTCCAGGAATTAACTTAAAAATAAACTTTCTCAGTACCACGAAATAACAGAAATTTTTTGTTTCTTGGAATAATAAACAATAAACGATTTGTATTATTCTATTATTTTTCTTCACAGTTTTCTTTCATCAATTATATGAATTCTACCATTCGTTCAAGTTTGTCCGACAAACTCACGAATTTAAAATTTAACCAAAACCTAACCTAAACCTAACCTAACCTAAACCTAACCTAACTTAAACCTAACCTAAACCTAACCTAAACCTAACCTAAACCCGCGATGAATTTTTACATCCAACGTAACAAAGACAAAGATTTATAATATTTAGAAAAAAAAAAAACATTTAACACAAAATTCAAACTCGTAATTTTCGTAACTTTTTCACAATTTCGCGCTCGAGTTGTTTTTTCCGATCTTCGAGAAATCGAGTGAATGGGTTGATCAGTCACGCGTCGAACAACCATCGATTCACCCGAAGACGCGGAGGAGCGTTGCAGCGTCACCGGTGAACTTTCATTGTTTGTCGCCGGATTGCCTCCGCAATTTATAATCCAATAATCGCCGTTAATCAGCTGGTCGTCCTGGCGAGAGCAGCCAACGGGAAAATGGCGGAGCAAGCCGTGAAGCGAGAGATAGAGTTGGACGCGAGATTCGGACACGCAGATAAAGGGGGTGAAGCGAACAGGCTCTCGTGGAGATGACGGCTGCGGCCGGCCGATTAGCCTCCTCGAGTAGGTCGAGGGAACGAAATTGCACAATGGGGCGGAAACGACGTAGAAACGACACGAAAAACCACTATCCCCGATAACGAACAATGGCCTTTGTTTCACTTTCCGCGACGCGATTACGTTAACCCGGTATTTTGGCGGTGTCGCTGGCTCGCGAATATCCGGAGTCTAGTTTCTCCAGGTATCGATAAACGATGTGTGGAACGATAATAAAGGTGATCTAAAGACGTGGACAGCGAAACGTTTGCTGCTTGGGCGTAAATTACAAGGTTGTGACGCAACGCAAAAGCGTCGAGGCGCGTAGAAAGCGTTGGGGCGAGAAGGTGATTATTTGGAAAATTAAGCGAATCTGGGGGTGGAGTGTCTTTGTGTCTGCGAACGAAATGATCCTACAGGGTGTAAAAAATTGTTAAACTTCGCTGTAATTTCCTCGAAAGAAAGATCGAGACAACGAGACAAATTCTACAGGCAGACTCCTCAATCTTTGAGACCATCGTGGATTTAGTTACGAAAGCGAATGCTTCGGCGTTCGCAAAAACCTTTGAATTTACAAAATTTTCAAAAGAAAAGATCTTCGTCTTTGCTCAATCCTTTCAGAGTCAAAAATGAAAATATCCTTGGAACTCGATACTGTAAAAACAGAAATTTCGCGCTTTGAAACAAGCGTTTCCAGGTTCGAAGGCTACGTTAACCCCACAAATAACAATAATAACCCCTCGAATGGCACTCTTGGTTTCAGTTGGAGCAAAAATTCGCTTCTTCAGAATCTGCGTCTGATATCCGCGAATCTCTCTGAGGTTCGTTCAGTGAAACGACCAATTTATAATTTTTGCCTCGACACAAAAATTTTGCAGACACGACTCTGCATTTTCAGAGATTCAAATGATCTCTGTTCCGCGCAAAGCTTTTCTATTTTCTCACTTTAAGGTCTTGTATGCTGAATTTTACGCTTCGGTTGTAGAAAATTTTACGCCGTCGCTGGTTCTGGCGTTGAGTCGAAGCTAATATCGAACAGCGTTCGTTGCGCGGAACGCTTCCGTGTTTCGTGATCGAGCGAAATGACGGCGTGTAATGGGTGTGCGTACGATAAAGCTATCCGGTGCTCGGCGAAATTATCGAAAGCACGATGTCGCCGTGGCTGTGTAAACGCGTGCACGATTATAAATTGCGCGCGGCATAACCGTGCGTTTCGCTCGCAGCGACGCGGACGACGGTCTTTACGACGCGGCCGCGGCGTTGAGCAATACCCGCGTGGCGCAGATTTACGCGAAACGCCTCGTGTCGCGCGACATTTTCCATTGGAAAAGCATCGGGCGATAGCTACTCGGGGGGGAAGGAGAAGAACCAAAGTGACGTACGTTCGTGTTCGCGGGTTACAAGACGCTCGGCAAACAAACACCACGGCTCTAACGAAAACTGGTCTCTGCAGCGAGATCTTCGAAACGCAAGCTTGTCGCGTGGTATTTATTCGCGAAATAAACGTCGGGCCGTAGAATCCATTAGTTTCGTAAAACTGCGATCGCGACCGAGCTGCGGATTATTCTTTCACGCGCGAGGAATTGAAAGAAATTGGAATCAAAATGGAACTTAACTGGAGATTTCGCTGTGCCCAATTTGACTTTTTAGATGAGCCGTCAATAGTGGATTTTTTGCACTTCCCTAAACGAAAATTTAACTTTCCAATTTCTTTTCTTTCACGTTGGACGCCACTGGACGTTCTTTCGAAGCCTGTTTAGACCAATTTAATGAGTCGTTCAGGCTCCCTTCACTTTTTTAAATAATACGAATTACGCGTCACAAGTGGAGCATGGCCAAAAAAAAGTTGGAAATCACTGGTCTGGACAGCGGCGTGTGAATTTTGTTTTATTTAACTTTCTAAATAATACTACGCTAATTAATAAATTTGCCAAGCCTCGTATAGCAAGACCGATAACAACAACGAGGCACAGCGTAGCATTTTCTCGATGCCCGTGATATTATTTTCGCTAATTTTCTACGTTATTTCCAATCTATTTTCGTTCCATTCCATTTCATTTCGTAATTACAACGTTCGCGTCATTTCGCTGCTTCAGGTGCGCTAACAATAAGCGTCCCGTGACTCGTGGACGTTGAGGCAGCAAAGGGAAAAAGTGAAAAGAAAAGAGGAAAAGTGGAGAAGACGGAGAATAAGGAGGGAGAACGAAGAGAAAGAAAGCAGAACGGAAACTAATTGTTGAAATAAGGAAAAAGAGGGAAATAATGAACCAAGTGGGAAATAAGTGGCGGTCTGGGGAAAAGAATGAAGAAAAAGTGGATGGGGGAGAGGAATGAGAGAAGTAATGGCGAGGAGAGCGAGGAACGAAGGCGACGAATCGTCAATTTCGTCTAGATGCACATAGGTGGACGTGCGACCAACGCGCAGAAACGAGGGAAACGATGAAAAATCGTCACGAACGAACAAGCAAGAGAAAATTGTAGCGGCACGTGAGAGGATTGCACGCAGTCCGCGGAAAGAGATCCAGGAATCGTTGGCCGTGTGTGCGCAAACACGGACAAACACACGGCGTGTGCGCACGGGGTGAGTCACCGGATACGAGAAATCAACTAGAACAGTGTTGCATTTCAGGGCGCGAGATAATTTAAACGAAATTGTCGAGAGGGATTATGACGCACACACGCGTATACACGCGTATACACCGGCGTGCAACGCGAGGCGGAGCAGGTAATTTTCTGATCGCAACTGGAGGAAGAAAGACGAGAGGGGAGGGAAAGAAAATGTTTTCAAAGGGGGAAATGTTACTTCTGCGAATGTAACAACGCGTAGCAGTGCGTTGTTGCACGAACAACTCTTTGAGGAGAGAATCGTGCATTTTCACAAATGGTAATTAAAACAGTGGCAAGTGGAACCACCGAGTATTGAAAAAATAATTAGTTTGCGAGATATGTTTCTTTCCGGCATTCGTCGTGAGAAATATTTCTTTTTAACTTTGATAAAGTAAATTATCGTCTCGGAAAATATGTATCAATGGAGGAAATGAAAGGAAGGCGGGTATTCAAACTCACCCCTCACGTGTGTGTGTGTGTGTGTGTTTGAAACTGTATCAAAATAAAGCACCGGGTGTATATACTCGCTTCAAACGTGGCTGACATGTATACCACAAGAGATATCAAGCTTGCGTAACGAAGATTGCAGCGTAAAAGTTGGAAACGCTTTTTCTAGCTCCGGTGAAAGATATTCAAGCTGGATCCGCCAACTTTCTACCGTTACACCCTCTGCGCTCCTCCACCGTTCGCCGCCAGGCGAGCGAAGAAGCGTCGAGTAGAAAAAGGATTTGACTCGTTAAAAGTCGAAATTACGGAGAGACAAAAAGCACCGAGGAGAGACGAATGAAAGACGAAGGGAGAAAATATTAATTCGTCGAGTCGTTGACGAAGCAAGGAAATTTCCCCTTTGCTGCGAGAGTTTCGATACTGATTACCCGAGACGAGCTAAAGTAAAAATTAAAAATGTAAAATCCAGAGATTTTTTTTTAAATCTACAGACACTATCGCACACTATCGTGGGGAATGAAAGTTTAAAAATTTAGGAACGTAGGAAATGTGATATTAGAAATATACAGGATGGAATCACTTCCTATTAAACTAAATCCCTAATTATCTTTCGACATTTGAAAGAAATAATTTTCAAAGCACGATGAAAAGAATCGCGTTTAAATGCTTAGATTTAATTTAAAATTAATAAAATTAGTTTTTTTTTTATATCTTGATGTTTTATGAAAAAAAAAAAAAAATAAAAGAAATTTTTAGTCCACCCTGGGAGATGAAAAAATATTCCAACATTTTCTACAAACTCACGTTCATGAACAACCACTTTGCAAAGTCACTTCTCTGTCCATAAACCATAAACCGACACTTTGCGCTTTCACCGTACCCAGTCGGGCAACATGTATCCGCAGAGGATCAGATAATCAGCCGTAGCAACATTACTGCTATCCGCAAGTACAAATTGTCTGACCTGTGAACTTGATTTCTTATCACGCTCGGCGCAACTATTTCGAACGTGGTTGCAAGTATGTAAATCTCGAAACCTTATCCACCTTGCAGGTATTTGCATACGCGTAATTACACCTACATGACCGCTTCTCCCCCCCCCCCCCCCCCCCCCCCCGAAAAAAGTCGAGATACAATCATTTTTGACTTTTTCGCTTTTTTTTCCTCTTTTCTTTTTTTTTTTTTTTTTTTTTTTTTGCTTTCGACAGAACCATAGAGAGAGAAACCGGTTGGTTTCGGTTGGTTTCGGTGTTGGAGATGCCGCAGCCTCGCACGATAGGAACGCGAACTATCCGGCCACCCCTTTCCGTAAAAATCGCTTTATTGCGCGTAGAAGAGGCGGTATCGCGTGCACTTTATCGCGAACGCTCGTCGAGGGTGAATAGAGATAGCCTGGGAAGTGTGTTCCCCTCTGTGGACAGAACCTCGATATTGGACAGCAGGTTGGCCTGATTTACATTGCGCAACCTGTAGAGCGCCCCAATGCGAAAAATCGAACGCGACGTCTGTCGGGAAATTGGCCATTTTCGTGGGAACTAAAAAGGAACGCGGATATCGCGTTAAAGAAATATTTTCAGAGCCTCGCCGCTTTTAACTTTTACGAGATCTTTTTGAAACTCTCTGCTTTTCTTTTTCGATACAAAAATTTCTTTCGAAATCCGTCAGTTTCGATTTTTACACGGCAAACAAGATCTTTCAGAAGTTCGTCAGTTTCGATTTTCGTGCGAAGAAGAGAAAGAAAATTTCGCTTTTAATTTGCGCGCGTCAAAGAAAATTTGTCTCCGATTTTTGCACGATAAATCGGTGATTATTTCGTACGAATTATGCGAGATACGTTTCATCTTGAACTACAGCCACTCGACGTTAGTTTATATGCTAATGTCGATTGACTGAATTCGACGAGAGTGGAATATCGTGTTTCTAACCGGTGGTTTCTCTCGAGAAAATTAGACTCTTCGTGCCTGTGTCTAATAATTACTGTAGCCACGGAATTTTTATTCGAAAGTTGCTTTGTACACACTGTAATTTCCAAGCTCGTGTCGTGAATAATATTACAATTTCTGAAAGCCGAAGAATCATCTTCGTACGCATTAAATACATCATTCGCGCACATTAAGACAAACGCAGCTTGTATAGATAATTTAGCGTAAAAACAAGACCTCTGTTCCACGTTCGCGTATATCATTACAGTGATCACGGCGATTGGAAAAAGGACGAATAAAACGTAATACGTTTTAATGCCCGTGATTATATCGTAATTTCAACGATGAACGTAAAAACGTAGCGATGCAAGAACTTAAAAGATGATCAAAAAACCTAAACCAACTACTACTTGGAAATGATAGAAAAATGTAAAAACTTTGCGAGAAGTGTAAAAAAAAGCGTGCTTTTGTCGCGTCGAAAATTTCGAGAGAGAAAAAAAAGGTCGGTTCGTCGAGCGCGATTAATCGGAAATGTTATTGATTCCTAGAATCGGTAAGGCCGATCGGCAAGGCCTGCTGGCTCCGATCCGCGAGTCACGACCGATCGATCGCGCCGATCGAGATCAAGCCCGACCATAAATTCACCAGCAGCCAGAGATTTGCTCGTGCATGGCCAATAAACACGCCCGGTTAATGATTTATCGTGATCTCTCGCGGCTGACGCGCAATAACCAACGTGACTGTGTGTACATAGCGAGAGAGTCAAAAGTAGAGAGCGTGCACCTTGCAAAAATTATTCGGGGAAAATATCAGAGAAATTTTGCTTTCACGCAGGAATTCAATGTGGACAGCTACATATAGTGTATATGTATATATGTGTATACTCGCTTTTGACTATCGCTACGGGCGATATGCCCGCTATACCTCTCTATCGGTGCATTCAGATCAAATTTTTATCTACGAAAGAGCAAAAGGGAACGCGCTTTCTTTCGCGAGAGAGAACTCTGAGTCATAGTTATGCACTCGAGTGCACCAGGAACCGAACGCACCAGCTGCGCTCCTATTTGCAAGCACCGGAGTTTTTCGTCATTCGTGCGTCTACGTAGCTCGAATGTTATGCGTGTTACAGGTCAGCGCGGAAGTTTCAGGGTGTGTTGAATAGGAAACTACGCGTTAGGAAACATTGAGATTTCATCCTAATGACGTCTTGTCGATAAATCGTTCTTGCAATAAATTGTCTATAGTAGATATCGAGATTTACTTCGGTGTTAGATAAACAGCGAATTGTCCTTCTATACCGAGAAACGTTGATTTATTGGAAAGAAAATAGCGTAATTTCACTCTGAATTATACAATGTTGTGAAACATTAATTTGGACTTGAAATTTCCGGAAATTTCCTTTAGACAAGTCACGTGAAAAAATGTCTAACAATGTCGAGAAGGTTTGTTGCCAAGATCAAATAGATTCTATCGTGAAACAGATTCTAATCCCCCCGAGTTTCGTTTCGAAAGATAGCGGATCTTTTGCCGACCGATGGTAATTACGATTAATCATTTTCGCGCTGCTTGATGCCTGGTAATTAATGCCGGCCTCTAATTACAGGGAGCGGATACGAAAACGACGACGGCCACGATGACGATGCTGACGACGACGACGTTGAAAGATACAGCTCGTTGACCCTCTTCCGACGAGCATGATTTTGTTTTTCAATCGACTAACTCACCAAGTTTTCTATATTGTACGTATCGTTATATAACCTTTTCCTTTTTTGATCAAATTAGAATAGCTATTAGCCGTGATCTTTAAATTTCAATTTTTTCAACGAGCAGCATATTTTCTTTTTATCACTGAAAGTGATTTTAGCGGGGGTACCTCTTCAGGTGCAACGCTGATGCAACGAAAATTAGCGATTGGTTGATTTGGGTCACGTGATTCGCGAGGGGGCGTTGTCTGTAATTTGTTTTGTATCGATTCAAATGTTTGCGTATCAATAAAATTTTATGGCAAAAAGACTAATCGTACTGGGGTACAAGTCGTGCAGTTTTTTCTCTTAGCGACAGCGTTGTCATAATACAAACAAATTCTATTGTTTCACGTTCCCAAAAAATTGCGCCATTTGTAACACGATCTTAATATTCAGAGCGAAAGTTTATACTAATGTTAATTTATCCATACTCGTGTCAAATATGTAAGAAGCATGGCGATTTTTATTTTTTTAATTTTTAACTACAAAAGTGGGTCACGCGTTGTTCAAAGAGGAGAAACGAGAAGAGACTCGCAAGGAAAGCCTGTGTGCGAATTTCAAAGGACCACCGCGAAGAAATTCCTCGCAACTCGATTCCTCTTGCAGAGATCGTGCAAATCAGTTGACTTTGAACCAGTGGAACGAGAATTGTTTGCGCGCGAGGTTTCAAAGCGGCGGGATCTCCCTTGAAGGCCGACACAACAGTTTCAACTCAAACGGAGTTGATCGTGTAAACTCCGCGTCCACCGACGGGTTTAGAAACTATCCTACAGTGCGAGCCAAAATTTTCAGTTTCAACAAGTCGAGAAGAAGGAAAACGCTTTAACGTTACGCGTCTTTTTTCTTCCTTCAAACAACAATTCCCGTCGATTTTAGTTGAACCACTTCGAGAACGAATTCACTGAGAAACGCGTGCATTTTCTATTTTTTCTCTCGATGCTTTTACTTTAATTTCATTTTTAATTTCATATTATACGTCTCGTTTCGTGTTCTCACACTGAGGATTTTTATAATTTTATTATATTGCTTGTTATATGTTATTATTTATTGCCCCTTTCAGAAACAAATTCACTCATCAAAAACAGGACTGTTGCTCTCCTGAAAGATGATGAAAATGTGACTATGTTCTTTAAATTCTATTACATATACTATTTCTTATAAAATGTACAAATATATTATATATAATAAAAATATACAAATATATTTTTCGACCTATTTCTTATATTTTAATTTGAACGTGCACGATAGCACGGGAAGCTCCATATCAAAGCATAATAACACGTTACTGATGCTATAAACTTTAGTCCATTTCATTGGGGTTTATATCGACCTGCCACGATAAAGTTACTCGATTTGCGTTCAGATAGTTTCGAGCAAATATCTGAAGTTTCCGGCTGATTTGATGCTCGCTTAGCTACCAAATACCGCCACGCGAATGTTTATGAAACTGTACGAGCCCTAAATCTACTTCTGATTGAAAGAAACGTCTCGATCATCCTCTATTTTATACGTTTTCATAGGAATAAACGATAATTTTTCCAAGAATCGCCATTTTTTATTTTCAACCCACTTATACGAATAGTAAAGAACAATAATCTTTTTTAAAGAGGAGAACATCGCTTCCCACCATATACTTTTACTTTTAATACTCAGCATTTAACGTTTGTTAAAAGTTTCAAACCGCCAGTGCACACAATTACTGCTCTTTCTTTGTACGTAAATGAGTCGTTCGCTATTTCCAGTTTCGCGAGAAACAAACGTGACGTTTCTCCCAATAACTTTCCAGCCGGGGATGTATTAAAAGTGAGAATATTGCTGGCGACAGTAAAAGCGTACGACTGTACATTTACCACTGGTGACGATAAAGTTCACGCGATCAACGAAACAAGCGAACTCGCCCGATACACCGGTTCCCATTATCCGGTATTATGGGTCGTTAAATCGAACCCATATCTTCCTGCGAGTCGCGCGGAGCTTTTTCCTCTCAGTCCATTAGCTCGCCATTGTGGCGATCTTACAACCGTTTGGTGGACTTTGACTCCCGAGGACAAATTTTATCAACCCTAGTTAGCGTTAAATATTCCGCACGAAAAGAACAACAGAGACGCATCTCGCGATAACAGGCGAAGTTTTTACCGCTTTTAACGACCCTCCGCGAGCAGTCTGACTCTAGAACGGTCGTTTCGCTGTAGTCGCGCTGTACGTGACCAAATTAGTAGAACAAAACGAAAGTTGCACGAAGGTTGAACGAATTCTGCTTTCTTCCTTCGAAGAACTGTTAACGTTGTTGAGAAAACAATTTTGATAACGGTTCAATTTTTACTGACTCCTCGTGCCATTTCTTGGGTGGGAAGAAAATACTTTCGTCAAGAGTTTCGTATTTGTAGAAAATGTTTGTTAGTGAGACGTAATTGTCGAAGAGAGAAAATAATTTTTATAATGGTTCAATTTTTACTGATTCTTCGTAGAGAAGACAAAATTTTGGTTAATGATATTTATAGAAAGTAATTTTTTGGTTAAATTAATTATATGATTGATTTAATTTTAAATTGTTTATCCGACTTAATTATTTTAATAAATTTAACATATATATAATTACAATTTATTTTTTATTAATTTATAAAGAATTATTAATATTGAATTTATTAATTATTTATGATTAAGTAATATAATTATAGTGAATTTTGTTAACGGTATACTGACAATTATAATTCAAGCGATACAATAAAAATGAAGGAAATACCTGCATATGTGTTTCTGTCTCGATTAAATATCAATTTCATTAAAAGCACGAGCGACGAGGATTCGCAGACAACAAAGAAATTTCACGTTTCAGACATAAAAAGAATTATAGATTATAACACCACCAAAGAAGAGCAAACGTTGTAACAATGTTTCTCTGGATAAAGAATGTTCGATTACGAAATTATTTGCGGTAAACAATTTATGAAAGTGTGCGACCAAAGTGTTTTGAACGCGTTTGAAATCAACGAACCGTGACAAAATTATGTGTTCTATCCAAAATGCACAGTAACGTGTAGGCGTGCTGAATTCAGGACGCAAAACGGCTGACTGAGCAAAATTTGTCTAAATATATATACGTTCGACTTTGTTATGAATCAAAGTTGAACAATGTGCCCGTTGATTTCTTCAGATCGGCGCCCAAATAACAACCGGATCAGATAAGTGCTCGCGAGTATTTTATCGGATCGCTTTCCATCCATACAGAGATATTATCGAATGTTATTAAGCCATTAAGCGAAACGTTATTCGACTGCAATAATTATTCCGAACTAAAATCTGGTAATTATAACGTCGAAACTCAATGATTAAATTTTATTACATCGGAAATATTTCAATTTAGCGAAATGTTAATTCCTCGAAATTTTAATATCCTCAAATTTACAAACAAAGGTGAACAAACTGCTTGCACTCTCATTCTACAATAATAATACAATCTGCATGTTATTTCTATCGAGAAAATACGAATCTGACTGATTAATTCGAGTAGCTGTAACTTTATTTTAAATGCGATTTAAAATCAAGGTGTTGGACCGCCTTCGAGGAGTCAAGAAATTTGATCGAGTTGCTCGCTGAGTCTTTTTTCCGAATCAGCACCCACACGCATCGATGCAAGGAACACCCTTTTCCTCGCGACTGCCTGAAGCAACTACCCCTCCTCTCATAGAGTCGACTATAGGTAACACGTTATCCCAATCGAAAATCTTTTACACACGACGTTCCTCCACCCCAATCCCTACGATCCAATACCGTTTCATCCTCGGAAAGCACGCGAAAGGAGTTCCTCGAGACTCTCGAGAGTTCCTCTGATTTCCACCGAGCCCGTCCTCGTCCAGAGATCATCTAATCCCACACTCCGGTGCACAACTTTCCCTAACAAGCACAATGCCGCGCTGCAAAGATGCAATTCAGCCGCGACCGAAACAGTAGTACTCCACTGCTTATTGCGACCAAAGGCAACTCGACATCCGCGTCGTTCCTTTCGATCGAGCGAGCAAACAACACGCTTGCCAATCGGTCACACACGGTCGAACGCCAAACTCCACGTTTTCGAGATCTGTTTCCTACCCCGAGACAAAGTTCGACAAAGATCGGATCGATGCTTGGGTGCTAAACGAGACATAATGCAGTAGTCTCTTGCCTGAAGCTACTGATTTCGGTTTCACTTTTTCTGACGAGAGGTACGCTAGTCATACGTTCTACGTTTGCTTGGAAATTGGAAAGATCGAATCGAAATACGCGACGTGTTTTCGAGGTGCAATTTAAAAATTTGCATCATCCAACGAGGAAAGAAGTGTCTCAAAGCTTTCAAAGCGAGAAAGCAGTTCGATATTCCGTACGCTTGACCGCTGTAAGTAGAATGTGTCTGACCTAGCAAGACACGGCTCGACGCTTGCTCTATACTTCAAGTCGCGCTTCCTTTCGATTCTTTCAAACTTTCTCGCCAAACCAACTGTTTATTCTGTTTCGCGACTTTCCATCCAGATCTTTTTCCTCTCTTTTCATCCCCAAAAAATTCCTCCTCTCTTTTTAAATCTCTGTTTTCTCGACGATTCTTTCGCGACGCGAAGGCGATCGACGTAGCTTTCGCGTATCCGTTCGCGACGTTTGTTGTATACCCGGGTATTTTGCAGCAGCGACGCTGTGACGCCGACGGAGGACACGACGTGGACGGCGCGACGCCAAGGGAGTCGCCTGGAGAACGGCTGGTGGCGGAGGGATCGTCGACACGCGGAGAGGCCACCACGCGAGAGAGCCAGGTCGTCGCGCGCTACCGTCACCGGCGGCATGCATACGTGAAAACGCGTGGAGGACCCATCCCCGACGGACGTCTATGTGTGCGCGTGTATAGAAAGCAGACGACGCGAATCGAACGACAAGAGAGTCGAAACAACGACGAGCCGGAGTACACGCACGATAGTATGTATGCCGGGGAACGAACGACGAAATACGGACGAGAAGACGCGTTTGGTTTGCAGCCTGCAGCGGAAACGAGCTGAACAGATCAATGTGTTTTCGAATCCAAATTTTGTTGGACTAACGTACTAACGCACTTTCCACCGTGATCGAACGAACACGCCGAAGGAGCTGCTCGATCGGATCCGACCAGCTCACCCGGCTTGATCCTTTTTTTTTTTTTTTTTTTTTTTTTTGTCATTTTACGTTTACATCTTATCCCGGAATCAATGGTGCGTGAGAACGGAGAAAGTGCGCGCGTCTAATGAGATCGAGATATCTCACGTGATCCTTCTGTTCTGTTCTCCAGCCGATATCAGGGGGGAAGGGTGATATCGTTCGGATCGAAACGCTGCCGATACCGACCGCTGGATCCCCTTCTCTCGGCGATTCTTCTCGAAACCCTGAAAGGAAACCACAAGCCACCACTCTCTCTCTCTCTCTCTCTCTCTCTCTCTCTCTCTATCTTTGTCTCTTTCCTTCGTTCGCACCTTCCTCCCCTCTTGATGCCCTTTCTTCCTCTTGCGCGTCGAATTCGTCGATTCTCACTTTTTCTTCTCTCTCTTCTCACTCTCCACTCACTACCTCCCTCCCTCCCTCGTTTTACATGCCTCGGATAAAACGAAGAACTCGATCACCGTCACCCGAGGAGAATCGATGATTCGCGGGCGAGAGACACCGCGAGCAACCGAGAGAATCGCGAATACCGCACCGAGAATCTAGCACCAACGAGTCGAGGACTCTCACTGGTCCTCACCCTGGTCGAGTCGACGCGCGATCGACGATTCGGAATACAGGCATAACCACGATCGACCGACGTTCACGACACACCAAAATATATCGATACTATTTGACTCAACAACTTATCAAGATCACCGATAATCTACCGCGATCTAACGAGAATCGTTACACGTTACCTTACCGATCTTTCTTTTCGATTCACGTTACGTTACACGTTTACGTTGCGCGAGACGACGACGCAACTCCCTCTCTCTCTCTCTTTCCTTTCAAAAACTGCATGGAAAGCAGCACACGACTTTTCGCACTGGACCACCCGGAGCCTCGCGTTCCTCTGATTCTCTTCGCTGTCCTCTCCCTCGTACTGTGTATACGCCGATAAACCACCCACCACCTACCCTCCGTCGTGTTAGCCTCCTTCCCCGCCGAGCCTCTCTCCTCTTCAACCCTCTGGTAGCCCAGTGGTAGTAGGATGCGGGGAGTTACTGGGGTGGGATCAATATGAGGTTGAGCGAACGCGGGAAATTCGCGCGCAGGTCCTTCTCCACCCTCCACCCTGCCCCCACGCGATACCACTCTCTCACCCCCTCCTTTCTATCTCTCTCTCTCTCTCTCTCTTTCTCTCTATCTTTCTACCCCCCTTGTTGGCTCGCGCGCGCACCTCTATCCTCTGCCCACACCCTCTGCCTGTCCTCCTCTCGCCAACGCTGTCCAAGAGTACATCGCGTCTCGCTCTCTCTCTCTCTCTCTCTCGCGAACACCCTGCCTCTTCGTCTCTTGCCGATTTTCCCGCTCCTTTTCGTTCTTCTCCCGTCCCGCCGACATCTCTCTCCCGAGAGTCGTCCGGCTCGGTTTCTCGGCCACCCTTCTTCTTTCTCGGCCGCCACCACCGAGAGAGAACCCACCCTTTGCCTCCCCGCTGGAGTTGCTTCTCCACCAGCTGCCCTGTTTCTAAGCCTCACCTGATTCTACACGCATTTTACATCACGCGTGTACACGCGTGGCTGCGTGGTCGTCTCGCGGCGGTGTGCAGCGTGACCTGGTGCTGCATCTCGCGGATTTCGGACGAGAAGTGTGTTAAACGTTTGCTCGTTCGTTTGGTCGAATTTTTTTTTTTTTTTTTTTTTTTTTTGGGGGGATTTTTATTCTAGATTTTTCTTATTCCATTATATTAAAATAAGTTTCAGTGGTTAAACAGGGTCCGTGGTATCTCGTAGCAAACAAATTCTTTTATTTGTCATCTATAAACTAACTTAATTGAACACTGTCATAACACTGATCAAACTTTTTTTATTTTTTATTTGTTACAACTTGAGCGTTGACAATAACGATCCCTCCGTATTTTAAAAATTTTTTTAAACAACCCAAAAGAGATACAAGACACAGGATTTGTCACCTAAAAACTAACTTAACTGAACACTGTCATAACACTGGTCTGACTTTTTTTATTTTTTATTTGTTACAACTTGAATGTTGGCAATAACGATCCTTTTGTATTTTAGAAATTTTCTAAAGCAACCCAAAAGACACACAAGACACAGGATTTGTCACCTAAAAACTAACTTAACTGAACACTGTCATAACACTGGTCTGATTTTTTTTATTTTTTATTTGTTACAACTTGAATGTTGGCAATAACGATCCTTTTGTATTTTAGAAATTTTCTAAAGCAACCCAAAAGACACACAAGACACAGGATTTGTCACCTAAAAACTAACTTAACTGAACACTGTCACAACACTGATCTGACTTTTTTTATTTTTCATCTGTTACGACTTGAGCGTTGACAATAACGATCCTTCCGTATTTTAGAAATTTTCTAAAGCAACCCAAAAGATACACAAGACGCAGGAATTGTCACCTAAAAACTAACTTAACTGAACACTGTCATAACACTGGTCTGACTTTTCTTATTTTTTATTTGTTACAACTTGAATGTTGGCAATAACGATCCTTTTGTATTTTAGAAATTTTCTAAAGCAACCCAAAAGAGACACAAGACACAGGATTTGTCACCTAACTTAGTTGAACACTGTCATAACACTGATCTGACTTTTTTTATTTTTTATTTGTTACGAAACACAGGATTTGTCACCTAAAACCTAACTTAATTGAACACTGTCACAACACTGATCTGACTTTTTTTATTTTTCATCTGTTACGACTTGAGCGTTGACAATAACAATCCTTCCGTATTTTAGAAATTTTCTAAAGCAACCCAAAAGATACACAAGACGCAGGATTTGTTATCTAAAAACCTAACTTAATTGGACACTGTTCCAGCAGTGTTCCTTTAATTTTCCTTCCCTCCTACACTGTCTGCAGGTTTCTCACCTGGTTCACGTTTGGGATTTCGGATTGGAATTGGCGCTTCATTCTTCCGATCGGGTTACACGGGTGGCAAGTTTGCGGCGAGATTGGGTTATCAAAGGGGATCGTAGAGCGTGTTCGGGCCTGGTTCGTGTCTGATTTGGAGGAACGATTTCGTAGATATTGATTTCCCGGGTGTAGGGACCTTTATGGAAGATGGCCTTTTTATAGCGACCTTTTCAAGTTACCTCATTCCGGATAGATTCTACTTGTTGCTTGTTTATTACAGCCGAAGAGTCATTTGGAAAGTATTCCGAGGGACATGGCTTTTGTGCAGGGCGTGAAAGGTTAAGGGTCTGCAACTTCGAGAGGTCATGGCACTCGTTAGGAAAATGGAAAACTACGCAACTTAATTAACGCGCGTTCTACAATTAAACAGATACCTCTAAAACGTATGATATTTTTAGACCGAGGATTTTCATATGTTTAATACGAAAAATGAGGACAGATATTGCAGAAAAACGATTACTTTTCTGAAAAGTCTAAATTCAATTTCCTTAATTGATATTCATGAAAATAAGAACGATCTTGCAACTACGAATGGAATATTTAACGCGTCAGTTTGCCAATATTTTCTATTATCGCTACATCACGATATTTTGCTTACGCCTTTCAATCGATTCGTACAATTGTCCCATTGAAATTTATTCGAAGGGGAAACCGACTTTAGCCTCTACTTTCCGAGTCTGTCAAATTTATTGACAGATCGTCAACGAAACGAGCGACATTGTGAAATCACAATTCGCCGCGGAATAACTGGAAGAACCGTCGTTTAACGCGAGGAAGCGCATTAAAATTCGAGAAATCGATATTCGTGAATCTGCTTGACTCCGATAGCCGGCGATTTTTATGCGATGCAAATGCGATTTCGAGAAGAAAGGGGCCGATTTCTATGCGGCCCCTCTGTCACCGACAGCCGCGGAACATTGTTAAAATTTCAGCAAGAAAGTTCAGCCACGTTTTCCAAGAGCTGCATAAAATTTCTCCTCTTCCGAGGAACGAACCCGAAAAGTTATTAATTAATTTGAATAAAGCCTCCGTTTCCATGCTTCTTACTTTTTTCCAAGAAAAAGAATTTCCTACTTTCCTGCTCTTAATAGAAAATGAAATTGTATCGCGCTCGCGATTATCCCGAGACAAAGAACAAAACGCGTGTGATTCGATGGAAACGCGGAGGGAAAGATCGGCGATTAAATTACGCGGAGAATTGAGAGGAGAATGGAACGCGGGTAATAAAGCAAAAAGTCGAGAAAACGATTAAAAATGAGATTACACGTGCGTGATATTAAATTGAAGACGTACAAAGCTACAGAGGAAAATGAAAAATTAAACTGCGACGGAGATTTTTGAAAGAAATCGAACAAATATTCAAAATCGAATTTGCAAATATTCTGCCGCATCAATTCGAATAAAAAAGATTCTCATCGTCCGATTTTATATACACTAGAAATATAAATTATTGTATATATATAAAATTACTTTTATGATACTTAATTAATGACTTGATTCAAGCGAAAATTGCAGATACGTCCTTTCGATTTAACAGTAGCTTCAAGGCAGTATTTTCAATTAAAACAGATAAAACTGACTTATGATTTAACGCAGTGACATAACATTCTATCAACCAAGTGGCATTAATGTGAACTATGAACTTCGTACGACAAGCCACCGACGTGTTCTTTTCCATTCGAGTATCTCCGTAACTAGAACGATCGGGCAAAGCCGGATTGCGTTTACTCCATTACTACCCACGCCCTATCTCGAAGAAGCGTATCTTCGAAAATCTTCGCTGACCCTTGGCAAAGGATGAATTTCCAACGTAAAGGATCTCGCAGGATAATATTCACATAGTTTTCACAGGGTGAAAGGCGAGAATTTTCTTGCTTCGCGACAGTACGTTGCACGAGCTGAAACTCGGTGAGACCTTTGTATCGAAATTAAGTTGAGTGATAATTTTTTCTTTTTTAAACATACGTCATCATTTTTATATAAAATGTAGCTGATCAACTTCTTAACAAAGTCGTTTCGATCATCAACTTCTTCACAAAGATGTTTCGATTTCGAAGTTGTCTATCTCTTGAAGATTCGTAAGATAATTAACAGAAACAACTTTGAAATTTATCCGTAAGTTAATGATCTTGTTTATAAAAAGAAGATAAATGAAATTCGAGCAAGGAAAAAAAAATTTAGGTCAATTATCCTACTTCTGTGTAATGTTGCAGGAAATAAAGCGTTATGTCACGCGAGCAATCTTGTTTTCATCAAGGAAGAAAAAAAAACTGTTCTGACTAGGAAATGAAGACGACTTTTTTGCCATAAAACTCTATTAACATGCAAACATTTGAATCCATAGAAAATAAATTACAGGCGCGATCGCTCAGTACCAGACAACGCCACTCCTACTCGAGGTCTACACCACGCCCCCTCGCGAATCACGTGACCCAAATCAACCAATCGCTAATTTTCGTTGCATCAGCGTTGCACCCGAAGAGGCCCGATTTTCTGGGTTACCCCCGCTAAAATCACTTTCAGTGAGAAAAATCAACGACACTTTTACAAAATATCAGCCCATCAAAAGCTAAAAAGGTCAGACGAATTCGTCTCGATAACTCTCTCCGATTAAATTCCGAACGAGAGAAGATTCTACAAAAATCTCTACAAAAGTTCGATCAAGTATGCAATTATGAAAAGTCAGAGTAAATGAAATCTTCGATTTTCGTGGCGTATTAACGATCGAACGTCCCGGAGGTTCTTTCGCCCTCCCCCGATGTGAGAAAGAGAGGGAGGCTTTCTCCTCCCTCGTTGAGCACTCTTCTCTCGAAGGATAAATGAGCCCTTCCGGAGCGCGAACGATGCCGGGCGACCGATGAGATTCGAGGCGGTGAGAATTGGAATCCGGCCAGAAGAACGCAAATTAATGACGTCATCCCTGTGGCCACCGCCACGGCCGTCGCAATTATGATGGCAAACAGGAGTAGGCCGTGGCAAGATCGAATACGCCGTACGAATTCCATCGACCGCCGATGAATTTACACGGTGTGGCGCACTGTTATCAATGTAACAGGTAAACTATCGATAAACAGGTTGCGCACCCGCAAGGTGTGCCAGCATCCAGCCACCCTCTCGAAATAACAGAAACATAAATTCCAACGGTAAACTTAAAAACAGACTATAGAATTAAATATTTAATTTAAGTATTAAATATTTAATTTTGGTAATCTGTTTTATTTTCTTCGTCATATCATTATTATATTGAACATATATATATATAGTTTGATCTTTTATTGTAATCTTTAATATTTTACCAGCGCCTAATGAATATTCTGGATACCAAGATCCAGATTTTATAATTTAACGTCGTTGTAGGATAGTTGCTGATATCATTACATTGCATAAATATTTCAAATATCAAGAATTATTAAGATTTAGATCTTGTTTATGGTAACATTCTCCTATCCTACGATATTTTGCCATATTCTGATGAATATTTTGGACACCAAGATCCAGATTTTATAATTTAATTTATTATCGTAGATATACTCTCTGTCACACTGTGCGTATCACAAATATTTCAGGTATTTATATTAGGTAAATGAAAGAAGAGGAGTGGAAGATTATTCCGCGATAATCAAGATACTCAAAAACGGGGAGAAAACACGGCCTAATTGGGTAACAGCAGCGTTAATTAAGAACTTGCTCGCAAAGTGCATGGAACGCTCATCAACGGATGCAACCTACGCCCACCCCCAAACAACACAGCTGCGCGTATGCGCGAATTCGCGCGTGTACAGCCCACACGATCGAGCGAAGAGTATACGAAATACACGCAGTTCGTAGCCTCGTTACCTATCCGAACCTACCACAATTTAGAAACTTGGGGGGTGAATTTATTCCGAGCTGTCGCGAGGAAGAAGACGGCGGCACTTTCGGGACAGATCGTTCCGAAAATAGCACAGTCCGTGCCTCGTCTAATATGCAACGAGCCAGATTAGGCTTGCGAACTTCTCCCGTCGAGGGAACGTGGTAAATTTCCTTTGTTCTCTGTCAAACGTGAGCTCTCCTTTCTCGAAAGTATTCGCCCGCCTCGGCGAAACGATCCGAATTTCAAAAACTGCACGACTAGGAAATGGAGACGATTTTTTTGCCATAAAATTTTATCGATATGCAAACATTTGAATCGATACAGGACAAATTACAGGCGCGATCGCTCAGTATCAGACAACGTCACTCCTACTCGAGGTCTACGCCACGCCCCCTCGCGAATCACGTGACCCAAATCAACCAATCGCTAATTTTCGCTGCATCAGCGTTGCACCTGAAGAGGCCCAATTTTTTCGGTTATCTCCGCTAAAATCTTCCAGTGATAATAATATGTATCAACAAACAACCACCAAGAGAGGGCAAAATATTATCTTTGAATGAATGCTAACAGCCGTAAACGAGAGCGAGGATATATAGCGCGTTGCGTTGTTGCAGTTTCACGGGCGATGGCCCCTTTGATCGTTTACATCACGAGTAACTCGCGGCGCAGAGGTAAATGCAAATTCCTTCGACGCGGCTGCGGGCTGCAATTGAGGCTCGCGTAATAATTATGCCAGCGCAAATATAGGTTAGGCTATACCGATTGATTGGTATTTGCAGTGTTTCTTGGATCCAGGGAGGCAGAGTTCGCGTAGGTTGATTCACAATAATTGTTTTTGATAGAATATCGCGTTATTTTGTTATATGGATGTCGCAGTAACTCTCGGTGGAGATATTAGTAACATGACGATCACTTGAGGAACGATACATTTTGTACAGGGTGGAAAGAAAAGTTCGTGGCTGATTGACATTCGATTTGATGGAAATACGTGTAAAGAACCTGTCACAAAATTGATCTTGATCTTGAATTTCAAGGTGTGAAAAGTTTTCTTTTTTTCTTGCATTTTATTCTACTTATCACGAAGGTAAAAGTTCTCGAAGGAATCATAGTTCTCCCAACCTAATAGTTCTCTTGAAAAATAGCAAAGAAGTTTCTTAATCATTCAACGTTGCGTGCTAACAGCGACTTTATGGTTTGGATTTCACCAACATTTGATTTATCATAGTTGTAGCGTCAACGTGAGTCTAAATAATCAAATAATTAAACGAATTATTAACAAATTATTATTCGAAGTACAAGCATTACATCCACGCGTCCGGAGCCATAAAGTCGCTGTTAGAACGCACGCATCCGCAGTGTTAAATGATTAAAAAACGATAAGATGAGATTAACATAATGTGAATATGCATTACATGGTCCGGGGTAGATAAAATTTAATTTACACTCTACACTTGAGGGAAGGTACACACAGGTATCTGACAAGTAAGAGAGACGGACAAAGATGTTGGCAGAGGACGGACGTATAATGGAGTGTGTTCTCTACACACAGTTCAAGTCATGATATCGAATGTGATAGGGCGTCTAATGCAAGCACCACGCCAAATATCGTCTTGCGCCACAATTTGAGATTCTACATCGCACCTGTCGGCGATAACGCAGTTAATGCGCTAATAGAGCCTCACACGTGTGCCAGGCTAATAATCAACCAGAGAACGGAAGAAAAGGAAGCTAAAGTTTTAACTAAAGAAACTACTCAACTAAAAGTATTACTTTGACATTTCCGTCTAATTAAAAATATTGTTTAATGTAGAAATTTAGAATAATCGAGAATTTTCTTTTTAATAAAAAAAAAAGTTGCGTTTTAACAAAACAAGAAAAAACTAATTTTAAATTAAATTTAAGTTCAAACGTGATTTTTTCATTATGTTTTAAAAATTATTCCCTTCAAAAATGTTGACCGCCAGAGCGTTCGTAAATTTCTGCTCATTTTTCGAGTAGGAAGTGACTTTTCGCCCACCCTGTATATAATTGTAGAAAAATGCTTAAATTCTTCGTGAAATCCGTGCATTTTCTCCGGTTTTTAAATGTCTCGCTCGAACTTTAACGTCAAAAATAAATCACCATTTACAAATTCATTTAAATCGATGAAAGATAGAATTGCACTGACGTTTGAAGCTGAATATCGAGTTAAATTGCCTGGTATGCGCGATTCGCAGAAACCCACGCATGAAAAAAAAAACCCCTGTTGATTTATCACCATCGCCGAGTATTTTTTCGGGCTCTGTAAGAGGATTATCAGAGAATGGCAAACGAGGAAAAAAAAAAGATGAAACAAAAGGCCAGGATAAAATTACCTCTAGTTGAATCGTATTATCGCGATAATCCCGCGATATTAGCCGATATTTGCGTATTTATGCATATTCATCCGACAAATCTCGTTCTAGCTGGTCACACGCGGGCCAATTTGTAATTCTGGCAAACAATTCGCGAAGAATTTTCACACTTTAACACCACGTATGAAAAAAGGATTATCACAAATATGAATGATCGATTCATTGACGCGAGTCTGCCGTTTCAGAAAATTATTTTGGGGGAAATAATATAAAGATCATTGCTAGTAATTAGTATAACAATAAAGTGAGAAATGATTTTAAGTTCAAGCTTCGATGTCAACGAATACTTCTCAACTATCTTTATATTACTAATGTCATTAAATTCGATGATTTTTCAGCCATCTAATCGATCGCAGTTCATTTCTACTCGTTAGTTGATTTAAGCTCAAACAATTTCAGCGAGTACAGCTTGATCTGAAGAGCTGAACTCTCTGAGTCAGTCAATACTCGTCTTTCAAACGCGATCATCGCGATCGCGATTAACGGAGGAATCGGTTTGGACCGCGCCGAGATGCAGAAGATTGAAACATGTTATCGCGACGTTATTGTGACCGCAACGGATCCAACATAAATTGCAATTTATTTCAACCAATTGCGACTTGTCGATTATGGCAGACGCTTGGTTGCTTCGAAGCTTTCTCGGTTCAAAGCTCAGACGCAAGAAAGGCTTCGGAACAAGCTCAAATCCTCTTCGAACAAAACTTCGAATAAAGCCTTTAGCTAATAGGCGACACTGATTTTGTAACGGTGAAACTATCAAGTTGAAATATGAAATTTTTAATATTAAAATAGTATCTTAATTATAAATATATTAATATTTTTAATATTATCTCGCAATAATTTTACCACGTAAGTAGAATGTCCCACCTAAGTTTGTTTAATGATCTGTCAAATTGCTGGCCTATTTCAGCGATACAAGCATCACCACTAACCACTCTGATTGCAGCTAGACATTGTTCCGGCAATGTTCAGTGCACCGCAGCTACAGATTTGCTCTCTTGAGTCGATTGGCATCAAATAAACTTAGACAAGATAGAAACTCTCTTGTCCCTTTTTTCCTTTCGCGATTTCCTCCGAAATAAATTAAAAACGAGCAAATGTACAAAGGAGTTTTATTTTTTCTTTTTTTTCTTCAATCCTCTACAGGCTCCCGAAATTTTGACATTTATTAATTCAGACGCTCTATGCAAGAAATATATTTCATAGTTTTAGGTATATAACCGACTTTACACCGAGGTCCTTGGCACAATTTAATGGCACAATTGAACCTGACGTTTCCATGGGAGATCTGAAATCAGCGCACTGCCCCATTTTCTCTCTCCTCTAGTTTGCACGTGCAATATCTGAGCGGTATAAGAACCCGGGCGCTTTAATTCGCGGAGATCTGGCGAGTGGGCTGCAACGGCGTAATACCGGGCAGTAAAACATAACGTTTGATAAGAGCAGAGAACAGGCTGGCTCGGAAGTATTAGCATGGCTACGATTGCTAAAAGATAGGAAGAGTAATGGGCGTCCTTCGCAGCTGTGCGAACCATTTCTATTACGGAGATAAAGAAATATCCGATAACATTGTTGAATTGTTATAAATTATCGCCTTTGTACAATTGCACCGACTGACAATGAATAAACAGTCAGTACTGGATGCTTCTATCGAAAATCATTAACAAAACGAGATTCGTTTCGTTTCGTTTCCAATATTCGTTGAAAATAATTTAATTTTGAATTACTGAAATTGGTTAAATTACAGATTGCAGAATAAATATTGAAATGGCAGCAAGTTTATTTATAGACGTGCACGTATGGCGGAAAAATGGTCGGTTTCGTGTGGGAATGAAGACGAAAAGAAAAAAGTTTAAACGCAAAAATAAGGATTGAAAAGGATTTAGGGGGTGGTTTGCTAGAAATGGGTCATCTTAATATCCTCTGTGGCATTGACGCTACAGAAAAAAGGCACGAACGTGGAATAGGTGGTTTCAAGGGATCAGCATGAAACCTCCCTTTCAGGTGGCTTATTTTTTCTTTTTTTTTTTTTTTTTAAGGATCAAGGTCAATGGCATTTGCTTGTGAATAACGTCGAAGGTTTATTGCAACGCGAAAAAAAATAATAAATATGGATAAACACTTTTCAATTCTTGTCGAATTGTCAGTGCAATTTGCAAAATACTACTTATCGGACTTTTCCACATTTGTAATTTCGGCGTCGAGTGAAAAAAAAAATAATTTTAATCGTTTCGATACTTTAAGAATCATCGTAAAATCTGAAATTGATAATTTTGCTCAGGTTGTCATTATTAACGCCGATGTAAAAAAAGTACAACGTAAGATTCACTCTATCGAATCAAGACGAACCGCTACTGATCCGAGTGTATTAAATAAATTAAACGTAAACTGTCAGAGAGAAGACAAGAGTCGGAAATTTGCAATAAATTTAAACAATAAATAATGGTCTCCAAGTGGAAAGGAACGGTACGCGACTCGATCGAAACGAACGCGAACGGAGTGAACGCAGTGGTCGATCCACCCACGTTCCATCTCGTTCGGGGAATTAACGCGAACGCGACTAAAGACGAAACGTCCCACGAATATATAACTGGCCGCGAACAATGTCCCGCGCCTACTACAGTCGGGATTTCCATTACGGTTAATCCGGTCGTGGCTTCACGCAGTATGTTCAGCACACGCGTGAAGGGGCGAAGGGCAGGCAGGCAGGCAGGCAGGGATGAGGGGAGGGAGAGACGCACAACAGCAAATTGTAGCCGGGAATCTAAATCTCACCGTGATACCCACATACTCACCTGAGGAACTGCGTACTTGTACCCGCATTCCCGATACAAATGGATAGACTGACACGGTGATTAAGTGGCACGGCATCCCGTGTTCACGTGTACACTCGTGCGTACCGAGGGTGTGCGTGCCACGCACTGTACGTGGCAGGTATAGCGATTAAAGGCTGCTTCACGGTGCAAGCCCCCGGTCAACGGAGGGGAACTCAGTCTACAGGCAGACTCGGAGATTTTGCGCTCTCAAGGACGCTAATCCCACTACTAGAGCGTTGGTCTACCCCTGCTTTTGGGGATTTGGTTCGTTCGCGGAATGCCGCGGCTTATATTGGTGTTATATACGTGCCTGCAGGACTATTTGTATGTTTTTAGGTAAACCAAAGATGCTTCAGTCAGTATTGAACCCAGAATGTTAAATAGAAATTCGAATTCGGCGTTTCGAAAGACAATCATATCGATCGAAGGTTCTAACTAATGTTCTTGAACATTTGGAAGAAAATTAATTTACTCAATTATAAAATTTCTAATTTCGTATTGGGATTACAAATATTTATTGAGATACTGAATTCTGGGGAATATTGGGATTACACTTTTCAGTCAGCAGATTACGAACAACAGTAAGTTAAAAGAAAATTAGTGATCTTTAAACGAAGCAAAAGATTTGTAGCTGTTAATGTAACTTATCAAATTATCCTCTTCTCGAGGGAGATTTGTTTTATTGTTAGAGTGTGTAGATGAGACTTTTCTATAAGATGTTTCTGATTGGATGCAACAATTGGATGAAACCTTTCATAAAATGGATTTTTTGACTTGAAGGACCTTGCTCTATTGCCAGGTAAATAAACTCAATATGTTTGATCAATATTTATGGTACGTTTGTTCGTAAATCTTTTCTTTCTTAATTCTTTGATGTAATATTTATCACTTCATAATACTCAAATAAACAAAATAATTAATATCCTAAATTTCAAAATTTAATTTGCTGGACATATTTCAATACCAACTTTAAACCGAAACTCCAATCGAATTAGTGAACCAAAGATCGAAAGATCAGGTTTCTGAGACTGTTAGTAACTAAACTCGTGGCGTTTCGTTAATTGGAATCTTGGAAATGCATCGTTCGACGAAGTAGACTTGGTTACATATCTGTTGAACGTCTTAATGAAATTGCATCCGTGTCGTGCGACGCGAAAGTTTCACGTATACTTCTGCAACTACTTGAAATTGACCAACAGGGTACGATAAAAAAACGATGGGAAGAAAATTGGAAAAATAAATATGATCGATGCACCTACGTTTCGAACGTAATTTTGTCAATGTCAGTAACAACCTAACAAAAAGTTCTCAGTTTTCTTAAATTTTTATTTTTCTATCTCTGGAAAAGTTTTAAAACTTAACAAAGATGTAAAAAAATTGGTATTAACAGCCAATGATTTTACTCTGATGTAATCTAAAAATTGAAAATGCAACGTTAATTTTAAATCGACGAGTTGAAAAAATTTGCGCATTCAATGATTTAGGTTAGGTTAAGAAGAGCCATGGAATCAACGCATGGAAAATGGTTTAACTTTAAAAAATGGATAAAAGGTGGCACGAATTGATAAGAAATTAATATGCAGGTATTGTATAAGCACGATCGTAATTAAGATAGGACTGCTGCGAATTTGCTGCGATCGTAGGCCGTCGATTTACATAAACACACTGACATTATTTTCATCGAGCAAACAAAGCATCTTTCTCTCAACATGCGACCACGTGCGGGGAATTCTGCAAACATGCGGGCAAGCATAATCCGCGAATTGTTTGCATGTTTTCGCACGATTTCCATTTAAATAAGCGCTTATGATCTGTGTGTTCGATTTTTTTCTTTTTTTTCTTTACGTAGGGTATCAGGCATGTGGGTATCACGCATAATTTCCAATTTCCTTGAAAGAAATAAAGAAAAAATTCAAGGCTGCGATTCATCACGACGTTAATGAAATGGATGAGAATGGTGATAATTTTTCAAAAGTAAAATGATATTCAGAAGTAAAATAATATGACTGTTTTTAATACTAAAAACGATCGATAATCCTGCTATTGGTGCTTGGTAAATGAATAAGCACTGTATAACGTGATTATGCAATTTTTTGTAATTCCAAGTTTTTAAAAAAACTTGTTGATCCTTGTTAAAAGTTATTTAGTTATGAATATAACAGCAGGTACGTGATTTATGTAAAAAGAAAATAAATTAATTAATTGATCGTTTAGTTGTAGAATTTTGTTGAATTTTGCTCGTACGAAAAAATGATTTGGTAGTGTCATCTTATCGGATCAAGAAGCAAACTATATGGGACGTAGGTAATGCAGAAATCTGTGAGTCGATAATAAAGCGAATTACAGGAATCTGCTACACCTGTAGTTGTAAAAAGAAAAGTCGGCACGTGTTGGAGAAAGGCCAACAGTTTCAAAAAATTATCAATGTCATTGCCCTTTCAGATGAAAATTTATAACAATCCACAACCTACTATAATTTGCAATTCGTTGACATTGAACATTTAAAAATCAAATCGTTCTAAGAAAAAAAAAAAAAATTGTAAAAACAAAAACCCTGCAAATTTTACAATAATTTTTTACCAAACAAAAGCAACTTTTGCCTTCCTCTTTAAATAATTTCCGCAATAAATGTGCGATGCATCATCGGCTATAAATATAACGAGAGTCGTGAGGGAATCAAAACGAGGCAGATTCTTAAAAAGATCGTATCGAGGATACAGAAGAAACTTTGACTGGACAGGACATTAATAATACGCTTAACAAGGTTTTCGGGTTTTAAACCGCAAATCTCGGCCACCGGCGCAAATTTTCGCGGCAAGTTTAAACGCTCCTCTCCTCTACCAAACTCGTTTCTTCTTATCCTTTCTTTTTTCTTTTTTTTGCCGCGATCCTGCTGTCTAACAAGGACGACACTGGTTTTGCGGTTTAACAAGTGGAACTTTGGCCAGTCTCGTTTACCAAATGATTAACGCAGCGACCGCAATTTAAAAAAGTTTTAAAAGGATATTTCCCTCGCATGGTTTGCCGACCGAACAACTGCTCGCACGAGCGTGTAAGTTTCGATCCTTCCACGCATGAAAGTCCGACTTTCGTTACAATTAAAAATTAATTTATTAGATGTCTGTTTAATACTGCGGTGTCGTTATTGTTATTTATTGCATTCCTTTCGTTATTCTCTTCTAACGATCAAATATCGTACACTCGATGTTTCTTTAATTTGCACATCTGATAATTATAATTATGTCAAAGGATGATTCTTACACGGATAACTCCCTTCAGTTCTTAAGATTCCAAAGTACCCATCTTTGCTACGTGTTTCGAACAAGGTATTTTCACGCGAATACAAGCGGATGAATCTTGGAAAGCAAAGACACGTATCCTTTTTTTGTCGCAATAGAGTCGGTGTTCTCAGTTCGATTGGCACCCGCGGCGCAAAACTTGGTTTGATAGACCAGAATAACCAGTGGTTCGTACACGTTCCATCCTATTTGTCAGCTGCCATTTCCCAAAACCATCCGCCATCCCATCTCTCGCTGGCAAATTGCTCCGGGGATATTCCAGTCGGTATGCAAGTTGATACCGCAAGCCGCGATTTCCATGCGCGAGCTTTCAAATAAATTTTACGCAGCACCACCCTGCGACTCTCATTATCTACCAGAGATTGCACGCTTCGTAAACTTGGAGAATCTCAAAGAAAATTCTTCCAACAGATCCGTGACATCATCGCGCGAGGAAACTTTCAAACGCGGCACTATTTTGCCATCGATCCAACTTTCTAGACTTGCTTTAATATTTATCACGGAGATATTCGTCATTTTCAGACTATACATTTCTTCTTTCTATCGTCTAAAGTTGCAAGAATAAATTTTTCTTTTTTTTTATTCTTATGAGATTTGTCGGTGACGCTGTTACATTTTTTTTTCAATGATTAATAACCGATGACGTGATTGTAGTGTCACATGATTTTCAGTCGTTTGTGACTTGTGACGTGACTGCGGCATTACGTGATTTTCAGTGGTTTGTGACCATCAGGCGTCACGTCAGCGACTGTGGATGAAACTTCCTAGTGAAAGTTGCTGACCGAACGTGGTCGGTCATTGCAGGGTTAACAATATATAAAAAGTAACGAAATAAAAGTTGCATAATTTCTAACTTCTTCTAACTCGAGCTGTTTAAGATCGATATTTGCAGACTGATCGCGAAACGATCGCGTAACATGCGTGTCTATTTGCATCCGGAACAGCACGTGTTCGAGATCCGGTTTGGGCAAAATTGAACTCGCGATTAAACACCATCTGTCTGGAGGCGGGAAAAAGAAATTTACGACGCGTGCAATCGAAATTTAAAAGGCGTGCCTCGCCTTAGAACATTGGAACATTTTTTCCCCCACACTTTGCTATATTATACTGTTACTACAATATTTATCATTTAGAACAGAATAGTACAATTTTTATCTGATACCCACCATAAGGTTCAGAGTTTAGCCATTCTTTAGCAAAATTTACAGTGACAGTTTTTTTAGTAAATGATTATATTTTGAATATATTATTGAAATTTATTCAATTCAAATTTATGTATCATGCACTTTATACGCGTAAATCTGAACCTCTAACCTAAACCTAACCTAAACCTAAACTTAAACTTAAACCTAACCTAAATCTAACCTAACCTAACCTAAACCTCTTCAATTTTTTCAGAAGACAAAACGCCAAAGACGTTGTACCATAACATTCGAATTCGAAACGAGAAACAAGAGGATCATCGCGAGCGAATGAAACTTAAAAAAAAAAAACAAGAAAAAGACTACCAGACTACCGACTGAAATTTCGAGCGACTCGGATGAAACGACGATAGCGTAGCGTGGTAAAAGAGGAAAATAGAAAAACATAATGAAAAGCGGAAACACAAAGGCGACTTTCGAGCCTTCTCAGGGGGGGGGGGGGGGGGGGGGGAAATCCGGCGTATGCGATGCAAAAGCATAGAATGGGCAGCGGGATGGCTTAAATGGTCCGTATTTCAATAATGATAAATCACCCTGGTTCGACGCAACGACAGACATGGCCGGTTTGAAGATCTCGCCGCGAGATATCGCCGTCAGGGGTCTATCTCGTGCCTTCTATCTTATACAGCCCTGTCTCCTTCGGTATGGCCTATAGCACGTTTCAAAATCCATCGTCAGTCTCGATCCTGAGTCCTTTTCATAGGCGCTCTCGAAAACACGTTTCCTCCATAATCTGGAAGGTTATACCTCAGCTCCGCCTTATCTACCATATCTTGACCGTGTTATTTATCTTTTTTTTTCCTTTTACTTTTTAGAAATTCGAGCGAATCATCGAGTGACTCGTAAGATTGAAACGGTAGTTAGAACAGTTGAATTCTGTTGACTCGTGTCCAAAACGATCGAAGAATTTTTAAGACGAATTCTTCGAAAACGTGTAATTTTAAGACACGACTGATTGACATTTTTGCTGTTCGAGATGCAGCGAATTTTTCTGTGATTTGTAGAAGTTCCTGTCTGGATTAATTTTGCTGTTATTTTTGGCAGTTTTATTCGCGAAAAGCGTGGAAGAATTATCATTTTATGAATATTTATTTTCGCGTTGGAAATGACTCGTTAATACTTATAACAATGATTTGCATAACAGTTGTGTGTAGAAAGTGAAACTACTTCAAATGGGTGATCGTTGCGCGCAGATGTAGCAATAATTCACGCGTGACTGATGGATATGGGTAATTTTGTTTGAATATCTCAATACTTCAATTTTAGTAATTGGTTGCATGAATTTTTCTAATAAATCAGATTAATATCTGTGTCAAGTATAATTTCTACAATGTGTTGATGCGTTGAATACGCACTGTGATAATAATTTCTGGAATGTGAGTAAAACTGGTTTTGCTAGTTAATTTTCAGCCATTTTCATTGTCTGAATCATCATGAAAATAATAATATAAAGTTTAATAAATAATATATAAAATTTAATTTCTTTGTGTTTAGTAGAAATAGTAGCTCAGTAGAAATAACTATTTTTTGGGATCGATTCTTTTATTTCCCTTAATATTTAGCCCTCGGAATTCAGATTACCGAGGTTAGTGATATAACAAAAAATAAATTAATTAATTAAAATTCAGGCTGTCGATGCCCTGACGCGAACAACCACGAAAGGAGAGCCTTTTCTTCGGACGACTGGACGATGCGTTCGAAGCGCGACGTGCTACGTTTGACGATCCTGCTTGGCTGAGTCACGATGACGTGCAAAAGCTCGTGACAACCGAACTCGAGGAGTACAGGAACGCGTTCAGGTATGCGGCAGTCGCGGTATCGAAAACATTCGCAGGAACGGAGAAAGGACGTTATTTTAATCTGCTCAACTCTTTACACGCTGCAACGAGTCGCGTCTACTTTCAGTCTTCAGTTCAATTTACACCGAATTGCCAAATACGTAGAAGTATTCTTTGCAGGATTACATAAATATGATGTAATCTGTTGATTTAAAATTATGAACCCCTTGATTGACAAGTGATGTTGCGAAAATTGAATCTTCGTGTGATACTTCATAACAAATTAAGAACAAAAATATAGCTTTGTCGTAAGAAACTAAAGTGAAAGAACAGTGATTGTGATAACACAACTCGAAAGAAATTTACACTTCTTTCGAGTAATAGTAAGCTGATGAATTATTCAACTACGAAATAAAAACTGACTCTTACTTTTTGTTAATAGAAAACAAAATATAAATTAAATTGGTAAATGAAACTATCGAACTATTTCTAAATAATAAATAATAAATTTCTAATTATTTCTAAATAATAAATTTCTTATTTTTCTCGATTTCGAATTTATGCCGCTGATCAATTGAGAGACCCATCAACTTAAAAATTGAACGACACTTTAAATTCTATCTTTCTCCTCTCAATTCGTCGAGATGTACGCGCGTAACCGAGCATATATTATTCAAGAAATAATAACGGAGACAATTCTCGTTGCCTCCGGGGGGAAAAATTTCCACGATACGAAAGGGAACGTCGCAGTCAGCCAGTCGAGGGATACGCGTTTTCAATCGAACTCGTACATCCTTGAGCAATTCTCCGCTCGTTCGAGCATATATCAAAGCATAATATCTTCGTGCAGGAGTTACCTCGCGGTGATTTCTTCCTCACGCAGGAGCGCGTAACGCAGCTTGGAAATAGCGATTGCTATGCCACAACGTTGCTGGGAAATTATTAGAGACGCGTGGATGACAAATGAAAATTCGAAAATTTTAGAAAAAAACAAATCAGTTATAAATCTATTAGATTTCTACGAAAAATGATCACCGAAATTACCAACCGCACGGAGAAATGAAAATTTTTAAATTAATGTAACAAAGTAAGACAAACTTATATAAAAAAAAAAAAAAAAAATTCTAAAAATACGCAGCGTGGTAAATTTGTCAAGTTGGTCACAGTTTGATCAGTTTGGTTAGTTTTAGCGTTAACCTACGCGTTTTCGTCCACAGAGAAGATATGAAAAAATTCAACGCGGCGGATACCGAAGTAGTAGCACCGGTGCACGCGTTTCATCGACCGCTGCAAGTGGCTCGCCTGAACCGGATGCGTAGGTTACGCGTTCCTGACCTAGGATGTCTTGATATTATACAGAAGAAAAAAAAAAAAATAAGAGGGAACGACGGAAAAAGAAGCTAGAGTCTAAGAAACGGACGGAGGGCATTCGTGGCTACGCATCGTCGCCGAAATCGTCACGAACGAAGAGCACGGACAAAGGTGTGGAACGGACAAAAGATACTGGAAAAAATGTTATTAACTCCAATTTACTCGTTTTCGGTTTCTTCTTTTAGATTTCGAAGACGTAACGCCCCGGATCGTTGCGCGCAAGTGGCAAGGAACTCTCGAATGTTGTTAACCTTTCGAAACTAAACCAATCTCTATTATAGAAAGAGAAATTATACATAGAAATTTAACAAAGTTAACGCGTTCATTGGAGATTGGATAGTCAATCGTGAATGGCAGACATTATTTCCTCGAGGGGTGGAAATTAATTTCGTTTTTAAGGAAAATTCACTCATCTGTTTTTGTGGAATTTTCATAGAAAGAAGTATTTTACACTTTGGAATGGACTGTATAATAGAAGGTGGAACAAGTTATTTTAGTTAAAAATCCATTTTTATATTCAAGTAATATTCATTGAATTTGAGAACTGCTTTAATACTGATGAACAAATTACCCGAAAAATTTTTATTTTTATATTTCTTACAAGTTCTATTTTTCTATATTTCTATTTCTATATTTCTATTATTATAAGTTCTATTTTTTTATATTTCTTACAAGTTTTATTCTGTCTGAAACTTTTATTTTTAGAAACATTTATTTCTCATATAGGAACTTGCAATGTAAGAACATTTTTCTTCAAAAGTTCTACGAATCCGTGTTTCAAATAGAACCTGTTTAAAGGTTCCTCGTCTTTCCTATCTTTGATTAAAACAAGATTTTCAACGCGAATGACGTGGATAATATCGTTCGACAAAAACTGCAAACATCCACAAAAATTAACTGTTGCACTCCATCGTGACTTTTAAAACAAAATACAGTGAAAGAATTACCCTAATTTTTTCTTACCCTAATATAATATCTTTACGTAAACAAATGATACGTCGGCAAAATTCGTTTCCAATATATAAAAGTTACTTTTATAATTATACTTATGTAAAAAATTAGGTTCCAACAAATACTTCTCTCAGCCACCGTCATACAAAACACGTAAAATACACTCGCGTGGCAGTTCACGCGTTAAACGAACCTTACACTTTCCCACAACACCCTCTTCCGATACCGTGTAACAATCGATCTTCGCGTTAAAGCTTCCTGCACGACGAAAGTGTTGCGCGGGACATTTGGAATGGCGATGGCAGCATTGTTCGCCAAACTCCGCTCTCGAACGAAAACGAGACGCGTTTATACAGCGTGTACATCCACCATCTACGGGCAAATTTACGCGGCCGTAAAGTTTCGCCTGGTAGATTCGCGCGAGAGGTTGACGCGCCAGGGCAAAAATTGCCGCACACCGCACGGCTACGTGATGGAAATCCGCAACGAGGCTTAGGGAACACGTAGGGAGAAAGAGTTGACCGAGCGGTTCATCCGGGGGCGAAGGAAGGGAAGAGGGAAGGATCGAGGGACGGAGGAGAGAGAGCCTGCAAGCCAGGCTAGGATGCGGCAGTGTTTTAAAATCAAACGGAAATTCAGCGGAGCTCCGCGTCCACCGCCATTGCAGCACTGCTTGCTAATAATAGAGTAGATACTGGAAGGATAGAAATACGACTTCCTCTCCGCCGCTGCTCTCACTCTCTCTCTCTCTCTCTCTGTACCCTACTGCGTCCCAAGAATAACGGGCTCTCGGCTCGATACGAGACCGGCGAAAATAAAGGGTCAGGGGCGGCAACCCAATTCAAACATTCGATACAGCCGACAAACGAGAAGGAGGCATCGCGCGTACGCCGCCGGATGCGGACACGAATCTGGATTTATTCCGATATCGACACGCGTCGATGAATTTTTTTCCCCCAACCAGGGGGAATTTTCTTCTTTTTCCTTTTTTTCTACCGGTCGGATCATTTTCCCGAAATGGAATTTCTTTTTTTTATTTTTTATTTGCGAAAACAAATTGGAACGACTAACGATGTCGAGGGGATTTCTTCGCTGAAGGGCACTTGAAACGTGTATTTCGCGCAACTTCGTTGGCAATTTTTTCTTTTTTTTTTTAGGGGGGACTGGCGAAATGTTTTTACTCCGCGACGGAAACACAGCTAAATCGAAACATGGCGTGTAAAAATATCGTGGAAATGTCGTTTCTTCGTTACGAATGCTCCGATAAATTAAATTTCCAAGCTGGAGCGAATAATTTATTTATACGCGGGCTTCTCTCTTCCGAATTGCAAGGAAAGGATCATTTCCCTCGCGAGGGAAAAAATGCCTTTTTTGGCGACGAATCAATTCCTTTGTCTCTCGAGATGTTGAATGTACGCTACACCTGGTTCGCGAATTAGTTTGTCTTCTGAGAGGCACGCACAACGTGTTTTTGTGAATTTCTATTTGTAACGCGGCTGAAAAGGAAAAATCCACTTGTTTACACTTTCGCAGGAAACCCTTCCGTTGAATCGCGGTGATAATGCTACTCGAGCGTCTGTGAAAGCTGTGTCCTAAACGCGAGGCATCGCCTTAAAAGGCTCGATATCAAAGATAGCCAACTGGTCGGGATTCCGCGCTCCATACGTAAACCGAAACAGGCTACTTTCACACAATAGGCTTTCGGAGAGAAAACATTCTGCAGATTGAATAACTCCCAAACTTCGAGCAACGCTACGCTTCGAGCCAAACTCCAATTACCAACTTCCATTTCATTATCGATAACAATCATCGCGCGAAATTGCCACAGCTTTTGCTCCAGATTCCAATTAAAGAAAAGCGTTTGTCAATTGCGCTCGCTTCCTTTGATCGAAAAGTATCTTTATACTTTGCTGGTATCAACTCTCGAACTCTAATATTTTTCGACGACGAATAATTTTAATAAAAATCGTGTCAAAATTTATTTTGGAACTGACCTCAGAATTTGTTAGAAATTTCGGGATTCATCTGGAATTTACGTCACAGTTTTCCTACATGGGAAATACTTCATTCCGTCAACTCTAAATTTGAAAATCGAGCAAATTACATTTAAAATAAAATATTCAACTCGTGCCAAATTCTTGGTAATTGAATCTCTCCCCGATTTGAACCTCGTCGATTCAGCAAAGACCGTTTCAATGATCTCTTTCGTTTGTTTAATTTATTTTTAGTGGCATCCCGTGCTAAAATCAATCTGTGCCTGTTCAAATCGCGCCTTGTTTCAAATTTCAATTCACTCGTCGAAACGTGCGCCAATTATTACCGAAAGAGTTACGTGTATCTCCCCAAGCGGTCCCACGCGATCTCGCGACGTGCCAGTTTCATTAGTGCGACTGTGCCTTCTGCCGTCTGTAAATCGAGTTAGAGAACATCAGCGGCGGATCAACCCTGCCACTAGACAGCACGTGGCCCTTATCTCGTCCAATAAGCGAACCGACGATATCGGTCGACCCAAGAAGCGTGTGAACTCGTAAAACCAGTGATCCCGAGTCCCTATCGCGTCATCGATGCCCGATCGTTAAATCGTAATTGTACAAAGTTCCCTTTCGCCGGCGTCTCGCAACTGAGAGCACCGAGTTCTAATAAATACGCATCACCCCGATCACTGCGAGTTTCAGGTTTGACAATTAAGCAGCAAGAGTCTAGACACTGTTTTATTAGCGATTCTGAAGATTTCGAAGCCTACTGTGGATGAATAATCATTTTAGAGTGGAAGAATAGCAGGCAAGAGACAGCGATAATATAATCTAAAAATCGAAGATAAGAAAATAACAAAGTTCGAAAGCAAAAAAACTGCATAGGAATGAAATCTTTGACGAGACAATAATTTTTAGAATAAAAATGACTCTCTGATGAAATCATCTTCGATAGACAGTTGAACGCATTGAAGGATGACGAAACGTTTGAGTAATATTGACGCCAGTGCGCAATATTAAGTCAAGTATCATGGCCACGAGTAAATGATTAAAATTTGCAAAATTAAGTATCGAGTGTTGGAGAGAGAATATGTTTCACTAGGTTTATAGACCCGTTCCAGAGACATTTTTATTGATGGTTTCTCTCAGCTATAAGTCGAAAAGCCTGGGTTAAATCGATATCTGTGTATGTTGCGTCTACTGCTGCGAGTATATTCCCGGTTATGCTGCTAAAGCATAATATTTTTCTATATTATTACAGTTCGTAAATCAGCGTTCTTTTTCACAACGTCCACAACCACCGCTTTTAAAGTGGAAATTTTAGCCACGAACTAGCCGTGCACGCCTTTGAAATGGAAATTTAGAACGATGAATAGCATTGAAAAATAAATGATTTAAAAAAAAACAGAGAGACAAATAATCTCTCAACAGAGAGAGAGAGACAGATAATCGATAAACGAACCGTGAAAGCTTGATTCGCCGATAGATAACTCCGTTATCTCGCGTTGTTTAATTATTTCAGCTACAAACGTACAAAGTTTCATTTCGAATCGGCTCGTAGTTTCTAATTCGATTGAGTACGAAATCCGGCCGAACGAAATAACAATCAGCCTGATGAAATTTGAAAGCGGGCGCAACGCGGATCGATATCAACTGTGATATCAATTATGCAAATGCGGCGCGGCGATCGAAAGTCAGGTTCGTTGGCCGGCAGAAAATTGAAAAGCAAAAGCGCGCGTCGCTTGATTTATGGACTGCATATTCCTAGATGACTGAGAATATTTCCTCGGAGAAATTCCCTCTTAGCTACGCGATATGCCGACTCATGCCATTGGTCGCGTTCCAATATTTTCGTCCGCGTGGATTTCGTATCAACAACATCCTTCGTACGTGTTCTACATTCGAGCAACATCGAGTATCGCTTTGCCGTCGAATGTGTTTTGATTAAAATTCCTTTCTCTTTTTCTTTTTTTTTTTTTTTCTCTGTAAAATATTTAATCGATATTTCGTTGCGTCGCAACTTATTACTGTGATTAGATCGGACAAGTCAAGTGGATTGTAGCATTTTGCACGATAAAGAAGGAAATATTAAAACTGTAAGACGTAATAATTTCAATTAAATTGGATCTAGATCAATGGAGCAGTTTATAACTGTAACGCAAAAACATCGAAAGTCTTACACACTCTTGTATTACTTCATGGTTCGTAACACTCGATTCTAATTCCATCTGTCGCCAAAGCAAAACGTACGTTTCCAAACAGAATATACTCCCAGAATTGTTAAATTCCCAGACCAAGAACGCATTGTCCAGGTCTTTGAAACGTCAACTCCCCAAATGGCAAACGCGCGTGTGATCATCCAAATTTCCACGGGGACTCAAATAACCATCAATCTCTGTCCTCTGAGAAGCGTCGCAGCTCTTAGTGTAATACTTAGGACACGTCAAAGTACTTTTAACGACGTGACAGAGGAACGTGGGAAGAATACGCGAAAGACCACGTCCGAAAGTAAAACGTAGGAGGACAAAGAGGCAGAGCAGTGCGACGATACACGATATTCCGATCGAGTGGAACGCGGATCGCTGCTCTCCCCAGAGTAAGAGGACTTACCTCTTCAACGAATGATCTCTGCTGTATATTGGTCCAGCACATTTTGCACTGGCACACGTCCTTCTCTTTGAAATTCTCAGCCCTTTCTCTGTCGCGGCTGGCGGTGACCTGGGGCGGCGGAGGCGGCACCGGCGGCGGAAGCGGACTAGTCGCCACCTCCAAGCTATCCGAGCTAGAGTTATGGCGTCGCGGCGGCGTGATGTTGGTCGTTACGTTCCCCTGCGAGATCTGCTGCTTCGCGTCGGCCGATCTTCCTGCCGAATGGTCGTTGCCACTGCCGCCGGACGACTTCGAGTGCGACGGCGACAGGTAAACGTTCAGCATGCACTTGTTGTTCTGCTGCGGTTGAGGCCGCAGGAAGTCGTCCAGGAGATAAAAGCTCTGCGCTCGGTTGGATCGCGTGGTCGTCGACGTGGCGGTGGTGCGCGTGTCGGCGCCGATGATCGACTGTTGCTCCGCTTTGCAGATACTCTCGCGATTCGTCCGGCCTCTGCACTCGTCGTCGAACTGATGTCTGGCGGTCACGTGTCTCTCCTCCACGTCTCTGTCCGCGCAGTCCGCGGCTTCCTGATACAATCTGCGACTAACCTTCGACCTGCCGGTCTGACCGAATTCCCCGTTCTCTCTGTAGATGTCCCGAGTCACGCGCGACACGCGGGCCGAGTAGGAGGTGGGCTGCTGGTAACGCGTCGACTTGCAACTCGAGCCGTGCAGATCGTCCCGGAAGTGCTCGCCCTCGATCATGGAGACGCTCATGTTGTGCGACATCGAGTGTTGAACAGCGTGTGAACCGGCGCCGGTCGGAGCCCTCAGCAAAGCACCGAGAGACCGCCACTTCCTGTCTTGCTGCCCGGTCGAGTTCGACGAGACCGACGACCTGGTCCACTTCCTCTCGTTCCCCGGCGAGGTTAGAGCGCTGCTGTTGCCTACCGACCACTTCCGGTCGTTCGTGGGCGAGGTCACCGCCGCCGACGGCCACTTTCGTTCGTTCGACGGCGACGCCATCGACGTGCTCGACCACTTTCGCTCGGCCGACGAGGCCAGCATCGCGCCGCTGCTCGAGGTGAACGCGCGGTCCGAACTGTTCAGCTGGTCCTCGCGTTGCCTGGCCTTCCACCACGACGACGTCGAGGTGAACAGTATCAGAGCCCCCCTCAACGGATTCTGATTCTTCCCTGACGTTCCCTTCGGCGAGTGTTCCCTGTCCTTGATCTTCAACGAGAATTCCCTGTAATTGGTGTCGCATTCGCGGTCGCTGAACGCCGACGCGTCGCGGTCCCAAACCGAGGCGCCGCGATCGTTCTTCTGAGCGGCAAGCTCCTCCTCGTAATGCAACGTGGCGTTGGTGCTACGAAGACGCGGTCGAATTTTCACGAAACCGTAATCGTTGCTGTCCTGCACAGCCTCCAACGCCTCGATCCGATGCTGAACGGTGCCGGTGGACTGCTGCAGCAGCGACGACTGCCCGGTGGCGTATTGGTGATGATTGCTGCCGCTCAGCTGCAAGCTCGGCTGCTGCAAAAGCGTCGAGGTCCTCGCCCTGTGTCCCTCGCTGGCTGTGCCGCGTTGCAAACAAGAAAAACTCGCCGAGTGTCGCAGGCTCGAGGGTGGATTTCCCGGTTGACTCACACCCAACATCTTTGCCTCTCTTTGATATTCAGTCTTTTTGATCTCGAGGGCTGGCAGAGAAAGAGACTCTCGCGTATCGAGCGATCTCTTCTTATTTTCTTCCCCCTTTCCTTTCGTTTGTTTTTCTCTTTCTTTTTTTTCCTTTTATTCTCCCCCTCTCTTTCTCTCTCTCTCTCTCTATCTCTATCTATCTAGCTATCTATCTATCTATCTATCTATCTCTCTCTCTTTCTCTGTGTGTGAAATCGGACGGAACGACACGTTTCTAGCCGAGTATCGTTACTCTGGCAGTGTATCTCGGTCCCGGTGTATCTCGGCTCTCTTCGACAACGCGTTCGAAATTGACTGGTCTCGAAATGCAAACGAAAACGTCGACGCCTCGCTGTTCGTTCGTGTGCATCCTCTCGATACGATTCTCGTCAACCGGCAGCCGCCAGACGGCTACGTCATCCTCGTCGCTCTCGGTGCCTTTCGTACCGTGCAACGACCGTTCGTACGAAATCTGAAACAGAAAGTAGGAACAGGATAGGGACTAGCAACTTAAAAGAAAAAAAACGACTACAACAAATCGAAGCGTCGTGAGGCAACGGTCGGTGAAGAAAAAAAAAAAATGATACGACGAAGGAGACTGATTGCGAGCGAGAAGAGGCAAGGACGGAGAAACGAGGTCTTGGGATCTAGGGGACTGATGGGAAGAGAGGGTGTGGAACGTTCTCTTCCGTTGTGAAACACATGAACGGCGTGTGTACGTATGTACGATGGTCTCCTCCATGGTGTGTGGCTTTGGAAGAATCGTAGGAAAGAAAAAGAAGAGAGGGGAGGAAGCTAAGAAAGGGAGTAAGTAAGAAAAAGAACAGAGAAAGGGGACGGGAGCCGATTTGACAGAAGGAGGTCGGTGAAGGATGAAGGTCGTTCTGTGGCCGATGCCTGAGGCCAAGTATCGCCGTGTCTACCGATTTGCGGTTTTTTTCTTTTTTTTCGAAAAAAGGATCACGTTTGACAATTTTTCAAAAATCCCTTTCTTTGTATCTCCGAATCACTTTACCGAAACTCGGAAGATTTGAAATTCTTGCTCAAACTCAAGTTTCGTGTACTCTGAAGAATATATTTTAAAATTTCCAAATTCCCAAGTCCGGCTGTTTGAATTCCCTTAAATTTTGACTTTTAATTTTTTTAACGGTTCGAATTTTATCTTTTCCAAAAAAGAAGAAAACAAATGTATCGAGCTTTCGAATTGGAATTGCAAATCGGTAGACATTCGTAGCATAAAGTGAGCGTGATGAGTATGATATATGCACGTACATCGTGAAGTGTACACGTCTACAGCGACATGCTAATCAACGAAAAAGATCGATGCAAAGATCGTTAAAAAGAAGCATTGGATATATATATATATATATACAAGAAAATAACATAACAGATTCGTGAATAATCACAGGGTAACGGGAAGTTACGGTAACTCAACAGAAAGAAAAAGAAAAAGAAAAAAGAAGTCAGGAGCATCTACGTGGTGGTTGATAAATTGGTTTGTAATATCAATCTAAACACATATAATCGTTTCCTATTTAACCAAGTCTGGACCGTAATTAACGCGATTAACATTGGCTTGAGGATCGTGTCTGGCAACCGCTCGAAGGTCCGATGTATTTAACCCCTTGACTCACGATTTCGTTTCTTAACTACGTGACCGTCACTGCTTCAGAATAATTAACAATTGTCAAAAGAACTGACGTAACTCAAAGACCATTTTAAATCTAACAGTTGATCTTAATTTTTAAGGTTCGAAGTTCTATTTTTTTTTCTTTAATTTTTCAACGTCGTGAGGCAAGCAGTTAATTACGCGTGTCATCGTCGAAAGAGTTTTTGTTTAAATTTAACGACACATTTTCGTTCTCCAAGTTTAGTAAATTTTAGTTGAACCTCGTTAAAGGGAGAAAAGTTGAACGTAAGTCGTTAAATTGGAGCCAGTAGTCGGAGTCGTTGGCGCATCTCGAGAGCTGATTAAAAATTATTCTCGATTCCAAGCGTGTCTGTGCTTAACATAACACGAGGGAAGCTCTTCGAGATCCGATAAACTGGCGATAATGTTACCAATTATCGATCGTATTGGCAAAACTTTTAAATACACGGAGTGAACGGGGTATTAAAACGCGATGAATTTTAATAAACACGATAAGAATTAATTAACATACGAAAGTACCTTCGTTGAGTATCGGTATCCCACAATATCCTTCGAGGGGGGATTTCTAGTGAAATGTTTCCGCTGATCCCATTATTCTATCTGAGAAAATTATTGCTCTCTTGCATTTTCTCGCGTTACAATCTTCAAACTCAAGACGAACGTTTGAAAGCGTTTGGATCGAAAATTTCGAATTTTCGAGAGAGCGAAATTTTTCAAATTTCTCAACCTAAATTTTCCTCAAATTTAAATCTTCGTACTTGCAAATTTGAACGTGCCAAGTTCCAAGGGCCGGGATCGTCAAACTTGCAAATTCCAAAGAGACACCTTCAAACTTGCAAATTTAAACGTTCCAAATTCCAAAGACCGTGATTTTTAAATGTAAATTCTCCGGGAAAGTGCTCAAATCCCCCCCTAAACCGTACGTTTAGAACATTCCAAGGAAAATTCCGCAGGAGCGAAAAAAAATTCGAAATTCTTTCTCGCGAAGGAGGTGCAATGTCGAGCGGCGAGAAACGGAATTCGCCGGGTGTATATGGAACGAGTTACACGGCTCGCGAGATTTCTCCGAGTTTGCGACGGTGGCACGCGGCTGTCTACCGCGCGTCTATGTAGGCGCGAAACAGTGAAAGGTTTTTCAAGGCAGGAGAGCAAGTGACACCCACACGTAGCCACACGTTTGTTTGACGTAAGAAAAAAGAGAAAAAAGGCAAGGCCGTTCGCGCGTAGAAAAGTTCACTGCATTGTTGCGCAAACCGATCGTCCGTTGCGGCAACAATCACGCCTAATGGAATAAAAGGACGTGTCGTCCGACGAGGGAACATATTCTAATTCACCGGGGCCAATTAGACGTCGATAACATACACCGCGACGGAGAGAATCGCTTTCTATCCGCGCCGATCGAATCGAAAACACAGTCGCGGCACGACGTGTCAGAAATCGCTTTTAATCGCAACTCGTGATGTTTGTATGGAGCGTGCAATCAACTCGGTCTATTTCTCGAACGTTTCCATTGTCTCGAGTCCGGAGAGATAAACCTTCGGAAAAATTGGACTGTTGCTAGAATTGATGCGATTTTCTTTTCGATCTTCTCAAATGAGTGTTGGATTGTTGTAATTTGTTGCATCACACGTTGGTGAATGTTGGATTGTTCTAATGTAAATTATTTCATATATTATACGAATGTAATACATTATATTTTATACGTGTATTATATATATATTACATATATATGTTATATCTAATATAATATTTGCACGTAATATTGATTTTTAGAAAATAATTATAAAGGAGAGATATGAACACAGAAACGCGAAAAGTGAATATAGTGACCATTACTGATAAAATTAGATGATCCTATATTTACATATTATCACTGAAAGTGATTTTAGCGGGCCTCTTCAGGTGCAACGCTTATGCAACGAAAATTAGCGATTGGTTGATTTGGGTCACGTGACTCGCGAGGGGGCGTGGGGTAGACCTCGAGTAGGAGTGGCGTTGTCTGGTCCTGTAATTTGTTTTGTATCGATTCAAATGTTGGCACATCAATAAAATTTTATGGCAAAAAGTGAGACTGGCCTTTCAGTGAGACGAATCGTACTGGGACAAGTCGTGCAGTTTTTATATATATATATTTATAAACGTAAGGATATATTATATTTGTATACTTCAATTTCAATACATAAAATAATCTATATAAAATCATCCGCCCCATAATTTTAATAACCGAGTTCATTTCGATAATCAGCTGTCCCCGCAGCAACAATCCATCCTATTTCTCCATTTCTGTAACTCCATTCCCCGAGCTACGCGTCACTCGCGATTTTCGCGATTATTACCCCAATTAGGAACTAGAGAGTAAGAATTACACATCATCACCCAGTCTGCAATGGTCTGTTCTTCCACAGTCCATAGATTTCGACACTCCGAACGAGCGAGCGATCTCTTTGTCCTTGCCGCGGTGAACGCACCTCCCGTTTGGTACGTTGTTCGAAAGGAAAAAGAAAAACGCAACGAAAGTGTGCCCGTCAACCCCGGGCACCAGAGGAACGCGAGAAATTTTCCTTGCGTTCGCCAGCAGCTTTTGTGCAACGAGGCGAGCACGCACGACTTTCTGCGGCTCTAATTCCGACATCCGCTACCTTCGAGACTCCGCGTCTCGCTTGCAATTCTAATGCGAGAGTCGTTAACCGGCATCGTCTAAATGGGGGAAAAAAAAATCTCCCTCTCTGTTTTCCTGTCGGTCGCTGGAGAAAGAGGAAGAAAGAAAGGAAAAAAGGAAAAGAAAGAGTCCGTGTTCTCGGCGCGGAGCTACCTGGAGCAAAACGTGAAGCGGCGTTTAATTAATCCGTCGGCGGCTTGACCGAATTTTTTCCAGTGGCGCGATGCGGATCATCCTGGAAACCGCAGAGCCGTATGGCATTCAGTGCGTGAAAGAGAAGCAGAGGCAGCGGGGCGGATGCATCGGATGTCGATTCGAAAACGGAGCGGGCCTCTTTTGCCTTCTCGTGGAAAATTCTTGGGACGCGGCTATCGAAAATCGAAGCGGTCGTTGGGGAAGATAAACAATGGAGGGAGGAGGGAGAAAATATAGAGAAGCATAGAGGAAGGAGAATTCAGGAGTGATTGCGTCAATAAAGATATGAACAATTGTTTTGTATCAGATGAAAGAATATTCGTTATCTCAAGTCTCTTTATACTAATGAAAATATGAACTCATATTTAAAACATCAATCACTCTCTGGAACTCTCACAATTACTTGTATTTACGTAAATATATTAATACTGTTATCTTCTGTTATTAATTAACTCATTGAGACTCAAGCAATGATTTATCACATCATAATACATTAATTTCGTTAAACTTCATAAAATTATAAAAGACACAATGATGTTCCAAATTATATTTTAAGTGAATGTGGCAAAGCATTTTATGATATAATATTATATTGAAAATACATTAAATATACATTATACTAATTTATTATAACAATTTAATATTATGATAAATTTTAATACGAATTAATGTTAATTTAACATGAATTCTGTGATATAAATTGATCGAGGAAAGCTGCGTGGACACACAACGTCGGCCTTCAACGAGTTAATAATTGAACGTGTTCGTTAAACGAAACGAGTCTGTTTCTCCCATGCGCCAATTTAATTTTCATTTAAGAAACACACGATACGCTCGAAGCTTTGGAAGAAATCGACGATCCCGCGACGATATGCAAACGTAATCGTCGTATTCGCGCTCTGGATACATCCCGTCAACCTGGTTAACGTAATTAGCTGGAATCTTTGGCCGTAACTAATTGCGAATAGCATGCACATAAGCGCGGGCGATATGGAGGAGGTTCTCTCTCTCTCCTCTGTCCGCTCTACCGCTCCTCGTCGCCCGCTTGCTCAACACAACCTGTTACGAAAGAAATTTGAAAGCTCTCTTCCACCGGCGTCCGGTGGAGACTGATTAATTTTGAAAGGCGACGAGTTACGTGAACGCGGCCGAGGAAAATGCAAAGGCGACGAGATTCCCGCTCGCAATCAACGTTACACCACGTAACACACTAGCGCCACCACGACTTGTTACCTCTTACTTTCACGGCCTGGCACACTACGCTGCCACGCGTCTCACAACGACTGCGAAGCTATCCGAAAATTTTCGTACGTTCTAATTTTACAGAAAATTTTCTATCTACACGTGTCGCGAAGTTCTTCGAGCAAATTTAATGGAACTGCCAAGAAAGCGAACCAAACTCGGGGCTCGTTTCTGCAATTATTGAACCTTCGTGTGCCGTAAGATTGTCATCTGCGATCAAATCTACTAATTTCTAGTCTTTTGAACGGCATTGTTCAAATCAGACTGCAGTGTTCGGTTCGCCGATAGCCTATTTTAACGATTTCTGTGCCACGATGCTAGACATTTGCAGCGATCTGCATCTACACGCGCACGTGTTCTCTTTTGTTGTTTTCTTCCATCTTAAAACAATAGCCAACCGAACTGATTTCACTTCATTCCGTTTTCTTCGAAGAAGAAATTTTTGAAATCAACTTGCAAATTAACCAGAGCTCGTCCAATTATCCCGAAATACTTTCGCGAATGCGTTTTACTGACTTGAACGATAAACACGGGGTAGGGGGGAGTGCGTTAGCAAATAATCTTTCCACTCTCCAAAGTTTCAACGGGCGGGCGTTCCGCGCGATAATTAGAAACACGAAGTTTCGCGGCAACAATACGATACAAGGTTAGGGCAGAAGCACTCCCCCGCTTAATTTCATCAAGGCTGTCGGGACCATATTGAGAAACTCAATTTTCTGTCCCGATGTTCAGACCTCGTTCGATCCCATTTAAACGCGGCCTTTGTTTCGAAGCTTCGAAATGACGACAGTGCACGCTCGTTCGTTTTTGGCCTTTCAATGTTTCGCCAACCATTAAATTAAAACCTCGAAAACCTCGCGGAAACGCGTATGAATTAACAAATACGTAACTAGAGCGCATCTATTTGCGAAACTAATTTGCTCGAATCGATATTCGAGTCGGCTGTTCCAGTATGACTCGCGAGTGAACAAATTTTTCGACGTTCCTTGCGACTCACTTTAATATAAATAATATTAATGTACGAAATAAAATTTTGCACAGTATCAAAAAACGACGTTACTTATAGGTACCCACATTGTCAACTTTCAGTTTGCTCAAAGCTTTAGTAACGTATACGCGACCAGAAATTATGAAACCAACGAAACAACGGTCGGAAGGAAATTTGACATCGCGTTCGCACTTTCGTTTGGCGAAGGTGGAGATTTCCAACTCATCGGGCCGTGTCGTCGTGGATCCCTTGGAAAGCGGATCGGCCGATGAGCACACGCAAGAGCCGCGCGCCGCCGTTCCACGCTCATCGGTGGTACAAATCGTATTTTTCTCCCTTTCTCAATGAAATAGCCACTGGCATATTATGAATATATAACCGAAGACCGGTCGTGCCATGCGAACATACGCTCGGATTCGATTGGAAACTTGCGGAGAGATAATTAGATTGGCCGAGGTAATTAGAAACCATAGAGATAAGTAAAATAAGAAACGTGGCGGGCAATGGCGGACGAATGACGAGTTGCAAGACGAGATGACTTTACGAATGAAGAGGAATTAAATTTTCTTTTTTCACGTTCGTGTGTTTTTCCCGGTGTGATTGGCAAATAACGGTCAATTTTCCTTTTTCTTTTCGTGTCGGTCTGTGTAACACACCACGGTAGATGAGACAAATTTCTTATTAATATTTTGAATCTCGCTCTTTTAGTAATTTTTTATAAAAATCACAAAAACGAATAAAGTATATCGTTCATGCTACATCGTACGTTTTTTGACACAGTAAAGCGACAAATAAACAGAATAAAAACACGCACGAAGGACAATTTCTTTTACCAACAATAAAGTATAAAAAGTTTAACTTGTTGTTCGATGTTGTTCAATTTGAAATATTATATCGTATTATCCGGTGATTTATATACGTTGATTGGTCAGAAATGTGATATCAACGTGGATACGATATCTTCGAAATTACCATCAACGCGTACAATAAAAAGTATCGAGAATCTAAGGTATAATTTTACACAGATTGCTTGATAGATGATACATAATAAGTCGTTAATAAAAGCATACGTACGAAACACGGTCGAAGGTTGAAAAATATTAGAAAGAAGCCGTTTAGAAAGGAGGAGGCAGAGACGTGTCTTGTCGCGACAGAGGTTAGCACAGGTCACGCGATGCAGACCTCATGGAACTCGATTGATCATGTTGAACGCGTGACACCATACTGTCGCGCCGCTTTCGAGGTAATTCCTCGGGCGACCTCTGTGAATATGTAATACGCGGCCTGATACGCGGACTTCCGATCGATAGGCTCCTCCATTAAACAAGGGAGACTGTTATAAAACACGTTTAGAAGTTTCATCGTTTTAGATAAGCCACTCTCATATTTCATACCGTTCTAACCCTCGGGAATACAAATTTTCTAACGATAATGTGATTAATTTCTGTCGTGTTGCTTTCAAGGATGGTACAGATATTTATCTAGAAGGGCCAAGAAATGATTTATCACGGTCAAATTTCTCTAAAAACTGTGAAAGATCCTGGAATGATGAGAGTACAAATTTTCTAACGCGATTAACTTGTTATATTATTTTCGAGTATGAAACAGAAATTTGTCTAGAAGAAATAATTTATCACGATATTACAAATACTTAAATTCATCCAAAAATTAAATTCCTTTGTAAAAAAAAAAAAAGAATTCTGGAATCCATGTGAAAAAATATCGAGCGAATGGTTTGGTTGAAAAACTTTTAATTACTTTCGCAAAGCCGACGTCGAAAGAAACTAAAACGAGTCGCAAATTTAACGAGTCGTTAACGCGATCGTCGGTACTTAACGAGTGAAATTTGCTCGTGAAAATTTGAATTTACAGTCTATTAATGAAGTGTAACTTTCAGCAACCGTAACTGAGCCGTTCTTTCGAAAATTAAATCGCGGCTAAATATTCTTGGCACTAATCTTGCCTCGCATTAATAACCGCACGCAACATGTTGACACCCGTGTAGTTATTAATTCCAAGCTACACAGATTGAAACGCGGATATATTAATTACACGTGCACTTAAATTTAAATACTCAAGTGAAATCTCTAGCAGTTAGTGCCCGATCTGCGCGATCTACGATCGCCGATTCGCGATACGATCGCTCGAATCGGTAAACGATCATAGACAGGCAAGGGAGGAGACGCGTCTAGCAAATTATGTATACAGGGTGTCACGAATTTAAATATCGAAAGAGAACAAAATCTTCTAGAGATCTGCTCGTTTTTGCTCCATTTGAGAGAGAATCGCAAAAAAAAGAGGAAACGAAAATATTTTAATTTTCTCACTTGTTCAGTTATTATTATAATTTATTCGATTTCAATCGACTCGAGAGTCAACTGATTGACATCGTCAGAACAATGTTCAGCTACAATCAGAGTTGTGGTGAATGTTCGACATAATTCTTGCGTCGCTGCAAATGTCTGCAAACAGTATTTTCATTAAATAGAATACAGATAATAAAATATGGATGATAAAATAGGTGACAACCTATATCAATAAGTGTAAATTTTGTTCCTTCTTTCGCTTCAACCGAGCAAACCTCTAGAGGACATTTTCCAACTTCAGCTGTCGAAGCGTTGACGTTTAAATTCGGGACACCGTGTACGTGGAAGAGCGACGAACAAAGTGTACCACGCGATCCTATCGGCAGAAAGATCGTACGAAGAACGGATAATGGTACCGCGGAATTCGCCATTGTGTGTCGATTGTATTTTATACAATCATCGGTTGTTGGTGGAACGAACGAATATTATTATCCCAGTTCTCGTTAGTTCGTCCACTTGAAAAAACGTTCTCTGAGGAACGAAGGCGAAGCCGAGACAATGGTACAATAACGGTGTGGGAAAGGTCCTGCGGAGCGAAGACAGCACGTCTACGACGAGTCGCGGCGCACGTTTCATCCTAACGTGGGCAGCGCACCAGCCAGGCGAACATCTAATTACCAAGCGGCGAGGCGCGGCGAAACTTTTAATTCCTGGATTATGCACGCCCGACACCTGACTCTGAAACTCTATTTCAAATTACGCAGTGACCACGGTCTGTTTCCCGTTGGATTTCGGTGCAGGCCAGCGGATGACGATTCGACGTCGACACGATTCCGCAACCGACGACGAAAGTCGGCTCGCGACTCGCCGGACTTGACGTTTTTATTAAATCCTGCTGCTCTCCAGTCGCTTTCCACAGAATTTTCGCTTTTTCTCTCTTCATTTCTACTGTTTTCCTTTTATCGCTGAAAGTGATTTTAGCGGAGGTAACCCAGAAAATCGGGCCTCTTCAGATGCAACGCTAATGCAACGAAAATTAGCGATTGGTTGATTTGGGTCACGTGGTTCGCGAGAGGGCGTGGGGTAGACATCGAATAGGAGTGGCGTTGTCTGGTACTAAGCGATCGCGCCTGTAATTCGTGCAGTTTTTTTTTTCTTTTTTTCAATTAGACGTGTTTATACATGCGGGGTTTTTTCCGATAGCAACTTAAAATTTTAAACTACACGAACAAGCGATTTTTAATGAAAGCTTCGGTGAAATTTTAGGCAGCAGATAGTGAGATAAAAGTAGTCGCGAGTAAGATGAAATTGTTGAAAAAGAAAAGAAAGATATACATCAGATACTGCTAAAACAGTTGATTTGTGAAAATATTAAATATTGGAATGCTAAAAAATTGAAAGTATTAAATAACCTTAGAAGAAGGGTCGAATGAACTCCCGAATCGATCGGAACGTGCACACTGCGAACAATTAAAGGGTACAATCGCGAGATAACGAGAAGTCTCCATTTTTCTTCTCGAAAAAAGAGTGAGATACGTTATCTAAAGCGTGTGACATGAACATCGTGTCGCGAACGGGTTAATAAATACACAGTTGCCACGACATAACGACATTCGTCAGGCGAGCGGCGCGCACTGCGAAAATAATTTTTACCTCTCGAGCGGGGAACAAGTTGGAGCGTTTAAATTTCGTCGAAATTTACTCGAGCTTGGCTTGTTTGCGCCGTGAAAAACGAAGGGATAGGGTTAATTGGATCGTTGCAGATTGCTCTGGTAATTGAAATAAATTAAAGTTCCTGTCTGCTCGTTGTTTATCAGGCGAAACGTAACGCAGAAACCTGGACAAAATCGCGGATGAATTAATTTCTAGTATCTCGAGAAACACTCTGTTTATTTGCAAATGACTCGACAAGAGTATCGCGAGTTTGTTTTCGCAAAATTTCAGTCAACACGTATATTTATATATTATAAGTCTTTCGGAAGGAGCATATTTTGGTGAAAAGAGGAAATGCACGTAGAGGATATATTACGGATGCCAGTCTGTGCTTTAAATAAAGGTTGATTCAGCTGAAAACTAGATGACTGGGAAAAGCTTGTGACTGAATTTTCGTCGTTTGAGTCACAGTCTCGAAAGAGACTGCGTGGAATTAATTACTCGGTCGTTAATTATTCACCAACTATTCGTCAACTGTTTGCTCGAGCAACGCGAGTAATGTACAATATCGCGTACAATAGAAAAAAAAAAAAAAGAAAGAAAACGCTTCAACGCGATAACGCGTGCAGAGAAAAACGCAATCTACGCTAATCTACGATCGGTTTTGTTTGTGTGTCCGTGTGCGAATCCATAGAATCCGTTAGAATCCCGCTAACGAATCGAGCAAGCACGTGATGTACGCGAAACATGCACGTCGCGAGTAAGCCGGTATCGATCTCGCGGCCGGCGAATTATTTTCTTCTTTTGTCGAGGACGTTTACCTCCCCCCACGTGGGAGACGCTAGGGCTCCGGCGAAAGGGATGGAAAGCGCGGGAGAGGGAGAGGGGTAGGCGATGAAGGGTAGGCCGCGAGGTCAAAGTACGTTCGCGGTGAAAATCCATTAACGCGTGGCTGAGCAAAGTGAAAAAAACATCGAGGCGCATCGCGTTGGACGTCGATCCACGTAATTGCGGCGCAATTAAGTCGTTGTACCGAAGCAAAGGTGTCGAACATGGACAACGATGCTCGATCGCGATTGATTCGAGAATGAAAGAGAGATGAACTGTATAACGTGTGCAAAACACTTGTTTTACTGAAGTTATAAGAAGCTTCTTGTTAGCTTGTTGAGTTAAATCTATCCCCTCTCGTCACGTTGCTTGTCCATTATGGTTATTACATAGTATAACTCTGAAGTCTCTAGGAGTAAAATACAAAATCATCATTTGTAATATAAAATATAAACCTTGTAGCAATGTCACTTAACAAAAAAAAGTAACTATTGTAAATGCCGATATTGTACATGCATTAATGGTCACTGAAATACGTGTGTATTTCCCGAATCACTATAAAAAAAAAAAAAACTGCAATTAAGAAACCGAGAAGATCGAGCAAACTGCGATATCGAAAGCAACTCGTTGCCGGGTCTCGTTCGATGGGATCGAGAGCCACGAACGTACGAAATTAGCACCGCGAGAATCAACCGTGTAAACGATCGCACTTGGTAAAGCGAGTAAAGATCGTAGAAACGCGAGTCGAGTTAGGTAAATTGAAGTAAGTGGCTGTGAACGAGGCTGAACAACCAATATCCATTGTTTGCAGCCGAATCGAAGGTGGAACGAGCCGGGTGGAAAGAAAGAAGAGGGATGAGCGAGGCGCCCGCCTTGTACAAAGTTTCTAAAATAACCGCACGATAAACGGTCCATAATGTTACGCTTCATGATCGGTAACCATCTAGAGCGGTACACCGCGCGCGGTACAACCGATCGTTAACCGAAAATTCGCGGTTATAACCTACTCTAATTTTCAGGCTCGTTTTACGCGTGTCCAGCACCGGCTATCGTGCTCGCCTCGCTATCGTGCACGAATGATCGCGAGCACCGCGCCGCAACGATCGTTATGCGGGATCCTCGCGGCGGCCAGAATTTCCAGCGATGTATCCGTTAATCAATAACACACAGACTACGCCGCGTGAACCCTGCTGCACCCGCCCGTGACCGAACTTGACCGATTCTATTCGCCCGATGCGGAAACATCCTCCGCGTCTCGATGCTCTCTCCTTCTGGCTCGATAACTCGTCGATAACGCAATCGGTGATGCTCGCCATTGCTGGAATCTATTTTCGCGCGTAAACATGTTTAATCAATCAGTGTAGACCAGTGATGTACGATCCGCGATCTCTTTAAGAATTAAGCGCTGCGTGTGCTGCTTTTTGAAAATTTTGAAATATTCGTAGATCCCGCGTAACTTGTTTAATTCCTTTTTTTTCTTTTTTTTTTTTTTGGTTTACGAAACTCTTTGTGATTATATCATTTGCATAATAAATTTAATTCAGTCAAAAGTCCTTTATACGCAAAAGATTGCTAGAAGATCGTCATTGGTGCAGATCGTAAAAATTGGAACGACCCTGTGACTTTAACTCAACGTTGACTGAATAACGAAAGACTTTGCAACAAAAAAAAAAAATACACTTTGTTAAAAAATTTTTTTCATCTTCCAGAGAGGTAACCAGTTATTCCTTTCTACTTAAGTAAATCCCTTTCTACCAGCAAACTCTTCCTACCGTTAGTCATAAAGTGATATACTTTCGTTAGGCGGATTTCTAAAGCAGAATGCAACGTTCTAGTGGTACGTAAATTACCGGCCGAAATTCTCTCTTAAAGGAAGTGTTAACACACAGAAACGATGATTTGCGGGCACCAAACCGTGATACGGTAGAAATCCTCGAGTAAGCAGAGCGTATATGTGCAGTAGCCGTTAGAGGTTGAAAAATGAACGAACGTCTCGGGGGAGGTGTACCAAGTAGCGTTTGTTGCGGTGAAAACGTTATGGTTAACGTGGCACGCTTCTGGAGTTTAAGTTTCTCGAGTAGGGCACACACAATGTGTGTGTATACGCTCATCACGCTCGTAACGTAAGAAGACCAGTAATACAGCTCGTGAAAACCAGCTGGCGAAGCTCGAGGATTTGCGTTACATCTTTTTCTCTTGTGCGACGTGTCCGAGCCTCAAGGATCTATTGTACAAAGTTGGAAATGATCCTCGTTTCACACTTGACGCTAGAACCATCAAACTTGTCAAAATGACTGATTTATCATTTTTCTTGGACGTTTTAGACAGAGATGTAAGACAGTGAATTTTTGAAAAGATTTAAACGATTTATATTCGTAACGTGAAAATTTTTCTATTTTTTCTTTTTTTTTTATTTTGATGTCTCTGATGGAAATTTTATGCGTTACAGGTATTAAATTATTTTCTATTGCCACGAGTTTTATGTTATATTGATATTTTAATATAAATAAATATTTTAATATATTTTAATATATTTTATATTGATATTTACAGATTTATTACTTTATCTTAATAGATCTGCATCTAGATTAGAAATTCAAGCTTTGAGTTTTTCTTTTTCTCCTTTTTACAAACGCATACCACGTTTTACTCGTTCTACGATTCTCCTCTCATCGGCGAATTCTTTCCTGTAATTCACATTCTACACTATATCGTCGATCAGAATCGCATCTCTTATTACACATTGGCTCGCTATTTTCGTCTAATATCGCACGAATTTTCCTTTCAATTTCATTCGCAAAGTACGCGCGTCTATATTTCTACGATCATAATAAATCTATCACGAACAACCAATCAAACCCGCATTCCATCTATGGAGAGGAGCTTTTTCCGCGCAGAATTACGCAGACGAAGGGTCCGTATTTTTCTTTTTTCGCAGTTTCCCCCGGCAGAGCTTAACCACTTGGGTAGATCTTGATCGCGAACGAGGAAGAAGAAGTTGCTGATGGCGGAGGCTATTTTCTATGTAACGAGGCAAAGTCCTTCGGATGTCTCCGGTTACAGCGTGCTTCTCTATCTTCGAATTAGATACGCGTTTGTTTACGTACGTGCATACATACACACGCCGCAACGATGGAAGAGTTGTATCAACTTTATCGCACACGGTAGTAATTACGAACGAAATCGTCTCTTCCTGGTCAATCCGATGCCGTCCGCCATCGCTGATGCTATATTTATTCGCGAAGATGCGCGAGGGATAAGCAAACGAATAATTAGCCGCATCAGCGATATCGTGTTTCCGACGTTTGCGATATATCCGCGGAAATGAGCTACGCCTACGCAACCGTTGCGAGAGAACAAGCTAGAGGACACGAAAACGATCGACTCTACTTTTTGATTTAGTTTCCTAATTTCGTTACGCAAGTGCACGTGATAACATTCCGTCTGAAACACAGTGTTTGCTGTAATTTGTGTATTTTTAGACTTGTAGAGTTGACCAATGTATTTGCTTCTGTACAACTCCAATACATGTACTTCTAATTAGTACATTATAGAGTAAACGTCTCGAGGAAAAATCACGCGACTTGCAATCTTTTTAATTCGTCGATTCATCGATATTATTGGTTCCTGAATTACATGTACACGAAGAATCTTCTTTAGAAAATGTAACACATTAATCAATAAACGAGATATAATAATAAACGAATCAATAAAGTAACAAATTAACCAATAAACGAGAGAAACTCGAAGAATGCTAAAAATCCGGAGACACACCTCCATTTTTAATCCTCCGTACCTCACTAGCGCCACCACAGCGCTGTAACTACGTTTACGATCCAAAAGTTGCTCTCACGATTCCTCTAATCAATGACAAATCAGTGAACAAACAGAAAAGCTACCGACGCGATTCATCCTCGTAGTTCGCCTCGCTGATTCCCCACCGTTGTAGACAATGATCTTGGATAAATGGTAGTAGAAGAACGGCCGTGAACGTGTTTCGACCGCGTGGCGATTCGCAATCTGACGCCGAGGTACATTGAAAGGGATCGCGCGTGTATCGCGGACGCAGCATCTGCCTTTCTACCAGATAATGATGCCTCGTTGCGATATTCCGCGGGATGCTTTTAAAACGATGCTGGCGAACACGCAACCAAGCCCAAATACGCCGGCTGGTAAACGCGGTGAAGCCAATTATACGTACCGAGATTCACGGCGTGGCTACGATGAGAAAGAAAGCAGAGGCAGCGGAACGGAGGGGCGCAGAGGTGGATAGGAAAGTGGAGCTTATTAAAGAGAAAAGGTCAACGAGGGTGGAAGTGTAGAACCGAGTAGAACAGAAGCCTCTTGCACAACGATTTACTAATTATTAACATTAATATTAATATTAGTGAATCGACAAGCAACGAGTTGTAAATTACAAACTTCTCTTTTATAATTTCCTTTCTATAGCAACGAGTTATAATAAGTTTCTCTTTTTTATAATTTTCCTTCTGTGTCAGTATTTATCCATGCTTGAATTTAAATTTCATTTTATAGTGTAGCACTAATTATTAATATTAATGAATTGACAAGCGACGAGTTGTAAATTACAAACTTCTTTTATAATTTCCTTTCTATAATTTTCCTTTTGTATCAATATTTATCCATGCTTGAATTTTAATTTCATTTTATGGTTTCATAATTTCGCAGAAGTTTCTTGCACTAACTATTAATATTAATGAATTGACAAGCGACGAGTTACAAACTTCTCTTTTATAATTTCCTTTCTATAATTTTCTTTTTGTATGAGCATTTATTCGTGCTCGAGTTTCAATTCATTTCATAATTTCGTAATTTTGTACGGGACCACGAGATTGTTTGCAAATTATAAAATTACATCTGTTCGTGTATAGTGTCTGAAATTACTGTCCTTTTCTAAATATGTACTGTTTTATTAATTTCTATTAATAATTGGGTTAAAGAATCTTAATTGAATATATATTTGAAATACTTATTTTTAATGCGTATGCATTAGAGAATCTATTGAAATTACTAATATTTCTAACATCTACGAAATTTCACTGATATCACTTCGATTATGCAAGGGGAAGCAAAAAAAGGCGACGAAAGAAGAAACGAGAGGAAAAAAAAAAAAGAAACGACGCGTGCCAAGAATAAAGAAAGCGTGAACTTTTATGTAATTAAGGACTTTGTAAATTACGATCATTAATTACCGCCACGTCGTTGACGTGGCTCCGAAGATCATTAACTTGCGGCGTGCATGCACACCAATCCTTTGTTAGTGATTGGCGTGTTAATTATATATCGCTGCCGATTCTGACATACGCGTGGTATAACGAACGCGCGTGAGAATCGTGACTGGCGAGCTTGGCCAGCGGCTAGTGAAAACTGTCCATCAGTAGAAGCAAATTAAGCTACGAAATAACGAAATAATTCGTATTATATTCGTGTGAATGAAAGTTCCGTTACGTGCTGCGTGAAATTAGCGTGGAATTAGCGTAAACGTAATTGACGACTCGAGACGATAATATTAACAATTTCATTCGTCAAAGATAAAAATCTATTATCTCAAAATTGAATGCCTCGATACCTCCAAGCTATACCCTCAATAGTATTATAATTCCAAGCTCTCTAAATCGCCGATAAAAATCCGGTTCTTACCACTTTATTCATTTCGCAAATGTGAAAGATATTACTGCAAACTAGACAGCGACGAGTTGCGATTGTCACGGAGCTAGTTGCGTTTTAATAGCGTTATTCATCTTTCAAGATCTTTCTCCCTCTCTCTGTCAAGACGGCTACATTCAGACTCTTTACGATCCTAACCAGATACGCGAGAAATTTTGTCCCTTTTTCTCCCTGTACGCTGTGATTGTGACTGGTGTCACTCTGCGGCGTTAACGCGCGACAGTAACGACGGAATGACGATTCAAATTCACCGCCGGATAGTCAAAGCGACGCGCCATTCTCGGCTTGACGCGCCACGTCGCCAACGATTCGTGTCTTTTCTATAAAAGTACTCGCGCAATTTAACGCGATTTCGCGAAAAAAAGAATTCGATAGAACGGCCGACGATTGAAACGGCGGTCCGGCACGCAGGACGCGGTGAGTCGTGCGTTTGAACATCGTCGAAGAATCCCTTTGTCGAGCCCTTAATCACGCAGGGGACAGGTCTCGCGACGCCCATGAACTTAGGAAGATTCTTCTCCCAAGGCAGCCTTTGAGTTTTACAACCGTGTCGAATTTTGTGAGTCACGCTCGTGACTTTCTCTGTTGCGAGGCGAAAGAGTGTCGGATGGAGCAACCGTATAAGAATTTCAAGCTTCGGGAACTTTAACCGAGTACGTTTGTTAGGATCGAACAATTCGGCAAGTTGAACAAACGGACTCGTTTAACTTTCGTCTCATTATATTTAACACTGGTCAAAATTTGTAATTTTTAGATATTTTATAGATATAAAACAATTGAAAAATGTATAAATAAAAGCTCACATTATTTTTTTCTTTTTTTACTTTAATTTGTAATTTTTAGATATTTTATAGATGTAGCTCACATTATTTTTTTCTTTTTTTACTTTAATTTGTAATTTTTAGATATTTTATAGATGTAGCTCACATTATTTTTTTTTTTTTTTTTACTTTAACATTTCTGACAAAAATTTTACGCTTTTGCTCTAATGTTAAAATTAATAATTCCGATAGGAAAAATAATAACTCAAATGTCAAAACACTTGATACTTTCGTTGAGATAAGGAAAGAGTCTACATCTCTGTATTCAACAAACCGAATTATTCTCGACGAGCGCAGGATACCACATAGCACGCATAACGCGGCATTTATGCCATTACGCGTTTCGCTATTCTACCATGGGAATAAACGTGTTACACTTCCTCGTGTCTCGACGCGGCATTAAGAAATGAATCCAAGAATGCAACTAACGGCTACGTCTAACCAGCAACGGTTTTACAATTTGTTCCGGAAGATATCGAATTATGACGGAGAATCGAGCAATCCACGGTGATCTGGCAATCTGGAAACAAGATTCTAACAAAAACGAAACTTCGACTTCGATCTTTTCGTACAATTTGTCTTTGCAATTAACAGTTTCGCACTGTTCAAAGATCCAATCGAGGACGTTTACACGTTTATTTCCCTCGTCTAATAGACATCTATCTGTCGATTAGATAACCGCGTTGTAATGCAGAACCATTGTATTCATCCAGCGTACCACCTACGTAAAAATAACCCATTCCACGTGCCGCGACACCGAAACGACTTCACAGCTCGACTTCATATCGTGTGCCACTCGATTGTTACTGCATGATCCACACTCTCGTTTACACACGGGATAATACATCGAATCTTGGAGTGGTGTTGAGGTTGTTCGAGACGTGGCAAGTAGTTTTGGATCTACCGTGAACGAAGTAACAGGATAAAGAGATTATGAATTCTAATGTTAGCACGGTCCCAGGTATTTTAATGGAGAAACGATATCTACACAGTGTCGAGAAAGCACCGGAATGTTTGAAAATCCTAGGACGTTAAAAGTAATAAATGAAATAAGAATCTCGTAGTTGCAATGACCGACTGTAACTTTCTCATGGAAAATACGAAACATTGTATTGAAAAGTACGGGGAAATTTCTAAAGCGATGTAATACGGGGGGAATATTTTATATCATTATATTAATTAAATTGACTTTAACATTGGCATTAAAAATAATGAAGGAAATAAGAACTTTATGATTTGCAATGACTGAATATAACCACTTTCTCATGGAAATATTGTATTGAAAAATATGGAGAAATTTCTAAAGCAATGTAATACGGGGGGAATGTTTTACATCGTTATATTAATTAAATCGACTTTAACATGCGCGTCAAAAATAAATGAAACAAGCATTCTATAGTTGCAATGTCTGAATGTAACTACTTTCTCATGTTGAACGTTACATGAAAAATATAAAATATCACACTGAAAAAAATACGGAGAAATTTCTGAAGCAACGCTCGGAAAGAATATTCTACATCGTTACACAACCAAATTGATTTTATAACTGAAAGTGATTTTAGCGTGGGTAACCCAGAAAATCGGGCTTCTTCAGGTGCAACGCTGATGCAACGAAAATTAGCGATTGGTTGATTTGGGTCACGTGATTCGTGAGGAGGCGTGGGGTAGACCTCGAGTGGGAGTGGCGTTGTCTGGTACTGAGCGATTGCGCCTCTAATTTGTTTTCTATCGATTCAAATGTTTGCGTGTCAATAAAATTTTATGCCAAAAAAGTCGTCTTCATTTGCTTCTGGGCCTTTCAGTGAAACGAATCGTACTGAAGTACAAGTCGTGCAGTTTTTTAACATTAACACGGTACAAAATAATAAACGAAATGAGAATTTTTTATCCGCAATGACTGACTGTAACTACTTTCTCATTTTATATAAGAGAGATGAAATATTATACTGGCAAAAATACGGAGAACTTCTGAGGCAACGCGCACGGGGAGAATATTTTACGTGAACGTGTCACAGGTGTGCGCGGATGAGGGGCGTGGGCTGGTACACGCAAGAATTCGCATCGTTTCTGCTGCTTTCCTCAGCTGTCGAGAAACAATCCGCGGAGTGCACGATCTTTAGTAAGAAGAGCAAACGTGAATTCCTCGCTTCTTGCGTCCGGTTCTTCAACTAGAAATGACATCGCCCGCTAATTCGACGGGAAGAAACAAGTTGCAAAAGTCTCGACACGGTCCTTTGCAATCTCGCGAAACAAGAATGGATTAGCTATTGTCTGGCTAGCCCGTATCGGCCTACGTGGCAACAGCAACAACGACAGCTTCCATTCAGTGGCCGAGAAAACGCTTAAGCGAGGTCGAAGGTTTCATCGACCTCGCTAGCGCAAATTACTCAGTTAAATTGTCCGTGTTCTTCTCTGACTCTCCTTCTCTCTTCTTTCATTGATATTCCCGTGCAACTCCGTCCTCCTTTCGCTACAGATTTCGATCGATCAATTTTAATCTGCACTCGCGAGACGCCGCTCGTCGTTCACGAAGCTCTCTGCAAGATTGTTTCGTCGAAGCAAGACGTTGCAGAAAATATAGATTGCGGGATCTCTCGAATATTAATATACAGACTTTGGTATTTAAATTCGGGGCACCTTGTACAGCAATAAGGGTACTCGCAAGTAACGTTATTTTACTGTACAATAAAATTTTATTATATTTAAATTACTGCCACTGGATGACGATGTTTATTAAATTTGAAAAAAGAAGACATTACTTATGGGTGATAGTACAAATTGTGAAAGAGACACTTTACTTTTGAATAATCTTGGTATATTTTTTAAGTAATAAATTCTTTTTTTTTTTGGAAGTGAGAATTTTGAGCTCTTTTTTAAAACTTCGTCGCTAACAAATCTCTGTCAGTTCACGTGTATTATACGTCTCATTCGTAATTCTGCAACACTCATTGTCAGTACGAAGCACGAACACGCAAAATCGTTCTTCAAAAAGAGGGACCCACGTCCCGGAGTGCGTAACGTTTCACGTTGCTTTTGAAAACGTTTGCCAGATCCCTTTAACCGGCACTTCTCTAAGGTCCGATCATTGTTCCGCGTATAATTACAACGGTTCCTTTTCGTTGGCAGAAGTGGCACGAGGACGCGTGATGAATGAAAGCGAAAACGGACGTAGGTAGACCGGGAATGGACCCGCTCCGAAACGATCGTAATAAAGTTCTATTGACGTTCCAAATCCTTCGGTTAGTCATTGAACCGAGTGTATTCAGATTCTATATTGGTGTATTGTCGCATTTTGAATAGAGTTTCTAATGGGTTTGGATCGATTTCCTTTGAATCGACGTGAATAATGGAGCACGTACGTACATGTGTAGCACAAAGGATGATTCGAAAGTTTAATGATTGAAAAACGAAACACGCGTTATCTCGAAATTAAACCGCCACCTCTTCTCAACTGTGTGCGTTATCAGCGACGTGGCGCTAAATCTTACAATTTATCACAAAGGTTAGACTGTCTTGGAAAGTGTATTAATTTCAGGACCGCTTCTTTGTTCTTCAGGTTGTCGATCGGTAAAAACTTGCATGTTTAGTTGATGTCTATTTTCTGGACAATAATACGTTTCACTGTCGATTGAACTTTGTACAAATCGCAAGTTGGGGGATCGTCTCTGTTTGTAGACGAGTCGTATCCTTGAGATTAACAAATTGGTAATTTAATAATTCTGCCTCTCAATTTTTAAAAATATATCTTCCTATCAAAATCTCGTTTCCATTAAAATTTTCTCGGTTCCTCGCCTGCGAATCATCCTCTAAGTGGTCGACAATTTAACGCAACTTTCAAAGTTGTACGCCACTCTGCGTGAACAATCGATCACGGCGGAGGGCAGGCACGAACACAGAAGGGAAATGTTCGACCGAATTCGAGATAAAAGGAAAATAATTACCCTGGAACAGGGAGTTTGTATAGAGCTGTCAGGCACCGGTGCGCCGCGCGCGTAATTGTAATTAGTTGCACGGTGTATGAATTCACCGGTCGCGGGTACCTTGAGATCCACGGGCAATCTTGTTCCATGATCTGTCGCAGCGACCGAGGTTTATTATACGAGTCATAAATCGAGATCGGTATCTGATTGGCCCGGCGACCCTAAGGTAGCGGTTCACTTAGCTAATCCTTTAGACGCAGGAAGGAATGGAAGGGGAGGGAAGGGGAGGGGGAGGACACGGCACTGGCTCCATTAAATTGTAATTCATAACAGGACAAAGAAAGAAAACGGCCGCTGACTGTTGCGCTCTTTCCCCGGGCATTGGCAATTATCTTGCCAATGTGACGTCACAGGTCTCTCGATCGTGATCGGAAATCACGTGCATCGGCCGACGAACAATGAGGATTTCTTGTCGATCCGTTGTACCGCGAGGAAAGCACCGGTTCTTTCCTTGATTATCGATCATCGGACGTATCGTTCGTCCAGACCAGCGTACGATCGCTTCATCCGATAGAGCGTACTGTTTGAAAATCCGTTGACACTGGTCACTTGGAATTCGGTAAAAAATTTCATCGACCTTTCGCTAATGTCTCGGGCGTATCAAGCGATGTATCACAGTCGTTGTCGAGAATTACGTTACTGTTAAGGAGAAGCTGAAGGTAATGGTCATGAAGGTAAAAATAAAAATTTCCATCGTCAGAGATAAAATTGTGTGTGACACGGAAGGAGAAGGTGACTCCACTTTCGGATGATTTTAAAAATTAAAGGCACTATTTCGAACGTGCTATAAATCGACTATGCTCATTGTTTGAAATTAACTTTTTTTTACATCAAGCGAAAGATCACATTTTTCTTATAAAGTATAAAATAGAATACGTAAGAAACTCCTTACCGCAAATCCTCCAATTTCCTTTTTCTTCTAAAACTAACTTTTTTCCACGTCAAATGAAACGTCACATTTTTTCTAATAAAATAAAATACACGAGAAAATAATGTATCTATCCGCTATCTCACTGGAAATTCTCTTAGTTTCTCTCTTAGTTTACGTAGTATTCATTTCTTTATTACGGATTGTAATAAAATTGAAACAAAAAGAAAATCTCTGCGATTTGAGATAAGGAAGCATCGCAGCGACAAGGAAGAAAGTACCGCGGCTGTTAAGTGACAACTACAAAAAATCCTGTCCCCGACGACAATACAAGGGTTTACAAAAAAGTTTGCTCGCTGCTCGAACGTCGTCACATTCATCACCTCAAAAACGGCCATTATCCTGGACGGGCGCAAAATGTCTAATGGCTTCTATTTCTTTCGTGCAATTAAAATATTCCATTAGAGAGGTAATTTCCTTGTAATGGTATAAAGGATATATTTACGAGGTAGGTACAGGACGGTTTAGAAAAGATTATTCTAACAGTTCTAGAATATAGTGGCTTTATAGCGGAACACGTCGCCACGTGACGGTTTAATCGAATGTAATTCGGAGAAGGCGGAAAGATGAAAGAAACGCAAGGCCAGTCCTGGGTCATTGCCGTCATGCGAGCTTCGTCCTCACGTAAGCCCCTCTGTGTGTCTGTCCGTCTATACGGCGTACGTCCACATCTACTCTGCCCGACTATGTGTACTGCCGATCACTATACTTAGAGCCTTCTCTATCGTTACGTACCGGGTGATCTAACCAACCGAGCGATCGTCCTTCCTCCTTTCTCCACCTTGTGAAATAATCCGACAATTTCGTTTTTGCACAAGTACGAAATACGATACACAATAACGCGGAAACTTGGTGGTTCGAGCGATAAATTTTAGCTATTGCAAAATTTTCAGAATTTCGATCGATCTTGTTAGGTAACTCTCGCCTAGGTCCAAGGCAGAGGATACGAAAGCTTTGTTCCACAGTCTCTCCGGAATCAATTGACCGCTCAAGGCTATTGACGAGCTATCCCCCCACCGCCATTTATCCAGCCGGCTGCTCCTGTGTCTCGTCCGTTCCGAAGTTTCTCTCCCGAGATTGTTCCTAGTAGATAAAGACGCTAAACGGTCGGTCAATTTCGGACAGACCGATGGAATCACGCAATACAGCAGCCCAATCTCGTTACGTATCAAAGGATCTACCTCGGAACAAAACCAAGAGGGAAAAAAGAAAAGAAATATCTCCTAATCCTTGAAAGTTCTAAAACTATTCTTATGTCGTAAGCGTTCTGAAGTGCTCCCTTTCTCCACCAGAGAGAGAGAGAGAGAGAGAGAGAGAGAGAAAGAGAGAGAGAAATATGGATAAAAGTTGTTCCCGTTATCAGCCGTTCAATTGGAAGAAGCAATTCGAAACACAATCGGATCCTATTGATTCCCAAGTAAAATATCATTCTCTGGTATAAACGGCACTGTAATACACGGGATTCGAATTTCCGCGAGGCAGATAGGAAATCTTGAAGCTACACTATGCTACACTATGCTACACACCGTAGAATCGTAGAGAACCTCCGGGGGATAAAACGCTAGCTAGATAAAACGGAAGAGAAAGAAAGAAAGAGTGAGAAAGAGAGAAAGAGAAAGAGAGAGAGAGAGTGCAAGGATAGTTGTTACTGCATATGGCTCGGTGACTGAACCAAAGGCGTGGGTGTTGTTAGGTGGTGTTCGAACCCGTACCTGTGCGGATACTAAGTGCACCGCGGGTATTTGTATGTGAAATAGCGCCTTATAACGCTATCTCGTTGGGAAGGTGCGATATATTGCGAACCCGGTCTTGTCCACGTTGTCGCGTAGGAGTCTTTACCAGTATCCGCCAGGGTGTATACCCCGCCATTTTATTATTTCTCTTGCTCTCTCTCTCTCTCTCTCTCTCCTCTCTTGCTGTATTCCTCTCTTTCGTCCCAACTATCCTGTTAGTCCTTTTCTCCTCTCTTCACCTTCGTCTCCTCTCTGATTCAACCTTATTTTCTCTCCCTTTCCTTCTCTCCCCCTCCTTTCTAGCAACATCCTCTCCTTTCCTTATTCCTGTTCGTCGTGCACACCACGTTCGCGATACGATCCCGGTACACTTGCCAACAGCCGCCCTCTTTCCATTCCGGATCCACATTACACCATAGATTTATACCGCGCTCCGTATCTTCGCTCGCACACCACCGTGCACGCTCGAATTTTCGTATTAATTTCGAACAATAAACGGGATACAAACACGGAACGTACGATCGAGGTAAAGTGATTTTATACAGCCGATCATCAAAAGTGATTCAAGCTAAACCAAGGTTTTTAGGTTAAGTATATTACACGAGATTCTCTTTCGATCGAGCAAGCGAGAGACAGAGAGAGAGAGAGAAATTTCCCCTTTCGAGAGGATAGCCCTTGATGATACATCCCCGGGGGCAACACCTGCTCGTGATACGCCACTTTCCACGTAGATACTCGTACCTGCTGACGCGTCTACGTGTATTATATAATACGAAACACATATCTACTCCCATGCCAGCCTTCCCCGGAACGATGGCCATGGTGGTTACGTTGGTTACAGAGGTTATAGAAGTCCTGTGTGTCTGGGATGGAAGAGTGGCGAGTATTACGGCGAGAGCATGGTACCGGCCTAGGGTAACCGACTGGCGGGACTGATCAACCGTGACCCGAGTTGCCCAGTGAAATTACCCCGTGTGTACCTCGTGTTTCGCGTAGAACGAAAAACTCCGCGGAAAAAGGATATTAAACGCGGGAGGGAAAAATTACGCTACGCGGCTATTTATGAGAGAGACGAAGGGAAGAGAGGGAGTATCTCGTTTTCTTAGGTATGTTCGCAATTTGAAAGACTGATGGATTCTATCGAGAAGAGTGGCCTGGCGCCATTTTTCACTTACGCTGAAACGTAACGGGCAATTAGGCCCCGCGAGTCCCACGCGGTACACGCGCTGTTCAATTTACTTCCGATTTTATGGTTCATCTTATCGAAGTACCGATATTACTATGTAATAGACAGTTAAAACGGAACGTCGACGCGGGAAAAGATTCGCTTTTCACGATTACGGAAAGCGCGGAGAAGACTCTGCTACAATGGCGAAACGATTAACCTCCATTTTGAGGGTCGGTGTCACTTCGAGGCAACAGTTATGAATTCGCAAAAAATTCTCGATCGAGTCGCGAATATTCAAGCGTGTTTCAAAACATTGCAATTTTCAAAATACAAAGTACTATTGTAAATGTTCGTTCGAAGAAAGTTCAATTTAATTTATGAGTGCAAAAGTTTCGTTTGATCGAAAACTCGACAGTGTTAAACAGTGTTCCTACTTTACCGACGTAACTTTGCCGAGAGAAAATATGACAAAAATGTCATACAAACATACGCTCGAAAATTCTTCGCTGAAATATAACAAAAATTCAAAATGACAGTCATTCGGAATGAAAGCGTTATTCACAAAGACGGATAGACCGAGGAGGATTCCAATTCCTTGGCCTCCAAAGTCACCAGACTTCGCGCCATTTTACTTCACGACTTTTACTTGCGGCGGAATGTTAACGCAAAGGGTAATACGCGTGAAGAATTAATAATGCGTTTAAAGAGAGCAAAATAAATTTTTGACAAATGTCAAGTTGCATTCGTAGAAATGGAACTAACGTAAGTAAATATCAACTGTTACTTCGTTAAATTTTCGTTATAGTTTCTTCAGAATTTTTGAGCGTACGTTTATATACGACATTTTTTATTTTCACTCGTAGAATGAACTTGCACCAAATATCCTGCAAATGTTCAAACGCTTCCCTATTACGTGCATATTCTTTCGTACGTGCAATTAATTCCGACATCCTGCGATAAATTATTGCTCGTAATCCCCTTAATGGGTTAAGTGCAAAGGGGGAAAAAAAAGAAAAACGATTCCATTATTTTCCACTATTACTGAAAGCACATTGTTAGGGAAACGTTCGTCGGACGATGCCGAAGAGACGTGCGTGACCGTGACACGTGGGTTACGAAGGAAGGGAGAACAGACCATAACAGGATACTCGCGATGTTAAGCACTTCCGTAATGTATTGCGTGTCTTCTTTGTTTTCCAGCTATTCGCCTGCCTTCGAGGAGAGTTCTAGGCGACTTCGGCGTACGTCTCTAAAAGTGAATACTAATTGCGGAACGTGGAAAGCGTAAAGGAATGGCGATATACCGGCGAGTACGTAAATACGTTAACGACTGTGCGTTTGTGAAACGAATTAAGGACGATGGAGGAAGACGAATGTATCGACGAGTGGTTTCTTCATTTTTTTTCGTATTTTCTGGTATTTTAACGATTGTATCTTGCAGATTAATCGCGGCAGAGATTGTTTTCACGGGGCATTTATCATGGTGATGACGTTTGCTTTATTCGCCGTGAAATATTATTACCGCGATCGTTCTTGCCTTTCGTTGGATTGTTAGAAATACTGATTCTTTTTTTTTTTTTTTAACAGAAAAAAAAGGTAATTCCACCTGTCTCGAAACATTTCGAATCGACTAATTTCGAGTGTGACGTAACGCGACGTAACAATAATTTCACACGAATTCAACATGCTCCAAGATAAGAACGAGGAATTTCCTTTCTCACACGCAATATATAGAGCGCCGGCCGACATTTCTTTTCTTCCCTCGGGTCTTCTGTCTACAGAAGAATTCCCACAAATAAGGAGCACACCAAGTTCAAGCGTCCAAAGCATCGCGCTAATTGAACCACACACGACACCGCTAATTCCTATTTCCTTCTTGAGATCAAAAATATTCTCCGCGATACGCGAGGTTCCGTCGTAAATAAAGATATACATGTAAGAATTCTCACTGTGACGCTGCGTTAGCGTCATGCGAGAATCACCCATTAGTGACAGCTGACACCGCACCGACGTCACGTGCGTTAACTAGTAGTGTGCAATTACCATTGCTAGATTTCGCGCGCGGCAGGAAATTGCTATTATTAAATTTCATGTAGAGTTGTAAATTTTTCAATGTTCCTCTGCGCGCGAAAACAAGAGACTCGAATTTGTTAAAATTTCCACGAGTATTCACGTTCGATCGTCACGGTGTTGAAACGATCTAAAGAACGCACTGTTCGAAAAAACAGGATCCGGGAGACTACGAAGACAACACGAAGAAAATAAAACATGATAAAAACGACAAAAGAAGGAAATAAAATAAATAGAATAGAAATAGAAAAAGCGGAGAATTCCACATATACAGTGTAACAAAAACGCATAACCTAGGAGAAAAAGAAAAATACTTAAAGTAGTACAAATTACTATTAATAATGAGAACAATAGATCAACTAAGATTATCAGTACATTGAAAAAGGAATAAAACAAACAATACAAAAAGAAGATACACGTTCAATTGCAATATATACAGAAAAGAGAACTTAAATTCTCGAATGCTAGAATGTCCCATATTCGACCAACTAAAGGAAACAATAGAGCAAGTCCAATAAAATTAATTTAAACGATAAAAAGTGATACAATAAAAGTGATACAAATATGCTTAAACGTAAGAGCTTTTTTCGCACCAACCAAAAACAAGAATACTCAAGTGCAAATATATTTTATACACATATGTGAAATATTATTGGATATATAAAACAAGATGTTCCTATCTTATATATAGTTACTAGAATTAAGCGTAGATAATCAATTAAAATTTATTATATATATAAATTTGAAGATTTGCAGCAGATATAAACCTGATATGCGCAAATAAAATAAACCAAAAAAAAAAGAAAAATAATTAATTCAACTAATTGTAATTTCCAGTATGCTAAAATCGTAGAAACTGTTCGGTATTGTCCGGTGACAGAGAGGGTCATAGGCTGACGCGAGCGCTGAAGCGAAATCGCAAGGAGGAGACACGCAGCGTGCGTATGCCGCATCTAACAAGCATACAGAACCGCGAATCTAATATCATGATCTTTCCCTTCGGCTTGGTCTTTGGCTCTTTCCTGACTTTTCCATGCGGAGAGCTCGTTACAGAGGCATCACGCCGATCCGTAACGAGATGGAGAACCGGCGCTCTTGTTCACGCACCGCACCACCGCCAGCGTGGTTTCACCAAAGGCCCAACATGGATCGTGAAATCGCGATGGGGTAAAAAAACGATTTTTCCTTCACGCTTTGGAAAATACACGCGAGGCGAGTAGAAACGAGAGAGGAAAAGTACGTTTCCCTTCTCTGCCGTGGCTAATAACCTCCGCTGAAAAACGTACCAAAATGAAATCCGATTGATTCGAATAATTTTCTAATACACGATACAATTAAGCTATCAATTAAAAAATTAAATCTCAGTAATCTCTCAATCTTCGCCAATTTATGTCTTCAACAGACTTTTAGTAGAGCAATCGCGCGAAAAACAACAACTTGCGTTCCGTTTTCTAACTTCGAGAAACAGAAACCAAACGCAGTATGGTATAATTAAAGTATCATCTTTTGATGCGAGTGAACTAATAAGCAGATAGATACATCCTTAGCATCCGGGCAATTATTTTAATAAAGTCCAATTTCCACCACCAGGCACAAATCCTGCCAAAGGATTGCAAAAGGAGAACAGAAACGATTATTACCAATGATAATACACGCTCGAGAGCGTTTATGCTTTCAAACGCGAAGAAACCATTTTCACATCGACTAAGCAAATTAAACGAAGTTTTCTAAAACACGATTTAATTACGATGTTTGCTCAACTTCGGTGATTAAATTATGTTTTTTACTTCGTTTCACTTTCCCTCCTCCCCCTCTACGACTCCCTTGGGATATCGAGAATCTCCGCGAAGATCATCATCGTACGTACACGTACGTATTTACGTCTGATCGCCATGCGTGGCTGAAAACACTCTAACGCTCGATAACCCACGGTTTCGAGAATTACTCCTCGAGACGTAAATGTCGGTTTCTGTGGATGGCCATGCGCGGAGTTAAAACGCGAGGGCTGTTGCGTGCAGAGCGGATGCTACCATCGTCGTGCATTTTAGCGAGGATCGTTCGTTATAATTGCTTCTAACCATACGGTGGTATCGAACTCGGAAGTAGTTATTGATCCAGAGGGTGAAAAACTCTGTCGGACTCTCTCTCTTTCTCTGGACGTTCCGCGATCCCGCGATAGCACTTTTGAAATAGAAAACCAGATAACGGGAACGATCAAAGTTTGAGGATACAAAGAGTCGGGTTGTAAAATTCTTCGAACGACTTCATGGTCGGCGAGTAACAATTTTTGTTATTTACAATATCTTCCATTGAGAAATTTCGCACTCTTCGCGTTATTCTACTATTTATTATTTAGAACTTTCAATGTTTGTTGGTAAATTTTAGTCTTAGAAAATTTTACCATTCTTTGTAATAATTTTCCTTAACTCTTTGCATTCCAAATTATTTTTCAATTATTATTTTCTTTTTGTTTTTTTTTAACTGGCAATTTAAAAATGTCGAGTGCAAAGGATGATTAAAAATTCTAAATAAGACTTTTTCCAACTCCTTTTTTGTCGTCACAGCTATCGTAACTAACACCTACTCCGTATATGATGAAACAAAACAGAAAAAAGATAACCACGGTCGAGGAGGTTCTTCATCGCTCATTGAGAACGAGCGAGATCCCCATTAGAGGCATGAAAAGGAGAGAATCGAAGGCGTTTTGTCGGGAGAAAAACTTGTTGCGCCTCGGTGTGGATACGATTTAAACGACGGAACTTCCTTTACGCCGTGTAGCGTAAACACAAGTCGCTCCTTAAAGGAGCGTTCACGCCCATCGGTATTCAGATTCGTGACTAGGAATCGAGATTCACTGACCCGTGACTGGCCAACGAGTAGAATAGGGTAGTAGTCTAGGTAGCCTGGTGCACGTTGCACGAGGACGACGCCCCGTTCTCCCAACCGCGACTCCCACGTCCTCGTGGCATCAGCGAGGAATTACTATATCAAACGGCAGCGTGAGAGAAAGAAAGGGACGTTTCTCTCTTCGACGTTAATGAAACAACACGTTAGTCACGTCTGCACGTTTCATACTCTGTGTCATTTCAAACTCCGCTGTTGTGAAATCCCCCCTGTTGCGTTATTCAGATTCAGAAGGTGTTCAAGGGGAAGCCTGTGACTAAAATCATTTCTCCATTTTCTTGTTATTATTATTTATATTTTATTTTTTTTTATTTCTAATTGGTTAATTTCTTGGAAAATTAATTAGAATGTTGTTCGTTTCGAATAAAAATTGTTTTCGATAGATTCTGAGAAGACTATAGATTGAAGAAGTTTTCGTTAAAAATAAAATTGTCAGTTCTTCAATATTGTCAGATTATATAATTTTTTGGCAAATTAATTAGAAAGACGAAAGTTCTTCCTTTCGAATAAAAATTGTTTTCGATAGATTCTGAGAAGATTATAAATTGAGAAGAAAAGAATTATCAATCCTTAAATATTATCAGATTGTTTCTTGGTAAATTAATTAGAAAGACGAAAGTTTCATCGGGCTATTATTTCGATCTATAGCTTCTGAGAAGACTATAGATTGAAGATCGATAGATAAACAGATTTTTTTCTCATTTAAAAAAAAAAATTGTCAATTCTTCGGATTATATAATTTTCTGGATTAATTAATTAATTAGAAGTCCTCCGTTTCGGGTAAAAATTGTTTTCGATAAATTCTGAGAAGATTATAGATCGAAGAGAAGTTTTTCGTCCCCTATAAATTATCAGTCCCCTATAAATATCGTCAATTTAATGCAGTCAAGTTGTTAATTTGGGATAAATCTAGCGAATATCGACAATATTGACAAACTCTTGAGAAACGGCGTACGAAGAAGAAATTCCCATTACTCTTCGGGGGGACAGCTCGAAAAAGGCGGCGCAATGTGTTGAAAATAAATCATGCCTATAAACTCGAGCAAGTACATCGTTATTACTCGGAGTGCGCAGCAGGCCGCATTGTGAACCGGCGAGAGAAAAGAGTTGATGGCCAACCACGCAGCCGGACTATAAATAACGAAATTTCGTAAAAGCGCATCTACATTCCACGCGGCGCGCAGAGGACACGTGCGGAACGCGTCTAAAACGAGTTTAAACTGTGCCGCATCACGGCGCGCTTCTTTTCATTTTCCGGCTTGTACATCACTGTCGCGTTTCGTTTCGGGGGTACGACCGGTACCGGTCGTCTTTCCATTTGCTTCAGTATCGGCCGTTAGCCCCTGATTAGTCAGATCTCCCTTTCTCTTTCTCTCTTTCTCTCTTCTTCGTCGAACGTACACGCGTGTTCTGCGTGTGCACCACACGACTTTCGAAGAGATGGGATCGAGTAGCTCACAAGTGAGTAACACCCAGTCGTTGGATTCAAATTCGTCGAAAGTTTCTTCAATAATGGTACTCGCAAGTACGCTCGAATTTTTCATTTAATATTGAAAAAAGAAACGATGCAGACTCGAGTCGCGAGGTTACACACTAGGACACTCGATCCCATCCCTGATCGAAAAATAAGCAACATGGATTCGAACTCGTCGAAAGTTCTTCCACTCGAATCCAAGTTTTGAATATTTTATCTAAGTCTTGAAGAAAAGAAACCATAGGCTCGTTGTAAACTTGGAAAGTCGTGAACTTGGATAATCGGACTTGACTCGGATTCGCAAGCGTACAACACATTGTGACTTGATCCCATCCGTAGCCAACTACGACTTCTTTTATCCCATCCTCGTTCCACCGTGCATTTCTCATCTTTCCCCTAACCAAACCCCGACGTATGCACAGCACACGTTGGATGCTTATTTTTCTCCACATTTTGTTTTTCTGACCCGTCTTCTCAACTCTATTTTTCACCCTTTCGTCCGCCCTGTCCCTCTCCGCCTCTTACACATTCGTCTTTCTCTCGTTCGCTTCTCGCCTCGCGGTGCCTTGTTGCCGAGGCTGAAAATACGAGAGCCCCGGCCGGACTCTCCCGATTCCCCGAGGTGCAGTCATTGTGTCAAAGCGATTCACGCGCGCACGCACACGCCGGGAATTTTTGAACGATCTCTCTTTGAAGAAAGAGAACTTGACAAGACCGGAATGGGCTGTCCCGATGGGGAGTCGGCTCCAGTTCCTTGGATCTACGGATAATTGGTCGAACATTGGATCATCTCCACTGTTGAAAATCACGCAATGCGAGAATGGATGATACATCTTCCTTTCTATGTCTTTTCAGCTCTCAGCCCATGAATTGGGCATAGCGAACGCTATAATGTGGGAAAGAATTAAACCCACAGTTTATAATGAATAGTTTGTTTATATTTGAGTAATTAAGGAAATTAAGTCCGAATACGGCGATGACAAAGAGATATGCCTACACGCTATCACGATTCGCATACTTTCTCAAGATCTGCTCGCTACTGTCACGGCGGGAGTCTGGTCGAGTTCCAAAAATAAATGCGCGACAATTTGACAAATCGTAAGAAATTATCGACGTGTTACTGACTTAATTAGGCATTAAACTGAAGTTTTATTTTTTGGGTGATATTTGTATAAATTTTCGGAGAATTTTGGGAAGTAGTGAGACTTTATTGCTCTCCCAATCTTATGCTTAACACCTCTGTCTTCATACGCACTTTACACACACGTACAAACCATACTCTCGTATTTTACATCTTAAAACTAGGACGACTAGACAAACAATCTAGTCTCTCAAGTCTGACTTTTTGTCGCTGTGACAATCGCATCGGACACGCAGCAGGCGATAGTTGCCTCGCTCTTGGACCGCACAGGAAGAAATTCTGGACGACGAAACTTTTGCACCTCGCAATAAAACCTGTTCTCGTACTTTCAATGATCGCTACACGTTGTCAAAGTTTATCGTCAATTTTCAACTCAAACACCCTGTAGATCAGGGGTGGCCCACCGTGGCGCATAGAGCAAGTTTTGATAATAAATAAAAAGAATGATATAAGATATAAAAAATATTGAAATTTCACACAACTTCGAAATTTAGTTTTGTAAATGCCCTCCCTCCTGTTCCAAGTGATGTTGACTTGATAAATTTTTGGAAAAAAATTTGAAAATATCTCTAGATAGCGAACAAGCTTTCTCCTCCGTGAAATTAATTAAGAACAAGCACCGAGAGTCTAAAATAACCGATGAGAATTTAAAGAATTCGATGATTCTCGCTACAACAGAATTAACCCCGGACATAAATAATTTGGTCAAGAGCATAAACAAGCTCATAAATTCCATTAAAAAGCAAGTCTCCTATTTTGTCTCTTTCCAACGTCTTTCTCATATATTTACTATTTGTAAACATGTTTTTGCTATTAAAATAATTTAGTGGCGCATATCGAAATTCGCTCGAGAGAAAATTGGCACGCAGGGTACAAAAGTTTCACCGCTCCTGCTGTGGATCGAAGACCAAGGAGAGCGTACGTGGAGATACGTCGCGTCTCATTGTCAGAGGAAGAGAGGAAAGAAAGTATAACTGGCGATTGCGAACGGGAGATCGCCTATCAGGGGGGGGGAGAAAAGGCTTAAGGTCTGTTTGGGGGGCTTAATCGTTTCGCGATAGGATCGCGATATTTATCTCGATCGCACAATTAACCCTGCAGCTAACCGGGGCGACATAGTAATTGCCGACTATCTGTTGAACGTTCGTTCAACGATGCACGTGATCGCAAATTTGAACGGGCGATGGACGCGAGATTTCCCGCGCCGAGGCGGGATACTTTATGGATCTCGCGCGGACGAGAGATTTCGGAACGATTCCACGCTCGTTCCGCGAGATGCGAAACGCGATGCAACCGGATAATAACAGGTCGCAAATTAGAAGAAATATCCGCTCGCGAGTAGACACGTTCGCCAGGTGTACGCGAGGAATCCTGTTTTGCCAGCAATCTCTTTCGACTCGCGTCTGTCGACTCTGAGAATTGTGACGACTTTCGTTGATATTCGGACGCTAAATATTGAAACTGTCGTAATTTTTTTGTAAAGAAAAGAAAATTGTACAGTAACAATCTTGGTCTCGTTTATTTTATTCTTTATTTTACATCACGTAGCGGGTAGATAAGTGAGGATTCTTCTCTAAAAAAATACAAATTGTCATAATAGAAATAATAAAGACATTGAAAAATTTTTTTCACGACTGAATCAGAGCCTCCAGCTTACAATAACCTTCGAAAACTTGATGTATGATTTTTTTTCGCCATTTTACTTTGAACATTTGATTCACAACAGATAACAAAAATTCGAGAAATCGTAACATTATTTGTTTTCACTTGATATTTAATATTTAAAGTCGAACTGGAGACAGAAAATTGTACAGAAAGAGAAGGCATCAATCTACAAATTCATCGTGGAGTCAGTCATGAAAAAAAATTTTTTGTCAATAGTTTTCACATGGTATGAGAATTTGTGGAAAGAAAGGTGTCTTCACTTTGCCATCTGCTATGCTAAGAACATCTTGAAATAAAAATAAACGAACGACACACTGAAAGCGGAGGCTTCAAATTTTGAGACGAGCTCAACTTTATTATTGCACGATTTCTTTTTACAGAATTATAATAGAATTTCAATATTATAGCGTTCGAATATTAATGGGAGAGATCAATTTTCATAGAAATTTCTTAATTAATATTTACGTCAAAATTAATCCTGCAGTATTTGTTTTTTTCTTCTGTTGAAAGACGATTTAAGTTTTTCTCTTTCTACGCTCAAATTTTATTTTTGCGAAATTTTTCAATTAGATACTTCTTACTTTTAGAATATCGAGATAAAGATTGAACCTTGCGGGTTTCCCTTGTTCTTTACAAGTTTCGTCTCCTGAAATTTCCTAATTAAAGTACTTTTCAATCTTGATATTAGAATACACGTTTAATTCCTGCTGGAAGACTCTTTGAAAGAAACGCGAGCCTTTGTGGAATTAATCGCCAGAAAACGCATTATTCTTGCTCGCAACGACGCTCGGTTACAAGTTAATTCCACGTTATGAGAACCAAGCGACCTCGAGGATGAAATTCTACTCTGTGAGAGCCACCCAAGTTTCTTCCAGCGTTTAAACAATTTTCTTAAACAGTATGCGCCGCGTTTAATCAAAGAAAGCGGAGAAATCGCGTTTCTAAAGTTTATCGCGTAAAAGAAATCACGGTCTTGCGCAAGTGGAACTCGAAATTGCACGAAAACTGATTGACAGATATATATATGTGTACGTGTAACTAATGACTTGGTTGTTTCGATTCGAAATGTTTCCGCACGAAGAAAGATTTCAACCAAGACGCGAGCAAAAACGACTGAAAGTTAATACCAAACTTTTAATTACCCTGTAAAAGCGTGAAAGAACCGATTAGAAACTCCGATATCATCTTCTTTCGCTAACTATCGTGGTCTTACTGCGCTGGATGTGCACTCCTGACTAATTAGCAATTTTCGAACCGTTAAAGCAACTGGACGCAAAGAAATTCCAATATATCTCTCGTTGAACAATTCGAAATAATCCAAACGAAATAAATCGTTCGATCGAAGGAGAACGAAAAAAATGAAAATTTTCCAATTTCGTTTGACGATCCGAGAGAGAAAAATCGCGATTTTTAATTTCGTTCAAAAAAAAAAAAAAAAAAAGAAAAAAACTGAACAACGATCTAAATTGTTAAAAAAAAAAAAAATTGGCGACTATTAATTTAAAGAGAAGAGAGAAGAGACAGAGAATTGTTGATACTGACACGAGGCTCTCAACGAACGAACGCAATGTACAGTCTAATGTACAGTCGATAAATGATTTTATAGAACGGTATCTGTTTTTTACCGAGAGGATCCAGGTTGTCGAGCTCGAGGCAGCAGTCGTCGTACCGAGAGTCGCCGGGGGACGCGTCTCTCGTACCGTGTAATTGCGGTCATAAACCTAAAGGCTGTTTAATAATATTCATCGGCACAATAAGATGCCATATTTCGAATCGCTATCCAAGCGCCGATATTCCATTCGGTCGATCGGATAACAGTGTAGCATTCATGCGAGAGGAATTTATGGCGAAATATAAATCCGAGACCGTGCAGCATCACTGGCAAGTATCCCAATACGATAAACAGTGAATTTTAACTTCGTTTCGGACCTTCAAGTAGAGCGAACGAATCTCCGTTATCCGTTGCAGATACGAATAAATTTTATTTGCCAAAGGACCATAAATAGTGACATTTCTTTTTTTTTTAATTTCTATTTCTTCTGGTTATTTTAATGACTGACGAACAACAACGGTTGTTAATGTTTTGTTGTTTCTTATTCTCAACAGAGTGGCAGATATTTATGATGTGTAGCAGGATGGCCAAACTTTTGTACACTACGTGTCAATTATTTCTCAAGTGAGCTTCGATTCGCGCCACTAAATTATTTTAACAACAAAAATAGCAAGTGTTTATAGATAGTAAACATACAAGAAGAACATTAGAAAAAGACGAAATAACTTACTCTAATAAACATGTTAATAATATGTTACTCTGATACCCACTCTTACTCTAGATAATACTTTGCTACTGATCTATAGTTACTAAGATATAATATAGATATTTAGGTGTATAAAATAATATAAAACTTTTCCGTGTTTTTAAAAACGACAAGCGTAATTAAAGGTTCGAAAGTATTCATCTAGACTACACCCCATTCGCACTACAACTCCTTCTATGATACTTTACATACATCAGTCTTGCTGCATATACGCTGCTCGTACGAGAACGAGATTTCTCTCGAATAATAGAGATAAATTCTCCATTTAAACGTCGCGCCGTTCCGACGGGATTATTACGGATAAATATATTTATCATCGGGTGTTTTACGACCCTCCAACGCCAAACGATAAAAGAAAGAAACAGCGATACGCGCGTATTGCGAAGCGTTACACCCGGGAGAGAGTTGGTATTAATCCCGAGCGATATCGCATGCTAACCCTGTACCTGTTGCATTTGCGAAAGGAAAATTTATAGAGAAGTTCCGCGCCACGAGGACACGTCGATACGTCGTTTTGATGCAGTTCTCAACACAGGAGCAGTCAGTTCGTGCTGTTGCGAAACGCGCGGCCGCGGCGTTACTTAACCCGAATTTCGATTTGGACAAACTGGCCTACTGATAAACCCGCGATTACGTCACGTTTGTATACGCACGTTACGCAACGTGGACGCGGTTTTACGGTCAATTTTATATAGGGACACAAGTTGCAAAATATTCCCCGCACTGTAAATAAGACCGTCACCTGCTCCGAATTAGAATCGAACCGCGCCAATTTGAACGTACCTCACGCGTGTTCCATCGCTTTTATCGGATGTATTGCACACGCGTGCATTGTAACGAAACGTCGTTAACATAGTCATTGAATCTGACGTTAACCCCGAGTGTTCGATGAAAAGTAGTTGGTACACTGTAAGGATAATCGCGTTAAACGCGTAATCCAACTACGTATTTTTACGAAGATAATTGGAGGAATGGGATTCAGATGGAAAATTACTTTTAGTTGTTAAATGTTGTAAGAATATTTTACATATTTTTCCATGTTATGTACGTCGGTATATACTTGCACCTCCGAGTTTTCCATAAATAGCGCAAAAATCCGCGATCTAGTGATAAAAGCTAGATCTCTCTTGTTCAAACTCTACGAAACATATACTCGCACTAAACATACTTACATTTTTAAACGACGACTCGAGCTCCGTTACGATTTAATGAATTAAAATTCATACAATGAAATCTTTTTCCGTTGGCATCAATCGTAAGAAGAGAACTCGGTCGATGATCTCGTTTAGAATAGATGCACCTTGTGAAACGCAAGCAGATGAAAATAAACGCAGACGAACGCGGATCAAGAGCTGTTACTCAATTCACTTTGTGTTATCGCGGATTTATAGTTGTTGGATTATTATTGTAGCGGTACGACGTCCTGTTTATGGCATTTTCTACTATAATCAGCTGTGTTTTAACTTCTATTAATACCTATTCGTTCCCCTGACTGATTACAGGTCGTTTCAAACGTACGATCATCGTCCGTAGGCTCGATCAAAAATCGCCAGGAATGTACAAAGAATGTTTGCTGGAAAAATAGATTCACTGTTTCACGGAAAATTAGTTTTGTAAATTACTTTATTGTTAGAATAATTAATTAGAATAATGTATAATAATTATTTATTATTATAACAATAATAATTTATTGTTATAGATCAAAATAAATTACTTTGTTGTTTAGATTGCTCCAGCGAGCGAATAGATATAAAAAAAATTCGTCACAGATAATGTATAAAAATAGAATTTTCAAATAACACAGATCGTAATAAACGTGTCGTTTCTCCATAAAACATGCGAACAATAGACTGCACCCATAGTAATCTAATCACAGACAAGTGAAACCATCTTACAAATAGCCAGCTTAATTTCTACTCTGATAATTACACGAATTATCAATTTCAACGTTCACCGCGAGAGACGGGAAAGAACAGTTCCATCGCGCGAACGGTGGGTTAGGACACTAAATAAATAGATCGGAAAAATGGTCCCAGGATGGGGAAAAAATCTGACTTCCCTTCCTTCGCGAGTAGCGAGTATTTCCGCGTCGAGGAATGCCGAGACCGCGAGCGGAAACCGTAATTACGCGTTAAAGTAAATACGAGATCAGATGCGATTATCGTGTTAGAAATTGTGTCAGCTTTAAATGCCGCGTGGCCGGTGTGTGCCTACCGACCATAGAAAACATACCATACGTGCGCCATAATAGAGCATATTACAGCAATTCATCTCTAATCCGCCAACAGCGTAGGAGAACTCGAAACGCACTCCATTAACATACTTGAGCATTAAAGTGATCGCGCGTCTCTCTCGGCGCCGTGAATTACGCCCGGTGAATGCTTACGAACGAGTCTCGAAACGGGCGCATACCAATGATCCAACCAAGACTGACTTATTGACTCGCTCGGATTATTGGTCCGACTTTGTGTATCATCGAGGCACAATCTTCGAGAGTTGTTGACGATTACCGTCAACACTTCGGGCAATGACACTCGTCGAAACCGTGTCTGTGATTATATATTATCACTGAAAGTGACTTTAGCGGGGGTAACCGAGAAAATCGGGCCTCTTTGAGTGCAACGCTGATGCAACGAAAATTAGCGATTGGTTGATTTGGATCACGTGATTCGTGAGGGGGCGTGGCGGCGTCTCTTTAAAAACCAAAAATATCAACAGTACAATTCATTTCAGAATGATCACTATAATTGACTTATACTACTGCGATACTCTATGTCCAGTCGTCTCCGTGTACCAAGAAAGAACGAACAAAAAAAATTCTCATCTCTTCCGTACCGAGGTTGCGTCTAAATTCGCAGGAGCGACGAACTCGCTTTCACACTTTGTCAAGATTCAAGGTCAGCACCGTCCTCAACATTCACGGATTCGTCACGATGTCAACGGCCTTCCTTGCGGTATTATTTTTAAACAAGCGTCATTAAGATTAGCCGTGCTTTCTTTTCTAACCGCGTTGTAGCTCTAAGACGCCAGTTGATCGTCGCTTCTAACCAGTCGTTAGCCCACGCTCTCTGCGTGACTATTCGTCTCTGGTCGTTCAATTTCCACGATCCCAGATTTCGCCCCACTCGGAGCGAGTTCATTTCACTTCACTTTATTTCAACGTATTGAAACTACAAGTGTTTCGAATTTTATTCCAGTATATCAGCGTAAAAATTAAAAAAAATAAACATATCCATGTTGAATTTATGTTTCGAATTTTGATTCGAAATTTAAACTGAGTCAAGAGAAATTATATCCATAGGTAATGTCGTTTTTTTTTTCGATACTAAAATTTTATTTCACTGAAGAGTCAATACAGTTTTAATCTATGATATAATCTATGATTAACCGTAAGCATACTAAATGTCAATATATTTAACTAGAATATAAGTAATGTTAGAATATAGGTTATTATGTTATAATAAAATTAAATTATAGTCACTAGATGGCAATGTTTATTAAATTTGAAAAAAACGACATTACTTATGAATACAACGATCTCACTTGGTTTCATTTTAAAGCATAAGACCCTTACTTTGATAGTCGATCTGTTCTTTAAGATAATTTTAAATACCGCGCAGCCGATAGGAAGACGAAGATATTTTTTTTCTTGAAAAATATAAAAATGTAAAACGCAGTCAAAATAAAGGCTTTCTCGCTTCAAAACGAGACCAAGTGAATTTTTTTTAACATCAGTTTAAAATATCGACAATTTTTCAGCGTCGTTAGTTCAATTGTGCTCCTCGCTTCTCGCGTGGTATATTTAGACGCATGGCCAAATTTGGCGATTCTAATATTAAGCTTCCGTAAAAATATTAAGCTTTCACTTTCGTTTCCACAAAAACAGAGAGAAGACGCCGACGGTAGCCAAGCGAGGAAAATATAAGGTGCTAAACATAGCCACCCTTTTTTGAATTCTCGCCACACAAAACTCGACACCGCGAGGAGTTCCATTTTAGAACTCGTTTCGCTTCTTGTGCCTCGTTGAGACAGGTTCAAACACGCGACTACATCCACGACGGACTTCAATAAGCACTTCACAACCTCATAAGGCGCATCGAGGAAGATGGATCGCGACGGGACATAACACTTCAATTAAATGAAATATTAAACGCATTGTCGAGAATATTTATCGAAGTAGTATCGAAGAGAAAATTTCAGCTTCTTTGAAATTAAAAATTCGAACGTCTGAATATTGCTAGAAAGTCATTTGAGTATCACTTTGGTCAGTTACTTGGCTTCTTAAAAATTCATTTATTTGCTTCAACTTTGTTCGTTCAAGACTTGGATTAAATGGATATTCCTCTCGATGCGATCGCGTGCTCGACGCTCGTTCGACGAACGCGCGACATCTGACGCGAGTGTGTCAATGACTGGTGAAAGGTATCAATGGTTTTTCTTCCACTGACCCACGACAAGGAACTTTCAATCTCTAGCCATCTACACGACGTGCCTTTACTTACATAATCGTCGCAAGTATTATCCGTCGTCATTCAAACTGACGCAGAGAGCCTTATACGACCTCTTTCCCTTTCTGCATCTATGTACGTGCGGCAATCACTTCAATCAAATATTTCCCATTCACTTTTCTTCTTTGGCAGTATTTTTTTATTAAATACGCTATTATATTTTTTTCATATATATTATATTACATTTTTATTAAAAATGTTTTCGAATATATTTTTATCACTGAAAGTGATTTTAGCGGAGGTAACCCAGAAAATCGGGCCTCTTCAGGTGCAACGCTAATGCAACGAAAATTAGCGATTGGTTGATTTGGGTCACGTGATTCGCGAGGGGGCGTGGGGTAGACCTCGAGTAGGAGTGGCGTTGTCTGGTACTGAGCGATCGCGTTTGTAATTTGTTTTGTATCGATTCTAATGTTTGGATATCAATAAAATTTTATGGCAAAATTAACTTCAAAGTCTAGACAAGCTTCCAAAGAGCATGACATCTACGAAAGAAAAAAATTAGAAAGTTTAAATTTTCATTTCAAAGGAGTGCAAAAAATTCATTGCTAACAACTCATTCTCGAATTGTTCGACGTTGGCAACCACGAGTTCTTCAGAAGATATTTCACGGACGTCTGCATCGCGTAATCCGACTTTGCCGCAATTACGCAAATTATCCACGGTATCTGTAACTTCGAGATGCAACGTTCGTAAAAGAACAACGTACGAAGCATCGTGTAAGAAACGACATTAGCAAAATTAGACATCCATTCTCGTTCGACCCATGCCTGCCTATACATGTTACAATGTTTCGAGATCCGCCGTGGGCACGCTTGTAATTTCCATTAATCAACGACGATTACGTGACAAAATGTAAACGCGGCACGAAAACGAGCTCGGGTTACAATGTCCCCGGCGTAAAACTGGTTCGACGGAGAATAAATATACCGGCAGCCCGCAACACCTCTCTTCGCGCCAGTCCCCGTCGCAGCACCGTCGTTAAGTCGCGGGTAATTTGATTTCATTTCGAAATTACAGGCCACCGATCATCGATCATCATCCTGGCCGTGCCGTGGCGCGCAATACCTCGCCGCTCCATTCAGCGCTCGCTGTTTAAAAAGCCGTCACGATGCGCAATAGGCTATCCCGTGCTGTTCGTCGTATCGCGCGGCAGGAAATGGCCGCGGATAAAACAACGATATTGTTATATCGCGAAAGTATCGCGTACGTTACTTGAGATAAGCCTCAGAAACATTTTTGCACGAACGTCTTTTAATGGAACATTCTACCGGAACGTTGAAAATTTTTTGTTTTTAAATTATAAATATACGGATTGCGATTAGTGAACTGTGGATTTTTACGCGTTTATAAGAAATTTGAAATTGCAAAAGTACACAATACGTAAGAAAACTGCACGACTTGTACCCCAGTACGATTCGTCTCACTGAAAGGCCCAGGAGCAACTGTTCCGACTAGGAAACAAAGACGACCTTTTATGCCATAAAATTTTGTTGATATGCAAACGTTTGAATCAATACAAAACAAATTACAATACTAGACAACGCCACTCCTACTCGAGGTCTACGCCACGCCCCCTCGCGAATCACGTGACCCAAATCAACCAATCGCTAATTTTCGTTGCATCAGCGTTGCACCTGAAGAGGGCCGATTTTCTGAGTTACCCCCGCTAAAATCACTTTCAGTGATAATACGTCCGGCTTGGGTACAGTGTGCTTTGCATACTATTTCCTTTCTTTTGAATCAAACGAAAATCCGCAGCCTAATGATTGAAATTAACACCAGAACTAACAAATTGATCAAAATGACCAATTTACAATTTTTTATAATAGTGTCGTAGATTTAGAATGTCACAGATTTGAATGATTTTTGTAAAATAACAAGAAATTCACACGTGCTTTATTGCATCACGAACGTTTTTCCCTCGTTCCTTGCGTTCTAATCTTCTCTGATACAATTTTCAGACTTCGAATCGTCGGTAATTCCAGCATTGAAGAAAAAGGGACGCGTGTTTTTCCTGGAAGAGTATTTTTGGATACGGTAACGAAAAATCGGTATAAGAAAATACCAGACCGGTTTGACTGAGATCTTACGTGAAACGCTTACGTGAAAGGACCATGAATGGAACTCCGAATGGATCACCGTTTCGCACGAAGTTGATGTTTTAAACATCATAACCGCAATTTGCACCTGATTCTACGCCAGAGAAGACAGACAAGGTGTTGTTGCTCACCTTGTATCCCCCGGTACTGATTATCTTTGACAAAGTTCTCGCAACCTCGAAATTTCTCTCTCATTACCTTATCTCGGTGTTTAGTTTATAAATTCACGCGCAACTGTGTGTGTATGTCATGACTACAAATCGATCGATTATGGATATGCACGCGTACTCGAGAAGCTAGCTACGCGAACGAAATTGATATTTAAGGAGACGAGACTTCAAAAATGTCACTCGCAGCGACGAGGGTCGTGCCTTAACAACTATGATCCAGCCTCTGTGCTAAAAATGCTGGAGTATGCGATCGCGGAGCTCGATCGATGCCGCTGCTTTCGCGCGCCTTAATGAAAGGCTCGGTCACGTTGCGAAGATTATTACCACCACTGGCCAAAAACCTGGGAGGAAATTTCAGAAGAGAATTCAGGCTCCGGCCTGGTCGCTCATCAGAGACCATAAAATAAATTTCTACGATATTACGCAGAATCGATCACTCGGGGCTCGCGTTTAAATACCGCCAGCATCTGCATTGTGTGTAACCGCAGACACAGAGGTAACGTCGCCTCTCGGTGTTGCCTCTCGGCTCTAACAGGAGTTGACCTTCGCGAACGGTATAGTGTAGCCTTTCCTTTGGCCTCAGACAGTTCATCCTTCGTCTTTCCAACCGCTGTCCACAGTTATAGATCACGCTCACGCTCGTGCTACCTTTGGGAACCGGTCAGTCGACAATAGGCTCTACTAATAATCCGAATCGTAGCAACAAAGTATCTGCGCACTTGCTTGTTTCCAACGAGATGTATTTCAGTTACAAAGTATTAAAGATACGTGTGCGTAGATTGGACTCTGATGATTTTAATTCTTCGTTCCTCGCTTCTGTGTAAAACTGACCCTTTCCGATGGGTTTATGTTTAAAAATAAGTTAAGCTTCTTGTGATTAGGCTTTTTTAAATCAAGCTTCTTTTAATTATCAATTTTTTATCGATAAACAGAATATTTTGATGAAATTTAACACAACAAAGGAACATCGACGTTTTTAACAAGTCGAAGAAATAGGAAAATTTCATTTTGAATCAAACCATGTGGATCAATTTACATAAAATACAGCCAAGTCAGTTCCCTCTCCCCCCAAATTTTTCCTCTTTACTCTTTCAATCTTATATAACTTCCATTTATCTAAATTCACTTCGTCGTTCTTCTAGTTCTTTTTCTGACGCGAAGAAAAGACTCGATGGCTGAAAAGTCACCTCCAACTTCTCAGTAATATTCTTCCTCTCTAATTCTCGCGAAAGCGAATGGTAATGAGCTGATGAATATTAAATGGAACGCGTAAGTATAATCAAAACGTTTGAGATACGTGACTGTCTACGTCCATTTGCATTGGAATTGGATTACTTCATATTTGCTTGAATCTCAAAAATAGCAACTACCGGATTAATTATTAATTATATTAATTATTGATTAAATAAAAAGTCTAACTTAAATGAAAACTTCTGCTTGTGTATGTAACTGTACTCTTCCAAATTGTACCAACAGATTATTATTATTACAGTGACTCCCATTAATATTTGAACGCTTAAACATTCGGACACTAAATATTGAAACTGTTACAATTTTATTTAAAAAAAATAAACCTATATATATATATATATATATATATATATATATACACACACAATTGGAGGAATAATTTTCTCGAAAATACTATAAATTGTCGTACGTACATACGTAAACTTTCTATCATTATCTCAGATTATTCACGGTGAAACGAGTATATGGGTTGCAACGTCCCTGCAGAAAGAAACGGCGGCTATTATAATATTCCCTTCCTTTCCCCGCTATAACGCATTTTCTGTGCCAAGGTACGTAAATCTTTTTTCAAACAATTCGAGCAGATCGTAATGCTCCAATAGGCGCGACTAACTTGCAGTACGTATTTAACGAAGGAGATGTAAAAGAGAGAGAGAGAAAAAAAGAGGAGAAAGAAATGCAAGAAACTAATCGAGCGGTGTGAAACGAACTTAAAGAAGGTGGTTTCTGCAGAATAAACCTCGGCGAGCCCGGCCAGAAGCCTTTGTGTTGACTGTTCCTGAGCGAACGAGCCCGAAGGTGGAGAAGCCAGATTCCCTTACCGGTTGAAAACGTTTTAACCACCTGCTTCCGAAATTTGACCGCCGCTATCCTTGTATACACATTTTCCACGGGTCTTCCCCCGTGTTGACACATCTTCGTGAGGGCGAAGATGGAATTGGAGCCACCAGAGTCTAATAAGTTGTCGGGATGACAAAACGTCGTACGAGAGGAGAGAAAAGAAAAAGGGAAAAAGAAAGAAATATGGAGAGAAAAATGTTTTATCGTTCATCACGCAGACTGTTTGTCTCCCGAGTAAAGAGATAATTTATTGAAAGGGTAAATCAAGGGAACTGTTATTAATTTGCTTCGTTTCATAAGAGCGTAAGAATGATCGAGATGCGCGTGTAATTCGAGTGTTTCGCTAACTTCGTTTAATCGCAACTTTTTGCATCCGAGAATATAACGGAGAATTAAATCTCAAGCTATTTCCCCTGTAATTGCAGTACGGTTCTTTGTAATTACTTTTATCGCGTTGATCGGAGATGAAGCTTCCAGCCTCGTTTCAATCTCACTCTTCGGTGAAACAATTACGCGTAATTAATTTATACGCAATTAATTTTGAAGAAACAAAGTCGAACGGACGCGTAATCTTTAATTCGTAGTAGTAAATTCTTAATACTAGTAATTCGTAGTACTTAATGAATCATCTTGATGAATTACACCTTGAAATATTAGTATAAAAAAACTTGGAATTGATTGGTTGAAAATCTTCAGACATTTGACTCGTGTCTCGGACACTTGGAAGCAACGTTATTACTCCATCCAACATTAACGATGGAAATATTCAACCGCCGCGAGAGAAACTTTGATATTTCCAGATATTTCACGCGAAATCGCGAAACAGACGTATCGCCAAGTCATCGACCTTCCCGGCGCGTTATTAAAGCTCACGCTGGCAATCAAAATGCTGCTACGAGGTTTGTTTTCGGAGTGCACACTGCGCGACAAACGTTCGAGTGAATTCCAACGTCGCGAAACGAGAATACTTAGCACTGAAATAAAAATTCACACGAAAATAACACTCGTCGTTGGTCTGTGCAAACGGGTTGCAAGAACGTTGCGATAATAAAGAGAGGAAAGAGAGAGAGGAAAATTTGAAAAGTGAGAGAGATCGCAATTTCAGCGAGAAGGCAATTGCAATAATCTCCAAAGAGTGTCCACGAAATTGTTAATTACTAAACCGAGGACTTTTACGCGGTGTTAAAAATATACAGAATGGAACTTTGGGATATTCATAAAAATATGAATTTGCACAAGTATCCTCGGCATTTATTAATTGTGTTTCACCGTGCTCGTGCGCACGTCTCATTTAACGCTCGTTGGAACGTCGATGGGGGAATCGGTGAGAAGAGAGTTGCACAAACTCGCTGAAAACGTATATTTCTTCGCTTGAAAATATAACGCGGCTGAAATGAAATATGAAAAGAAAAGGAGAAGAAGGAAAAAGAATGGGCAGGGAGGGTGAAGGGAGAAAAATGTGAAAGGGACGTGTTGTACCTCGCGGCGGATTTAGGCAAGAATTTCGTATGCGGGTTCAGTTAGCGTGGAAAGCTATTTCCGTCGGAGCATAACTGTGTTCCTCCAATTGCGCGAGCTTGAAGAAAAATCGCGATCGGCGAACCGTCCTAAGGCATGGTGAAACATGTTTCTGGGAATCGATGACGTAGAACAAACGACCGGAACATTAATTTTTGCATAAACAGTTTCTAGAAATAAACGCTGCTATCATGTTGCAATGTTGCAGCCTCATCAAGCTTCCTAGTTTCTTAGTTTTTATCTCGCTTGACTCAAATATCCTTATGGATGTTCCAATGGTATTTTATAAATATTCTTCCACGTATGAAGTATATTAAATGTAAAATTTATAAAAAAAAGAAAAAGAAAAATTGGGGAGTCAAGAGTTATGAAACTCAATGCAAGTCAATATCGTAATGATAGTCTATATATATCCTTCTACGTATGAAGTGTAACTGAATGCAAAATTTACAAAAAATAAAAATTACGGAATCAAGAGTTGCAAAACTTTGTGAGTCACTTGTTGAAACAACTAGGATGCTACGATACATACGACAATGCGTCGTTTCATCAGACAGTGTCACTATTCGACGCTTCGATTCGTCACCGCTACCTGCTATCTCCTTCACCGGCACGTTCGAAATAGAAGAGGCGATAAAACGGTATTGGTGCCGCCAAAATTCCTCTCACTTAGGAACGGCACAATAGCTCCGCTTGGCTACGCGTAAACGGAACGGTATTCTGAAATCGGTGCTCGTCCGTCGTGGTGGATGCTGCCAACGACGACCTGTCCCTTTCGGATCATCGGCCAGGGCGAGCTATTTCTCGTTCGACAAAGGCACAATGCCATTGGCCCGCCTGACAATGCACCGAGCGCGTATCGAAAAGATCCGACTGAAACCCTCGACGGAAGAAAAGCACGGAGAACCGGTTCTACAATTTTCAAATGAATAACCATACGCTGATCGGCACGTCGTCGTCACGGCCGCACGTTTACCGCACCAACTCTATAAACCGTCAATGACACCGAAGGCAACGCAACGCGTGTTCATGCGCCTCGGTCGTTTTCACCCCGCCGCGTAATTGCATCTAATTAACCTTCGATTAACCCGACGACTCGAATGGCTGCGATGAGAAATCGCAGACCGGGTGCCCATCCCTTTATTAACGTTTCGCACTTTCTCTCCGGGGACGTCCCGGACGTTTCTCGCGTAACAATTCAGTTACGTTGCCCAACCCTCTAGATAATAGGTCGTTAAACGAGGCAACGAGTACCAACCGTAAACTCCGCGCGTTCCATCAACCACCGAGCAATTTATGGCTCGCCGTCATACGCAGTTGGAGTATACAGCTTTCGCAAAGAAACAAGATTCTACATACGCAAACGAAATTCAAGAGCGCGAACGCTGGTTCTTCTCCGAGCAGGAGCGTCTCGATCTAACTTTTTGGTTTCAGCTCTCCTCTCCTCTCGTCGCGAAGCGCGCGGCGAGCGAATTTCTTTCTTCGCACGGCCGATGTATTTACATCCGAAAGTTGGCAAAGTCAAAGACCCTGGGTCCCGGAGAGACCAGAGGCTATTAGAGAGCTCGGAGTGTGTGTTCCAGAGTGTGGCCGAGGAGAGATTAAAGCGGAGTTGCGGGGTCGACTGGCGACGCCAGTAACAGCGGCAGCCCAGCCAGCCACCGGCATCGATGTTGCTGGTATTGGCTGCCTCTTCAAAGAATCTTTCCTCGATGGACCAGTTCCGGCAGTGCTGCCGCTCTGCAGCCGTTGGCGAATGGGAATAGACTCGGGGGGGACAGAGAGAGAGAGAGAGAGAGAGAGAGAGAGAGAGAGAAGCTGCGACGGCGAGAAGTAGAGGCCAAAGAACACGGAGGCCGCGTGCACGGGCAGAGGATGAAACAGGAGCAAGGTTAGGAGAGGGACGACGAACGAAGGGAGAAGATGAGGGTCCGTGCAAGAATAAGAATAAGAGGAACAGAGACTGGAAAGGGAATGGGCGTGCAGAGTGCCACCGATAGATAGAGGAGGAGGGTCAAGTGAAGAAAGAAGCAGACGGAGAATCGGAGGAAAGGAGGAGATAGAGAGAGAGAGAAGCAAAGATAGAAGTAGGAACGGAAAGGAAAAGAGGATGGAGACGACTAGTCGGACGAGCAAAGAGAAAGGTAAAGGAGCGGCAAGAGAGCGGAAGAAAGAGGCAGACGGAGAAGTGGTTCGCGAACGTGAAAGGAAAAGCAAGATAGGTGTAAAGAGAAGGAGCGAAAGGAAAAAAGAAGAGGCAGGCAACATAGGAGGAAACAAAGTGAGGAGATACTCTGAAAGGGGCTAAAGGAGACAGCCGAGAGGCGTAAGAACCAACTAGACGCAACTAAATTTCAAGCAAGTGGCAGAGAATGCAACCGCGAGACGTTTCTCTCGCGGTGTGGAACGACTTGAAAAATTGCCGTCTGTATATCCTCCAACTCCCCCGGCCTGTGCGGATACCGAGTAGATCGAAGCGCGTGGAATTCTTTCGAAATCGGTACGCACCCTTTGCAGAGTACCGGGGCTTCCTCGCCTACATAAATTCACGGGTTTTTACGCGTGTCGCTAAGAGTCTGTCTACAGTTTATCTCAATCTTCGATCTCCTATTTGATAGTAGCTCTATCTCAAGTTTCACGAAACGTCGGAAGCGCGATTTACAATACGGTTCCTCTCTCGCGAAAACTCACTTTTCTCCGTTGACCGGCAGCAAGGAGCATGTTACATGCGAGCACACGTCACGACAACCTTTCTGCCTCATTACGTTGAACGAGCACGTGCGCCCGCGCCGTTGCGAGCACGCGCTCGCCTTTATCGGGCGTCGAACTTCAATTTTCGTCGCTCGAAAATTGCCGGAGGCCGCCGGTACACGGAGTCAACTCCGGAGGGTTAACTCCGCCGCGAGTTGCCGAGCGGACGCGACGCAGCGTCCGATTATCGGTAGCTGAAGGTTCAATCGTTTGGTTAACCGATCCGCGTATTCTCTATCGAGAGATTGCTCCGCGTGGAAGAGAATCGACACGACGGATTCACGAAGCCGAGCACACGCTTCGCCAAACGTATCCCTTTGAATATGCATCAACTCGGCGGAGCGGAGTCGAGCCGAGTCGAGCGAACAGCGCTCCCTCGACGTGGCCATCCACCTTATTTCTCATTTTTGTCACCAACGGCCGTAATGAACTTAATTCGCCACGCAGGACTCTCCGCAGGTCTCCTGCTATCTCTGTCGTTCTATCGGGGAACCGGAGGCTGATCAGGGAGAGAAAGGGAGGATCCTTCTCGCGCGAACAGCGAACATCACATACGGCCGGTTGGCGTGCCTGGGCTATAATCGTCCTCGCGTGTAATGTACGATCGGTAGGAGGACAAGACCCAGTGGGTTTCTTCTCGGTGAACGAGCGTGCCTCCTTGCCTCCTCGTGGAAACTAGTGTGCGCCGTGTGATGTCAATGACACTGCTGCGCTGCAGCTGCTGCACACATAAGTCAAGCCGTGGCACAACACGTGCGAGAGCCGCAGGTACGTGCGTGCTCGGCCGAGCCACCATCATCAGAGCCAGCCTCCGGACTGGACAACCTGGTGTGAGTTTCAATACCTGTGTTCCTGCGCAGGTATTTGTTCGTCCGTATGTTACGTGTTTGAGAGAGCCCACACGGTGAATATATCGCGGAGCCGCCGCCGCCGCCGCCGCCGCCGCCGCCACCGCCGCCGCGGCCACAGGATCCTGCCCCCTATCCTTATCTTCTTCTATCTCACCGGGCGAGCTCGCTCTTTCGCTGTCCGAGGGCAGAAGTCAAATATTTCTTGTGATGAAGCGGCTAGGTGGACCAGAACGCGCACCGAGATTTGATAACCGAGCATGTTTGCTCGTTTGTTCGCTCGCTTATTTCGGTACGTAACTTGAACGACGAGCGTTACGTTGATAATTAATAGTTAGGCTGGTATGTGTCTAATTCATCACTTTCAGTTTGGTGTAACCAACACCACGCTAACTGTAAAAATTCCATTCGTTCGCCATTCCATTTACTATAGCTTCTTTAACATTGACTGCCAATGTTTCTTTTTACACCATTGTGTAACATTGATAATTTTATTGATGTGTTAATAGTTTTGATGAAAGTAGAAAACCATAAAACTTTACGATTGACGCAAGGACAAGATTTTGAAGAGTTTGTTGTTATTAATAATTGGTCTATCTAGCTATATACGAGCTCTAAAAAAAGCATAATGTTACGTCAGCACTGACCAACATTATTAAAATCACGATATTTAGGCTTTTAAGCTATCATAATGGAATAAAACGCAATAAAACAAGGAAATTAGCTAAATCGTAAAACTAGTATCGAAGCGGCGTGGTAGGTTAAAATTTACGAATAATTTTAGAAATGCTAGCCTCCACAAACAGAAGGTGAATTTTGGCGGCGTCAACACATGTCTGAGTTCTGTAAACATCAAGTATCTGACGCGCGCGTGCCCGAGCTGGACGTAATTACAACCTGACAGAAACTTCTGACGGTGAATTAAGGACAATAACACCAGGTATCTTGATAACGCGTGTCATGTAACATTAATTTTTCTGAGGAGGTTCTTTTGAAGAATTTTTGGTAACATATGGTTGCAACGACTTGCGAACGTGCTTTCCCAGCCATGAATAATGTCTCTTTTATTAAGTTATTACTGTCATTACACTGTCATGTAACAACCTGCACTTACTCATCCCTCAAAACGTTCTCCTATTTACACCAAATTTCGGACACGTATCGAACTGTAGAATGAATTTTTGTTTGTTACTTGGTAAATCTTGTCAATGTTGCTTTAAAAAAATATAATTACTTTCGAATGATTGTTACTTGTAAGATCACGCGTGTATATTTGAGATTATAATGAATCTATGAGTATACGAAAGTGTATAAAAAAATATATAAACGCTTTGATCGTGGTAAATTATTGTAAATTATTGGGTCAACTAGAGGAGCATGGTCAAGAAGAGACTAAAATGAATATGTACTAGCGTGAAATAGACAGAACCAGTTTCGTGAGAACGTTTTTCCGCGGTTGACGCAGCGATCAAAGGCACTATAATCGACTGAACTCTGACCTGTGACTGGAATTTAAAGTAGAATGAATTGAAGCTACTTGTGGAACGGAATAACACACCCTTTGGAAGAAGCCTGTACAATTATTAACTACACAATCTACAAAAGGAACTTTCAGTTTCAAAGATTGAAACCAAGTCACATTCCCTGAATATCTCAAAGAACAAAGGACCAGAATCGGCTATCCTTTCCGGGAGCATTTGATAATAATTAGAGTTTACATTCTTTGTATCTCAAATTACGAAATTAATAAAAAAATTCAAAATTATGACACAAATCTTTCCTTTTATGAAAACGTTGTTCCTTTACATTTCAGAATAACGAAACGCCAGAGTGTAGCGTAATTGGATTGCGAACATGTCTGGCCTTGTACGAAGTTGAGAAGACCAACTCCGTCAAGTTTTGAATAATTTCAAACAGAGTCACGACTGGAACGTGACACTACAAAGACATGTAAAATGTTATAAAATTGTACATAACGTTCCAGCAACATTCCAGAGTTTAAATGAAACATCAGTTACTTATCACATCGCCCTATGAACCAGAAGTACACGACGATATTCCGTAAACTCATAAAACGAAAAAAAAAAAAAAAGATGAAGATCCCCCATTATGCAAATTGCATTCCTCGAGTTAAATCTCATACACTTTGCATCAGGTATGCGTAACTGAAGCGTTATATAATAGGCTACATGTGGGCCTTGTAGAACGTATAATACTTCGTGAAATAAAGAAATTATTCGCACGTAATCCAAACACGATATTAATTAAACTGGTACACGCCCCGCGGCCAGGATGTCGTCCATCTCTTTCTACCACTTTCCGCGCAACACGGTATAACTTAAAGCAGCGTATCCATCGACCCGGCAATATAGAACGTTTGGAGATTTTACTTTCATTTACTAGAGATATTTGTCGAATAATATTCTTATTATAGAATAAATTTATTTATAATATAATATAATATAATACAATAATATATATATATATGTATAACAATATATATATATATAATAATATTATATTATATAATAATACAGTATAATATAATAAGAACAATGGACGAATAAAGTAATTAAAGGAAAAGGAAATATAGCAAAAAAGCTTATCGCTGTTACAAAACTTTACTACAGTGAACTAGTCTAGTACTTAACAAAACAGTGTAACAACTTATTTCATCACGTTATCGAGGTTAGGTTTGGTAAAAATGAATATATATTATAAACTTACATTCAGATTACTCGAAATGGCTCGTATAAACCTTTCTGCAGCCAACCAGATACTCCACTCTTGTGTTTCCTTTAAATATTTTTATATTCTTAAAAAAACTTTAAAGAATATCGAGAAACTTTGACCAACGTTTGAATTGTGTACTTACATGCTTGCCTTCGTACGTACAACCGTCATATTCGAACGACGTTCGCGTCTAACCGCCGAGGGGAGACGGAAATATTCGCGAACCATGGTGGATACGCGGCTTAAAATCGCGCAGGGAGAAAACGAAAAGAATAATCGAAAGGATCGGTCGGACAGAGGAGAAGAAAGATTCCTAACGAACGGATATTAATCAGCAGCGTCTCTCGAGGTGATGCGCACGTGTTGCGGAACATAACCGCCTTCTCTCTCGTGCGCACACGAGTCGCGCAGCTTGTTCCCTTCGCGCATGCGTGGGCGTTCGAGTTTTTTCGCCGCGCGCACTTGCAATTATTATAAATTCCCTTTTGGCTGGCGCTTCCTCTTTCACCGCGGTATCGTTATAAATCCATGAGGAAGATTCGCCAAACACAGACACCGTAAAAATTGTTTCCCGTGTATTAATAGTCCGACGATTTATTAGGGGAACCCGTAAGTAACTTTCTTTCCCGTTGCTAATATCTCTTCCTCTGCTGATGTTCGGTAAATGGTAAAGGGAATTTTAGCTGAAATAATTCACTCTGAGTCTCGCGTAATGAGGCATTGAGGATGGGAATTTTCTTACGTTCTTTTAATGAAAATATCGCGGACATTTTGGAAATATTTCAAAGAGGAATTGCATTTGTAATCTTCTGTTTGAAATTAATTATTAATTACATATTTTGTATTCCATCAGAAAAATTAGTAAACCGAAACTTTTTTCATCTTAAAAAATGGTACTTTTTATAAATTCCAAGAAAATTATCTAAATATTTTCCCAGGCAATCTAGTGTCATAAAGTTACATTTTACAATGTCATCAATCTTCTGAAGTAACGTTAGAAAGATTGATACTGATATTTCAAAAACCAAAAACTAAAAAAAATAATTTATAGGTACAAAATAAACGACAAATTTCATGATGCAATAGTAATGAATAGTAGTGAAATCTACTTAAAATTTGTCTATGATAGAACACGATCGTGTCATCTCAGTGTCTTTGAACTAGCGTCATCATGATAAAAAAAATTAAATTAAAACATTTAAAAACATAGAAAAAAAAATTCTGACGTGTTTCAGTGGTTCAACAAATTTCAAAAAAATAAAGAAATGAGAAAAAAATAAAAGAAATTCGTCATTAAAAAAACATACACAATCTAGCACGATCTTAAGATGAAACAGCACAAGCTGTTTCGACGAACATTATCGTTAATTCATGTCGGACTATGTTGCGTCGGATGCATATTCTCGACTATGGATGTCGCGATGCCGAACCGCCGAGATGAGCTTCCGCATGCGAAAGTGAAACGATCATGTAATTTCCTCCGGTATCCTTTGGCGTCAGCCAGCGTGACACGCGATATGTCGCCATAATATCTCTTCTTCCTTTACACGTTTCTTCTCTTCCTTTTCTCCTCACGTGTTGTTCTCAACCCTTCTTATTTTCTCTTATATTTTTCATCTTCTCTCTTTTCAACCGTTCCCTTTTTTTCTCTTCTCCTCTGAACCTTCCTCTTCTTTTTTCTTATTGTCTTTCGGCAACACTTCTTTGCTCTTCTCTTATCTTATCTTCTCAACCCTTTTTTTCTTTTTTTCTTATCTCCCTTCTTAGCTCTCCACTCTCTCTTTCTCTCTTATCTTTCCTTTTCTCTTCTCTTACAAACAAAAGCAAGATAAGAAATTCAATGCATTTTCTCTTATAATTACAACTTTCACATTTTATTTTTTTTTTTTTTTTGTAATTGTAATATGAAATCTCTTTTCAATTCTTATTTTCTCTTCTCTTCCACCGTCTGGCATCCAGGGCCACGAAGGGAGAATATTTTTACAGGGGATGACTGATTCACAGCGATCCACGTAATGGCTCATCAAGCTCAGCGACACGCGCTCAATTACTTCCACGAGCATCTCACGTCCCACGCAATTTACTCCTCCTCCGAGGTAGCCCGCAGCCGCCGTGACGATTGTCAATACAAGGCGTTATTCTTCCCCCTAATGACACGCACAATGGATTCAACCTGCGAGACGGCTTCCTTTCCGAGAGATACTTTATGAACCATTACAAGTTTCTGCAATTTAGCACGGGGAATTTTTAAGGAAAGAATATCGCGGGGAATAGATTTTAATAATTCGCTTGATCACTCGAGACAGTCTTATTCGAGTGTAACCTTGCCAAGGAAATATCCACTTTAAATAACAACTTCCTGCTAACTATTCCAAGATAAGATTCTAATAATAATTTCAAATCAGTAGTTCCAAGTCAGGGACGCTTTTCGATTAAAAGGCCCGATGTCTGTCAAATCGCAAACGACATTACAACTTTATTGCTCGTTTGCAGATCCAAATTCTCCGAAACTTTACCGCGTTACCCGCGTCGACGTCGATTGTACGCTCGGAGGGTTGCAAAACGCTCCAATCAACGCAAACAGTGAAAACGATAACAGCGCAGTAACGAAGGGCAAAACTCAGTTTCTAGCAAATCTATCAAAAACATGCGTGCCAATTTATAGCATGCAATTGGCGTTCCAACGCCATTCGGGGAATCAACCGTTGAAAACAAATGAATTTCATTGGCCTGTCAATCGCAAACAGTTCCATTCGAGTCTCGGGGCACGGGCGTTCTCTCCCTAATTCGGTTTTATCAGCCAACCCGTAGCGTAGGTTTGATTGATTCGTCCATGGTCGCGCAATCGATTTAATTAGCGTCGCGCAAATTAGTCGCGACACCGCGTGGCTCGCGTACCGAACAAGGAGAGGAAAAAAAAAAGAAATAAAAGGCAGGTCGCCGTGGCAATGGCAGCGGCGGCGGCGGCGGCGGCGGTTCACCGCGGAAAAGAATGTTTTCTCACGTGTTCACGGATACGGCGTCATCAGCGTCAAGAGTTAACGGTAACCAGCGGAGGCTGCTGCAAAGTGACTCACGCCTCACCTTTTCTACATCTCTTTCTTCCTTCGGCGAACGCCGCGAATTTTCGAGTCGCTCGCAGTTTACGTTTGTCTTGGCAATGATAATGAAATAGACACTGTCGAGGATGGGACACGGAACTGTTCTAAGAAATCCGTCGATATCCGGCGGAGTGTTATTGAATTTAATGTACATAGAGATTAAGCATGCGAATGTTTATCAGAAGTTTAAGCGATGCTCGTAACATGGTTGTGATACATAAAATGTTTTTAATTGCGTAAATTAAAAATAGTTGAAAAGTATAATTGGAAATCAAATAGTTCTATGGGATTTTCTCCAGTAAATTTGATAGTGTATGTGTCTAGAAAGGGAAAGCGGTTCTGATTATTCACCAAGCAACAATTGAGTGTATACTGTCAATTGTGCATATCAATGTTTGTTATAGAACAGTTTTCGCGCGCGTTGATAGACTGTGTATTTATAAATGACTCGTCCTTAATTCGTTTTCAAAATCAGCATCTCCGCGATTATATCACGAATCAAACTCCATCTTCCACTTCCCTGTTATTCTACCGAACACGTACGAGCGAAACGTGTATAGTCATTCGAGAAAACGAACAGGTCTCGTTCGGCTGGATGAGTGACGCGTGAAAACGGCGATACACGGTGCCTGGATAAAATGACGAGATTGTCAAAGCAGTAGAAACGAAACAAGAGACAGCGTATGGGCCATCTTAAACGCTACCGAACCCGACGGAATTGAGTTCGACACTTGAGTTGCTTCTCGCTGCTCTGCAAAGGAACCCTGGCACTTATTTGGCCTCTTCTCTCCTGGCTTTCCAGCTGGGAATAGAGATATCTGGACTGTGAGCTCCGACGCGGGGAATCGTGGGAAGTAAGCGATACCGATCGAAAATTCGACGCAACCCTCCGTCTCTCCGTGAATTTATATCGTAAAACGATACGACACTGTGCAACAAACAGGGTGTGTTTGACGATCGGAAAATACCGTTACAAAGAAAATATCAGGCTCTTTCTCTCCTCCAAAATATTTCTTCTGCGAGAAAGGAGATTTCTGAAGAGTTCCTACGGTTTCGGTCGATATTGCTTTTAACGTAATAGAACTGAACGCTATACTAGAATTATCGCAAGGCTTGCGAGATGAAGTTGCTTTCGATCAACAATAAATTTCTGCAATGAAAAAAATTTATAATTTATATTTCGATCGTACGAGGAGTCTCTGAAATATTTTTCTATTCAAAGCGACCACTTTTTCACGCCCGCGGCAAATCGCTGTTCTCAAGATCGCGATCATCAACATAACTACTTCACTTCCGCAAAATTACACCATAAAACAACACCACGTAGCAAAGCATCGGAGATTAGAGAACACCGTTATAACTTTTTCAATCGGAAAAGCCTCTCTCCTGTGAAAAACTCAATGGGAGATTCGTTTCTTCGGCGCCTATCGGGAATCCTATTTGCCAGCCTACCAGATAACGTTGGTCGTTTATGGAAGAGGTTAACGATAGGATCGTGATAGTTAATGAAACGCGTTTCACGCGGTTTTAAGCAAACGTGGATAATCTTCTCGTGAGCGACGCGAGCGTTCAATGAAAGTATGCTGAGACGCACTGAGACGCACGAGTGTTGCTGTCGGTCGAGAAAGAGGAATATTGATTTCATTGGCTGCACTTTCATTCATTCGACTCGCTTAGATGGGATTAGAGAGACTCGAGATCTGTATATATATTTGACTTGATCTGTCAAAGTTGGTTGGATCTAATTTTCAAACTTTGCTACCGAATAGTGCTTCTTGCACAGTGATTTACCATTTGACAATACTGGCAAATTTTATCACAATTTGAGACAATCAAGTAATTTGTGATTCGTAAGATCTGCAAGATTTGCTTATGAAAGATTATTTTTTATAATGGTCGTAATGTGTAACTTGCGATTCGTAAATATCAATGAAAAACATTCCTGATGTGCAAAGAACTACCATGATATTCCAGGATTAAATACTCATTAGCCAGAATTGTGTTAATAACGAACCAATTACGAGCTTACTTAGAATGTTAATCAATGGAAATTGGTGTTATAACAGGGACGGGGAATCTATGTTCACGAAAACCTGCGAAGACGAAGATTTGCGTGAGACGCTTTGTCTTGATCCTCACAATAAACGGTGTGAGCGTCGCCTTAAGTAACTCTGCGTTACGCAAACGACTTGCACTTTCGTACTGCTTTTTTCTTCCCACATTTCTCGTACGAGTACACCCACTAGCGTCTGCTTGGCTCCAACTTGTTCGCTTTACAGTACATCTCTCATCGTTGCTTTTCCGCAAATCAGCGTTCACGTTACTTATACCTACGCGAAGTGTTATTCCTGGCACGGCTTTCCAAGTACTGATACGCTTTATCATTATCACGTACCGGTTGCCTCGTACCGAATGTCTCGAAATAATCGGAATCGCGTTAAAGTCGAAGCCTCGCAAAGAATAATACAACGACACCACGAGAAGTTAACTGTTTTAAATTTGAACAATCGTTGGAAAATCCTCTGACTTTCACGCGCGTTGCAATTTTATTTTCATCTTGGCAATCCCTTTGTGTTCAAACTCGAGCTGTCTTTTAAAAAGACCATAAAATGTGCTACCTATATATTGACCTAGAATCTCCACGTTCACGACATCCTCTGCAAAGATACGGTATCATCAATATTTATTAATAACTCGCGGGCGATTCGTAAAGGCTACGACAACAGCAGCAATCGGTGGCCCTGTTTCTCCAATGACGAATCGATCCATCTTGAAAGAAGCATTTTCCCTCGTTTCGCAATCCGTAGCGAAATTAAGACGAAGACGGGACGAGATTGCAAATGAATACGGAGTATCGCGAACTCCGTACACATCGAAGCCAATTTACCGTGTGACTTGGTTTATTTCGCCGAGCGCGCAGATACTCCGAATAATCTTCCGCAACCTAAATGTTCGAAGGACGAGACAGCGCGCGGTAAATAAAGCGTCGATTAAACAAATTAACAGATTAATCTGATTTATAGCAGCGTCATCTTCGTTAAACTGATTGACGAGCGCACGAAGCAGACTAACTCGATACTTAATGGACGACGGTGTACCGCACATGTTAATCACGCTGATTTTCTCAGGGTACGCGATAGAGGAGCCTACGGTACCTACACAAGGCGTATAATAAATCTCGATTAATCGCGCTGGCAATGAAAAGTGAAATCCCCTTTTGGATCCGCGAACGAGACCGTATTTTCTTCTATGTTAACCTTTGATATTCCGATATCGCTCGGAGATTTTTTTCACATTTCGTTTTCAAATTCTTTTAAATTTTATTTTTATCTTGGAATCATCTTGAAAAATTTCTACGAACCTTGCACGTCTTTCATTCGATCCTCGATTATAGGCTATCAACAAACTCCACGGTTGGTTCGCATTTTCATCTGAGTTATCTCGAAGCTTCACGTAAAACGACCGTAACCAAAAATCGACACGATTCCTCTGTGAGCGCAACCTCGCCGGACGATATCGAGAAGAGAACATTTACAAGTGGTCGACAGTCGTTACACGGAGAATTGCGAAGGAATCCAAGCAACTTTGTTGCTATAATCTCCCAAAAAAGAAAGTGGTCGATGCCTTAACGACCAGACGTTCGATCGAACCATCGTCGTTTATCCTTCATCGACGAGCAACAAAGTTCTCCTCGTTGAAAATTAAAGTGCACGAGAATCAAAGTATAGTATCGGAAACGAGATGGTGAAATCGGTCAATATGATCAGATTTTCGATAATATCACAGTTGAAAATTTCGAGGATATTTTTCAACACGATTTAGTAATAAATGAAAGTATAATAAGGGGTGTAAAGAGTCGTACGTCTTCCTTTTCCAATTACTTTAATTAACAGTGATGTTGTCTAAATTCGTAGCCTAATAATAGCGCGATGATCGCACGATGTGCATGAAAAAGGGGGCAATCGAAACCTACTCAGTTAAGTCAATAATTAATAGAATATAATAATAAAAACAACGATTATGAAATGTATTAACTGTGGACAATTCTTCTGCTTTCGTCTCGACAAAAATGTGAAGTTGTCCACAAAAGAGAGACTATGTGAGAGAATAATGAGGATGCATAAAATTCTAAATTTAGTTGTCTGACAATTTCATTAGATCGCTTCTATCTACTGTACGTAAAGATCGAATCTGTTTCGAGTCGAATCACCCAAGCACAGTGGCTGGCTGGCCATTCGAAAGGAATGAGGATAGAAGGAACGGTTAGGCCAGGCCAGATATATTTAACCTCTTCTCGCTGTGCACTCTGTCCGCAAGGAGCAACACTTGCTCTCCGCGATTTAAATAAATGCACGCGCTCCGAATACCAGCCATTGTTTCGTCCCGCAGCTCGACCACTTATGAGGAGGCACTTTTCTACGGCGAACGTAAGCCCGATGATGTCGAGGCCGTCGATAAAAACGCCATGCAAAACGGGTGTCCCTCTCTTTAGAATCTCTTTAGAATTAGCATATTGATGTCGCTATTTTTGGATGCCACAAAGTATCGGATTGACTGCGTTCCACGTGTGAAAAGGATCAACCATCGAGGCTGTCGCAGATACCGATTGTCCCAGTTTTGCTTACGATGTAGGGTAATCTGATATGGCGATCATCCATGTTAATTGGGTCCATAAATAGAAGAGCGATCATTGCAGTATCTCATTCAAATTTATCTTGTTAGAATTTTCACGGTGTCTCTTTGCAACGAACGAAATGGAATTTCTCTCTTGAAATGTTGGATATTAATTACGTAGAGAGATGCTGGATCAAAATTAAGAGAAAGTTGGGCAGATGTCGATGATTTAGAAGTGAAAAGACTCGAAAATTGAACCGATCAAATAAATAAAACGTACTGCAGGCAGGAAAGAAAACGTACGTTGCGGGAGCGTGACTTTTCTTAATTCGGAGAACGATGCACGCGCGAGTGATTCAGACGTTGCTTGCTTTGGGGACGAGGACGAAAATATGTATCTCCAGCCAGGAATCGCGACATCTGTTCAAACAGAAAATCAGCGACATCCTGAAAACGCTCGAATAAATCGTGCCTTTCCTCGCGCGACGACGGCCCGCCTAGATCCGATTTGTCATAGAAGGGAGCACGCAGCAACGCGTCACTGTCAAATCTGCGCGTAGCCTCAGTGAGTCACTGACTCCAACAGCTGTATTCCGATTTCTGATTCAGCGATTAAATACAGCGTTGCGAAACTTGCGAAACTTGCTTTGCAAAATGCATGTTTCGCCTGCGTTGCTTTCGTTGAATATATATATATATATATATATCTCTTTCTCTTCTATTTCCTGAGAAATTGGAGAAACGCGTTGTTTAATTCTCAAGCTGAAGCAAATATCACGCAAGCGACCGTGAAATAGCTCAAACAAGTTCCAACTTCAAAGGAAGAAGCTACATCAAAAGATCTGCAGCCCTCCGCCGCCCCGTAAACTTTCCATCACGCACAAAAACTATTGGAACGCCTGTTCGAACAATTCATTTATGTTACAAGTCTGTGCGTGCGTGCGTGCGTGCGTGCGTGCGTGCGTGCGTGCGTGGAAGAACTCGCCCTTGGGCCGAGAACCGGCGGAAAGCGAAACTTACCGTCGGGAAAAGATGCCGACGATAAAAATAGATTCTGAAACAGGCGTGAGGACCCTTGCGCGCCGGGTCTGAGTGAGTGCGTAAGTGGCGTGTGGAGTGGTTGACCAGTTGGTCGGAAGTGCACACTACCCGCGCTGGGATGGGACGTCAGCACGAATCGTGACGAAAGGATGCAACGTCGATTGGATGAGAGACAGGGGGAGAGAGGGAGCGCGGTTAGCGAGAGCGAGACAGTTTCCCCCCCGATACGTTGCATAGAGAGCCAAGGGGGCGAGGGGGCGAGGGGGCGAGGGGGAGGGGGGAGGTTTTCCTTTTTAAAAGAAACGGGACACGCCGTGATATAATCGCGTAATCGTTGCGTCGAGAGAAGTCAAAGGCACGAACCGTGCGCACGATCGTCGCGTTTCGGCTCCAGCTTCGACTCCGTGATTCTCCGCTCTTCTTCCCTTCTTCTTCCCTCGTGTACGCGCCAACGCGAGGCAAGAACGAACGTGAGAGGAAGACGGAAAGAGTCTGCAAGCACACGGCCGTCGTTTCTGCTCCTTGCGAGTCGTGCCTCAACTTTCACTCTGATCTGTTACGCCTCGACAATATCCCGCTTCATCTACCACCACCACCGTCACCACTCCTCTGTACGATCATGCAGCCCCCCCCCCCCCTCTTCATCTCTACACTTCCCGACACTCGTCGTGTCGATCCTGCTCTGATTCCTCGCGTCGCGAGGATACAACGTAACGAGACGTATAAAACGGCTGCTGTGCACTACCGCGTATACGTATTATACCATACGTAGTCACAGTCACCGATAGGCCAATAGGAGGGCTAACTGCCATTGACTCCGCGACATGACGTCATCGACGTCGTCGTGCAATCGATAGCAAGACACAAGGGATGCAGGTGTGCAGGACCAGATACGCGAGATTCAATCGGGAAACTTATTCTGGTAAATTTTATTTTCGTTCAGAAAATTTTAGTTTTCCAATAGCAGAACTTTATTTTCGGTGTCTTTATCCGTTTTAGCGCCGAATAATGATATATCGTTGCGGACGAGTCGATATAGATACTTGTTTACGTGTGATGAGTCATAGAATAATTATTCATTTATCTTTTGAAATATAATGGCTCTGTCCTTCTTGCTAAGCTTGCAATTTTCAGCTCAGTGTCAAAATGAAAGTTTTATAATTTTTCTTCCAAGCCTTCAGCAAACTATAATACACTAGTTTGGCTCGGCGTATTTCATGATTACTTTTTTCGTCGGTACCAAAAAGGTTAAAAATGATAATCAGAAGAAGACTAACACTTTTTAAGAGTTTAAGACTTTGTAAAGTTCCTAATGCTACGTACGCGTATAAATAAATATAAATAAAGCTCATAAATGTACAAAGTATCCATAGCCAATAGTGAAAGGAGAAATTGTAAATATCGCAAAGATAATTGGCCAAATAAGGTATCCCAATCCCGATGAAACGAGGCACTCCTTATATAGAAAATCTGGCAAGAATCTTTATCAGGCCACTTGGCGATTAACGAGAAACTGGGATAAATCATGGAAGATGGATCTTTTTGTGTGTCGCGAGCAGACTCATGCGGCAGACGACTGACAATGATACACCGGTACTCGGAAATGATTCCACCGAAGCGGGAACAATGCCCCTCTTGTCTGCTGGCGGTTAAGCAGACGCCACGTTTCGGAATTTTTGGCACGACTTCCTCTACCTCCTCAATGGCAAAACACAATTTTCTGCTACTTTCATTCCCTCCCCTCTGTTACACGCCGAGCTTGATCTCTGCGAGCGACTTCTTTCATACCGCCGAGGACTGACCCAAAAATGGGATTATAGACTGGTAGTTGAAATATTTCCCTCTGTACATATTTTTGAGAGGAGTATTAAATATTAAATAAGAAATCAGATCTTGGATCGACGTTGTTCCACCAAAGTTTCCGGTTGTTTTGCAGTTTATTACGAAGGATCCATGGCGAGGCAGTAAATTTCACGACGAAGAAACAGAAACGCGTAGGGAACGAAAGGAAAAATTATCGCTGCGAGCCAGCAGCCTCGTCTCGCGAGTTAAAAATATGGCCAATTAAAGACCCATACGAGGGTCTGAATGCAAAGGCCAACGTATTCCGGCTTGACAAATCCGAGATGGAACGGGCTCGTCGACTTTCCCCATTTGTTTTCTCTCGAATGCAAAATACCTTCGTTGCATTCTGCGTTCTCTTCTCGCTCAATTTTTGTTGAGAAATTTATCAGACTATCCTTTGCGCGCGTGATATCGCGATTTTCTGTCATTACGAAATTTCATTTTCAATTAATGAATATGGCACCTTTTTTACATTATCTGTGTCTCAAAAACTTTAAATTATTAAATTATTATCTCCATACAGTCTTTTAGGATTACTTGATCATATACATGTTGAATCTTTCAACGATTAATCTTCAACATTTCTGAAAGTAATCTGGAATTTTAGAATTAGAAAGAAGAGAAATAATTACTACTAGATAAAAATTAACTTTTTCAACGTTAAGAAAACTGCTGCGTGTTCGCGCAAGTGAAAAATCGAAAGAAAGCTTGCTGCTTCATTTTTTTTTTCTTTTTTTTCTCTCGAAGCACGTTAATTTGAATACCAACAGCGTCTTCCTTTTTCTACCAAATAAATAATTCAGAGAAACGAATTTTTCTACCTGGATATTCAGCGGCCGATTCTTTTTTTTTGTCACTGGAGCACCAGTTTTTCGTCCGTGCTCCGGGCCTCCGCGCGCACGCATACGCACGTAGCATTCATACACAGAGACATGTGGGACGATCAAGATTTAAGGCCGGTTCCGAAGATTTAAGATCTAGTCGCGTTGCGTTACGAACATTATTTATTTTTGCAAAGTGTTGCAGGACTTGACACGAACCCACCGTGAAAAGGAGGGAGAAAAAAGCACGGTTGAAAGTTGAAAAACAAGTCCGTGGGAGAAGACAAACTTCTCCGCGGGGGGAAAAAATATAAATGTATCTCGCGAATCGTTTTATTTTCGGCATCGTAGTGATATTGAATTTTAATTGGACAGCACTGTTCGAGGGTAAGAAACGATGGAAAAGCAAGCGAGTGAAACTGGAGGAAGGAAAAGTCAGCTGATTTGATTCATTTGTCACTTCTAGTGTTAGCAGAAAATTTAGTATTCAGAGCACTTTAACATCTGTATTCTTTCAGACATTAAACAACGCGTTACTCTCATATTCACAAACAGTTGTTTCAAATTTACAATGAAATCCACGCTTTGTCCACTATTACTTTATTTTTGGAGCAAGATCTGCATAAAATTGGATAATCGAAGAATAAATATTCCCATTTTCCAAACAAAGTAATATAGTTTCGTGTATTTTCTTATTCGAATAAGCACGATCGGACAAGGAAAATATGTAAGCACTGGATGGAGATTTACTGAACGATGACAAATTTTCAAAGTCGCATAGAATTGTGCTCAAACACGTGAAGACTTATCGAAAGGAGGCCTGCGGCGCTGGTTCATTTCTAGTCCTTCGAGTTTAAGGGTCAATCGATAACGAATTTAAATATTTGCCTTTTATCAGCGTGCACAATCCTCGAGTACCCAGTCGATCGTAATTCTTCGTGTATCTAGTGTATACACAGGAAAAACCATAAAACCGAGATTACGAAAAACGAGGCCATCGGTGCAAACAGATATCCTTTTGCGAGGATGTTTTAACGGCAATTAATCTCGATCGAACGAACCTTTGATTAATCTGCCTTTTCTCAAATCGACCGTCAGAGATATCCGAGTAAAAAGTCCACGTACCAGACACATCGATTATTGATAAAATCTGCATTACGATATTGTGAATCCGACGATCATTTAAGAGATTTGGCAGATTGCATCTAAAGAGAATAGGAACTAACTTGGCCCGATGATTTTCAATTATTCTTAAACTATTGAATAGAAGAACACAATTTTGTAAATTAAAGCATTCGGTTGTTGTCGTTTGAATCGACGTCGATATCGTCGAACAAACGAGCGAATTGTGTTGGAAAGGAACAATGAACTAAATTGAACGCACCTCGATGTTACAAGACTCGATTTTTCACTCGACTTCTTCCTTATTATCAACCTTTTCCTTATTTGTCTTGTAGAGACTGCGATTAATAATGCAAATTATTCGTTTCGAACGATTGCAGGAATTTACCGAGTCATCGAACGCGACAGAGAAGATTAACGAGACCTGAAAATGCGATCGGTATACGTGTTTCCAGCAGAGATCGATTGTCGTACTGCGACACTAGTGTTGGAGAGTTGGCACAAACTGGAGGGTTGCCGTTCGTGGCTGGCTCTGAGATCAAACTCCGAGACCTTTCGGAGATCCTCAATAAAGTTTCATCAAATTTAATCGCTTAAGGAATATTGGCACTTACACATCTGCATTTCTTTCAATTTACATATGTACATTTTTTTTCAACTTGAGTACGATTTCAAAGGCTTTAATGAAGATCAGCGTGGGTATGTAATAATTCTGAGTATATAAAATTATTTCACGTATATATATATTTAACACTTTATAATGTCCCATATAATAAAGACAATATATTCGTAAAAAAATTTCCTATAAACGTTTCGATACATTTTCCATATAATAAATTCACTTTAGCACTAAAATCGTCGTATCAATAAATACGCCAATATAGGTTGAAAATGTGCTTCTTAAATTAATTTCATCGAGTCTTTTCTACGAATAGTTTCGTATTTTCTTTTTATTTCTAAGTGGTTAGACTGCTTCGTAACGATGGTAAAAGTTTCACCGTCTTTCGGCTTATTTAATTTTTATCTCTTAGATAATCCGAGCTAATTGGACTTGATACTCTTTTTATTTAATTTTTATCTCTGGGTGCCAGATAATTGGACTTGATACACAAGCGAGCGTAATGTATCTTTTGAATCTCGTTGTAAGTTCGAATTCAATTCCTTTCACTATTCATTAGAGGAAAATATGTCGCAGAAATACTCCACTCCTTTTCGTGACTTATATTTTCTTCTTCTTTTTTTTTTAGACATAATTTTAATTTATTACAGCCGACCGAAAAATATAAACTGATCGACACACTCCCCCAAGTACGAACTGGCGGATTAATTCAAACCAATATTCGACAAAAAATTTTTGAATTTAGATTTATAAAAATTATCGAGCTTTTTCTTGCAATGTTATTACTTTTATGAAATACAACGAAAATAAAAATGTTCAAATAAACGGTTTTTCATCCAGCCACCATTTGTTTTCCTATTCGAACGATTTAAAAGTGAATTTATCGTATGTACACTTGTTTGGACATGCAGTAAAACCAGAAATCGGTATAACGGTCAAGCAATCACGATAACGACGCGCTGAAATAAAAGCGAAAATGATACGAAAGGTACTCGAGGCATTCGTAAACGTGTACTTCCATCGATATTTATGGTTATACGCGATACAAAGAGTTCCTTCGCAGGTCCGAAATAAAAATCGCTTTTGCTAATGACTCAATTTCAATAATCGTTGAAACCACTCTCTCTCTCTCTCTCTCTCTGAGAGCTCTCGTTTCATGAAACGAAACTATGTCACAATAAATTGTGTTTACGTATTACGAAGGCATCGATAAAACGTTGAACCTTGGAGGGGGAGAAAAAAAAGTGATTGAATCGAAAGATTAAAACATTTCGCTGGATATTTGAATCGGAGTAAATAGATAACGAATAAATCAGTATCAAAACGGTGCATTTCTCGTTAAGAATAAATAATTATTTGTTTGAAAATATACATCTTTCGTTTCGCGAGAAATTCTGAAACACACTCACAAGTGTGAAAGTAAAACTTTGAAATATTCACTTTTTTCCTAACAAAAGTTTTTAAATAAGATGTTACTCTTTTTAAATGGTAAAGAGAATTTTGATTAATTTTATAAATAATAAAGACCTCGTCATTTTTTATATAATGATTTGCAAAAGAAGTTTCATTTAAAAGGTACGCAATTATCCCATTGCAAACGTCGTTTTTAGACAGTTAAAAAGTTAAAACTCTGTTTGTCAATTTTTCCTCTTATCTTCTTTTTCTTTCTTTTTGTCTTTTTTTCTATTCTTTGCTACGCCTCGACTTTCGAATTTCTACCGCGTCCTGTTGAAAGCGAAAACAATCACACCGCGATAAAACTCGTTTCTCACGTCCAGCGTATACAATAATCGTCTGTCACGACACATACCATTCGTTCTGCGCCAGCAGATTTATTGAAACGTTTTCTGTCCACTTGATTACGCTACGAAATTAGCAGGAGATGCCGGTACGGTATGGAACGGTGCTCGAGATGAACGTAATCGAATATAGTCATTTTAAATTCCCTACTAACGAGAATTGCTTCCTGAAAACCCGCCGTAACCATCATTTCCTCTTTCGACGGAACGCGAGATAAATAGAGACACGAAAGCAATTATGCGAGAACTTTTTGCTAATTTCAAAATGAGAGTTTTTGTAATTGAAAACTTTTCTGTAAATTTTCGAACGGTAGAAATAGAAAAAAATAATATGAAAAAATTAATTTTTTACTCAATTCGGGTCTTACTTCACAATTATGTTAATATTATTAATGAAATTTTGTCTCTCTCCATTTGTTAGTATTGTGAATTAATATGCAAAAGAGACCAGGACAAAATGCAAAATATTCTATTCAATTCGCCACACAGAATGTAACAATATTACACGCTGGTGGTTGAAATTACATCAATTTGTAATGCAATTCAAGCTTCAAATTATATCTCCACTTTATATCCTTCAACACAAAAGATAGTTCCTTTTTTTCCTTCGCAATTTTTGCCGGGTACAAAAAGTAATATGAGTAGGGGAATGAAGAAACAGTAGCAGATACAAGTTGCATTCAGAACGCATACCACCACGAATACCACAAAGTACCTTACGATTACATGGTGTAATTACGTACAATTTTGTACTCTTATGTTGCTGAAAGCATTACCAACGTTACACACGCGCACAGGCATACCAATTGTACATCCATCTCTCAAATATATACATACGACAATATTCACTTCGGTGATGCGTATATTAAGCACAAACGTAAGAACGACAAAAACAGGCCCCTTATCATTGAGTATACATCTTATGTTAGTTTCAAACGGGTGTCTCTTTTTTGTAATATCGTTTAACTTGCACTTCGTACTTTACAAAGTATGGTTGCAGTATAACTTTTTTTTTTTTTCGTTCGTTAATAAATGACATAGAATTTTATTTTATTTGGCATCCTCTTAGACTTCACACCTTCAATTATTATACTGGTACGTGTGATATGATTTCTCTAAGTTTGAATTAGGCGTTAGTATCTCTATATCAAAAAAGTTATCACAAATATAAATTTACCAATGGATGAAGGTCAAACCAATATATATTCTTTTAATTCTAAAGTTAATAATTGTTCCCATAATTTTTGCGTAACAAAAGCAATTAAAATCAAAATTAATATGGAGATTATTTTAATTATATGACGTTTGAATTTAAAATTATCGGAAAAAATAATATTTTATATACATCAATATAACATTTATATTCATTACTTTTAAGTTTGTATGAAACTGGCCTATTTTCATTTGTACTTATAGAATAGAGAATGAAACGAAGAAAATGTTGTTATACAACATCGTTTTCTCAATCGTTGGTTTTTGTCATGTGTCGCATTCTTACGACAAATTCACGAAACCGGAAACGCATGTGGCGGTTTCACGACGAGAGCGGCAGAATGTTTTGGAAAATTGAAATCCTAACCTATCTCGCGTTCATCTTTCTTTCCCTTTATTACGTCACATTTACCGTATTTCAAAGCTACGGTCGCATACACGTGTGAAAACCTTACCCAATGTTCGTTCCCTTTCTTTGGAACGAGTTCGTTAGTAGCATCTTAACTGAATCAGATTGTCTAAGCGAAACGAAACATCCTTTCTTTCGCGAAACGGCAAGAAAGAAACCACGGAGCAAGAATAATAGCGTCCCTCTTGTGTCAATCATGAATATGCCATTCGACAGATGATAAGAGTTTTCAATTGAATGTAAGATTCTTTAACTCTCAGAATAATAAACTGTAGTACTGCGTTTGTTACGTTAAATTTGCCATCTTAACATTAACAACACTTGACAGTTTTTGACAAAAAACTTTTTCTCTCTCTTACATTATATTTAATTCCATTTCCACACATCATTTTGTGTCATTCATTGAAAGTCATCGAAAATTTCACTATTAATTTGTAGAAGTATTTAAGGACAAAGATAAGAGATATTCAATCCATTTGCTCACACCGAGAAAGTGAAAAATTGCACACTTATAATTTCGATATATGCGCGTGTTTTTCAAAATCAAAAATTCACGCTCGCATAACGAACAATTTTTCCAAGACAAGAAACACCTGTTTGTTACTTACCATGCAGAAGAACTTCACGTCGGCGTTACGCCCGCGCACGAAAACAATCTAAAGACGTACTCCAAAAAAATCCGTAAGCGTATGTCGTGGTCCTGGTTTGGCCAGGAGAGGTCCCACTGGAACGTAGCCTTGTCGTTTCCCTCGGTCTTGGTTACCTTCGCAGGTACGGGTGGACAGCCGGCGAATAGAAAAACCTCACACGCGTAGTCCTGCGGTGTAGTGTAAAAAAAGAACGATACGCGATGAATCGAAGTCAAGTGCAATACACACACGAGCAACCGCACGGCGCGCGGGTTCAGCGGCCGACTGAAAGGATGCAGTCGTCTTTGGTCCGCCATGGTCCGCTCACGGACCCGTGTGGCCCCTCGTGGTCCGGCCATCCCCCCACCAGATCGCGACAACAGAGACAAAGCAGCTGCGCGCGCACCTATACATTTTTTGACCCTCCGCCATTCTCCCTTCCCTCTTCGCCCCCACTCTACGACCCTTAAGCTCGATTCATCACGTTCCGTCCCCTAAGTCTCCTCGCTCGTACACACTTGCATACTAGCGATAGGATCGACCAGTTAAGAGTTTCTAATTTCCCTGTCATTCGATAGACAGGTCTAGAGTCTTTTATGAACTGTAGTTCCAGCAATCTAAATACAAAAAGAATATGTTGTAACTACGTTGCATTACATGCAGTACAATATTATAATCGCATTGTATTCAGCGCAATCTTCGAGGATTTGTAACAGTAAACAGCGGATGTTTACGCGCTTATGGAAAATTTAAAAATACGCATACTATGCAAAAGTGTATAAAGTATCAAAATTGCAATATGTCTTTATAACATTAGCAAATTTCATTTTTTTAATTATATTCATGAAATTATGAATTTGCATAAATATCCATAGTCTGTTGATAAAACTACCATATTTTATTGCTACCGAAATAATTTAAAAGTAATAAGACAATACCTCCTGGAATGACTCATTCAAATATGAAGGCTTCCTAAAGTGTTGTCATTTTCGGTATTCATAATCGATCTTAAATTGTTTGTTGAAGTATTGCAAATGGATCAAGAGGGTATTGCTCCCATCGCTAATAAGGCGTAGTACACATCACTATCCAGGAGTCCTTAGCCGACACTCTCACCCGCGCTACCATTCACCCCCTCTTTCTTCTACTTGCAGACTCGTCATAGTCCTGTTTACACCCTGCGAGAAAGAGAGACTGTTACCGGTCTGGTAGCTTATATCGATATAGGAAAAAGTATATACCGGCCGATCCTATTGCACTGGTAGAATCGAGGTAACCGCTTTGCAATTCGACGGACCAATGCAACGCTAGGCTACCATTGGTAGCAAAGAACGTGCATACGATCACGACCTTCTAATATGCCTTCTGATAACACATTACTTACGTAATAAAAAAAATGTACATTTAATTTTTATCGTAACGATATGGTATAAGTTGCCCCACTTGCCAAACGGACTCGAATCTATTATACACATATCTGTTTCATTTGTTTCGTTGATCGCCAGATAATTCTAGGAATAATTAATTATTGTCAACGTGTGCAGATTTTTTTTAATCTGCATAAAATAAACGAATTATTTCCCTTAGCATCTAATTATTACAGATAATTTCTACTACAAAGCAGTCATTATTATACCTCGTTTCCTAATGGTGATGCACCGGATATCGTACTTGATTACGAAGAATTAGGTGCGAGCAACAAGGGGGCTCTATAAATAAGAGTTTTAATATGAGCTTAGATATTGTCATAGATTATATGAACGATAATATATCCGAATAGTTTTCACAGTTAAGTAAATAAATACGAGTTTTGAACGTACATAAATTATTACATATTAAATTTGTATGAACTTATAAAAACTGTTTTAAATTTTCTTTCATGGAATTTGAAAAAAAGATTATTAAATCCTATGCTGTGTTTTGAACGTAATTTATAATCTGTTTTTCTAATTATTACCAGGATCAATAAACTGGTCAATACAAAATCATAATAAAGAATATTTATTGTAAAGTTTATTTAGAAAACTTCATCTATTACTAATTTGTATCTCATGTCTTATACAATACACATACAGTATATACATATGAATATATTTTGCGCGACATCTGCCAAACTTTATTAAATTAATACATTTTTATGAAATTTGGATCAAAATATATTATTATATACAAAATAAATCGTATTAATTAAAAATATTAATCATTTCTTTATAATTATCATGATTACAACATTAATTTATTTTAGAAAATACACAATGTTATTTCTACAAAAAGAATGATACATATATAGACTCAAGTATCACTTTTAAACATGTTAACCTCAAATGTCTTTTTCGAATGTTAATGTGTATTACAAAAGATTAATGCAATTTTATTGTAAGCACATAATTTTTTAATGCGAATAATTTATTAATTAGATATTCATAAAATCTACTATCTATAGTAATATGGCAACATTTCATTAACTATTATTGCCCTTTAACTTTACACAAGAATTACTTAGAAAAAAAAAGTTAATTGGATAATGTTTTTTCAGAAAAAATTTTAAAGATTACAACAACGAAATCTATAGTTGTTGTATGTTGATCATGTTAAAATTCATTATACTATGAGGAATATATTCATTTTCTTTGTTTTGGTAAGGATAACCTTTACTACAAAACTTGTATAACTTAGAATTCTTGGATTACTTTAAAATAGTCATAATAACATTATTTTATTTTAGCAGATGTCCTGTGTGTTAGCATTTAAAGATAAATTATTACATTATATAATTGATGAAGTTGCAGGAGGTTCATTCAAGTACTATAGTTTAGCTTATGATGGTTTTATTAAAATAGTACTAATATCTGAGTAAGTAAATTATGATTAATAAAGTAAAATTAATAATTATTAATTACTATTTTATGTATATATTGTTTATATATAATATAAGTGTTATATATTAGCCATATTTCATAGAGTTGGGGACACAGATTTATATGCTTCACAAACAACGACAAAACCAACTTATGAGCTAGATCATTATTGCCTTCAATCTGCTACATGTGGAGAAGATATTATTCTTATTCCTGATAGGTATATTAAATATTAATTTTGCATAAATAAGTAAATATACAAAATGTAATACGTATATCTCCTTTCAGCTTTAAAAGACCAGTTAGTATAGGAGTTTATGGACATCCGTCACATGAGAATAGTAAATACATTCTGTTAGTATATCAAACAACAGATACAGAAAACATATCGTATAAAAGAAATTCAGATATTCACAATGAGGTATATATTATAAAATGCAAAAATTTAGAATATATAACATATGAATATATGATTCATATAATTTTAATATTATTTCAGGAACAAAAGCCATCAATCTCGACATCTATTATGTGGTATCTGTTAGATTTTCTATTTCATGTATTATTTTAATGTATATTATATCTTAGAGCCTTAAATTTTTAAATTAATCATGTTGGAATATGAGAATCAAATGTTTCTGGAAATACTTCATGAAGATGGATTGGTCATTACTGCAAAGTAATTATTGTATTATTTATGCATCGTATAAAATACATTTTTCTTATTTTGTTTCTCATTCAATTCTTATATATATATATGATATATATTATATTCATATGATTTTTTAGGGGACTTGCTATAGAAACTGTATTTGCAAATCTATTAAAAGTTTACACAGATCCTGGAAATTTAGTTCTAGTTCTAGGAGCTACAAACCACGATGAAGAGTATTTTATTGATTTTTTAAAAAACCACGGACTTCAACAATTACCTCGTGTTGTATCTTCCGAATATAATTCTGATGAAAGGTTTATATTGCAATAACTTCTCTTTGAATTAAATTTATTTTGTTGCATATTTTCATTTTGCTATTTTTCGAAAATTATAGAGAAGGAATGTATTTGGAAGGTGGTGTGTTATTTATGTCAGGACGGATTCTTATAGTAGATTTCATAAAGAAAAGAGTTCCACTGAATTTAATTACTGGAATTCTTATATACAGAGCACATAATATCTTGAATTCATATCAAGAAGCATTCGCTCTTCGTTTGTACAGACAGCACAACAAAGTACGTATTAGCAAAAGACATAAATTCTTATTATATACAAAATATTCTTAATTTCACAAATTTTTGTAGATTGGATTCATTAAAGCTTTTACTAATTCAGCATTGGCATTTACTGTTGGGTTTATGCAAGTAGAACGAGTAATGAAGGCTTTATTTGTTAAAAAATTATATTTATGGCCGCGTTTTCATACGCTTGTAAATAGTAGTTTAGAACAACATAAGGTAATAACATTATACCAATATTGTAATATACTACAAATTTTAATATAAAAAGTTATACGTGTTAAACAATTTCGTTTAGCCCGATGTTATTGAGCTACACATAAAAATTACACCAAAAATGTTAAGCGTTCAAACTTCTTTACTTGATGTAATGAATTATGTTATAAAAGAATTAAAAAGGCTTAATAAATACGTAAGTATAGAATTTAAACTACTATATTATACAAAAACTAAAATTTGCTTATTTCTCTTATTTTTATTTTTACGCAGTTGGATTTAGATGATTTAACTGTTGAAAATGCAATAGCCAAAAAATTCCATAAACAATTACAGTCTCAATTAGATCCTGTTTGGCATCAACTTAGTTCTACTTCAAAACAATTAATATCTGATTTAAAAATGTTACGTGCCCTTCTCGCGTAAGTATTCCAAAAATTAAGTAAATAAAATTTATTTATTTCCTACTAAGGTATAAAAATACAATTTAAGGTGTTTAACGTATGAAGATTCCGTATCATTTTATGCAATGTTAAATCGTTTACGTACTATGGAATATGCTGTAAAAAATAGTGGCTGGCTAATGTTAGATTCTGTAGATTCTTTATTTAAAAATGCAAGAGATAGAATTTATAACGAAAGAAACGGTGAGCTTTTTTTATAAAATCTTTAAAAAAATCTTAAAAAAAAATTATTTTCATTATAGCTTTCGTAATTTGACATTATTTCAATATAGAATTAAAACCTGAAACTACTCCAAAATGGACTGCTTTAACAGAAGTATTACTTGAAATTCAGAATGACAGTAAAAAAAATAATGATAAAAATGCTGAAAAAATTCTTATTTTAGTACATGATCGTAATATTTGTTATCAATTAAGAAATTATTTAACTATGGGTGCCAATGAATATTTACTTCACCAAGCATTGAAGAAACTTTCTCATAAAGAAATCGAAAAACCGACGTACGTAATAAAATAGTAGAAATTTTTATATAAAAATTTGCATAATATCTAATTTGTCTCAACAGTGAGAAAAATGTAGAGGAAGAGTCTACAGAAAATACTGAACATAATACAAATGAAGAACAGGATGCTTATGTATTAACATTATCTCAAAAAGTCAGAGAAGACAGTCAGTCTGATTCAGCAACTGAAAGTAATAAACATCAGACTTTATTTGAAGATTGTTCACAAGTAAGATCTCTTGTATTATGTAATAATAATATATATGAAATTTAAAAAATTCTGTATAAATTATCTTTTTAGATTGCAGATTTGGATTTAACCAACATAAGTACAAATACACCTGTTGTTTTAATACAGTCTTTAAAAAAAGGTGGTGATCCAATGGCATTGCAACGCGCTTTAACAGAACATATGCCAACCAATATCATCATGTATGTGGCGGACATCTCTGCTGTACGACAAATTGAAGTATGTGTGAAATTAATAAAATAATTTTTCTAATTTTTCTATTGAAGTACAATTATTTATTTCTTAAATGTATTTCTCTATATAGGTTTATCAAAATAACAATCCATCGATAGATTTAAAAGTATATTTCTTAATCTACGAGGGTTCAGTGGAAGAACAAGAATACCTTACGTCTTTACGACGAGAAAAAGAAGCATTTCATTTATTAATTAATGCTAAAACTGTATGTTATTGTATTTCAGAACCTTTATATATATATGTATAAATTATAACGTACTACATTTTTTCAGACAATGGTTATTCCTGATGATCAAGATGGAAAAACTGAAGATTGTTTAAGTCTTGCAATACAATCGAATGCAGATGGTGAAACAAGTACACGTAAAGGTGGATTATCAAAAGAATCTGAAATTTCTAGTACTGTTATAATTGATATGAGAGAATTCAGAAGTGAACTACCTGCTATACTTTATACACGAGGCATAACGGTTGAACCTATAACGTTACAGGTATAAAGTTTAAAAATCTAAAATGATTTAAAGACAGACAGTATTTATATTATAATTACATTTATAGGTGGGAGATTACATTTTATCGCCAGATATTTGCGTTGAAAGGAAAAGTATTTCTGATTTAATTGGTTCTTTGAACAGTGGGAGATTATACAATCAAGCAATTGCTATGACAAGACATTATAGCAAACCAATGCTTCTAATAGAATTTGATCCAAATAAACCATTTTGTTTTCAAGTATAAACATATAGTATATTATATTTCATATACTAACATACTAATCATCTATACGTTTCATTTCATTAAGAGATAAAATTCTTGATTATAGGGATATTATTATGCTAGCAAAGATATTCAAAATACTTTTATTACTTCAAAACTGCAACTTTTAACTTTGCATTTTCCTCGTTTGAAACTTGTATGGTCACCTGGGCCTCATACAACGGCACAATTATTCGAAGAATTAAAGGTAATAAAATCAAATTATATTTTATAAAATTTAGATTTAAAATAGTAAATTTATTTCGTTCATATTACTAATTTACCATATAAATTTATAGCAAGGAAAAGATCAACCAGATGCAGCGAAAGCTGCACAAGTTGGAATTGAAGAAAATAAGGAAATATTAGTAGATAAATATAATCCTCGAATTCAAGATTTTGTTTCAAAATTACCTGGAGTTACTACAAAAAATTTACATTTGATTTTAAGTAAAGGACAATCATTAGATCATTTGAATAAACTTACTAAAGTATGATTTAAAACGATATTATTGAATTTTCGAATAATATAAAGAATAGCACATATAAATAATATTTTCTTTTTAGGAAGAACTTACCGAATTGCTTGAAAATAAAATCGAGGCAGAAATGTTATACAACGCGTTTCACGAAAAAATTTCTTCAGCTGAAGAAAAATCTAGCACAAATAGAAAAAAAACAACTAAAGGCCGTGGAAAGAAGTTGTTCACTAAAATTAAATAGTAATATTTTAAATATTTTTAATATATGTTTTTTTCTACAATATTAATTATTTATAGTATGTTCATATAATATTATATGTTTTACTGAACTAAAGTTCGTATATTATTATAATAAGATTTGTGATACTATACTTGTGTGATGTACAAAAAATTGTGCACGTATAATTTTTCATTAAAAAATAAAAAGTAAGATATTTTTGTGTATTAAAATTACAGTTTTTGTTTATTATGTTCTTATTCTTCTTGCATTTTAAAACATTTTATTAGACACAGTATAGCTTTATTCAATATTTCTTCCAATAGCGACATACAGTCTTCTGAGATTAATATATTATTAACATGTTTTAGTTCAAATATTCTGTAATTATAAGATATAGAAATGTAGTTCAACCAAAGGTAATACTTTTTTTCAATAAAAAATTAAATGATATACTTTTCTATTTTTGAACTTCCACATTTCAGAGAGATGATAGACTTTTTTGTAGTTTTTTTAATAGATTTTAACACTATTTCATGCGCAATTTCTAATATTTTATGTATTATTGCGTGAGTATTCATTGAAACATGTTGCAAGCAAAACTAAATATGTTACATATATATAAAATTAGATTTAAAAACATTAAATTGTTATTAACAAACTAGGATTTATTTGTAACATTTAACTTACTTCATTATGTTCATGATGAAAAATGTAAGCTAAAATAATTTTAGAGATCTCTGAAATAAATGTTAGTTTTTCTCGTTCAGTCATTATATCTGGTTGGAAAATCAATAATAAATCGTGAAGCTTGGCAGCTGTCGTATCATATTTTTCCATACCGTCTAGATGAATTTTTTCATACACACGCATATCCATTCCTATAAGAAATCATGTCTATTGAGTATTTGTGTTTACAGAATATATACTAATATTCTATAGACCTCTTAATTTCTAAATACCTGGTTCATAGTCACTTGAAAGACAATAAAGACCATTTAAATACCGTTCAACCATCAAAAGTGATGCAGTATCGCGAACATCCACCCTATCCACAATATTATCTAACCATGATGTAATAGAATAAAAATCAAATGCAGTGTCAGTAAATGCTACTTCTCCTTCTATACCTGCTGATGGTTGATGTCTCTGAAATAAGAGCAATAATTAAATATGTTTAAATTGGACAAGAATACAATATAAATATAATTAGAAATGTAACTGATTTCAATCATATTAACAAGGAAAATTTTTGATTCTGTCTCCATCTTAATTTCATCACCAAAAATATATTCTCCACATTGTGAAATTACTATTTCTTTAATAGGATGTTCATAATATGTTGAAATATCTTCTAACATCTCTAAAGTTTTAGCACCATCAATCAGTTGTCTTTGTACAAATTTTAAATTAATTTATTTCGCAATTAATGTTAATCTATTTTAATTATACCAGAACATTCAAAATTAATCTATGTAACTCACCCAAAAGCAACATAAAAATGATTCATCCAAGGATTTGGTTTTAAACATATGATAAATTGTGATTTATTACAATGTTTCCCATCATTTGTCAGTGAAAGAATTCCTCGACGATCGTGAGGAACACAATAAGACTCATCAGATATTTTAACATCATCATCAGCATTTTTATCCAATTCAGATGATTCAAATCCTACAAAACATTAAAGCTTAGAATAAAATTAACGATAGCTAATTCATAAAAAATATTCAAAGGAAACAAAAATTAATTTATATAATGTTGAATTATACCTCCACACTGGATCCATCCATTTTTTACTATACGATGTAAACGTGTGTTTATATAATAAGCATTTTTGTAACATTTTTGCATCTCATCATATCCGGAGCAAAGATTTAAGAAATATTGACAAGTTAATGGTAACAAATCAGAATATAGCTAAATTAATATAATATTTAACACAAAAATTTTTCATTTTTATGCATTTTAAATTATACAAATTCTTACCATAAATACAAATGAACCAATAGGTGAATCATCTATAGAAAATGTGAAATACACATATTTTCTCTAAAATTTAATAATACTATGTTAGTGCATAATTTATGTTATTAGATTATCATATATGACAATAAATAAGATTGTTTACATAATAGAGGGCAATTTACATTAGATTTTTCCATAAATTTTTTACAACACTCTGTAGCAAGATTTTCATAATATTCTATACTAATAGGTAAGCTAAATATATAATCTTGACATATATAATGTAAGAATTGTACATCACTACCAAGAAATTTATTATTTATAAAAACAGCAACAGTTCGTGTTAAGGACCATATTTTACCACCTCCAATTTGCTAAAGACATATAGATATAATTATTAATATTGTAATATGTTTTAACAAATAAATTAAACATAATTTATTACTCTTTTCATTTTAAGAATATATTCATGCCATTCTACTTGAAACATTTCTATAATTTGTGGCGTGGAAAATTTAAATGGCAAATGTTGATATAATTTCTCTGCACATAGTCGTGCCCTCTGAAAAGCAATAGTATTTATAATACCTACTACTTTAATTTGGATATAATCATTTCTGAAAGAATTTAAACAATATTTGTTAGATAATCCTTTGTTGTCTTTATTTTGCATAATTGTATAAATTAATTTTAATTTTTCTTGATTAAATTACTTAAGATAATAATTAAATTCAATAGTAATTTATAATTTTGTCAATATTATTACAATGAAGATAGTAAATCGTTATAAAGATAGATCGACACTTCTTCACTGAAGTTATGCAAAATTAACAAAAAGAAAAGAAAAAAATGAAGAATACATCCAATGAAAAGAGCTTACTCTCATCTGAGGGCCAACTTTTACTATTTGGAAGTAATCTCCACAAAATTAATTTATGATCGTACTTGATACAAAAGAATATAAGACATAACTCAACTAACAAATTCATTCTAATACAAGATATATTTTTTTGTATTTTTGGGGAACTTTTTATTATTTAAATGTTTCATACATTGCCTCTGTAATATTTTCAATATCACTTTCTTCATCACTAGTACTACTTACATCCAAATTATATAAAAAGGATTCATTTTCATGCATAGGAAAATAATATCTGAAATTTTTTATTATTAGTATGTAAAAGCTTTAATTTAATAAACTATAATTTCATATGAATGAAATACTAACTCTGGTTGATCCCATACTTTTTGTACAGGTATTGTAAAATGATTTTGTTCCTTCATATGTTCTAAAACATTATCCATTTTCATTCCACAAAAAACACATTGTCTTAAATGAATTTGTCTTCTAACATAATTAACTATTTTTACCTGTTTCAAAATCATAATTTTGATAACAATTTATATGTCATTTTACTGCTGAAAATATATATTATAATAAACTTACTTTTTGATAAAATGTTAAGTCTTTTGATGCAATTTTAAAATCAAAATCATGTTCTGTTTTCATATGTACAAGAACAAGATGAAAATGCTTATTACTGTAACTACAGAACAAACATGATATTCCTATGCCTTCATCATTCCAATCTGACCATGTATCTTCATCCTCATTTTCACTGCTTTGATCTCCTACCACATCATTTTCATTGCAAGTAATCTAACAGAAAAAATTATGCATTTATGTCTTTTTATTTTTCATTATTCATATGTATATCGTATACACTAATTTTGATATATTTATATATTTCAGTAATAAAATACCTGTTTATGTCTCCATGATTTTCCTGGTTCCAGATAATTATTTATATAAAATTTATCATATTCTTTGTTATGTGGATTTATCCTTTTGTGTAGTTTTTTACGCATATGCTCCTTTAAAGCTGTGCGATCTTTAAATAGTTTTTCACAATATATGCATATTAAACTGAAAGAAAATTTTTTGATACTAAAATAGTATATATTTAATTACATGTTTGTATATCTTACTTTTCAATAGAAGTTTGAATTTTATCTAAAAATTCATCTATGAGTACCAAATTGTCTGGTTTCCCAAGGTATAAATTATGCTTTTGGGCTAAATGCTTTATATATGTAATACGTAAACCAAAAAATTCTGTTCTACAAAACATACAACCACGTTTGAAGTTAGTATCTGTTCTTTCTCTTGCTTGTTCTGATAAAACCAATTCCTTAAAAAAATAAAAGCAATATTTTCTATAATGTTTCATAGTATGAAAAACTTTTATAAATTATGTAGTAATACCAGTTTTGCTCGATGTATTTCATCTCTTAAAGTTTTATCTTCTGAAATGCAGTCAGAAAGTAAATAATATTTTTCATTTTTACTTGGTTCTCCAGCAGGGGTACAATCCATTAACATTGTGGTACAAAATTTAGTCAAAGGTTCTTCTTTAAATTTAACACCCCAGTAATGTATATAACTGAAAATTATACAAATTTTTAATATTATAAAAGTTTAATTTTTAATGAAAATAAATTATTTCATATAAATTAATAATGAAACCTTTTTAAACTAGCAATATTCCAAACATCTCCTATTACAAGACGATGTTCTTTAAATAAATGAGACAACAATTCTTTCTCCTTTTCAGGGAGAACAAATTTTTCATCACACAAAACACATTTTATATTACAGGGTTTATCATCAAGTCCAATAAATTGAGATTTATATACAGTATAATCTTCATCAAAAACACTGTTCGTAGACAGGAAATTTTTATATTTTTCTATAACATAATATTGTACACTATATACTATTTTTAAATTTTATAACTATATAAGATCACAAAATTAAATATATACCTTTGGAACTCATAGCTAATTCAAATTTATTTCAGAAATTTCTTTTATGCAATAGGTTAAATATCAATTATTTTATATATTAGACTACTATATAATCATATTTATGAAAGTAAATGTGTAGTTTTTCTAAGTTTTAGATAAATTTACTATTTTGCTGAATTAATTGCACAAAAGTACATCGATATTTGTTAATAAACACTTTGTTCTGTCAAAGAAACCATACAATTACATGTCACTGTAGTTCAGTCAAAATGAAAAGTTTCTATTGGATGAAGTTAGAGTGTTTTTTTTCATTGGAATATTTGAACAAGAAGTAAATAATAAAGCACTATGCGATAAATGTTTTGATTGTAGAAATTGCAATATATCTCATTAATTTAAACAATGTATAAATATAAAGAAATATATGTAGTTCATTTACAATATTTTTTTTATGTTTTATACAAGAATTTTATCTGAAATAAAATACATAGCAATATTAAAATTTTAATGTTATCATCAATAAAGATAAAAATGATTTCTTAAATTTTAAACATGTGGATATCTTCAAAGATATAGTTATTTCTAAAATTAAATTAATATACAGAAAAGGGAAAGAAAGACACATATATTATACAAAAATGTTTATTTCTCTTTTTCAGTATTAGATTTGTTTTTTATAAAACCTAATAACAACATCAAATGGCATATATGTAATGAAATACTGCTAAAAATGGTACTTGGATAAGTGTTCCAGCATAATTCTATTATGCCCAAAATTGTTAACTTTATTACAGTCTTATAATTTGTACACCATGCAATATAAGGAAGTGTATGATAATACCATATATAAAATTGATAATGCAATGATCTACTGTACATTATACCAATAAAATTTGCAGCAAACATTGGAAAAATAAATAATTGACTGACTGTAGACATATCTACTTTCTCTTTCTTTTTTAATTGAGGCTGCAAGTTTTTTTCTAGAAACTTTAATTTTGCATATGATTTCATATATTTCATCCATGTTGGTATACAACAAATTAAAGTCAATATATGCAACACTAATAGTGATATGTGAAAATATGGATGAATAAAAATATATTCTGGCAGAAACCTCCAATTTACAGTCCATTTAAACTCGAAAACTCTTCCAAGATTGAAAGCACTTTTTACATATGCAAATGGATTGTTCAACAAAAAAGGAAGACCTAATATTAATTGAATTAAAGCACATATAAATAAATGTATTGCTGTCTTGAACATTCCTAAATTATACATGTAAGTAATGAGAAGTGCTGGTGCAAATAATAAAATGTTCATTTTTACAGACACAGCCATACTGTAAAAAATACTTCCTAAATACCAATGGTCATCTAAAAATGCATTCAGACTAGCAAATAACAATACCATTGCAACTGGATCATTAAAAAGTCTCAAAGTAAATATAGAATGAACTCTATAAGATGTACAACACATAATTATCAAGACATATGGAGGAACTTTCTTAGTTTTCGCATAAATTCGGAAAACTAACGTAAGCAGCACAATATAAAGAACTGCAAAAAAGTATTGTGCTATTTTTATCTTTGTCCCATGTTCCGTGATGAAGTACAATATCGAAAATATATAAACAAATCCTGCAGGATAGACTAATGGCCCTGTATCACCTTTTAATTTCGAATAATCCAACGTTCCATTCAAAAAACCCTCAACTTCTTGCATGTACGCCTTCCAGTCGATTTCTGTATATGGCACCCTTTCGATAACCAATATATTTAGAATGATTTCCAATATGATAAACAATCTTCCAATAAAAAACAGTTTTCTTGGATCTGTGAATAGGGAACCCAATTTTCCCCATTCTACGTAATTTTCATACCACTTCTTGGTATTTTTCTTCGGTGCTTTTGTTACATTGAGGTTAGATCGAAATTCTTTGCGTGGCGCCATATTGCTATAAACACACGTGTTCACTCAGTATGCGCGATAATCTTTTTCTTTACTTTTTGAGGGTTCGTATGAACCAATCGCAAGGCGCTATGTTAAATGTGAGTCAGAGCATGTCAGAACCAATCAGAATGTGCCAGCTGGGATTCCGGGTTTTTGACAGAATCCAACGTGTATAAAGTGTAGCGTGGATTGAACTTATGTAGTTGTATTAAAAATTTTGTTGCAATAGTGAAGTGAATGAATTAAAAGTTGTAGAGTGTTTGCGTTACGAATTAGTAAGAATATTTTCTACGTAATACACGAATTACTTTATCAGCACAATAATATGTAAGTTGTGCTCCATTAACGTTTATGTTAACCTCGTAAACATAAATATACTTACAGTTTTATTCATTTTTGTTATTCTTTTCTCCTTTAAATTTCCATCAGTATTTCATTCCTATTTAAGAAACATAAGTTTCTGTTGTGATTTGTAGTTTAAGAGATTGTGTACTTGAAGTTCTCAGAGATTATAATTTTTTACAGAAAATACATTCAAAATGAATAGTTCAGTATTATTGACACTCTCTATTGTTATTGGATTGGTGTATACTGTTATTGCTTTGAAAAATGACGAATGTGAAGGTAAATTAATATTTGATCTATCCTTTAGTTTAATCATTTATTGCCTTTCTAAATCTGGTAATGTTTTAGTATGTATAAATACTGTGGAAAAATTTGTGAATACTTTAAGTGAAGATGTAAAAAAAGACACAAAAAAGATAGAAGCAGCATTTAAAGACTTTTGTAAAGGTACTAAATCTAAAGAGAACAGATTTGTAAGTATTTAAAACAATGAACACAATGGTGATATTTAATATGTGAGTTATAATTATATTAAATAATTTTTGGGTTTGTTTAGTGTTATTATTTAGGTGGTTTGGAAGAATCTGCCACAGGTATTTTAAGTGAATTAAGTAAACCTATATCTTGGTCTATGCCTGCAAATAAAGTATGTGAAAAATTAAAGAAGAAAGATGCTCAAATATGTGACTTGAGATATGGTATGCTTATTATTAACTGTAATAGAATTAAATTGCTTTCCTAATTTCTTTTACTTACAATTTTCTAATTTAATTTTAGAGAAACAAATTGATATTAATACTGTTGATTTGAAAAAGCTTAAAGTACGTGATTTGAGGAAGATCTTGAGTGACTGGGACGAGACATGTGATGGTTGCATAGAAAAAACAGATTTTATTAAACGAATTGAAGAACTGAAACCAAAATATTCTCATAGTGCAAAATCAGAACTCTGAAAAGTGTTCAATGTAGATAAATTATTATGTTAGTGTGGCTAAGCTTTGGGGTATTCTTTTTTTACAAAATGATTAATAATATTTATATGTTTCTTCATTCTGAATATGAATGTGTAAGATATCATTTTGTACAATTAGTTCGTGAAATTTCTAAGAGCCAGTATACATATGCATTTAAATTTTAAGAAGTATGTTAAATTATATTTAAGTCAGCAATATCTTGGACATGGATCTAAGAAATTAAGAAATTAAGAATGTTGAGCAATGAAAATTTGTTAAAAAGGGATGATTCCTTTTAGTGTAGCCATGCTAATACAAATTAAATATCATAAAAGGTGCTCCGTTTTTATCATACCAATGTTAGAAAAATATAAATAACTCAAATTTTTCATACAACAAATTATTTTCATGTTTTTATTTTTTCATTGCTCTTCCTCGACTATTCATATACAATATGTTTATACATGTAAATCCTATTTATATCAAGAAACTGTGTACTATATAAACAAATATGTATTTGTGATGATTATTAATAATGTGTAATATTAATTTCTTTTTTATACTACATTGAAAATCATAACTTTCTCCTAATTTTTTCCACATATTCTTCTCAATACTTTTAAAAAATTGTATACAATGCATTTACCTTCTCAAACCATGATTTTATCAATTAGTTTAAATAATAAAATCAGAAATTTGTTAAATTGTTAAATTTAGTTTGATTTGCAATTATACTTAAACATATGAAATATTTGGTGTACAGTGACATTATTTTATGAAAATGTACGTACGAGATGTAAAACAAAAAGGTATTATAAAATCATACAGATTTAATAATTGTGGTTCTTTAATAAAAAAAAATTGTCAAATAAATTTGCTATATTATTTTATTTTAAATTTGTACGTAAAATCATAGTTATATTAATTGGAGTTTTTCATTAATTGTTATTACAATTGGGTAAATCGCTCCAATGTCCATCAGCCTTACATGTAATCAATCCGTGCTTTTTACCACCAGGACACACATATGTCAATTGATCTTGATACAAATAAGATCGACCACGAATTGTTGCGCCAAATGGAAGTTTTGGTTTATTACATGAAAGTTCTATAAATATCAATTAAAAAAGAATGATACATTATATTATGTGTTACATATAATACTGAACTTACTTGAACATTTACTATACATTCTGGACCATTTTCCATTTGCAAGACATCTTGTGTTTCTTTGACCAAGCATTATATATCCAGGTATACATTCATAAGTAATTGTATAATTAAATGTATAGTTCACTGCTTTGATATTATTTTCTTTTAACACTGCATTTGCAATTTTTGGTGGTTCTTTACATGTTACAGCTAAAATAAACGATTATTTATTATTTAAATTTTTGAATAAAAATCTTTAAAAATATTTACTTTATGACAAAACTTACGTTTACAAGAAGGAATAGCAGTCCAAGTATTATTTGGAAGACAGACAGATTTTTCATTGCCTTCAAGAATATAGCCTTGATGACATTTGAATGTAATAGTGTTATTAACAGTTCTTTTATAATTTGTTTCAGTAATATAACTATATTCTGGAATCTAATAATAATTTAATATTAGTTTCATAATTTAAAACTGTTTCTGAATAATTATATTATATTATTTACCATTACTAAATCACACATAGATTTTTGACAAATACTATCAGTTCCATTATTAAGCAAGAGTTTTACGATGGTGTCGTTTAAGTGTGTATCAATTATTTTCCAGTTACCATATTCATCACAAAACCAAGTTAAGTTAGGAACAGAATTTTGAATATTTGCATTACTCAACTGAATTTCTCCATCAATGCAATTAAGAACTATCTTTTTCATATAAGTATGTCCTTCTATAAAGTACTTTATATTCTTATAAGTACCATTATATGATTCTTTACCATTCAATTTTTTATTCTGATCATTTTTCCAAATTGTAGTATGATTATTTAGATTTATTTTTTCATTAAAGATTTGAGAAAATGGATGACTTAAGATGCGACATTCATAAGGTTCGCAAGACGATAATGTGGGTGACCATTCTTCATCGTCTGTGCAAATTCTAAAACCGTCACCAACTAATTTATATCCTATATCACATTTTATCGCAATTTCGGTACCAATGATAAATTGGTCTTTCAAACTCCAATTCTTTTTTTTTATTTCTAGAAGTTCAATAGTATCATTGTTTTGTGTTTTAAACAATAATTTCCCATTATTCACAATGTCGGGCCATGAACACTTTAAAGGTACACAATCAGGAACAAATCCAATCCAAGTACCATTTTCCGTACATTGAAGTTTAAATTCATTTAACGAGCTATGATTGCCCTCAAATTTATATCCTGAATAGCAAGAATATTCCACAATATCATTAAAATTATAGTCCTTCTTAAATGTGTCATTAATCGCTTGCAGATCAACTTTTGCAGCGAAAGTTTCGTGCAAATTATTTGAATTTGAAGAAATTACATATCCGTGCTTGATTCTAAATATTAAAATGTTATAACTATTATAAAAAATCATTTATTTAGAATGAAATTTTTTTGCAAGTAATTATATTTCTTACTCCCTTGGTGGTAGACATTTATAAGCCAGACACGAAGGCATTTCATGATTCCATTGTCCAGATTCCAAACATGTTAAAAGTTTTTCACCTTTTAAATGAAATCCGGGCTCGCACTTGAATTCAATTTGCTGTCCTACCTATGAATATCATTTAATAAAAATTACTTCCTTTTTTGCAGTATTTGCAAATGTCATACCTGTAGAATGGAAAGATCATCTCTTTCATATTCTTCTATCACGTATTCGATATCCCCGTGCTCTGGAGCTAATAAATTCTTGCATGTTTTTCCTGTTACAAACAATTATTGAAATATAAGAAAATTAAAAATAAATAATTGATAGATATTAACAATAAATATTGGAAGTGTACAGTCTTTACCTATACAAACTGGAGGTAATCCGCTCCATTTTCCATCAGCATTACAGGTTCTACGAGGATTTCCTCGAAGTTCATAATTAATGAAACAAAAATAATATATTTCATCTCCGAAAAAATACGATCTACCATGTATGCGACCTCGCGGAAAATATCCTGGAAATCCGCATCTTCTTCCTTAAATGAGATCAATCAAATCAACTAATTAATCACAAGTAGAATATGATAAAGTATCTTAGCTTACTAGTGCAAACGGGTGTGTAATATCCTTCCCACTGTCCTTGTTTAAGACATTTCAGTGTCAAAGATTGATATTCTCTGCCACGAAATCGCACTACATGACCACTATCGCAATAATAAGTGATGTTTGACCCATCTTCGCTGATATTTAGATTACCTCTAAATGGTACAACGGGTAATGGACAGTCACGGCAAAATGAAGTGTTTGACACCTAGAAAATATTGGGAACAAGATGAAATTCATCATAAAATTCTAATAAATGTAAAAGGCACCTATATCAAGAAATAATTACTGCCACGTCACCGTGCACATATTCTTGCACCTGTGCCCATGCAATTACATCACCATGGTATTTTTCGCAAGTGTTGAACAAGTGTTTGATATCTTTAGCTACTAAAACTGTACTCCAAATATCTAATAATGTTAATTTTCCCAAGAAGGATTCTAACTCTGAAAATCCTCCTCCGACACGATCTTGTTCTTGTCCAATTATGAGAATTCCATTTCCTAATCGAAAATTTTATCAATATCGTGTGTTAATGTACGTATTAATATTTAATATTATTTTTAATATACCTTGAATGAAAGTTCCTTTTGCTAAGTGGGTGCCGTTGTCTCTCAAAAGGCCATCGATAAAAATATTCCAAGAGCCACTCTCTGCTTCCCAGGTGAAACAAACGAAATGCCAATGACCATCATTTACTTTAATATCGGTTATTACTTTTTCACCATTGAGATATATTACCAGTCTACAAAATCAGGACAGTAATATTTGATGTGAATCAGGATTTTGTAGATATGTATTAAGAAGAGTATTTTATTACCCATTATAATCTGTTAAAGTGAATGCGTTATCGTAATGACGTGTAGCATACGATAATACGGTGCCATAATTAAACATATCCTTCGACTGTAGCCATAAACACGTAGTTAACTAAAATTAACACTCTAGTAGAATAAAAACAAATTATAATGTTTAATATTATCTATTACCTTAGAAAGATTTATCGTAGATCCTTTCATACTGATATAGTCGGTGATACCCGATTTGAAGAACTGTATCGTGTAATCGGATAACAATTCTATAAAGACATGATAAGTTATTCAAGAAATTTTTTAATTGTAAAATTAATTATTGTTGTTTGTGCAAGTTAATACAATATAAATATTAAGATTATACTTTCCAGTCTCGCAATGACGTCCTGTGAATAACATAGGGCACGTACATGTATAATTAGAGATATTATTAGTGCATTTCCCATTGTTCAAACATGGATTGCTTTCGCAATGATTTATCTTCACAGTACAATTTTCTCCGGTATAACCGTCCGTACACACGCATCTGATAATCAAAAAATTGTTTATTTTTTATTAATAATAGCAATAAATGCTTGTAATAAATATATTCACCTATAACTCATAGTTGTTGCATTTTCTTCTTCAATATTCACACAATACGAGTTTTTGTTGCATGGTAACCAATCACAGGGCAATAAATTACAATAACGGCCGAGAAAACCGGGTTTACAGATACATTTCCAAGAGTCATTAACATTGTAGCAAGTAGATCCTTCCATACAAGGTGAAGGATTGCAATGATCCACAATAGTTTCACAAAACTCTCCTGCAATAATATATTTCTCAAACATTAATTATTTAATAATATTTATTGATATAGTTCATAAATATACCTTCGAAACCATGTTTACATTCACAGAAATAATCATTTTCTGTGCTCATACATGTACCATTGTTTTGACAAGGATGAACGGTACATTCGTCAATGTACAACTACAAATTTTACTTTCTATTAATTTATTTGTACTGTGTACTTGTACTGTGTTCATTTTTACAAATAATAATTGTTTTTACCTCACAATTTCTACCTGAATATCCATTTTTGCACGTGCAAGAGTACATTATTGTATTGTTCGTGAAACTCAGAATATTACATGTACCTTCGTTCAAACATGGTGAAGAATCACAAGGATTTTGGAATATTTCACATTTAGAACCTAACAAGTAATTTTATGTATAATTATATTATTTATTTCAAATTATTATTTAATGAAGTAAAAGTAAATTAAATAATTACCGACATAATAGTCAGGACATTCGCAACTGAAACTATCCTCTTCTTGTACACATTGTCCACCATTTAAACACGACTTTGTATCACAGATATTAATTTCGATTTTATAAAGAGATAGACAGTCATTTATGGTTTTAGATCCATGATTTCTAGTAGTAGTGTCAGGTGGACACGAAAGACAATGAGTTTGACCATATTCTGGTTGATAAAATCCAATGTCACAGATTAGGCAAGGTTCAAGCGCTAATCGCGTGTTTTGATAACGCTTTTTTCGCGAATAGTATCCTGGTCTGCATAAGTCTAAAAGTAAATCAAAGAATAATAATTTTTGTAAAAATAGAAGAAATATATAATGACAAAGATAAATTAATATCGAAATGAAAAATAAAAAGGGGGATTATAAAATACTTGCGTATACAATCTTGCGGAGATTTTGAATGAATTTTCTTCGTCGAAGTGTATTCAGGACAATGTTTGCATTTCAAAGATCCAGGCACGTTTTGATATTCTCCAAGAGAACAAGATTGGCATCGTTTGGTCGTGGAATTGAAGAAAGTTCCCAATGGACATTTTACTAGAATTTAAATAAACATAATCATGAAATATTAACAATTTCTAATGTATGAAAAAAATTCGTTCAGTTATATTTACCGCAAGTGTGCTTCTTCAAGATACTTCCTGGGTCACAAAGTTCCTCAAAATTCTTAAAAATTAGATGCAAATTTAGCGCAAGCTTCGCTATTTCTTGATTTGTTCTATTGTTTAATAAATTTAATTTTCCAGATCGAGACAAAGATTCGAGCTTCTGTCGCAATTTCTGGATTCCTTTTCGCGGATTTTCGTGATGCTCCTCAATTATCTTTCCTATATTAAACAGTATTATATATATTCAAAATTATTTTTGATACACATTCTTTAAATTTTCATTAAAATTTTATCGAGAGAAAATTACCTAAAAAATTGAATTTCAGTTCAATTTTTTCTTTCTTCTTCCTTATTTTCGTTTTATTTCTATTATCATTCATTTTCATATCTCGTTTTGATTTTGTACTAATATCATTCATTGTTATTATATCACTTCTTAATAATTTAGAAATATCATAGTTAAGTTCCCTTCGTTTTTTTATCATACTGGAATACATTGTATTTGAAGATGGGAGAATTTCTTCGCATTCAGGATCGAAAGTAATGACATTACATTCGATATCGTTTCCACAAATGTCGAGCAACGTCGATATTAAATCGGCAGTAATATATTTGCTCAGCTAAATAATAATAAAAAATGTTTCTCACGAAATTTACGTAAGTTGCGAAATGAAGAATTAATGAATACTTACTTCGCGGAGTGTTGTTTGATTATCGCATACATTTGTTGCATTTCCTTCTAATATAATACTTCCCTCTTGAGATACACTTTTTGGAATTGTAGTCTCTAGACAATAGTAAAAATGAAAAATTATTTACATTATCTCCTGCATCAGATTATGTTTTATCAATACTGTAATTTCTCTCTATGATTTATTATATATTTATTATATAAATTGTATCTATCAAATCACATACCTGTACATTCGGGAATGTAATTTTCTTGAAGCCAATTTGATGTATTTCCGTTGCATTTTAATAACAATATATTTTCCACGATTGCGGCATTCGATTCGTCAGTTGCGAATCCATATCCTTCTTCACAAGTTATAGTGCACTCATTCGTGTCGTTTATTGATGATGGATGACACTTTGAGTAACCGTTCAATATTTTTGGAATTTCTTCACAAGCGTCTATGTGATAGAAATGAAATTTATAATTAATTAAATTATGTACATTATTTTATGACGTACATATTAATTCTGTTAATACACTACCTTTTATAGTAATGTTTAACACGCAAAACGCTTTATTGTCGTATTTGTCGGTGGCATTATACACCACTTGCGTTAACCCGATAGGAAACATGTTCTCCCCAGGAAGATAATTTTGTTCGACTTGTACAGGTGTCTTGGAATTGTCGTGAAAACCAGGTTCGTTCCAAGTCACGTTATTTATTCCAACTCCATTATCGGTGAAAAATATCGGAGGATCTACGCAATTCTCGATCATTGGTGGTTCTTTATCTGCAGTATTATTGTACAAACAATCATCTTATACTCGGAATATGTTTATATTATAATCTTACTAATTAATATAATTGAAATTATTTTACCTAGAACTTTAACTTTAAATTTGCATCTAGCTCTATTTCCAGATGAGTCTTGTGCCACATAGATTATTATACGTGTTCCAATTTTTACTTTCCAAGGAAAACTAATGTATGGCTTACTCCATAATAGAGGTGATTCGTCCACATTATCAGTTACGTTTGGTATTGTCCAATTTACATAAGCATATTTCTTGCCTGGAAGGCTCTCCGTGATAATATTAGATGGGCAAGATATCGAAGGTGGTATTTTATCTTAGAGGGAACAATAAATTAATACAATAACTTGAAAAATCATGAGAACTGAAATTCCTAAAATGTAATATAAATTATAATACATTACCTACGCATCGATTAACAGTTTTACGTTGCGACCAGACTCCAGAACGGCCGCTACAATGTCTAGAACGTGGTCCCTCAAGTGTGAAACCCTTTTTGCACGATATGGTACAATTCGATCCAAATGGTAGTTTCTCCGGTCCCAAACAATTCTCAGGTAAAATTTGCCCATTTGCAATTTGCTTTAGTGGTTCACATTTTATTGCTATAAACATACATGTGTTTAATTAAGTAAGTCTGTTATTAATCTTGTAACTGTCTCTACTGAATCTTGCAAAATCAGAGTACATATATGTACAATTGATGTTGAGAAAGATTCCAAAATTCACCTTTACACGTAGCTTTGAGACCGTCCCATTGTGACAAAGGCAAACAGTTGCGTATTTTACTTCCGCGAAGTTGATAACCGGTTTCGCATCTGAATTGACAACGGGAATCGATCGGATACGTTGTCGTATTCTCTGTATTCAAATGTTGATCCTCATCGTTTTGACAGCGCATTCGCCCATGCGTGGGAGTTCGAAGTGCCGGACAAGTTTTCACTGTTTCAACAATTACAAGCCGATAATGACGGAGAGTTTTTCTAATTTGAAATTTCAATTACAGTTACATAGTACGTAGTACGTTAATTTCGCGCGTTTGCGTTTGTTTACACGTTGCAGTCGAACCAAATGCGTTCAGTACTTAGTGAGACTTACGCAAACATTTCGGTTCGTTTCCGGACCAATTACCGTCTTTTCCGCAAAGTCGAATACTGTCACCTGTGAGGTAGAAACCAATTCTGCACCTTATACCACAGGCTGCGTGAACGACGTTGCTACATGCGCTTGCTTTTACCAAGTATCCGTATTCTGGCACTCTTAGTCTTGGGCATGTTATAACTGTGAAGTAAGAAACGTAAATGAACATTTAAAGAGAGAAAAAATACAATGCAAAATACTTTGGAATAATTGCAAACTTAATACAATTGCTTTCTTCTGTTTTTCATACATATGAAATTCTTTACAATCTTGTCGTTTATAATTGGAGAATTTTTCGAAAATTTAGATGTTTATTTAGATTGAGAAAGAAAAATGGATCCACGGTGTAACAAGCCTCGCGATTTTGTAGCGATCTATAAAAATTTAACCGAGCAAGTTCACAAGATAAAACGCTTACGAACGAAGTGGTTACAAAAATACGAATTGCTATTAGATGAACATAAGTAAGTGTATGAAATTATATATGAAATTTACTATTAAGAGTTACAGTTCTTAAGGGCAAATTCCTATTAACCATCAATTTCAAAGGAGATTGCGAAAAGAAATAGAGAAACTGTGCGAAGAAAAGCAAACGGTTACTGCCACAGAAACGTTCGAACGAGAAGAGGGAAAAACTTGTCTGCCAACTCCGATTACTACTAATGGCGAGGTATTAATCGGATCAAATTATAAATCGTTTTATCATCGTTATAATGTTATAAAAACGTTGAAGTTTTTTGATAGTACGGTTGGCTCGCATCGAGACCAAAATTCCAATTAGAAAAATATGGAGCTTACACGCCGCAATATCCTGATCCCCTTAAAGAAATAACGCCATTATACGGAAATATGCCTGTCCTTGCAGCAGGCATAGGATACATTTGGTAAAAAGTAAGGCGAATATTTGAATAAACGGAACGATGAACTTTTAAGTAATTTAATTGCATTTTTTTAATTACCCTCGCATTTATTTCCGTCCGTGGTGAATCCGGAAGCGCAAACGCAATGCTCGACAGAAGTTGCAGGTACTTTCACAGTCACATGATTCACGTCAGGGCATGAGGTGCACATTGTCGTGAGATCACCGGAGATTTCTCCAGATGCGTATGTTCCATTTGGACACGCTGGAAAGAAATGAAATTGAACATGGTATTACGATTACTATTGACTTAATAATAGTTAAGTGGTATGCAAAATACGGAAATACTTCGATTTAATTTATTTTTACTACTCAAATACTTTGAATACACGAATATCAAATTCAAAATTCTATAATTTATAATTATATGATATAATTAATATAAGATGAATATAAAATAAATTCCTTCGAAGAAATTCCGCATAAATACTGAAAAATCCGTATTTTCGGCAAACTCACGGTGACAAGAACCCCGAAGACCAGAGCCAAAATATCCTGCGGGGCAAATACAAGCGTAATGTCCGGTCACAGTGCCACAGGCGCACGTCGCGAAATTATCGCAGCAATTTTGTTCGTTTCCGACTTCGCTGATATTCCTGCATAAGAGATTACAATTATCTGGATACGTCACTGGTACGTATTTCCCCGTTTTCAAATCTGTAACAGCAGAGACGAGACGAATTCGCATTAGATAATTCGCATTCGATTCTTCGTCTCATTCGCACAAATAGAGCCACTGTGGACAGATTGCAAATGAACTTTAAGATTTTCCTAAAAATTAGTTCGGACGATATTTCGATGAATATCTCATCGAATAAAAATTAATTTACTAAATTAAATACTCGATGAAATTCGTGCACTCACCACGATGCAGAGCTCGCCGTACCAAAGCCTCAAATTCCACGAAACTATCGAGGAAATAGCTGTGCGTGTCTCCTGGAAAACTAGCTATGTCGCGCAGTTCGTCAACGTTTCCTGTTCTTATTCCGAAAGTGAATATCGTTGCGCCTTCAATTTTCAAAAGGTTCGCCGCAGGTCGTGGATCACCGCCGTTGCTAAATCCGTCGGTTATAAGAAACACAGCCTTCCTTGCGTTCGCTCTACCTTTCTCAAGTATCCTCTAACAACAAGTTGTATTAAAATTTCTAGCAAGTTTCAAAATTATGATTGAAATTTGAATGTCTGATTTAATATAATATTTAATGTAATAATCATACTGTAATAATTAATATTTAGTATTTAATATAATCTTGGATCTAATTTTATTTATTTAAAATTTACGAAGAAAATAAGAGTGAAATCAAAAGTACTTACAAGAGCTTCCAAAAGCGCGCCTCGCGTATATGTTCCACCGCCAGTGTAATTAATATTATTTAACTGTTTATTCAGCAAGTAACACTTGTTATCATTGTCACCAGTATGAGATATCTGATCTACATTTCGTTTAATGTGTCTCCTTCCACCAAACGTTACGATCGCGATTCTAGTTGCAGACGGTTCCACAGAGAAGTCGGCCAAAAGGTGTTTTATGAAATTTAATTCGCTTTGAAAATTGTTTAAACCAACCGATCCTGAAGCATCGACCAGAAACACCAATTCCACCTACCAAAAGTTTCAAAGTTAGATTAAAATCATTGCTCGCTGTTGCAAAGAAAGTTTAACGCCAATAGCATTATTTTATTTATAATTCTAAATAGAATAAAATTTATTTGTAAAATTTTACCTGATCGGTTTCGTTCCTCAAACGATCTATGTCAGTTTTTAAAAGATATGACAAAGCGGCGGCTTTTTTCCTGAATGTTTTCTCAACGTTCTCCAAGCTGGCATTTAATTCCTGCCTATCTGTGCTTCTCTTATGCTTGAAATTGCACTCGGTTCTTTCAGATACTCCAAAATTCTGCAACTCTATGTTCAATCGACCAATCTCGTTGTAAAATACGATCGTAGTTAGCAAGCACAATGACAGCCAAATTAACGTGCATATTCTCACGACCGAACTGATCATGTTAACAAATAACGTAAAGTCACATAAAATTTCTAACATTTAATTTTCAGGACATACTCGCGGGCGTAAACGAATCTTTTCAATTTCAAAAAATCCAATTCTTTTGCAATAAATAAAATTTACTCGTGAAATGAAAAATTTACTCTTTTTACAGAATCTCTTCCTTCGACGCTTGCACATATCATACAAATATCTAGGTATAATTCTTTTTTAATTTACTAAGTACCAGTGGCAACTACAAATTTTGAACGACGAGAGTTTTGATCTCGATACTTCGAAACAACAATTTTCCAAAATTTCGATTAATATTGATGAAAGATCGGAAGATCGACTGTCGATACTTTAAGCTGAACTGCTACTGATAGCAAACGAGCATCTAAATCGTACAAAACCAAGCTTTGAAAAGTTGAGAACAAGGGACTCTCTGTTCAACTTGTACCATGCACACGTGTTCGCATTCATCGACTGATCTTGACGGGTGTTCGACTTATTAACGAAATAACATTCAATCGACCATGTCGTATTATTTGTTACATGTTATATATGTACTTGTTATGTAAATTACCGAGAAAATCAAAGGCTAATGAATCTCGCAATTCGAAAAATCGATGGGATGTTCGAAAACTCTAGAGAGATGAACAGTTTCTCGCAATAGAGTTCAGTCTTAACGCGTAGGAGAAATGTTGAACGGTGGACCGCGTGTGGACAGTATGACCATGTGAGGTCAGAAAAAGTCTTACAGTTTGTGACCCGCATACATATCGCATCAATGCGACGTAAATTGATTTTTCTGGCCGAGATATATCGTGGGAGTCCACGCGCACACATCGACCGGCAACGAACGTACGATCGTACGATAATTCAAACTCGCGTTCGGCACTCTCGTCGTTTCGTTGTCACATTTTCCACTATTTTATCGGGCTTCAGATAACGAATACGCGAAATCACTTGCGTTGATTATTAATTTTATATCGTTTACATGGATGCGCAAGTATTACGAAAGAATTATCGACATTTCACTTTTATATGCATGCATCTCGTTCTATTTTTAGCAGTCGATGGACAGCTTCTCCAAAGATTTCTGGTTCGTCAAAGATTTTTAGACACGGTCCTGAGGGAGAAAGTGAACGAATTATGTCGATTTCGATTGTGATCACGATAATGACGATGATGATAGTTGGAAATTATGGAGCTTACGAAAAGGATAGAGTCCTCCGATTGTTGGATGTCCCTCGTCACTTCCGCCAAACGAAAGAACCACGAGGATATATCGAGCAATGTCGTGCCACGAATCTTCGAAGGGAACAGTTGGGACATGTAAATGTGTTTGCGTTTTTGGATCCTTCCTGGTATTATAGTTACCGGCAAGCAGTCATGTAAGTTGTTGAGTTGTGGAATAATCGATATTAATAATATTTAATGGCCAATATTTGTATTGCGTAAAATTTTTAATATTTAGAATTTTTCAATATAATTTTACTTCAATTTTCTTGAACTTGGGGATAAATTCAGTGAGGATTCACTGGGCTTAATTTCAGAGCTGAAATGAAATTATATTTTTTATAAAATAATATAAATTTAAATATAAAGTTTAACTGACAAATCATCATTTGGCACAAGGTTGGGATTATTGAAGAAGCGATTAGAGAAGTCCGGTTTTTCGAATATCTTGTTCTTCACGGTAACGCCGCCGTCAGATTTGCTGGAAGACAGCACAGAGAACAATATAGAGATAAAAGCGTGGAGGGAAATATCTAAAAATACACAGGAGTTCGAGTATTCCTTGGACTCGGTAGAAACATTGTTCGGTGACATTAAAGAAAAGAGAAAGGGCATCATCCTTCTTCAAGACACATCCGAGTTGGGTATCTGGAAAAGTTTTCATGCATCAAAAGACGAAGTGGTCATTATCGATCGGTGAGAATTCAATCGTTAAATTTGATCAAAACGATCAATTTATAATCATAACAAGTTTTATTAGGTAAAATGTATAAAACGAACTTTTACAATTTTACTGAAGCATGAATTAAATGACAATAATTTCAACGAAATGTGATTACAGCTGCGGTAAAGTAACTTATCAAATCATAGTACCTTGGAGTATACTACATTTCCCTTATGTTAAAGCGGCCATTCTTTCCACATACAAGGACGATCCGTGTGGTCCTTGCTATGTAAGAAGCATTCTAATAAACATTCTAACAATAGTATTACAATTCTTATTATTTGATTAAAACAGAAATGAGTAAATATAAAGAGGAATTATTTATTTGCTGATGAATAGGGACAATCATCAACGGTACGCGATTCGATGGATTATGAAGAATACCTTCTAAAAACTATCAATTCAGATGAAACAAAAATAGATGAAGATCTTGATACGCAGACAGACAAAGTATTTTCCGATTTAGAGACTATAAAAACATCTTCGGAAGAATTAAAACAGATTGAGGATGACAAAAATACGAGTACCATCGCTTCTTTTAGCGCAAATATCCATGAAAGTATAGTTTATGATATCACAACTAAAGCGTCAACGGTACGACCTACAGAAAACATGAGGAACGATGATAATGTACGAGACATTTTTTTTACCGATAAGAATATTGAAATAACTTCTGAAGTACCATTGGAACAAGAACAAACTCCGATACCAACTATAACATCGAATTTCACAACGACTGAAGTATACAGTGAAAAACAAGATTGCATTTTTTCTAATAAACATGTAAATAGTAATGATGATGTTTCATTTACAAATACTGATTTAAGAAGACATGACAAAGACCTTCAGAATGAATCGAATATTAGTTTAGAAGAGATGAAAATGAAAGAACATGAAGGTATTAAATATTAAGTATTATTAATTAATATTGATCTAAAAATTCTCACAAATCTTTATTTCACATGTTATTCAGCAATAAATGAGAGTACTAAAGCTAAAGAGTTACAAAGTTTAAACGATGAGAGTATACCTTTACGTATTATATTATATGCACCACATTTACACGAAGAAAATGGAACGTTGAAAAAATATACGCATTTAGTTCTAAACACAGGAAGTCTTAATTACCATGATCATTTTAATAGTAAGAGTACAACTTCTGATCAAGAGGTACAGTATATATAGTAAATATAATGTTTCTTCTAACAGCATATTGGACCCTTTTTAATTATTAAAAACAATAAGCCACCAGCATTGAAAAAATCAGATTCTGCGATATTAAACGATAGAACGTTGGCTCAATATGTACATAATGTAAACGAAAGTCCAGGGGTATACGGAGAGATTGCAGATTATTGGCAAACTGTCGATGGAAATGAAATGAGTAATAAAAACGAAAATGCAGAACTTACAGATTATGATTACGTTACGGTAACGATATTTTAAAGTTTTTTTTTCTCAGCATATACATTTTTCATTTACACATAACGAATTTTGTAAAATATTTTAGGCAGAGGATACAGGAAGTAATATTAACAATGCTTTCAATAATGAAAGCAGTATATTAAGACCAAGCGATATCGATGCAATTGATTCAGATATGAATATTAAAAATAGTAATGATTTGGATGATTTTACGCAACAAAGATTAATCGATCATTATAATAAATTATTGACATGGATCTATTACATTGTTTAACAAAAGAATCACAATATTTATAATAAACACAAATATCATAAAAATTATATATGATTGTAAAGTAGACACAAACGAATCTTATTTATATATTTTTTTTATATTCTATACACTATTTCATATATATAGTGTACATATAAGTATAAATATTTTTATGAACACATAAGGTAAAATCGTAAAGTTTTTCTTGCATATTACAGAAGAATATTAAGAAAAAGACTTTCAAAAACGTCATTTTTATAAAGATTTTGTTCAGTATAAATTTTTAGGTATACTTATTTGTAATTTCTTCTGGTTCACTCGCATCATCTGAATCTAAACTATTGCTATTACTTGTTGTAGTGGTACTTGAAGTGCTGCTTTCTGAATCAGTTTCAGAATCAGTATCGCTGCTGTCGCTTGAACTCGAACTACTCGATAATCTGTATAAAACATAATTTACACATGCATTATTAGAAAAACAGTTCTAAATCTTTTTTACTGTGCATTTCATCCATGCGCAATGTGCAAATATAATTGTTTTGCTACATATCATTGATGATAATTTTACAGTTCGATATTTATGTAATTCATCAAAGGGATGTGCATTTTAGTTAGTGTATTATATTAGTATGTTTCAAATAAAAAAAAAAAAATACATACAATATATACAAATATTTAATTTATTTATTATAAGATGAACGAAAAAGCTTTGTTAAGGAGTATATTCGAAGCAATTCTATATTGAAATACTTACAAATACTTTAAAGAATGTTTGTCTTTAATGTAGTATATAGTCTTTGGCCTTTAAAATAAAATTATATAACGTAAAGACATATAATATTTTTCAATGAATCCCAAGGATTTTATAAAAATTATGACATATTTACATTTTACACTTACTTATCTTTATCATTGTCATTAACTGTTAGCTCATCCATTTGGTCCACTATTTCATGAACAGAATTTTCTATAATAAGATCTTCTTCTTGCACAGAATAAGCTGCTTGTTCTAATTCTGCTAATTGAAGTTGCATATCATTTTTTGAAGGTTCAACCTTAAAAGAAATGAATATATATTAATAGTTCATATGAAGTTACTATTTAATATTTCTATACTTACATTAGAAATAAGAGATTCCAATGATTCTATTACAGATTCATTAATTTGTTGTAACCAAATTAGATAGTCTTTTATGTACAACTGATTTAATATATATCGTGGTTCATATGAGTTGTTAAACAAACTATGTACTTCACAGAAACGTTTTATGATATATTTTTTACCTAAAAATTTAATGATTAGGCGTAAAAATTGAAAATACTTTTATAAATATGTGCTTCGTGCATATATTACTTACCTAACTTAACTATCTTCTTTACATCCTCAAAAACTTTTTTAGATAGATCCCAATTTCTAAACAGTGGATAACATATTGATCTTCTAAAACATGCTTTTATAACTTCTTCCGCATTAGAAAACTCCTAAAAATATTATTAACAAAATATAAGACAATATAATAAAAACGAATACCAGTGATTCTCCAAAAACTTTACATACATCAAACCAACATAAAGTGGAACTTAATTTATTAATAGTCCAACTACTTTCAACAGTGTTTTCTCCTAATGTTGTTCTGTGATTGTAACAACAACCAAATAAAATATCCACTAAACTTAAAAGCAGCTTGTGTGTTTCTTCATTGTTTAATAAATATTCTTTGTTTGGAAGTTCTTTTAATAAATCTACTTCAGTTTCATTGAAGGAAATACTTTCTTTTTCCAAAATATCCCAGTCTGCAATAAATGAAATATATGGTTCTATACATTCTGGTTGCATAAGATCAGCCAAATAATGTTCCTCGTTAAAATCTGATATTTCATGTTTCTCTCGTAACATCCTTCTCTCGGATTGAGGTATAGTATCTGGCATTGGAAGATCTATTATTTCTTTAATCCATTCTAACTGAAATTAGAAATGAAAAAATTATATATCACAAGTTTTGCATAAATATAGAACGTATAAAGCATACCTCAAAAGCAGCTAAAGCTCCAGATATTTTACTTGCAAAACCATATTTAGGAGAAGTAGATAAAAGTGATACATTTTCTGCACTATTGTTTTGATGTATATACCATTCATCTCCATTAGTGTTTTCATCATTTGGCTTAAACTCATGCTTATTTGATATATCATTAATATCTTCAGAATTTGCCGATGGATTTCCAATTACTTCAATATTAGATATAATTGTACTCTTCTTTTTTGGTGGAGCTAACAATGTACTTATCATATCTAAATTTTCAAAATATTTTCCTTTTACGACTTTTGAAAATCTTAAAGAGAAATCTCCTTTTCCACAATCATACGAGCCAAATGATAAGTCATTTTCTTCAATTTCACCTGGTAGTTTTAATCTAAAATAAAGAAATTTCGTTAAAAAAATTAGAAATTTTTAATTATTATTAATATTGTTAATAATCATTATTAAATAATTATCATTAAAGAGCTATTTATAATTCAATTTACCTCAAGTAATATGGTGTGGAATAAAATCTAAAATCTGTTCCATCAACATAAACCTCTGTGTCTTTGATATTGGCATATGGTGCATGAATAATTATTGCAACTTCTGTATCAGTTTGAGTTATTTCAAAACGTGGGGTTAACATTTTTGCAATATAATCAGGAAAGTATTTTCTTTAAAATTCACTTCATACATTCATTAGAATGTAAAATAACATTATTGAACGAGTATCAAGCAGTACCGACGCAACATGAAAATAACACACATTAATAAATACTTTATTATACACTATGGTTATTTGTGTATGCACTACACAAATGGCGCTGTAGTTCAGTTGGTTAAAGCACCGGTCTAGTGACAGGAAAAATCAGAGATTTATAATCCCCCTAAGGTCTTGAAAAATGTATGTACTACGCAAGGCAAATTTCTAATGTTTGTATTATAGTAGTTACGAAGTTTTCCAACTCTTATAAACTATTAATAAACTACATTTCAAGTCAAGTTCACGAATTTTTTTTTTGTTCAATTAACTTATTTTGTTCAATTAACTTATTACTTTATTGTCGTTCTAGACGAAATAATATTTTGCAATGATAAATATATCGATATATGCAACTATCGATTTTTAGTTAATTATCGACTAAACGCACGCCTGTAGCACATGTTAATACATAGTAACGGTCGACCATGTGATTAAAAATTTCCTAATAAACTATGTGATTTGTTATATTATGTTGGGTGAAATTTTCTTAAAAATGTTTATTACTAATGCAGTTAATGCTTAATATCGATAAGGAATAAATAAATAGTTATAGTAGGTTCATTTAAATCATTTTTCTCAAAGTAAGAGCTGTGGATAATCTTTTGTAAATAAAATATAAAATTCTCTAAAATTATTAATGTCTCTAAAATTATTAAAAACTTTCTTTCTAGAAATAAAAAAAAAAGTAAGAGGAAACATTCGTCAAAATGGTACAAAAAAAGTACAACTCTTCACGTCTAACTCCAAAACATCTAGATCCAAAATGCTTAATGTTTTCCATGTTTACTGCAAATGATATAAGAAATTTAAGTGTTACTAAAATAAGGACACCTTTATCATTTAATATTTTGGGACATCCATTGAAAGGAGGTTTATACGATCCAGCATTAGGTGATTAAATTCAATATATGAAACGATACAAATTATTATACATATTATTTATATTTTTATATGTATTAAGTAGAAAAAAAAGGAAGAGAAAGATATAATTTATTAATTATTTATCATTAACTAGGTCCTCTTTTGGAAAGTTCAGATCCATGTGAAACATGTGGTTGCAATGTATTCAAGTGTCCAGGTCATTTTGGGCATATAGAGTTGCCTATGCCAGTTGTAAATCCATTATTCCATAAAGGATTATGTATGTTGATTAAATTAGCATGTTTAAACTGTTTCACTTTACAAATGCCACCTTATGTGAAATTGTTACTCTCTGCAAAATTAAACTTACTTCAGCAAGGATTTCTCAGTGATCTTGATGGTCTAGAACAAGAAATAATGGTTGTTGCTGATTTAAATTCTACCAATCCTTATGAAGTTGATATACAGTCTGTTCAAAATGTCATTGATAATTATATTGAAAACCTTTTGAATAGACCAAAACTTAATCAATCTATTGTACAATATGATGAATTTCAATTAAATACTAAAAATATTAATATGCAATGGCATACACATGTTGAAAATGTTATTAAGCAATATGCAACAGTTAAAATTTGCGTTCATTGTTTAGAACCTATTGCAAAAATCACAGTAATAAAAAATAAAATTATGACATCTAAAATATCAGAGTCATCTAATACCTCTACAACAGCACAATCACGTAAAACAATACATAAATTGGATACAGTATTGATAATGCCAGATCAATCTAAAGAATATCTCAGAAAACTTTGGCAAAATGAGAAAGATTTTTTAAAAGTACTTATACCTTGCTTTGGGATGGTAGATATTGAATACCCAACTGATATATTTTTTTTTGAAGTCATACCAGTTCTACCACCTATAGTTAGACCAGTTAATTTTGTTAATGGACAAATGGTAGAACATCCTCAATCTCAAGTTTACAAGAGTATCATTCAAGATTGTCTTGTACTTAGAAATATCATTCAAACAATTCAAGATGGTGATACAGATCAATTATCAGAGGAGGGTAGACTTGTTTTTGAACAAATAAAAGGCAATACAGCAATTGAAAAATTACACAATGCTTGGCAAAATTTACAAGTAAATGTGGATCATTTAATGGATCGTGATATGAACAGAACTACAGATTCTGCAAATTGCTTGGGATTAAAACAAGTTATGGAGAAGAAAGAAGGAATTATTAGAATGCATATGATGGGTAAAAGAGTTAATTACGCTGCTCGTTCCGTCATTACACCAGATCCTAATTTAAACATAGATGAAATTGGTATTCCTGAAGTATTTGCAATGAAATTAACATATCCAACACCAGTTACACCTTGGAATGTTACACAGCTAAGACAACTAGTTTTAAACGGTCCTGATATACATCCTGGTGCAGTAATGGTTGAACACGAGGATGGAAGTATACAACGCATCTCTAGTAAAGATATTGTCCGAAGAGAAGCTGTTGCAAAACGTCTTTTAACAACAAGTGACAAAGCAAACAAATTTTTCAAAGGAATTAAAATTATACATCGACATTTACAAAATGGAGACATTCTGTTATTAAATCGTCAACCAACTTTGCACAAGCCCAGTATAATGGCTCATAAAGCACGTATCTTAAAGGGAGAAAAAACATTACGTTTGCATTATGCTAATTGTAAAGCTTATAATTCAGATTTTGATGGTGATGAAATGAATGCTCACTATCCCCAAAATGAACTAGCCAGAAGCGAAGGGTACAATATAGCCAATGTGTCTAATCAATACCTTGTACCAAAAGATGGTACTCCATTAAGTGGTCTCATTCAAGATCATGTAGTTTCTGGTGTTTGTTTAACAATGAGAGGAACATTCTTTTCACGTGAAGATTATATGCAACTAGTCTATGCTGCTTTATCTACAATACAAGATAATATAATTGTTCTTCCTCCCAGTATAATAAAACCCAAACCTTTGTGGTCTGGTAAACAAATTGTATCGACTGTTATCATTAATGTTATTCCACCAAATCAACCACGTATTAATTTAACGGCAAATGCCAAGATTAATGTAAAGGAATGGCAAGTTGAAAAAGTACGGCGTTGGAAATGTGGCACTGAATTTTCAGATCCTAAAACAATGTCAGAAGCTGAAATAATAATACGAAATGGAGAATTGTTATGTGGTGTACTTGATAAAACACATTATGGTGCCACTCCATTTGGTCTTGTACATTGTATTTTTGAATTGTATGGAGGAACATGCTCTTCAAAATTATTAAGTGCCTTTGGTAAATTATTTCAAGCTGCTTTGCAGAGAAACGGATTTACACTTGGCATTGAAGATATTTTATTGGTAAGAAAGGCAGACAAGAAACGTAAAGAAATTATTTCTAAATGTAGAGAAATTGGAGAAAATGTCCAAAGATCAGTGTTGGAATTACCTAATGATACAACTATGGACATTGTTACATCTAAAATTGAAGAATTTTATTGGAATGATCCTAAATTTCGTGTTCAAGTCGATCGAAAATATAAAAGTGCATTAGATGTCTATACTAATGATATAAATCAAACGTGTCTGCCAGTTGGTCTTTTGAAAAAATTTCCAAATAATAATCTGCAATTAATGGTTCAATCTGGTGCGAAGGGTTCCACTGTAAATACTATGCAAATATCTTGTTTACTTGGACAAATCGAATTAGAAGGGAAAAGACCACCTTTAATGATCAGTGGAAAAAGTCTTCCAAGTTTCCCTGCATACGACCCTTCACCAAGAGCTGGTGGATTTATTGATGGTAGATTTATGACAGGAATCAAACCTCAAGAATTCTTTTTTCACTGTATGGCTGGCCGTGAAGGTCTCATTGACACTGCTGTAAAAACTAGTAGATCAGGCTATTTACAAAGATGTCTCATTAAACATCTTGAAGGATTAATTATTAATTATGATTCAACAGTGCGAGATTCTGATGGTAGTTTGGTACAAATTTATTATGGCGAAGATGGACTCGATGTATCAGGTTCACGGTTTTTAAAAAAGGAGCAATTGAGTTTCTTAATAAATAATAAAAATGTGATTCTTAATAAAGAAATAATAAAATACTTAAAAGAAAACTCAGATACAAGTACAATTTTAAAATTAGTAAAAAGAATTAAAAAATGGGAAAATAAAAATGGAAATGCATTACAAAAAAGGAGAATTAATCCATTTACAAGATTTTCAAGAGAAAATATGAATATCAAACAATCGAAGTTCATAGAAATCAATAAAAAGAGTGGGAGAAGCAAAGCTGCTCTTTCAATGATGAGAAAGTGGATAAAAACTAGTGAAGATGATAAAAAATGGATTTATACTGAATGTGCAAAATGTCCTGATCCAGTAATGTCGAAATATAGACAAGATATAGATTTTGGTGTACTTTCTGAACGATTAGAAAATTTAATAGATGAATATGTAGCCAGCAATTCTATTATAAAGAAAAAAGATTTAAGAGATCTTCTGTCTATGAAAGTAATGAAAATTATTTGTCCTCCTGGAGAACCGGTAGGTTTATTAGCAGCACAATCAATAGGAGAGCCATCAACTCAAATGACTTTAAATACTTTCCATTTTGCTGGTCGTGGAGAAATGAATGTTACTTTGGGTATACCCAGATTACGTGAAATACTTATGATGGCATCGAAAAATATTAAAACACCTAGCATGGAAATACCATTTCGAAAAGACTCGAAAAACGTAACAAAACGCGCAAATAAATTAAAATTGAAGCTAACAAAATGCATTTTATCCAATGTTTTAGATAATATTACTATATATAGGAGAATGGAACAGTGGCCACATAGACAATTAGTGTATACTATGACTGTTAATTATCTTCCATATAAATCTTATAAATCCGAATTTTGCGTTCAGCCGCATGAGATATTGAAAACAACTGAAGAAGTGTTCTTTAAAGAAATATTTAAAGAAATTAAAAAGATTGCTAAAATAACAAACACTTTATTACATATAGAAGAGGAAAAGAAATCTATGTATGAAGACGATGCTTTATTAGATCAAGCAGAAGTTGATGAAACAGAAGCCTTCAAAGCACGTTCAAATTTAGGAGAAATGCACGAGTCCTCAGATGAAGAAATAGCAGCAGAAGATGCAGATGCAACTTTACTACGAACAATTTCACGTCACAGAGAAAACCAAGAATATGAAGATCCAGAAGACGAAGAAGAAATAGAAGATATAAATGAAAAAGATGATGAGAATGAAAATGAAAAATTAGAAACTAACGAACAACAACAAAATAAAGATGATGATATGGAAAATGAGTATGTCATAGATGAAATTTATAGTAAAGAGAGAAAGACGCACATTAAAAGTATGTATAATAATGCAATAGAATATGATTATGATGAGAATAAATTCACATGGTGTAAATTAAAATTTTGGGTAGGTATTATAATGAAAATAGATCTTTATATATTCACATGAAATTTAAAAATATAAAACTGCACAGAGTGCAAGCATGAAAAAATATACAAGTATCAAAAATATAGTGTTTTTTATATTTGATACATAAAACAATTATCTATTTTTTAAATTATATTTTTAAAAATATAAATTTGCATTAAAAAACTACATTTTTATGAAAAGAATTAATGACTATTAATGACTTTTAATGACTTTCTTTTGCAGTTACCTCTTAAGTTGTTAAAATTGGACTTATCAACAATAATTAGAAATGTTGCAAATAAAATTGTCTTATGGGAGGTACCTTGTGTAAAACGTGCTTTTATATTTCAAAATAATGATGGAGAAACAATGCTTAAAACTGATGGTATCAATATAGTAGTAAGTAAAAATTTTGTATTGTATACATGTACATTATTGTACGTATGTGATCACAACTTTGTATTTTTCTTTATCTATTTATAATATTTTTTGTAATACAGGAAATGTTCAAATATGATAATTCTTTACATCTAAACAAATTGTATTCTAATGATATTTATGCTATTTCTCAAACATATGGTATTGAAGCTGCTAACAGAGTTATTATAAAAGAAGTGAGAGATGTATTCAAGATGTATGGAATTACAGTTGATTCTAGACATCTGTCTTTAATTGCGGATTATATGACTTTCGATGGCAGATTTCAACCTCTCAGTCGTAAAGGAATGGAAGATTCAGCATCTCCATTGCAACAAATGAGCTTTGAAAGTTCCCTCAATTTTCTGAAGAATGCAACTTTACAAGGTATACATATAGAAAAGTATGACAGAACTATTTATTTATTGAAAAATTACGTGTTAGTTACGTATATCTTTTATTTATAGGAAAACGAGATAACTTAGTATCTCCTTCTAGTCGATTAATGTTAGGCCAACCTTGTAAATCTGGTACTGGATCATGTTCATTATTGGTAAAAATACAGAAACAATCAGACACTATCTTGTCCGTAGGTAAATAATGAAAAACGAATGGTTTTATATTAAGACTAAACTATTAGATATGCAGTTATGTAAATAAATTTAATTTTTTATGACAATAAAAAATAATTGTATGTATATTTTTTATAAGCTGATTATATTTTATTTTGCAACAAAATATGTATAATAAAACTGATAATGTATTAACAAAAATTGATGTACCATCTTATAATTATTTTGCAGGTAATACACAGTTTCATTTTTAATGATTATGAAATTTTTTCTAGTTATCTTTGTTGATTAGTGCTAATCAATAGACAATTCTGTTTGAAAATACTTTTATTAAAATTATTTATTCACTTGTTCTTTTCAATTGTGCTTTTAAGTTTATCGTAGTTAGCACCAGAGAAAGTCTCCAGCTGAAACATACAAAGCATTGTTTAAATTATATATCCTTAACTGTTTTCTTATATAAAATAAATATTAATTTAAAATGGTACATACCACTTTATTGTTTTTGATAAAAACAAAAGTAGGCATGCTGGTAATTTCATATTCACTAGTGATGTCTTCACATTCATCTACATCAACTTTTAGAAAGACAACATTTTCCATTTCCTGGTACAGAAGAATATATTGTGAGGATTATTTAACAGAACATTTTACATAAAGTAAATTATCTAACCTTTGATAACTCTTCTAATTTGGGTGCAATCATCTTGCAAGGTCCACACCAAGTAGCAAAGAAATCAATTACAACTAAAGTGTCTCCAGCTTTCTCAAGCTGACTTTTTAAATCATCCTGTAAAGATAATATATGAATTATGTATATATGTGTATTATATTTTATAGTTAAATATAATAAGTTGTGCCATAGTAATTTTACAATAATTTTATATCGGTTTTATATTTATTCTATATAGTTATCTAGTTCCGAGTAATTATCTATAGTTATCGTGTACCTATCTGCAAAGGAAATATGAAGTGCAATATAAAGTATTTCCTTTGATTAAGTCTTTTAAATTTAAAATTAATCTTTTTAAAAACATAAGACAGCAAAATAATAACAATAGCAAATAACAATACAATTTTATTTGAAATAACTTTTATTATATGATTTAAAACCAATGGATCGATGCCAAGTTAAATTGTTCCCCCCTTAAAACTCATTAATCATGGAAACACGCTCGAACCGCATGCTTAGATACAATACCACGAACTAGAGTTATGTGATAATTGGAATTGTTTGTGATTGACGTAATGCAGTGTGAATGCCACGTTCCAAAATGTTCACCGTATATAATCTATGGCGCTGAAAACAGATGAACGAAAGCCGGCGCAATTCGGTGTGCGGATCGTGATTCTAATTACACCATGCATGCTTCCTACAGAAACTATTTCAATCATGTTATAACAGAAACTTTGCTACTAAAACTAAGCAGGTTTGGATCAATTATTTCAAGGTCAATCGATTTCAATAAATAGTACAAGAAATGCGAGGAATGCGAAATGTATTACAATAGAATTTTGTTAAATTTTCATTTCTTTATTTTCAAATCTGATTTCAATGATTATTTAACAAATTATACAAGCTATATATATATACATATATATTTACAGAACGTGTATATATATATATATATTATTTTACTTAATATACTTAATAAATAACTATGTAAATAAAAACATAAGTACATGCAGTTACTTACGGCATTCTTAATTTGGATGACCATTTTTGTTTCTTCTACGAAATACGTTCACAATTAACTACAATGTCGGACCAACGGTTTCAATGCTTCGTCAACGACTGAGCGTGGTCAGAATCAGAATCCACAGTAATTCTGTTTCTCCTTCCCTCACTCACGCATTTCTTTCTTCGTGTTCACTTTGCTTCTATCTTTCTCTCTCCCTCTCCCTTATGCTTGGGTTCCATAGGGTGGTGTCATACTTGGGCGCAAAGTATGGCGAAGGCAAAACGAGTCACGCACTGGTCGTATTTTACTCACGATTCAACCGAAAGACCTCCGAAGATCCACGAACATTTCCGACTGCTTAGATTATACTATACTTCCTAGCAGCGGCTTATGTCATAATTAGGAAGTACACACAATTTCGAAGTTTGTTCGAATGCACTAAAATTAGTCAATGCTGATATTACATTAACATGAAACGCGATTGTTTGATTTCCATTATCTTCAATATTTTTTGGCGTACCTTCAGGATTTACCTCTGTTGCGATATACATAATTCTTATCATTTTAACATTTGTTGTCGTTTTTTTTTATAATGATAAGATATTACCTACGTTTTATATTTCAACACTGCATTTACGTAATAGATAATAATGAACGTTCGAGGATATATATATGTGATTCTAAAAACGTTAAAATATGATTTGTTTAAAATAAAAATAAAAATAAACAAATATATATTTCCGTATTCAGTCATAATTCTTTTTTAAGCAAAGTAAAAAATTAATTTATGAAACAACTAACATATTAGTTCTGGATGGCATTTTTGTGACCAAATAATCTTGGTTATAAAATAATGTGGAATATGTAGGTCATCAAAGAAATCGATTAATACACTCACGCTAGTTTCTATTATTTCCCTAGGCTGGTTCTAAAACGCATATAGTAGGAACTAGTAAAAGTGCTGACAAATCCCAAGTATTACAAGTATAATTATTTTAAGAGATGAATAAGCATACATATATACATGTATATCAATGTAGTTGTGAAAATGACCATGATATTTAAATTTAATAAAAAGATTTATGATATAGGATAATTTGAATCATAAAAGAATAAATATACATTATAATGACTTCACATGATTTTCCTATTAAAGATTACATTTTTTTCAAATAAACTCTGGATATCTGTGTCGATATTGTGTTGATATCATATGTTTACTGACGATAATATTACACTTGATATACTATATTGTGATTTAATCCAAATATATATACTACTTATTTATAATGTAAATATTGTTGACGTAACAACAGCATGATAGTACAAAAGTCAGTAAATTTTTTTGTTAGGTTGGATTATTAGATCACGTACGTAATATTGACAGAATATTTATTTATAATAAAATTATATTCATTATAATATATTTCCGAGAAACGTGTAAATTAAATAGGCGAAAATTAAAATTTGTCATTTAATTAAAAAATTGTTTAAATTCTTTTGTATAAATCTTTTGTATCATTATTTAAAAAGAATTAAATTTTACTTTTATTTTAATATGATTAAACTTGATTGCAACATATTTTTTAAATTAAGATAAATTTTAAGTTGAAATAAATGATCAAAAAGTAGAAAATGATAAAATATTACAGAATTATTTGAGAACAAGCGAAATAAATAATTGCAACTCATGAAGCTATAGTACGTTGAAGTTTTATCGTATTGATTAAACATTTTTATGATACAATACTGTAGCAAATTCTGTAAACATATAGCATGTGTCATTGCGAACAATAACTTAAAGATGTAATTTTATTAGTATCTATGTTGGGTTTACTGGCCATTTATTACGCCACATTGCGAAGTATATCAGAATGATCGTCCATAATATATAAATCTTAGTTAAGTTTTGTAATATGCAAGTTGTACAAATATTTTTAAGTATTTTTAAGATAAAGAACAGAGATAAGATATTAATGAAATAATTCTATGATAAAGAATAATTGTTTTAAAACATACTACTGAAACAGAAGCAATATTTGAAAAATGTAAAAAAGGTGTAAAATAAACCTGATGTATTTTTATCACGGTTTTGACAAGCTAAAGAAACTTTATCGTTTTAGTGTCATTTCCGACATTACCGGTACAGAAAGGATAAGGTAGATTACTACAATAATTACACACATCATTGACCAATCAAGGTAAATCATTAATTAAAAATAAGATTTAATCATTGAAGTTAGCAAACTTATACATAAATATATTATACATATTAATATCTTTTAATATATCTTACGATTAATTAAAAATGTATATATTCTGCATCTCATATTTGTAAAATTTAAAACATATTTAAAAGAATTATTACGTATATCTAACTTGTCATTTGTTGGTTTAAAATAAATATGGATATGTTTTCATATGAAAGTATGAGTGACTTTTCATGAGTCATATATTACGTATGTCACATATAAAACATTTTGCACTATTTCTATTAACATGACTATATTAAATTTGTACTACTTGCATTCAATATTTTGTCATCATTTTTCCATTCTATTTGGTCAATTGATACACCAAGGCATATCCATATATACATATCAATATATGATATGTTTATTGTTAGAAGTATCATTATTGGGAAATATCATTTTTCTAACAAAAGAGGCGAATCTTATTCGTTCAAGCTTCGCGCGCAATGATTACAGCGCCCTCAGTAAAATGTATTTGTTGCAATTTTTGAATATAATCGATATTTTTCATGATCGATTTTTAACCGAGAAGTGGCGGTTAAAAATGGCGGAGAGAAACACATCTCGCCTGTAAAGAAAGAAGTATTATCCAGAAGAGTCGTCCAGAAAAAAGTGTCATCCAGAAGTTCTCAGGTAAAAATTTAAATCAATAGTTGTTAGATTTGTATTTGTGTTGTGAATTTTTAAGACAAAATGTGCATTTTTGGCTTCAACTCAAGGTAAGATTTAACCAAATAATTGTTACACATAATTTTCAACAATTAAAGAAACAATAGCATATAAACATTTAAACAGAACATGTTATGCTAAAAGTTATTTATAATTTATCAAAATTTACAAATATTGTAATCTTGTAATTGACTACGTATTTAATAGTTAAAATAATAATTTAATATAATAAAATTTTTCATTTTTCAGTTTGAGGTAATTTTTCATTTCTTAGTTTTTCATCTAATGTATGAAAATTTTCGTTCTTTTTTAAGAATTTCTCATGAATTTTGAATATTTGATTTATGCCAGAGTTTTTTATTTTTTTTTTTCCCAGTTAACATTTCGTGCGATTACAGCGCCAACGGCGAAGTACGGAACACACTTCCTACGATTCTCGAACGTAATCGATATTTCTCACGATCGATTTTCAAGCGGGAATAATGGCGGAAAGAAGTACACCTCGTCTGTAAAAAAGAAAGTATTATCCAGGAGAGTCGTCCAGAAAAAAGTATTATCCAGAAGTTCTCAGGTAAAAATTTAAATCAATAGCTGTTATATTTGTGTTTGTGTTATGAATTTTTAAGATAAAACGTGCACTTTTTTTAACAATGATTTATTAAAAATGTACGTATTTAATAGTTAAAATTAATAATTTTACTGCATAATATAATAAAACTTTTTACTTTTCAACTAAAGCAAGACGTAGAAGGCCTCGAAACTCGAAATTCAAACACAATGTTTATGTTCGTCCCAATTATTGTGCCTCGGACAAATTCACCTAATCCCCTATTTCCTCAATTGCGCGACGAAACGTGTTGTTGTAAAGAGTCATTCGGCTGTCGAATTTCGTGACAACAAGACGTATTACGTCGCATTTTAATCTATCGATGGCGTCTCTTCGATGGCGTCGCTTTACTACCATTTATACTTCATTAATACTATCACTTAATTAATACGCCTGTGTTTGACGATTCATTGAACATCAAGATAACGAAATCGAATAAGATTTTGAAAGCTTTTTATGCTGATTTTTCTTCGATCATCGATTTCACTTTTACAGTTACCGGTACACTTTTTTAGTAAAATTTGAAGATGATTATCGTTTCATGTACATATTTGCCTTCATTTGACATATTTTTTCTAACTTTTGGTTTTTTTTGTGCAGGTTATTCCTTGGTTGCAAAGATAGCATAGAAAGCAATTAATGAACAATCTGATGAATTTTCACGCGAAGTTGGTAATATTTTATTCATTCTAATTCATTCTAGGTAACATTTACTATGTAATTTATATATATTTGAAATACAATTCACAATACATAATTTCGTAATTATATGGGATACAAGGATGAAAGTGGAAAAGATTAAATCAATTGATATTTTATTTTGAATGTGGAAATCGTAATAGCTTAGTGGTATATACTTTCAAATGTGTTCTTGTATTAGATTATTAAATTCAAAGTTTTCGTACTTTACTATACTATACTTTGCTATTTAGAATATTTTTCTATTTATAATACACGACGTAATATGTTACATAACTTCACTTTAATAACGAACATTCAGAATACAATTTTTGCAAATATTTTTACAAATATTGAGAAATATTTTGTAATTTCCAGCTAATATCTTTAATGCATATTCAAGTTTATAATCATGTTGTAGAGAAATAGCAGTTTTTTATATAAACGTACTCTGCTCTTCCCCTTCTAATCAGCTTTATTTTCAGAATTTTTGTGACCGTGCGCAATGCGGTCAGTAGAGTCAGTGTTTGTTGCGTAATATTTTAACATTTTTCTGAACAAAATGACTCTCATTAAATCAGATTATTAATTATAATTCGCGAAGTTAGAGTCAGTGAGTTCGTCGATTGTACTTGAACGCGCTCTAATAGTCTTTTTTTTTCTTTTTTTGTATTTTTTCTTCGTTTTCGGTATTAGAGTCAGTGCTCAAGAGGATAAGGCCTCTCCAGGAGATCAAGATAAGTAAGTAGTTTTATATATTGTACTTAAATTTACTCAATTTTTCAAATTTAACAACAATGTACAATGTTTGACATTTTATTATAGACGCTTCACATCAGCATTAATTTTTTTATATTTTTGAGGGAAAATCTAACGATGACTCTAAAGACAAGAATGTAAGAATCTTTCATTATCTCCAACTTCAGATTTTGTTCTGTTTTTAAATACAAATTCTAATATTTAATGTTTTGTTACAGATCTTCTACAATCTCCACTTCCTCTAATCCTCTAAGAATATTATAGCTTCAAAAGCTAAAAATGTAAGTACTTTAGCATGTTGTATTTAAATTTTATTCTCTGTAGTTTTCTTTCTATTGAAGTCGAATGTAAAATTATAAGTATAAAATAAAAACATTTCAAATTATTAGTCCCAATTTTTATCATTATTAAAATTTGAATGTTCACAAATAACACTGTCTTTAGAAATAAAATGTTTTGTTTTTTCAGAAATTTTTCACGGCGTTCCTTTTCACCATGGAATTTTCAGTGGTATCTACTTGATGAGAGTTTTCACGACAACTTTCCCTGCTCCAGTGCAGCATCAATGATTAGTACATCACATCTATCGTGTGAGTCGCATGTATTTATGTTCCTCCGGTCACTCAATCATGTCGTAGGGCGAAAGGTCCGAATCGGCACGGGTGACTGGTTGTATACGTAGAATTTTTGATGAGCATAGTGACCGCGGGTATTTTTTTATACCCGTGAGTAGTAACATTCATTCAATTTTTTGTGTATTAGATTAGGATAGGGCTTCTTGCACATCGCGATTTTAACAATTAGTTTAAATTAATTTAAATATATACAGTTATAAAAATTACTTATGAAATCAAAACATCTTCAATATAGATATTTGCAGAAGTAAAATATTCATATGAATAGATAAATTAGAAATATTTATGAATAATTATTATTAAAACGATTTCGCTTGAGCGTTTCATAGTAGAGAAGACGGATACCCTCCGACTTCGTTGCTATGAAAGAGGCAGTTATTACTTGTTAATATACCGATAATATATTTTGTTATAATAATTAATAATTTCCAACTTTATTTTCTCTTTTATAACAGTATTAAATGATATAATTTAATAATTTTATAATTATGAACTTCAATACAATTTGAAGTTAATTAATATAATGGATTACTTGTATATAATAGATTAGAATTTTTTCCGTAGAAAAATATATGAAATTTTATGTGCAAGAAGATACTTCGCGACAGGCAGATTTTTGAATCAAAGCAACAAGTTTGAACACTCCTTTCGCATTTTGAAAAATGTGCTTTGATGAAAAAATCGCCTGAGGTTATTTCTATTAATATTTAATTTAGAGTAAATTGTTTGATTTTGATTGTTTGAGTCAGTCTTGTTTAATAAATTCAAATCTTGTCTTCATTCTCTTTCTTCAATTTCAATAATTTTTGAAAGAATAGAGTCACTAGAGTTCGAAATAAAATAATGCAATAGTCCGTTAGATACAAATTACATGAACTGATCATTTTTTTAGTTGAGGATTTTCAGGTTTAACCCCTTCCGTGTTTATTGTCAGGATCTCACTCACGTGCCCAGGTGCTACTTGAGTGGGTGAAAGACATTGGGCACGATGACTATAGTTTTTGACTTGTAATTTTATAAAAAATTTCTCAGCGACTGACAATGTGTTAGCGTATCGTGCACGACGTATTTTCCGCATATGTGTGTGTGGTTAGGATGTGGAATTGCGTCGTTTCTATTGTTGCATTCATTGAAAGGTGAAGTATTTATGCACTAATTTAAAGAGTTATGAATTTATTATCATGATACCTAATAAATACACTATAATTACATTATTATTATTATAACTGTACTATCAATTATAATAATTTCAAGTCAATTTGCACGTGTAATTTCTATAGAAATTATATGTATTTTTTCTGAGTTATTAATATTAGCTGTAAATATAAACGTGTTTTAATTACGTTCTACGCAATGGTAGCTAGCCATTGTCAGTCGATTTCAGGAAAATGGTACGTAAATTAGAGTGTGAAAGTTGTGCGTTAAGCTCGGGTGTCGGAGGCGTCCCGGGATGTCCTCTCTAGTTTAGGTCTGCGCCCGAGTGGTGTGTGTGAGAACCGTGGAGCGAATGTGTTGGTGTGTTTGTTTTGCCATTTTTTAAATATAGGGCGATTGGTTAGGATAGGTAGTTTACTTTCTGGTATGCCTGTGTTTAATTATAAGTAGGTAGGGCCGGGCAGGTTGGCACAGTCTCTGGTCGCGTGTCCCCTTTTCGCGTGTCCAACCTGTTTCAGGAAATCTAATTTGAAAAATCGACAGTGAAATTGGTACAAATGGAGCATGCCACTTGTTTCTGGTTTTACTCTTCGATTTTTCGAATTTAATACCGCGGTCGTGGTCGCGGATAGGTCGCGAGTAGGTCCCGAAACGAACGTTTATGTAGGTATTGCTCGAGCACGCACGTGAACGGATAACGATCACTATGATTGTTGATCGTCCACGTGTAGCAGGATCAGCTTTCGCGATTTATATTATTATTTTACGTTCATAAGTTATTTTTTGGTTTTGCGATTAGAAAGACTCGAGCTAGACGTAAGTTTCAGCGGGCATTGCGCTCGAAGAAAGAAGGGGCTAGAAGCCGAAGAGGCCCGGCAAATTGCCACGAAGAGGGTCACAACAAATGGTATCTCATCCTCTGGATCATTAAAATGATTCCAGAGCATGGGAAGTCATTTTTGTTACTACTTTGTCACTATGCTCTTTTAGTATTTGTAGTTGTATTTTTTTTTTCTCCATCATCGTTCATCGTCGTTTTGGGCAAATCGCGATTTTTCTTGTTAGTGTCGCGAGAAATTAATTACGGGTTGAATTAGAGTTGCGAATTACGATACCGCGATTGTCTTTAAGAATTTTGATTGTGAATTTTTGAAATTATGTTAGAGTCATACATAGTAAAACTTATCTTGCTTTCTATTGTTTTAAATTAAATTACAGAGTTACTGCTTTTAATTAATTTTGGAGTGTTAGAATATTTGAAGTAGTTTTTTATTAATACAGTATTGTTAATAATTTTTATTCAGTTTGGTTTTAGAATTAGTATTGCGACATTATTTCGTCGCGATTTCCAATTACTTTTATTTTTATAGTGTTGCGATATTGCTCCATCGCGATTACTTTTTTTCCTGTTGCGATAATGAATAATCGCGTTTTTTGAAGTAGCGTTGCGTTTACAAGATGCCCAAATTTTTCCATGAATTCGTGAAAGTCATCTGATACAGCTACAAGAGCTGTACAGTGGTCATTCATCAGCAATCTCCAGCATGGTTGCACTGGATACGTCGCAATTAGTGTTGCGTATTTCTAAAGACGAGTGCATAGATTAATAGCGTTGCGTACTTATTTTCGGGAGTTTTAGCTTTTGAAAATTTCCTATTTCATGATTAGTACTAGTGAGTTAGTGTTGCGAAACAAGATACGGTTTGTTGCTCGGGTTCATGTCGAATGTAGATTTGACAATAGCCCTTCTGGTTATTGTATCGAGTGGCTCTTGTTGAAATGTTTTTCAGTAGCTATTTTAGCAACTGTATCGCGGCTTTTTGCCAATGATCCTTCTGGCTATCGCGATTTCTTTTTCAGTAGCTCTTCTGGCTACTGTTTTAGATTTTATTTGTCAGTAGCCTTTCTGGTTACTGTGTTAGGTTTTCTTTTTCAGCATCCCTTACTACTGTTATATTTTATCTGTACTGTATACTATTATAACTTTAGAATTTTAATTTACTGTATGAAGAAAAATCATCATAATTCCATAAAACATGGGCGGAGCTCTTTGTGATACACAGTAGAAGGATTTCGATTAGTTACTAGCTTCATATTTCGGTATTGAAAATTTGACAATACTGTAATGGATTTCAAAAATTATATTTCTGGCGTAACCACTACTTGATCAACTTCGATCGTTTAACTTGACGTAGTTCTCCAATTCACCGTTGTTTGAACGTAGAGTGCGCTGAAAAACTACTGATTTTTTAGTATATCGGTATTTTAGAGCATGGGACACGAGGTCCTATAAGATGCAAGGTCTATTCATGTGCCTCATATCTGCCTTAAAATGTTTCTTACGTCCTCTGTAATGTTTTATGGCAAAGATAAGAATATATTATAGTCAATCACAGACGAGGTATATATCTCGTCTGTGTACCAACTCAGTCGTTAAAGATGATAAAGTCACTAACATCACAGACTAGGTACCATCTGTAGATATAGTCGAACACTTACTGGGTCAATACTCGAAGAGTCAAAGATATGATATCGAGGTTCATAATTTTCTCGCATAGCGCGATAGAGAAAATCGTGTGAAAGACGAGAAAGGACAGTATTTTTATGTTCATACTGTCCTTGTTTTTTGTCATGTATACATTTCATAAAATTGAAGTTAAAGTCTTTTAATACTTTTAATATTTTTAAAGACATATATAGATATATCTTTAAAAAAGAATGTCGAGCTGCAATATCTGAGGTGATAAAATCAAATGGTATATTTACTTGATCCTTGGAAATTCCGGAGTTTATCTGTTAAAAATTAAAAAATAACGAATGATCAAAAATAGATAGATTAAAGATTAAAGCAATAATTATTCGCAATGTTTGTGATGCATTGCGTTAGAAAACCATATTTTTCACATGTCCAGTATACATTTAATACATCTAGTGATGTATTACATGTGTGTACAGGCGTTGGATAAATATATCATTGAAATAGTGATAATATGGTATCGTACGTTCATCTTTGATAAGATGAACTGAAGACGTACTGAAGCGATACCAAAGTCGCGGCAGGCTATATAAACTCCGTGGCCGTAAAATAGCGTAGTTTTCAATCGTTTCTGTGACATAATATAACGTAATATTGAGTCTTTAATTTCTTAACTAATACGAAAATGAACAGCAAAGTCGTCGCGTTATTCTTGGTTGTTGTTTGCTTTTTGTCGTGGCATCAAGCATCAGCCCAAGTGGGACCACGTAAGGGACTTTATTATTTTTGTATTTATATTGTGCATTTGTCAAACTTGCATTCAAATTCGTCGTTTAAAAAGCTCTGTTAAGTTAGTTGTTGGAATTTTTTTTATAGTTTTAGAGGAACGACGAAATTTAGATTTTATTTGGGCAACTATGAAGTTTAGATTCTGTTTGGATAGAATCAATTTCTAACGAAATAATTTCTAATGACGATTGAAGAATTACTTTATACTTAGATATCTCGTTCCCTTTTCTTCTATCAGTAAACTCATTCCATTAGGTAATAACTTTTGCGACTTTTATGAAATAATGTCAAAAATAAATTGTTGATAACTTGATTATTCAATCTCGTATCACACGAGACGTAAAATAATTTTCATACTATCGTTATATGTCCGCAATAGTTGTTATTTGAAAAAAAATGACATTGATAACATAGTTATGTAACGTTTATTCGAATATTGATTATGAAATTTTCAAAAATATTAGGAAATTGATCCGAGTGAAAATACGTTGTAACGAGGAATTATTTCGAAGAAAGGAATGAAATGATTGAATATTGACAATATGTCATTTAATTCGCATAGACGTAAAGATCAAACTCTCAGAAATTTAATAATCGATATATCCGATTTTAATAATAAATATTTCCTCATCATTGACAGAATGTCTTTTACCATTGGATGTTGGCGTATGCAGATCTATTCAACCGAGATACGGGTACAATCCAGAGACGAATCAGTGTGAATTATTTATGTATGGAGGTTGCGAGGGTAATGCGAATAATTTCGAAACTCTGGAAAAATGCCATGAAATATGTTCGTAAATATCAGACAGACGGATGGAAATATGTATCTATAATTATTTAATGGTTAAATTGTATATACAATGGCTCACAGAAGCATTTGAACAAATCCAACAGACGTAATCAACGTATGCAAAAATGAAATCATACATGTGCATACTTATATGTAAAAGGAAATTAATTGTTCTCTCGAACATTTGATAAGAAAGTTGGATATGCCATTCATATTTATAAATCATAAACAAAAAAGATTAATAAACAATTTTGACAATTCACACGAGGTGATAGTCTCAAATTTGGGAGAAAAATGATTGTATGTAAAGTAAAATAATACACTGATTATTACAAACTTATTATCACAACAGTTCTTGATTCTTTCCTCTATCAGCCAATTTGTCAGTTTCATTTGTTGCTGCAAGAAACAGTACGTCGGTCAATGATAACATCGCTTTTATCTGTGATTTGATATGACAATTGTCACTTGCACTTCAATTCGAGTTATTCAAGGAAAATTTTATTTTTGTAAATTCACGATTGATACAATATCAGCCGTCAAATGCGAGGTTCGAAGGCGTTAGTGACACAATCGTTGCTTCACGGGTTCTATTTCGTTCTATTTGGTAAACTTTCTTTTGACTATCGTGACAGTTTTGATACGAACTCGTTATTACGTGGAAGTACGCGTTCTTAGATTTATTTTCGAAAGCGTATGCACGCACGACCGAAGTGTTCTCCAGTGGCCGTTTTGACTGACAGACAGTTCCCTCGGCATTCCCCATTGACAGTCTCTTTGCCGCGATTGAACATTGGAAAGTTTCGAAGCAGTAATCGAAAGAACGGTCGCAAGTGCATGTCATATCGTCCGACTATTATGCATGTTCTGTTTGTTGAACCGGAACCGTACGTGTCGCCAGTGATCCCGACTTCCACTCATGCTTAAAATTATCCAATTTCTCTATTATCGTTGTAACCATGATACGTGCGTGCCACGAGAATGCTTATTATTTGCCACACCTTAGTTGAAGAAAATACTTTAACGATCGCATACCGGCTACCATATTCGTTATCCGTTTACAACGTGTATAATAGCGGTCGTGCATCACCGTTTCATCGGCTTTTTTAAACTAATAGTACATATGATGTTACGTCGTCTTGTTAAGTGACGCGTTAACGGGCCAAAGACCATTTCGATGACTTTTTCTGATAGCCGCTTAATGTCTTCTCGCGTTATTACGATACGCCGGAAATAAGATTAAAATTAAGAAATAAAATTATTTAACAATGGATTTAAGTTTCATTCAAGCTTGTCCGTTTACGTTTTTGTTGGACAAGCTGTTGTTCTCGTTGTTTCACTCCGAATCGCGATGCTTTATGAAATTAACTCGCGAACGAACTGACGAATGTTATCGTGGCGTGTCATTGTGTCAAATGGTGATCTCCATTCAACAACCTTATCGAGCCAACGAGCGTAGCGTGTTCCGCTCATTTCCCAAGATTTTATTTACGGCGCCTTGTTTACGCTTTTGTCGGCTCCTTTCGGTCCTTTCGCGAAAAACGTGGAAATAAATTTTTCGATTTGTAATCGAATTCGAGATTTAGAAAATATCGTCCGTTGTTTTCTTTTCGGAACGATTCATACTTTGTGAAATTTTTCGTATCTCTGTGAATGACAGAATTGTCAAAGTCTTCTTTCCTCGTTCGTTGTTTCAAATTCTGTCAGCTTCTCGATGCACACACTTACGTGAGAAAACGGGCGCGGTACGAAAAATTCGACAGGGGAGAATCTATTTTGGAACGATGACGACGTAGCGAACTACCTGAAACCATCCATCTCCGTCAGGAACGGTGATTTACATACAACAAGGCACCGCAATGATTGCCTTCAGAATACATTAGCTCACATGCTCTGGATACAAGGGAACGAGCAAACAAAGCACAACCGAACTCGGACAACCTGTACCAGCATCGAAGACATATCGGAGGAGTAACAATCGAATTCAAATCGACGCCGGGGCTCAATTGCCGTCGCGATTGAAAACAGCACAACGCTTTCAGCATCGGTTTCTTGCGCAATGTTTTGCTATAAAGCGGCATCGCGCACGCACGCACGCACGCTACACGCGGATAAATTTCCTCTTTGAACTTGTAGCCGTTGATTCAGTCGAGCAATTTGTTGAAATCGAAATTTATCCCGCCTCGGTCGTGTAACGTTGGCGTTTTCATTTGCCAATGGGATCGTGGCGATCTACCTTGCAAATATAATTTTCATTCTACGTGGCGTTGCAACGCAACACGTTGCTGCAGCGAGGTATACGTGCACGCGTGACTAAGTTTCCGCGGCCGTAGATTAAGTAGCGAACAAGCCCGGCCGGCCTATCGCGGTCTCTCCCCTATTAGAATTACTTTCAAGCACCCATTGTGATCTGCTCGTTTCCATAGATCGCTGGTACAAAAGAAATATAGCGTAGGACAGGGCGATAGCGCCTCGGGCTATTGCCACACACGTGGCTGATAACCCGTACGATCTTCTCGGAGCAAAGACGCTGTAATTGCATGGGTTCCGCATTTTTCCACCCACATACGGAGAGACCCCCCGGACCCCTCTATCTTCGTCCCTTCTTTCCCTTGAGCTTCGTACCTCCACACTCACTGCCCTGTAACGCACTCTCCTCTCCAACGTCCGTTCGCCATTGCTATTGCGCCTAGTACATACTACTTATCGGTACCAGCTTCGGGCGTCTGACCCAACCAACGATCTACTTGCGGTTCATTCATTCTTCTTTCATGCGGTTCGTTCGTTCCTTTCCGGAATACCACGATCTCTCTGCGCGTTTCGTAGTTTCGTCAAATCAATTCGATGTCTCGTCGACTGTGAATCCGTACGTCGACCGAGTATTTTGTTTTTTACTAGACCTTAGGACGATAGGTCTGATCTGAATAAAAGTTTCAGACATTCATTCGGTCGCGATCGTTCAAAATCTACAATCCAAAATGTGAAAACACGTGCAGGGAGCGCGTAAAATTCAGCTCGAACTGTTTCGCACTATGTATTGATCTATAGTGTTTGATAAATTGTCACTATAGCCGAGGGGATAGCCAAAGTTTGCGTCTTCCTGCGAGATTCGCGAAGCGATATTAACGATAAAGCTGTTGGTGAAATTTACGAGTCACGAAAAGTATAAAACAGCGTGTCACTGTAATACCGGTGGCATTATTGCCGATAAAACGGCACCGTCAACCGGGTGCCACGCCGAATCGTGAGTGAATCGTGGTAATCGAAGCAATTTTGTCGTCTAAACGGATACAAATAGTACGGAGGTAATGCAGTGACACGGTTGTGTCCCGGCCGCTCTGTACCTTCATGATTTAATGGACGTTGAAGTCGGTGGTGCACAGGTAACGGGTGTTTTACGGTAATATTATACGAGTTTGCGCTCGGCCATCCGCTCTTATGGCCGAGCCATGGCTGCGTTCTGCTTGAATCGGTGAAAATCGATCGCCTGATCCTTCTGTCAAACGACTTTTCATTGTATCTTCTCTGAAAGGAAGGAGAGAAAAAGAAGTTACTCAAGTAATGACGATGATGAAAGTATATACATAGTAACTAAAAAACTGTACGACTTGTACCCCAGATTCGTCTCACTGAAAGGGCCAGAAGCAACTGTTCTGACTAGGAAATGAAGACGAGCTTTTTGCCATAAAATTTTATCGATATGCAAACGTTTGAATCGATAGAAAACAAATTACAGGCGCGATCGCTCAGTACCAGACAACGCCACTCGAGGTCTACTCCACGCCTCCTCGCGAATCACGTGACCCAAATCAACCAATCGCTAATTTTCGTTGCATTAGCGTTGCACCTGAAGAGGCTTGATTTTCTGGGTTACTCCCGCTAAAATCACTTTCAGTGATAATATTCAAATTGCTTGAAATGACTCGAACCTTCGCCAAATCTCACGAAGCCGTGTTGGGTCTCTGGTTATATATTGGAGAATCACACGCAGTAGAGGGTGAAGAGCACAGAGTGAAGACGAAAAGGAGCGTGTTCTTTCTGGAACCAAGTCTGTGAACCAAGTTTCTGGGAACCGTTCGAAAGAGACGAGAACGACACGCGTACTTCGGGGGAATTTCCATAATTAGTGGGTGGCAAAGGTACAACTATTAGCAGGCGGAAGTTGGCAAGTTGCTAACTGATTTGCATTGAAACGCCGGGCACATCGTATCAACACGAGGTCCGTCCTACTTTCGTTATTACTTCATCAGAGCGTGCTTTCTTTGGCTCTGCGTCCGATGCACGGGAAGTTAATTCGTGTCAGGGGAACGCGTTTTCAAGGAGCAATTGCGCGAGAGAACTGCCGCTGCTGCTGTTGAAGGACACGCGTGATCGTCCAATTTATAGGGCAATTTGCGAGACTGGGGAAGGAGATCAAAATTAACGATCGATATATAAATTTGCGTCTTGTCGAATATATCCGTTATTGAGCGCTATATTCATTTTTCGGAATTTATACGGACTAATTTAGTTCAGTTAACGACTCTAAAGTACGAGAAATCGCCGGAGAATGGGGATGTATGGCCGACTTATCAGCCTCACGCCACTCTATCTTCTTAACGGCGTTTCGATCGTAAAAATCTTTGTATTTAATGAAGCTCGTCCAATATTTTGGGCGATAACGGTGTCCATTTGGAGTGCTTTATGTCGACTTTTACGGAGTTAACTGATGATGAAATTATTAATTATGAAATTGGAAAGGAGGTAGATAAAAGAAATAGATTTCTAAAGGTGAATTTAAAGATTCTAAAGAAAAAAAATCTAATTAGAATCGAGAATGCTGTGGTACCGCGAAAACATTTTGGTATTGTTTTACAATTTGAAACGAATTAAGCGGTTTAAAAATCTGCACGGTTATTAGTCGCTCGCTGTTACACTGTCTTTCATTTGACAGTCGGCTACTTACCGCGTTTATAGAATATGATTTACGGTAGGAACGTTCAAGGAAATTATGGCATCTTGAGTTTCCATAATGTCGAGATTTGCCGCTCCTGGAGCTACCTAATCCAGCTGCATGCAAGAAGATCCTCTTATCTTGAGGACACGTTCCCTCGCCGGGTAAGACGATTATCTTCGAAACCTCGCGTGAAGCGGATACCCGGCCTCCCTATGAAATTCAAAGAACCACGCGATATTATTTGTACCTGCCGCTATTTCGCCCTGATGGAAATTTTTAATTATCCGTAAGCCAGGTATATCTCGATAATCACTGACACGATCGAGGTAAGAACGAACGAACGAACGAAAGTGTCGATTTATCGAGTTGCTGACTCGCGCCTCACGTTGCTCTCAGTCGTTCCTTCCGAAAGGCTATAAACTGTAGGTGCGTGAAAACCATAACATCAAAAATCATACCGCGTGGCATCGAATTATACTACGATCGTTCATCAATAGTTTTTGGTGGAAGCGAAAGTTCGTGATCGGAGTATGGCCGTTCAAGGTGAACCGGTGACCACCTGTTCCATTATAATTTCGACTCGGTAATCCAAGATTCTGTCTGTTTTCACGCGAGCCGTAAACACTCGGATTTTATCCTGCAGGTATTTTTAAAATTCTTAAATCGGCAAGTCAATTATTTTATCGGAGAATGCAAATACTAACAGACTGTACTTCTTCGTGAGTGGATTGAATTCTAGACACGCGAGTATCGAACCGGTCACCGAATCAAATTCACCAGTTTTATCAGTGAGAAATTATATTTTCCGGTCCGGAATCGCGTATATCGGTATCGACCTGCGGATTTAATTGCACAGGAGCAGGCTATCTTACGGTTTATACCAGGAGGTATATTCTGATCCCTCCGTAATCCCTCTTCAAACTGGTAACCCGAGACGGGTTCAGTAGTAACGGCGAGAGATTTCTTGAACATCGGAGAACATTTTCGAATTTACATTTGTTTGCTCGTGCGTGTGTTTTACGGTCAGCTATATCAGTTGCAAAGATCACGGTGTCAAAAGCAAAAGTATGCACACGAAAGAAAAAAAAGAGAAGTATTTGAAACACGGTAATATTAACGGTAACAAAGAGAAGAATAATCCTAGAAGGTTAAGTTGATATTGGCTTTGGTACTTGTTTTATTATTAAATAAAACAGAAGACGTTTCTACATCTTACAATTGGAAAGAAGACGTTCTTGTTCTGCTGTAATTTATCGGACCAACGTTATAGCTATATACGATACAAACGCAGTTATGCGGGTCGGATTTGTCCGACCACGAGTGAACCAAGACCAGGACCTCCAAGTTCCACGAGGGGTACCTATATCGCGAGGCACAGACCGGGACAGACCGTGCATAAACGTTCAGTCTTGAGAGACGTGCCACTTGATTTACAGCATTCTCTCGCATTGATTCAGCAGCTGTAGCAGTAGCAACGACGGCAGGTGTAGGAATAGCAGCGGGATAGGCGTCTCCTCCTCCGTGGCTTGTGCACGGAATTGTGCTGAGTTCGTGCTGGCAAGGCGACGTACGAGTGATTTGCATCGAACTTGCAACCCACGGGAGGAGCGAGCATAACGGGCCAGTTAGCTACTCGACGCCGTTTCGTGTCTGCCGCTTGGTCACTGGTAATTAACAGGCTCTGCGAACCACCATATGAATCGAGTGGCGGCGCGCGACATGCTTCTGAGGCCGTGTCAAGATGCTCCCCGACACCGGCGCGCGTTGGCTTTTCTTGCGCCCTCTAACTCCCTGCTGTCTCGCCGACGATTAATTGTCACGGAAACGTTGTCGTTTGGTTCGACGGAAGCAACTCCCTCGACCTCCTCCCGACATCTATCGCTTTGTTGCAATTTCTGGCTCTCCTCCGTCTCGGCATATTTTTTGAATCGAATTCAGCGATACTTTGTCGTTTGTCGATTGGAAAGGGTATGGTGGATGCGGGAACGAATAAATTAGGCGAGGTGTTGCGAAAAGATGGATTTGTGACATACTATATTCCATTTAACAAACTTTATTCTTGTTCCATCGGTAATACCTTTCAACGGTGCGTCGAATAAGTTGCCGACACGTTTATAAATTGATCTCGCGATCGTTCGAGAGGAGGCGTACATTTCTAATTTCAAAGACTGTCTCGTGATTGTACGGAGGCGGCGTGTTTGCCAGCCAGGCTGGAAACAGAACGTGATTCTAATGGCAAGAGAAACAGAGTCGTCGGCGGGACGAGAGGTAGCTTCCACCTGATACTTGACTATCTTCTCGCGCCACCCAGTATTGTGTCGCCGCCGTGAAACCCATTTGCTTTCTGTTAGAGGGCCGTGTAACGGTGGAAGCGGAGGAGAGGACGACGAGGACGAGGACGAGGACGAGGACGAGGACGAGGAGAGGAGGCGGCTGGGAAAGCGGCGACGGCGTTCTATTTAATTAAGTTTGCATTGTATCGAAGTGCATGCTGCAGGAAAAGATCGTTATCGAACTTTCGCGAGATATGACGTTGGCTGGCCCACCACACTTATCAGGGCCGATCTGCCGGAGCAAATGAACGGTCGCGTTCGAACGCTCACTCTTAACGAGATCGAGACTCTTCCTTGTCTCGCGTTCGCTCTTCCTCCTCCGTGGCGTTGTACTCGTGTTTCAGAGGAGCAACCAGAGTCTTCTCCTAGCGCTTCCACACGCAGAGATTCTTCCGTTCGAAGAGAAATACTTACGGTAGCGACGTCTGTACAGTGGAGGCGTCCAGGCATAATTAACGTCCTCTGCGACGCCGACGTCTAACGTCGCACCGGCAAATCTCGTTTTCTCGAACAAACGTGCCTTGTCGCGTGCTTCGACGTAGATATACCGTGCTGAAAACTGTCGAGTAACTGGCAATTGTGAATATCGACGTCGACGACGACGACGACGGGATTCGAGAGAGAGAGAGAGAGAGAGAGAGAAAGAGAGAGAATGAGAATTGAAAGGATGCTGGATATAGAAGTAGAATTGTTCGTATAATCTCGTTACGCGAACGACTGGTACGAAGAAGCGCTGGTGAATACTCGAATATCACAGAGTACAAGTGTCAGCCAAATATCGTTAGGAAACCTGGGTCTCGTTTTAATTCGACAATTCGCGCTCGCGTGAAACGAAATCACGTGGAAAAAGTCAGCGACGAGGGAAACGAAAGAAATTAAGATCTTCCGAGGAAATCTGAATTTAATTCATCGTCGCTTCCTATAATGCGATGAATTCGTTTCCTTTTCGAAGTGTTCTTTTTCTTTCGTACTAGCCGCGATTTATTTTTTCTTTTACAATAGTAGAACTGTTGGGAGCAAGTTGCACAATTTTTCAAATTATTTTTTGATATCGTGCAGTTCGTTCGATATTTGGATCATTTACAATGAATCAGCGGATTCTAGTCCTTCTTTAATTCAATTCGTGCAGTAATGTGAAATATCTTAGTCGACATTATTTTCTGTACAATCAGAGATACTTTCGTTGACCCTTCTTCGTTAATCAATTCTTCATGATATCATTTATTAATTCTTTAATATCGTCAAATGCTGAATTGATGATTATACGTGCAATATTATTTACGCATAATAAGATTTAACTTTGATTGTATCTATAAACGAACGTGTAAAGTTCACAGAGAAATATATAGTTTGTTGCTACGAATTCACGTTTCGAAAAGCGATGATCGAGGAAAAAAATCTGAGGGATGGATTCGAAACGAGCGTGAAAGAGCGTAGCGTACGTTTTCGAAGCGATTTCTCGATTCGAGAAACGTGGTCCAATCACGTACGTTATGCTAAAAACGCTCTGGCATACGTGTCGCTTTCTACGTGCACGCGTATTATTAGGACTTATTAGCCCGTGGCATCACGCGCGTCGCGTTAAACACGCGTCTACGTTATTAGCATTCGCGAGCGTGTCGCGCTGGCAAAAATGTAAACTGTTTCACGATGGAATCGTCACAAAATATTCCAGGAATGCGACCGTTCGATCGTATGCACGTGCGCGCACGTTCCGATTGAAAAATTTCTATACTGGTAATTAAAGTCGGCGCGCGGCGCCGCGCGGCATTAATGGACCCCGAGACGTGTCCGAAATTTCTCTATCGCGATTAATTGAAACATGCACGGCCAGTTTGTCGGCAGCAAAATGCGAGAAACAAAAATGCATGCTCTTTCGCTCAGTCACTTTTAATAACACCCGAAGCGGTTATTACGATAGCAGTTAAACTCTCGCGCGACAGATAATATTTCAGGTACAAATCTCGAAAAGTTCCGCACGGTTTTAAAGATACCAGACGCTTGGAAAAGTTTTATCGCTGCCGGACGAAGGACGGAAGTTCAAGTTTTCGAGACAATTCATTTAACGTTGTTCTACGTTACGTAACGTTACGTAACGTTGTTCTACGTATGTACAAGTTGGTGGCTCGTATAAATTTGCAATCGATCTCGTAACGAACGATCGTTCGATGCTCAGTCGGTAAATTAGCAAATTGATAAGGTCAATGTTCATTACTTTCGGGCGCTGAACGTACCCTGAATGTTGGGTCGATCTATAGGCGTTTGCTGTCAAACGCATTCTACCGAATACGTGTCCAAATAGGGACCGAAGCGCGACGTTGGACGTGTTACTTAGTTCCACGCTGAATTTCAATTTTCCAACTGTGATGTTTATAAATCGGATTTGTTTCGCGATGGTCGTTGCAAAATTCTTTATTATGCATGATGTTGTTCCTGGGAGCGAGATGAACGAATGCAATTTTAATGCCAACGCTGTTTCCGATCGATACCGTTGACGTAAATTACGACATTAAAATAACGCGACGAGATCTTTTTTCTCATGTGTACATTTGCTTATCTGTGAAATGTCACGTGACAAATGTAAGCGAAACGAAAAGTTTCGAATAAATTTCTTCTTGTCAAAGCGTTGCAACGATTCAGTTGTTCGGAGTTCGTTTGAAGAAGGATCATTTAAAGACATTTTCCTTAGATGCAGAGACAATAATTCACGGATTAGGCGAATCACGTTTGTTATCGATCGCGTTAAGCCCGAATTACAATGACGCGTGTTGAGTTATCGGATGGATCATGATCCATCGGATTGAATTAAAGCACAGATAGAGATCGATGGTAAAGTTCAAGTTCAACGTGATTGAGTAGACGAAACAACAGCTGAGCGATTGATTAGATTTACGATTCGAATTAAAATTTAATACCTGCTTAAACGTTTCTATTGTTACGTCGAGAGTTTTGTACTTCTTATTGCTTTCGTTTTGCACAATCTGTGTTTACATAATTTGTCACAGATCATTCGATGACGATGCTCTAGACACAACAAAACACGTCACTCAAGTAGACGCGTGTAAATCTAAACAAGAGTCGTGCAGTTGTGCAACAAATTTAACATCGATGAACGCAAATCTGGCCTGTTTCATTCGGAGTAATGCAGTAGCTTGCAAAGATCGTCTCTTGTCGTCATAACTGTACGGTTAAATGCTTTTTCATGGCAGTAATGAATTTCTCGAAAGATTAATTCGAAAATCTTCATGCGTCACGCGATTTAACGAGGGCCCGCGACATGTGTTTCAGTTTCGGCTACACACACGCGCGTGTATGTAATATGCGCTACGTGCACCGACGTACGTGTACTTTATCTACTGCTCGAATCGTAAAAAAATACGCTCTAATGAGCCGGCCAGCATCGTTAAAGTAGCCCTTTAAAGATTCAGCGATGATAAATCATCGTGATTACCTGTCAAGATATCGGTTCTTCTCTCCTCCTTCCGGCAGTCGTCGATAGGTACAAATTAAAAGGACATCATCTCTCTGTCGCGGTGCTATTAATTACGATATTTACGCTATTGTCCAAGTTTGACGCTTCTTTCCTTCCTCTTTCATTCTGAACGTTTTTAAAGTTTTCAAACATATCGATCAAACCATTGTTGCAAAGATCATTACTAAAATAGATCTGCGATGCAATTAAAGATTTAACAAAAATTTCGACTTCGCGTTAGATTAATTGCATTCTCAGTGATCAAGATTGAAAGTGATTGCGTTGGAGGAAACGAGGAGAAGAATCTGTCGCTTTAAAACGTGCCCGAAAAGTTGCCAAATGGCGGTAAAATTGGCTTGTATCACCGACAAATTTCTCCAGTCGTGCTGAATCGCGAGTCTCGCCACGACGCTCTTTCCGGCTTAACGCGGATCTAGCGCGTAAATATAACGCAAGACCAAAGTCTGACAAAATGTATTACGTCTTCGAAGCCGCTTAGAACGCGTTCCAAACGAAACGAAAGGGAACGGTGCGCAGGATTTACGCTAGAATCGTGGAATACTTAATTGTATTTACGCAACGTCGCGAGAATCGCCGTCGCGTTTCTCACGGTTAACATCCCATGAATTTCATCGAAATGGCTCGCTATTGAGTCGCCACGGAATTGAACGCGACAGTATTGAGGATAGCCGATCAGCGTTAATCGCGCGTTCGTCTTCAGTTGATTAATTGCTGCTGACAGAGTTGGAGAAGAAATGTCTAAGATGGAGGAGACTTTCGAGGAGATGCCTGGACGGGAGGGAAGGGAGAAATTGATTCGGAAGATCGGTCAGATTCGTTGAATATCGAGTTTATGATAATTACTGAATCGCCCGTTTCAATGAAGGTTTTGACGATGAATACAAAGTTGGAATTGCGACGAAAAAAAATTCATTTCGTATGAAATTATACGTTCCTCTCACCTGTGTTGGCTTGGAAATGCGAGGGAGAAGTTTGGCGAGAGACACAAGCGATAGCAATTATCCTCTGTAGCGAGGCTTCAACACAAATTGGCGAGATTATATTATACTTTGAGAAGCTTGTCCTGCGAACTCGCATTAATTAGGTATATAGATGTTGCATCGTTTTATCTAGCGATTTGTCTGATTTCATTTGCCACACATTCATACCCTTTCCCCCCCCTTGCGTCGATTACAAACGTCTCGTTAATGAAGCGCAATCAATAAAAACGGTTTAATTCAGCTCTATTCACCTATTCGGACGTGGGAGAAATATAGTTACGTATACGTCATAAATTCATAAAACCCGTGGCCCGAGAACGAAACGAAACGAAAAGACCTGTTTCCCAAGATTCGGGGAATGACCGCGAGGCACGCTATCCCTCGAACAAATTTCCCGGAAAGCCCCTAATCAAAAACCTGTAACGATTCGTCTTCCCCTCCGTCCGGAACCGGCGGCATTCTACAACTTTTGCAACTCGTTCGCGAAAGTGTCTCGGGCTTAAACGTTGCACACGTTGATTAATAGAGCCGCTCAGTTAGGAAGACAAAGTGCTCGAGGTATTCCAGCGCGTGCTAAACTTGCTCAGCTCAAACGAGACAATCTTTACGGTGGAGCCTCGCGATGGCGGCACGTCGCGTCGTGCGGGAGAGACATCGATCCAGGTTACTGGTCCACGTCGGAAGAACAGGCCATGGTTCCGGGTGAATAGAAGTTGGGCCCGTATCTCGCCGGGGTTAAGTAATTTGTCGTTGCCGATGGGTTAATGTTATCCATCACTAAGCGGGAATTTACGATGTAATAACGCCGCAGACCGACTTCCGCGATCTATCTCGTCCCGGCAACGTCTTTTCTCGACTCTCGACTCCTCCCGTTCTTATCGCGGCTCCCATCGTGTCCTCTGTGATTTCTCTTACCCTCAGGTGCGTCGCTCGTCCTCATCGAAAGCTCTAGATTTCTTGCCGTGATTTAACTGGATCGTTGCTCTGTCGCCGATTAATCAATATAATCGCAAGCGTTAGCTAATATCCTTCTGATATCGAATTATGATATTTTCAGAGATCTTAACTCGTTGGTTAGTCGAACTCGCGAAGATTTCAAGAGTTCCAAGAATTACAAAAACGTCAAGTATTTCGATAATTTTGAACAACTTTTTGATAATCGAATCGATTGAATGAAAGAAAGTTATCCTTCGTTCTTTTCTATATATATAGCGTGTTCTAAGACGAGGCAGGCTGGGTGAAAATAGTCGCAGAAGTGTCTGAAAAAATGAGTGGGACAGCCTGTTTGCTGAAAGTTTCTCGAAGAACTCGCGGCTGCAACGACAGCTTCTTCCTCGTCTTCTATGAAAGTTTATCGAATCGCGGAGTCTCGGGTTGGACTCCCTTAAGTATCGTCAAGCGTCGAATCGAAAACATGACGAATGCACTTGCGTCACGCGGGAGGGGAAAAAAGAAGCGGAAGTTAATTTCAACCGAACGAAAGAACGAAGGAAGACACCCGGTGGAATAATGTAGTTTGGCGATTTATGCAATGAGATTTATTTTCGACCCGGGACTGGCAACGAACAGTCCCGGATCGAATGTTCTCACCGTGCTCGAATCGCATCTGACTTCCACGTTGATCATTTTTGCGAGAAACGTACGACGGACGCGAGTTTTATCGTAAATTCTACGCGTCTCGCGGCGAGACGAAAATAAACGCGTCGCCGAAGATAATGATAATTGAACGATAATGTTATTGTAAAAAATATCACGTCGTTAAAGAAAAAAGAAACTCTGCTTTATCGAGTGACGTCGTGCAAACGGGAGAGCTATGAAGTGTCGCTGCAAATTCAGATTATCGGATAAGCGTATTATCATTCGATGAATTGCGACTCGGAAACGTCGTTGCGCACAAGTTTTCTTTCGTATATTTTGTATAGCACGAGTGTGCTATTCAGGTTGTCGTCTGCGGCATTCAGACTCTCGCAATTCCATTCGTTCTTCTGCAATATTCTTTCAATTTCGAAAGTTCCATTCTAAGAAGTAACTTACAAGCAAAGGAAAAAAGCAAATTAATTAAAAACAACTCATAATCAGATGATGGAAATTTTATTTCGCGAAGATAACGCGATATCAGCGAAATTACTGTGGCAGACTCGATGAAATACAGATAAAAATTCTAACAGATAAATCTCAAGATACTGCGAAATCACACTTGCCGTGCGCGCAGAGTATAATCGGTGAATTTTGTTTTCAATTAATAATACGCAGCGAGGAACATGTGCACCATCAGAACCAACGTTCACGATAATCGTAAAGATCAATGAAAGTTACAGAAACGCTTGCAGCTAAACTCCGGTTCGCTTTGAGAGATGAAACAAAAAAAAAAAAAAGAAAAGAAAAAAGAAAAAAGAATTACGATGCAGGTTGAGTCGTCGGTGAATATCGTATGCTCCCCCGAGTTCTTGCTTCTAATCGGCGGACGATCGGGTCAACCCTCGTTAAGTACGATGTCGTAGCTTCAGCTCACGGAGCTGATTTGCTCACGTCGTCGTTCCACGCGTGTACACGCACGCAGGCGTGCGCGTACGTACGTATAATGCAGTCGCGTGATGATACCACAATTAATTGGAGCCCCGAGGAGGAAAGGGTGGGGGAGGGGAAAAGAGAAGAAGGGAAAGGTAGGCGAGTTGGCGAAGTTTATAGCGGATACTACGTGCATGTGCACGAGGCGCACGTTACGAGGACGATGGCTCGTTAATCCTTCTATTCCACGTGCCACGCGATACGGAAAACGCGCGCGGTTATAGCGGTCGAAATAAAAGAAAATCGCGAGAGGACGCGCGATCGTGTTGGTCCGGCGTGGTCCACCGTGAGACATGGTGGTCACATGTGACCGGATACTCGGGTGCGAAACACGACCAACATGGCGGACGGCTCGCTTCTTCTTGTTCGAGCTGTGGGGTCGAATTTCAGATTTGGGGGCATCAAAAAGAAACGTACGTGCTGTGCACGTCGCGTGAGAAGGCCAGATTCGTTCGGAGGAGGCGTATGTAGGACGTTAAAAATAATGGTGAAAGATTTCGATGCTCTCGCTATTGTTGACGAAGCGTAATTGCTAGGCAAATAACATCGATCTCGTATAATTTTTCCTATAATGTATTAAAATCTGAATTCGTACGAAGAATATTAATATTCGTAATTGAATATTCATAATCCGATTAACATATAAATCGTCGGTGATTGCTATTTAGTGGCTTGTTTGAAAATTTAGTTAAGCAAATTGCGCATTTTTCATTCATGATCTGTAAAGAAGAGTATTCCAAGGAATGAGATCTCGATGAATTTATGTCGTTTTTAAAAATTGAATCAGCTTGTTGCTCTAAAATTAGTGGTAGCTCTAAAATTACTCGATCGTATTTTTTTCATTTTTGTTCCGAGCTCTTGTACATAAAGCAAACTTGAAATGTGTTTTTTTCAATCATTTTGAGAATAATGTTCAACATTCATGAATCGTGTTAGAGTGATGTTATAATCGGGTGTTTAATGTATTTTTTTCAACGCTATAGAATGTTTCTTCCTCGATTTTATTCGGCAACAAACGAAAAAGAAAAAAAAAAATTAACGTTCACAGACGAAAAACACGAAGCTTTTAATGTCTGTTTTCCTAAAATAAATCCGAAATTTAATACTATACGAATAAGAAAGACAAGAAAATGTTCGTGAAAAGTTTTTAATTAGGTTTTCAATTAGGAAACTTTTTTACTCTTTGCGGGGGGGGGGGAGGTGAAAGAGGAATGGGAGAGAGATTAAAGAAACAACCGATCCAATCGCGACTTCCTGTCGATTGATCGATATAAAACACTTGTTCAGTATCGATGTAAAACAATTTGAAATCATTGCTCGGGATGTTATTACGGTTATTGCTACTGTTACGCATGTCAGTACCCTCCGGTTGTAGTGGTGATTTTATGAGCGTATTCGCTGACGCGCTGTCTCGTTGTCTGGCACACGTAAAAGCAGTAATTGATAATAGACACGGTAACCGGAGGTGCAGCGCATACTTGATTATACCAGCTCTGTTTGATGTCGAATGTGCACCTGACGCAGATAAATGTCTTTTCTCCCGTAATGATCGTTTATGAATTCTTTCTCTCTGTTCCTACGTCAAACGCGTGGCAGCGTAGATATTATTTTCCATCTTGTTAGGAGAAATGCTAATTGGAAAAATTACTAATTGCAAGCTCCTGTATCGGTCAGTCGGATTAACGGATTAAACAAAGCCTTCAAACACATGGCTCCCTTCATTTTTTACAGTTCGTTTCAACGTTCCCCTTCTTTTAACTTTCGAATTTCGTACGAAATACAGACGCGAGTTCGTAAGTGACTCGAGCTGAAAAAATTAATCCTGCGAATACACGGTTAAGCGAATTGTTAGTTGAAACCAGTTAACAATTAACGACGGAGAAATCCCATTGTCGTATTTACAGTCGGGGATTGAATAAATACTGCGACGATTTACAAAGAGAAACTTTGGAGAGAGGGAGAGGAATTCGAGGTCTCGCGAGAAGATGCTCCGGCCACGTTCGTGGAACGTCAGTTACGACGAGTAAATAACCAGATGAGATACCGTTTATGTCCAGCTGTTGGAGCAACGTCGTATATCCCCGCATCTCAACGCCAGATATCCACACGGATATTTTCCGGATGATGTACGCGCATCGTCTCCATTTCTAGAATAATCAATTCTCTAAATCCGTGGTTAATGATCCGGAGTGAGGTGGCCGGTGTTCACGGTACGTGTAAACGTGATTCGCGTCGCTTTCACGATTCGATCGACCCGTTAGAGCTGGGCAGAGAGCGAGCCGGGAACCGGCGTGGTTCCTGCAACCTGAGCCCTCGTTGGCCGTGATTCCCGCCTTCCTCGCCATTCAGCTGTCATTAGAGTTATTTATCGCCACTGAAATGAGTTACACTCGATGTAAATTCTAGACCGGCCTACCTGGCCAGTGTGATATTGCCAACTGGATGTGGATGGGGTGCCATGAAATCTTAATAACGACGACAGCGCGTCTATCCGATCGTTGCTGCTGTGTCTGGATATCTGCAAACGAACTGCCGGAGTACGTGTTCCCCCGACGAAGAGAAGGAGGGAACGGGGCTGTTCGAAGAGGAGCAACAAGGAGGAATGATATCATCGCGTGCTGGAGAAGGCAGATGAAAATGGGACAATCCACTGTTATAACGTTTGCCTCGTAAGAATTGCACAAAGCGTGACTCTCGTACTTGTATAATAATCCTCGAGAGTGCGGAAGAGTCGCGATTCCGTCTCTCGTAGTGGAAAGTGGATTTGAGGGGTGAGTAAAACAAGCGAAGAAATTAAGGTGTAATTGCAACCGTTCTTTCTTCGACGCCCCTGTTCTTTCTAAGAATTGAGGGAATTCGAACAGATTCGAAAGAAGATGAACATACATTCGAGAGAAAGAAAGAACGGCCTTCGAACGTGGATCAATAGCGTCTGATGGATTTCCATCGTTCGAATGACTCTGCGAATCATTCGATCGGACAAATAGATTATTGTTTCGCTGCCATGAATTACCATGGACAACATCAGCTGTTCGGCGCACGAAGCTATTAACTCGTTCACTTGTCTGCTACACGAGCGTGTCGTCCGTATTGGAAACTGATTGGATACTTCAACAGTCTGGATGTATGTACGTTTTCCCTCGTTGTTTACCGGTGTTCCGACATTTTGTTCGTTCTTTTCACGAGCCGGCTGCCATTAACACGGCGCAAATGCGGGCACACTTTCGCAAATAGAAAAAACAACGCATTCAACTCTCGCGACATTGATCACGTTTATTTTTGGACCTTGCGTCTCGTGAAATCGTTTCCGAGGGTTTACGTTCGAAATGTTTATCTCGTGAAAGTTATTACAATTTGAAAAAAAAGAAAAAAAAAAGAAAAGGAAAAACAACACATTTCCTGCGAAAATACGAAATGTTTCCCGAAACATCGATCGTTTTCGGAAAAATCGAGGAGGAGAAGCGTTTGCTGAAATAGGGTATTCCGCGTAATTGAAGGCGGACGGGAGATGAAAGTTTGGTGTTATCTGCCGGTAATAGAATACAAAATTCCATTTTATACGATTATCCCGGTTGAAAAAGGATTATGCAAACGCAGGCGGCCCGCTGCGTCCTAATATTTCTACGCAATAGAAATTATACTTATTCAAATTTATTCATAAGATTTTCCCATCTCGCGGACATAATTGATACGGGGCGTGCCGCGGCCCGAATCTCTCTCTCTCTCTCTCTCTCCCTCTCTGTCTGAAATGAAATTTATCGACGAGAGATGGGTTTCGGCGCAACTTTCTCGGGGGCGACAGGGGAAAAGGGGGGAAGGGAGATTGCGTGTCAAAATAAGAAACAAGCGTGACAAAAAACGAGAAGAGAAATGAGAAGAGAAATGAGAAGAGAACGAACGGAGAACAAACGGAGGAGGAACGATGAAAGAAACGAGAAACGAAAGGAAACGAAACGAAACGGAACGAACGAGTTACCGTAATTTTCGCTCAACTTCTCTCCGCGGTGCTCGGCCGGCGCTCGTCCTTTTCGTTTCATTATAATGTTTCAACTTTCGTTAAAGGGGGAAACGAAAGTAACGCTCTTGTAAATGAAAAGGGAACGGGACGAATATTCCTGCGGTATAAATGAAAACTTCAACGCGCTCTCGCTCATTAGCCACGATATTACGCGATTGTTTTAACGTGACCGCGACTGAATTTTTCCATCTTCTTTTTTTTTTTTTTTTTTAACGTTTCCTTCTTTTAACCGATAGCAACTTACGCGTGCTGTAACGTGCTGCAACATGGAAAGTAGCGAAGGAACGCGTCGAATTAAACTGAAACTGAAGTGACAATTTAATTCAAAACGTTGGTTGGCATTCGCGTTCATCGGTCGTGTTACAGTGAAAACGTGGAATGTGAATTCTTTGCACCGTTTTCGCTTGTTTCCATTGAATTCATCGTTAGAGAATCTCGATCGGGTCGAGTATTCGATTTCAATTTTGAATATATAGGCGCAAATGGTAAAACGTGCTCAGGATGTAACGAGAGGTTTCTGCTCGCTGCTTCGTTGGCTGTTCTCCGTTTTCGGAAACTAGATCGACGTGGACCGTGTGTCAATCGGCGAATTCAATATAGCCGGAAAGTAATTTAAGTTTGTTCAATTTATTGCAGAGCTGGCTGGCCGTTCTTAATTCTCGTTATAACGATTTCCAAGTTTCCCAACAATGTTGGCTCTCGCAACAATTTAATTGAAATCCGGAAATAATTGACGAACGTGCGTGGAGTTACCGGCTGCCTGCTGTTCGAGTTCCCCTGTTTTTACAATTTATCGAACGTGTTAAGGGAAGGAGATTCGCTTCCAGAGATTTGTTCTTTCTTTCTTTCTTTCTTTTTTCTCGTTTCTTAAATAAATGGCTATTCTTTTCATACGCGACGTTCAATATTTGTTGACAGCTCGGTTAGACTGATTGATCGAAAAAGTTGAGGGATGAAAGATTTATTTTGAAATCCCAGCTTGACAATCCGATTAGTCTCTTTTTTTATTATTCTTGTTCCGTGCGTTTTGGCCGCTGTTTATACATTTCGGTCCGTTTAATCATTTCACAGTTTTTGTTGAAATTAACTTTTGTACGTTCGCGTATTTCTTGTTTTCTTCTTTCAACGCGTACTTGTTTGACGCAGTTGTTCAAGCTTTCGCTTCGAAACAATAATAAAACGATCAAAAATTTTGCGCGGAAGACGACGAGTAGTAATTTTTATGACGAATTAATAACGATACGTATTTTAAAATGTCATTTTCTGAGAGAAAGCGATGGCCTTGATTTCATTTTCCGTGAAAGTTCTTTATTAAATATATTATCACGCTCTTCTTCTTCTTCTTCTTTTTCTTCTTCTTTTCTTTTTTTTTATTATTACTGTTCCATTTCAATCTTGACAAGGGAGAGAGAGAGAGATAGAGGAAAAAGATCCGATTTATTATTACGGGAAATTACGTTGCTCCGATCGAAGCGAGCCTGACATTAGATTCGAATCGATGTCGACGATGCACTTGTATGCGCCCGCCAATTGTCAGCTGGGATACAATCGTGATATCTGCATGTGCCAATCCGTCAAATTCTGGCTGATTTGCGCACTTGCTTTGATTACTCTGTGTCAATCTGTGTCGCGACGATACGTTAATTTGCAGATCGTGCTTCAGGAATAATCGAGGCGACGTTCTCGAAACTATGTGCGAGCGTATTACACGTGCATGCGATAACAGTTCTCCCTGTTAATTGCGCTTTCTTTCGCGAAACTACGCATGTGAACGAGAAGAGGGTTTGATAACAGGTTTCGATGAATTTTCTGAGTACCTCGAAACGGGCATAGTCATTAATATTGACTTTCTAAGGAACGTTCTTGACACGTTTCGTTTTTCTTTTTTTTTTCTCCCCTAAGGAAACAGCTACTTGTCATTAATGACGGTTTTCTGGAGGAATACGACTGGTAAATATTAATGACAGTGTTTACGGAGAGCTGTGACGGAACACGTAGAATATAGCCTTGGATACGGATAAATTGGCCACGAGAAAACCTGTCTGAACGCCAACAACAAAATACGTACTCCGCGAAAAATGTGATTTCCGTTTTAACTTGGAAGTCTAGATATAAAAGTTTGAAATTACGTTCGCCGCATCGATATCGCACATACCAGGAAAGAGATCGTTATTTAAATACGGAACGATTCGTTTCGGCAGTTCCCTCGTATGGTTGAACCGTCCTTTCCCCAGGATTGGCCACGACGTGCAAAATTATTGCTCTCCACCTACGAACAACTAGAACTCTAGTGCATTCTCTCGTGGAACAAAGCAAGGACCGCAGTCTGCGGAGACACGTTACCCCGGTAGCAACGACATCTTTGCGACGACAAAGGTGAACCTTTAGCGGTATCGCGCAAATCCTAACCTCTTCCGAAAACGCTTGATATTTCCTGAGAATCTGGTAGATCACGGTTCGACACACCGTTTACCCGAATAATTTTATTTTACGGTATTCGTAATTTTTGAACAGCTCTATTCCAAAGATGAAACTGATCACGTGTCATCACGTGAGCGAATACGCGAAGATCAACGCACAAAACTAAGAAATTGAAAGATCATGTTTCAGTCGTTACTTTTATATACATTTTACTCGGACTGTTATCTGTCTCGTTGACAAATTGTTGTTTGTTTTATCGCCAAGTATCACGTGCCAAGTATCAAATGCAAATGGAAGATTCGCGCGCGGCAATACGAGCGCGGGATCAAAGATGGTTCCGTTTCATCAAGTTGCTGGGCATCTCGCATTGTAGTCAAACTCATGCACCGTGAACGTGACGAATTTATTATACGAATTATACGTGAAATTGGATTCAGTCGCATAGCTCTCGGACGTAACAAGTGGAAAGAGAGATAGAAATTGGGAAGAACGAGAGAGAAAGAGATAGATAGAAAAAGAGAGAGGGGCAAGCGTGCGTGCAACAGAAAGGAAACGCAGCCTCGGCCATCTTACTTTTTGATCGTTTTTGACGACTCTCCTCTCGATGGGCCGACGTGGCCGTTAATTAGACCGGTTGGCGACTTGCCCTCGGCTGCACTTGGCAATTGCAACAGCGGCTTAAGAATTCAAGGTGGCGTAATCTCTCTCCCATGTGAGTGCCGGCTGGGAAGAGGCGCGCGGAGGTTAAAATAATTCAGCGTATTACATGCATAGTTTAGCACGCGAGCCAACGTCTGCCGTCGTAACCACCGACCTTCTTCGCCATCTCCCCTTCTGTTTCCCTTTTCCTCCTTTTCTCGATTTATACCTCTCTCCTCCCGGCTCTCCAGCTTGTTTCTCGTTTTACTCTTCCTGGACAAATACCGCGCATCGGATCGCGCGTTTAGGTTACCGTGAAAATCGCACACGAACTTACGAAGCTCCGACTGCGGTGCTAAATTTTGCATTGTTAGCTACCGCCAATTGTACGGTTAAACGAAGAGTTACTCGTGAGATAGTTGAGACTATCTGTTATTTCTACCCGAATGTCTATATAACGTAATCTATATGTCAGCGACAAATAATGAAACAACGAAGTGATTATTTCAAATTGGCTGTCTTTATCTTTGTACAAAAATTAAGTTTCCGATTAAAAAGCTTGGACCAACAATGTTTTCAGCTGTGCAAAATATTCTTTCAGAGCTCTGGCATGCACGGATAAGTTTTTGTAAATTTGGATACTTAAATTATAATTTGTTTTATCATTATTTATTGTTACAAAGATGTAAAATTACAAAGTAAAAATACCAGGTAAAATTATACCACACGTGTCAGATTGTAATGATTCTAGTTTCAAATATTTGACAAAATTACCGGGTAATTGGGTATTCGGGTAAAGATATTCTAATTAAATACACAGTTTGTGTTATGTATGGGATACAGACGAAATATATACAGTAGAACACGAATTTTCTAAAAAGAACAATAACATCGTTCGAATAATTTTTATAGAAAATATTGACTGACTGCAGTGTACGCTTAAATCGCTGCACAAATACTTCCGGATACACCGTGACAGAATATTTGGGACCTCGATCTCCACGGTTTAATCTGGAGCGCATCGTCATACGCGGTCGGTCGATCGAACGCATAAATTCCCCGTGACGCATCGGTAGTTTGACGCGGCCGGTCGCGTAATATGTTCTTTCCGGCGAAGATATGATTGCAAAGTCACGCGTTCGCAAATGGTCGGGCCCAGGTCCGCGATGATACAGGCGCACAGACGCTCGGGTATTTAATAATGTGCATTAAAAAATAATTACGCATTCCGTAGAAAGGAGGCTTTTAAGCCGCGACATATATTATGAGCACGGCCTGCCCAGTCGGATTCACAAAGAGTCCCGCCACGCGGAATTTTTCACGAAGGGTTAAACCCCTCTGAAATTACTTATTCGCTCCGGCCGAATAAATAATGCTTTGAAGTGTTGTTCTGACCACGTCGCTTTATTGCGAACTCCGATGTCCGTCGGTAGGTATCGCAGATTCGAACGTTAAATCTCATTTAGACGAGTTTTATCAACACTAGAACTATCGACGATTAAAACACAAAATTTCCATCAGAGACAAAAAACAATGAAGTCAAAAAACTAGAGAAACTTCATAACACAATCGACTACACACTTTAAAAATACGCTACTATTTGACGTCTGTAAAATATCTAACAAAAATTATAAATTGGTCATTTTGACCACTTTCTAGCGTTAATTGTTTCCGGAGTCCGCCGGAGTAGTACGTTCATTATCTCCTGATATTTTTACACGTAAATCAGAATAACGTACAATTTTTTAGTTATCTGACAGAGAAGCGTCGCTTAATATAATTTCCGTGCGGATTCTAAAAGCAGATTCAAAACGATCGCCTTGTTTTTCCCCGCGAGTCGTTCGTTACTCTCGACGAACATTTTTGTCATTACCACCTGGCGTTATTCCTCTTTTTCTCTTTCGTCAACTCCCCGGAGCTTTATACAATATCATTTTTACGCCGCGGTTAAAAAAAGGAAAGAAAAAAATAGTAACGAAAGCTCGATACTCGATACAACGAGATCTCTCTCTCTCTCTCTCTCTCTCGCTTTTGTCTCTACGTTTGTCCGAGCGAAAAAGAAAAAAATGTCACGCATCGAAATGGACGCGAATCAAATTCAGTGGAAAGAGAGGATCGCGACCGCAATCGTGTGCAACGAGAACGATGTCCCTGCAAGACGAGATCCCCGTGAGAACACGAATGGACCATTCGGTACAATAATATCCGCGGCCCTGCGGCTTCGTCCGGCATTATTATCCGCCTCGATACGCCCCTCGCGCGCTCCTTCGGCCACAATCTAAATCTTACTTGGTTAGTTATGACTTGGCAACGCACTCAGCGCTCATGGTTTTGTGGCAATTACAATGACGGACAACGTAACAGCCCCTTTGACAATCTTGCCAGCCCTGTAGCAACAACCGTGACCCGTGGACGTTTAAAACGTTCGATATCCGAGCCGTTTTGTTTCATGACCGTAGAAGACCGGTCCTTACCGAAGGCGAGCCAGTCCCAAACCGCGCGTTGCATGAATTTATATACAGGGCGAAGAGGAAAAAGAGTTTATAACTTTTAGGGTAAATAATACTCGCCGAAACACGAAACAAAGGTTTAGGTTAGGTTTAGGGTAGGCTTAGGTTAGGTTTAGGTTATGTTAGGTTAGGAATTTATCGGACGAGTAATTTTTCTCGAGCAATCGTTCATTTTAACGATGAGAAAGAGCGTAAACTATTAAAATGCAGGGACACCTCCAAAAATCTCGACTGAATAATGAATCGGCCAAACGAGAACTATGTCTTTTGACCTACAAACGAATTCCCTATCCGCGAACACGTCACGAAGTAACTTTACTCCCTGGAAACCATCCTTCTACGTTTCTCCGGTAACAGCATTGATAGCAACTGTTACTCGCCAACCACGAAACACGTCAGTATTTCATAACAGTCAGAGAGCTATGGCGGTAAAAAGTTGGGGGGGGGGGGAAGAACCAACAGCATCGACCCCTTCGTGCAGAGCAAAAGCTTTTAGATTCGGAACGACGCGATGCGCAAGCGGAGGTGTGTTCCCGTGCCAAGGACGGGAGGCAACGGGAGCGTTTCATTTTTCTCATTATCTTTGGACGACGTAAGAGCCCTCGAAACTCGTGGCCGGTCGGCGGTACGGTGCTCTTTCGGTCGCTTCGAGAAATTAATAATCCCACGGCGGCGTAACTTTTGAACTTTTGCCGGTGGGGGGAGGGACCGCCGCCACCAGCCGCGGTATCGAAGAATCCCCGATAGCGTGTGTCGGTTAATTTGGGTCCTCGCGGAGGGCAGACTTAAAGAGAAAAAAAAAAAGATGAGAAAGAAGGGAGAGATGTTCAACGCCGCTAACGATACCTCGTCCGGTTGAAAAATAGCCGCGCGGTAATGGCGGTTGGTTAAGTATCTCTGGCCGCGTTGTACGTTACGACTATTCGTCATAATTTGTTGACGTTCTCAGTGCATTCGAATCGTCCATGGTGGGTAACAACGTCGCCACGGTGGGTCGCCGTGGGTCAGCCAGACGAATCTGGGGCAGAATATTTTTGAAGCGTTCGTTTGAAAAGAAGCTAGGCTCCCCTGGCTTTCGGTGCGCGGAGACCAGCCCTTGGTTTCTCGCCGACTCGAGTGGATGCTTGTGAAAAGTTGCGTCCCCGTGAATGCGGGTTAAATGCGTAATTAATGTCCCGGCCGCTGGAAAAGCTGTATCGTTAGTGGCAACCTTGTTTCGAACGTTCAACAATGTTTGGCTTTAATTATTTTCAATGACGTTGTTTTTGCGAACGCGCTGTTCGCCGCGTTTTATCCTTGTTCCAGAATTTCGTATCGATTCGCGTTTTTCCTACGTCCATGGTCTTATACTCGTCCGCTTGTTCCTCTTTCTTTGGCGGAATATTTTTGCACGCGTCAGTCCGAACAAATAGTTCAGTAAATCAAGATTTCGAAATTAAGAAAAATCACGGTGCCAGAGCTTCGTCTCTTTACGCCATTTGCACGTTACGGGCAAAGATTACACAAGCTTAAATGTCAATAGAGTTATAGAGTTTATGGGTTGTTTTGCTAAGGAAGATTTGCGCGTTTAATGTTTCATGCACGCTACATGATTTATCAAATACTCGTATTATGTACAGTGTGTTATATTTCTTTCTTCCCGTGAGGCTCGTATAACTTTCATTGCGTAATAAAATTTGCAGATTTATGATCGTGCAGGTTCCGTTTCGAAATATGTGCCATAAGTACGTGCGTTACGAGCAAAAAGAAAAAAAGGTCGCGCATGTTTAGTAGAATGTAATGGAACTGTGAGATTTAGCTTCGATATTAATTTCAGAGCGAGGAGAGACATTTAACGCTTCGACGCATCTAAACCGCGTCAGTTTTCGCTCAAAGGAAGCAAATATGTAGGAGGATCTCGTAAATTGCTCCTGAACGACACGCGTTCCTTTTCTCACGATCTCTTTCTAAATCTATTTCATTCCGAAATATAAGAAAATTTCATTAGAATGAAAGCCTTCTTCCGATGTTTCGACGAGCATACGTGGAGTTAGTGAAACACATGTTCCGTAATTTGCCGAAAAATGATTATATTCTGTGCCATTATTCTCTGTTGTTGCCGAAAGGAACAAATTTTCGCCGTTCCGATGATCGACACGCGTTAATGCCAGCGATTAAACATTATTGATTCGTCGTTAGCGCGTTAACACGTCGTTTCGTGCTCGGAGAAAATTAAGCATTCTGGCAGAATTTCAAAATCGAGAGAAAGGACCAAATTGAAAAGTTACACAGGTGTATTTAAATTCTCGATGTTATCTCTAATTTTACTTCTACGTCCGTTCTAGTTGAGCAGCGTGTAATCTGTTCGTAGAGCAGTGGTGTTTTATCTTATTTTTAAATTAATCCCAATTTCAGGGATCGAGATTAACAGGTTTTTTTCGCTTTTAGAAAAAATTCTGTTCGAACTTATATGTTTCGTACAAAAAAAAAATATCTGTTCTTTTGGAATTTTTTTGGGAACATTTTCCAACAGTTCTCATGAAACAGAGAACTATTTTAGAATCAGTGTAATGAAAGTTTTATTGAAACAAGTTTTATTTTAGTTATTTTAATTAAAAATTCATTTTTATGTTCAGTGTGAGTATTTGCTACAAATATTGAGAATATTTTTAATATTGACCAACAAATTATCTCCGACAGAGAAATTTTTATTTTTATACTTTTTATTTATTCTATTTTCTCTGTAATGTTGATTTTTAAAAGAATTTGTTTATCCGTTCTCATCGAGACTTGTACAATTCCAAAGTACAATTTCTTGAAAATATTCTATACGATCCATGTTTCAAGTAGAACCTATTTAAATGTTCCTCAACTTTTTTAATTCCAAATTTCGGCAGTTAGATACTCTTTTTGCGCGATATCGATTGACATCAATTCTGTTCCACAGACCGCACGTGGCCGATTATTGCATTATAGGACGCATATATGGCGTCGTTGCCATATGGCCCGAACACGTTAAAATTTATTCTCTGCGACCGAAGTCACGCACGACAAATGGTCCGCCAAATAACGACGATGTTGATATTTATTCCTCACGATCTCGCAGCGAGCGCAGCACCCGCCCATCGAGCACCATTTTATTCGTTGCCGCGACCTGATCCACCGTCGACGCCCTTCCTTTCTCCCTTTTAAAGAGTGTTTTCGTACCTTCAGTTTAGCGTTTTAACGAATGTAATTTCCGCAAAGCTGGATCAGTTTAATCTCCTCGTTTCTGTTCTTCGACTCCACTAATGTCCACCGAGCCTCGTGTTTTTATTTTCCTTCACTTCTCCCTCCTCTTTTGTGACCAAGCCGCGAAAGCTGAAATGAAAGCTCGAAGAAACTTCGAAAGAGGAAAAAAAAAAGAAGAATTTCTGCTAAAAGACGACCGTACCGTAGAGACGAAACACAGACGCAACGATTTGAATTGGCGAATATATTTGTACGCGCGCGAATGTAGAGCGCGATGAGTTTGAACTTTCGAGCGGCCCTCTCTTTCTGAAACGACCTCGCGTTTTAGAGGGCGGTAAACCTTTAAACGTGCAGAAACTCATTTTTCATGTCGACGCCGCTGTCTCGAAATAACAGGAGACAGAGGTGGAATGGGATTTTGTTATTAATAAACAAAAAGAAAAAAAGAAAACAAAAAAAGAGAAAGATTGCGAAACCGTGTGAACGCCATCGACCATCTTAGATATAAAAGGATATAAAAGGATTGAAAACAGTTCCGAAACGGTTAAGACGGTTGTCGGTCGTTGAATTACAAACAACATTTTTCGCTCGTCTCGTTTTCCGCTCGAGCGCGATTGTTATTGATTCGAGTGTCAGCGATCGTTTAACGAAACTAACGGCAACGTGCACGCCGCTAAAGAAGCAGCGGAAACGGCCCGAATGCATGCACGAATATTTTAACGCTCCGCCCGATCTCCCGTCCGCGCGGAGTTCTTTGCGTTCGACAAACGTCACGAACGATAAAGACGTACAAAGGATCTTATTTTTCAATTTCTTCGAGTTCTCTCTCCCCTCTCTTTTCCCTGTCTTTATCCCATTCCTCAGCAAGAGCTTCAGACACGCGACGATAAACGCTGCTTTATCGAACGCTAGATTGGTATCGTTCGGCGAAGTAGAAATACACAAGCGTATAAATCTCTTTGGTGTTCTTTTGTTGTAAATTTTCCAAGGTATTTTCATTTCACGCGCGATTAAAAACGCTTTCGTAATTAAGTGTAAAAAGAAAAAAAGCTTTCGATTCGCGATCGTTTTCTCCCACAGAATCAACGAATCTATCGACAGTTTTGATTATTCCATTCGCGAGAGAACCGAGTCCCATTTTCCATTGCAATTAGGTTTCCACGTTTCTCGAGGATGCTTCCGGCATAAAAAATTCTTAGGATCCTTGGAGCAATCGGAGTGAGTTTTAATTTTAATTTTGTGGCGTGTTTCGCGGAGCGGCATCAATTAAACATTCTTTGCCGAAATTTTGCAGACGGCTCCGCAATTTCCTGGGTAACGAGGCGAAAGGGAAACCGCTTGTAACGAGGAAACCAACGTTTCGCGTTGCAAACTGCATCAACCTCGTGGTCGTTCTCGCGCGTGTGCGATACAACGTTTCTGCCAAGCTTGAGTTTGTAGATTCTTCCGAAAGAAGAAACATTTCCGTAGCGTGGAACGGAATTGCTTTGTTTATAACATATTGAGAGGCGACCGGCTCCAGAGGTGAAATAATGGTTATTCATAGCGCATAATATCAATGGAATTTTCCACCATCCGTGTGCATGCGCACGAGCTGTTGCATTTGTTCTTTCTGACTCGAGAAAGTAATTACGCACGTACGAATGTACGCGGAATAATTACTTAGCGAACGTTTTTTTTTTTTTAAATTTAATACGAATTGATCTCAAATCGTTAGCTTTTCTTGACCAGTGATTTGCAAGATTAAAAATTCATTAATTTCAGAAATGTGAAATAAGTTCCGCTGTAAACATAGCTCTGGAGAAATAAATCACCACGTCTACAAAAAATATTGACAAGCCAGATGACGAAATTAAATATTTGTCCCAGCTATATTTTATTTCCGTTTTATCGTGAGTCTGTTTGAAGTTGCTTACCAAAGTATCCGCAAGTTTTTAAACAATTCCCCTTTCAGAAAACTTTCTCTTCCCGAGACTCATTAAAGCCAAGTTCTTTAAAGAGGAAAATGATATTAAGCGCGGTTATTAGCCGGAGTAGTCGTAGGAATTTTTGACTCGTTAATGCACGGTCGACGAACGTACCAGATTTGTGTATATTGATATTTGGTGAAATAATATTCCCGATCCGACATTTTTCTGAATACGAATTCGGAGAAATGCGCACGTACGCGGCCGGGAAAAACGAAGGAAATCGGGTAACACTTTTATTTATTCTATCGAGGATACACGGAAAAACGTTTTCGCTTGCGCGAAATCTCGACGCGATTCCCAAATACGGAAAAATTCTGTTCCGTGCACGGTTACGATACGATTTTGCATTTCGCGAATTCGCAGCCACTCTGGGAAAATTCGCGCGTGAAACAGAATATCGTTCTATTAATTTCTTTGTGTAGGCTACATTCCAAAATGCTACAAACCCAAACGTATTTTATTTAACGAGAAAGTGATTTCAGAAGGATCCTCTCACATTGGCTTCGTTACCGAAATTTCGTTTCGATTTCCACACATTTACCTTTGCAAAGTTATCCGATTATTTGCTAGAAACATATTTGAAATAAAGATATTTTTCAAAGAATTTCTTTTCTGTAGAAACACGTGTAATATATAGATTTATATTTAAATTTGGCAGTATCTAGGTCTAAATAGGCGAACAAGCGAGGGAAAATATTTTTTTCATTAATTTTCCAAAATATAATTTCATCGGATTAATTATCCATAATGTGATCATGAACAATCGAAGCAAAAGATAATGAAAAAGCGTTTTGTTTTACGAGGGAAATTTTAAAACGTGTTTCAAAATACAAACATCTTCACCATCCAAATCCTTTTAAAAAGATCTTAAATCTTCTACGTTTCATTTAATCCCTAAGCTGTTGTCATCTGCATCTACACTGCGAATGTTTATGCGAATACATATTTTTAACGAGCAATTAAAAAAGTAAGATTCCGTAAAAAATATGCCCTATTTACAAAATGTTAGAACGGGTACTGTACTTGGTTATTTCATATAAAATTTCGTCTTAATTCGCCTCAAATTTTCCATAAATGGATAAAAATCCGCAGTCCATCCAGAGTGAATAGATATCGATTGATACATCGATTGGCTATTTAACGATTCGAACGTACGATAAATTACCAGTCAATAAATCAGAGCAACGACGTTACACCAGGAGGTATAACTGTTTAGCGACTGTGCTGCTTCATTCACGATCGATCGCGGCAGACGTCGCTCCACCTCGGAACGATTTAATTATTTTATCTTCTCGAGGGCAGAGAAAGAAAGAAAGAAAGAGAGAGAGAGAGAGAGAGAGAGAGAGAGAAGTGGAACTGTTTACTCCGTAAGTCTGGTTCGAGGGAAAAGGGGAGGGAAAAAGCGGATACAATTAGACGAGACGTTTCTCGAGGATCGTAGCGCAGTTCTCGTCTATCTCGAACGATGTCGGTCAGTTGTTCTTTCACTGACGTGTCCATCAATCACGGTTGCCGTGCCACGATGCTTCTTCGTCCGTGCGACGTAAGAACTTTATTGTTTTAATTAACCCGCCTTTCGTCCCACCAGTACCAGCGAGCCGCGTTCTCTTCGCCGTAACCGCGAGACTGTCGCGCACGACTGGCTTCCTTATTATCGCGCGGCACTGATCGTTTCGACGAACATCATCACGATCCGAAAACACACGGCATTCCACGCGACCGTGGCTCGAGCAAATGACTGTCTGCAAGCCCCGATACCAGGTCGGATCGTGCTCGTTTGCACAATACACGTTTCCTCCTTCCTTTTCTACTTTTACTTCATTCTCGACTCGACTCACTCGGCGGCAGTCCGCAGTCGTTCAGCGGGAAAGTGTTTTCACGCCAAAAAACGTCTTGAGGATTTCTTCTTCGGAGTGCCGATGAACTCCTCTGGCTTGAGAAAGCTCAGCGTGTAAACGTTTCAATAATTTTAATTTTCCGCGTTTCATAGGTATTTCATAGGATTTTCGCGACGTTGGAAATACGTAAATGACAATTCGATTCTCTTTTCCTTTTTCGCTTTTTGCAAAAGTTATCTCCAAAGTCTACACGAGAACAATCGAATCAAATTAATCCCAACCATTTTCCTCCCATCGACGTTTATTCGTAACAAACACGCTGATTGAGTTTGCGCGCGCGATGAAATAGCGCGATCGGTGTGTGCATATTCTAAAATAAATATTTATTTACGCTGATAATCACGAAACGCTTTCGCACGGCTAATAAACTGATTTGAGCGTTTGCCGTCTGTCTGTTGAAACGAATATTTCACGCGATCTTTGCCTTTCGAGGATAAACTCGAGGATAAACTACCACCACTGCCGTGGATCGTCAGATTCGAACGAAGATAAACGATAATCTCGTTGCTAATTTTTTGATAGATTACATTTTGCGACGTGACACGCTCGGCGCAAGATGCGCGAATTTATCTTATTTCTCGCCAAGCGAACGTTGCAAATGCTCGCAGAAAAGTTCCAGAAACTTTTGTTAAAAAGTTGCGCAACTTTGTGTTAAAAATCTGGCGTTACGTGGCGTGCGCGCGAGATCAAAGATTTTCTTTTACGCTCCTTTTTCGTTTCAAACTTTGCGTATTACGCTGCGCTCCCGTCCACCGACCGGCGATTCACCGGCGAGATTGAACGCGAGAACGCAACAAACCCGGAGAAAGTAACGCCGTGAAACGGCGTTCTCTGAAATTTAACGACCGCTAAAACGCGACCGGACCGCTCCGCTCCGCGAGGATACCAATTACAGACGGACACGGCGTCAAAAGCGTGAAATAATGCCGCAAAGGGAAGTTAACGGGCGACATTTACGGTACGGTAAACTTTCGTGACGATCGACTCGCAGATACAGGCCACGGGTAACGACGGAATCATTTTCGCTACTTAGCCTCGTAGCCCATTCGCTGGAGCATCGTCCGTGCACCAGCTAGAAAATGTCACCGGTCCTTCGCGATTTGTCACGATTCAAACCGGAATCAACGTGCCGTGTCGATTTCGTACTTATTGCTGTTGCTCACGTTCGCCTGAAACGTCTTTATTCGCGATCGTTCTTTGACGGTTCGCGACTCTTTTCTGTTCATTCGCAGAGCGTATTAGTAGTCTCTTCTTATCCGTGGAAACGGATAATACAGATAACGAGCCGAATGTTACTTACGCGCGAGAAGCTAATACAGATAATTAGAGAGATAAATCATCGGAGATGATTTACGAACGTCCACAAACGTCGCTTTCTCCTTGATTGCCTCGAAAACTGCGGGAATTAGACCGCGCTTTTGCAGAGTTAATGAATTGACATGAATTGACCGCGCTCGAAAGGGAATCGAATGGCGAAGAGCTGCTCTCTAATTGATACTCGCCGTTAGCAAAGTCGCGCGCCAAAAAGGAACAAAAAAAGAGAGAAAAAAGAGAAAAAACAGACGGTCGCGATAAGCTTGCCATTACGCGTCGTTATTTTCTCGCGTTTTCAATCTGCTGCCACTCGTGCGCGCGTTGCTCGCGCGATCAACGCCCGGCCGGATGAACGGTGCGCGTCTTTTTTCACGACTCTCTTTTTAATGGACGGTTCAAATATAACGGTGGACAGGATGGTATCCCCTTTAAGAGTAGACTGCGCGCTTCTACGAGTATTAAATTAAATTACCGCTCCTCCGTCTCTGTGCAGTCGCGACCTCTTTAACGACTGGCACTCGTTAAAATTCACGGTACGCCCTTTGCGAGGGCAGCCGGCAGATGGAGACATCTTTTATGGAAGTGTAGCCGGAAGTTGCCCGACGTCCCCGATTTTTCGCAGCGTGTATCTCGATTTCTTTCGCCGAGCCATTCCTGTTAGGAGGAGGCGCCTGGCCGTTCGGTTTTTCGCCGAAGATCGCAGAGGACATCGAGCACAATCGGGGCTTGCCCGCGGACAAGGAATTTACGAGCAATAATTGATTTTACGATCAATTCCGACGTGTATTTTATTATATATCGCGTACCAGGGTTTTAACAACCCGGGCTCTTTCGTTCTCTTCAAAGAAAGCTGCGAGCCACAAAATATTAACGAGGAATCGAGCTCGGTGACGCGCGCGGTAATTAACGAATGCGCGTGTTTTTCTCGGCGACGATAAATTCCGGGCACGTTGCTGCCACGACGGGAATAATAGCGGAAACAATAATAGTGACGATAATAATAACGATATCAGATGATAACAGGAGAACGCTCCACCACGACGTAAACATTATTAATTTCGTTGAAATTGTTTGCCCAGAGTGCGCGCTTCCGCAATTTCAGGTGTAAAACGGCGCGGACTTTCTAATCATTTAGAATGTCTTTATTTCGACTTGCTCCGATCTACGTTTTACGTGGATTATACCTGTTAATATCCTATACTTATCTTTTAACGTCGGATTCTTTTCGTGCTTGCAATTTGGTCGATGAAAATCGTAACAGTCGCGTTAATGAACGCCGCACGATGGCAATATTTTGCAATAACATTGTGGAACGATCGTCCACGTTGATTGCATGCTTCCCTCGAGATGACGAGAAATGTCGAAAAAAAAAAGAAAATACCTCAAAGTACAAAAATGACCGATGCTCGAATTAAGTGGTGACTTAATAGGTACTAAAATTTAATGGACGTACGTACGAACGTTTTACAATCTTCGGACTTGCTGGGAGCTAAAATATTATTAATGTCCTCTGCAATGCGACTTTTAGCTACGTCCTTGTGTCTCTTCATTTTAGTTCTATACGTTATTAACTAGTAGAATATGCAAAGGAACGATCCAACTTGAAGTTGCTGGCAACTCGAAGTAGAATAACTCGAACTGTCCTGCGTCAGACACGTCCTACAGCTTACGGTAGCGCGCGTACAACACGGGGAAATGCTCGCTTGCTCGTAAATTCGACCAAGCATTTTATGAAAGCTTTTATTTCTACTCTCTTCCGCAACGTACATTCCCAGATTTACTTGAAACTTTAGCCACGTAATGCAATGTAACAATGACAGTAACGATACTCGTAAAATTTCGAAGCGTTCCGTGTAAAACAGGTGGTATATATTGTAGAGATTAAATATAAATAATGTTTATTTAATAACAATACTGAACACAGATTAACACGCAGTCACAATTCAGATAAACTCTTTTTTAGTTACAACTCAATCAACTCTTTTTCACAATTTAATCGACTCTGTTTTACAGCTCGCTGTAAAAAAAAAAAAAACGCTTGCACTTTTCTCCTATCATCGGCATTAAACATTACAGGCCATCTAGTATAATTAAACGCAACTAAACATATAACAACGACCTACGATACTACGATACTTATAAAAGGTGTTGGAGTATTTTCGTCGGAGCATACGACTGTTGGAAGATCCCCGGCGCAGAGCCGCGGAATCGACTAAACCGTGGCCGTGTTCACCGAAATTCCTCTAACTGTTTCGAACCTGGCGACAACCGTGGAAATAAGGAGATTGGTGGCGGCGGCGGTGCACAGGCTAATTTATCGCGTCTACCCGTTCCATGTAGCCGATGTTTCAAGTTTTCGAACGTGTCGCGAAGAATGCGACAAGTGGCACAACGTAAACGTACACATGAAAGAGAAAGAGACAGAGAGAGAGAGCCCTGAGTCTTATCCATCTCTCCACGGGTATACCTCTTGGCCCTCCGTCGTCGTCGTCGTCGTCGTCGTCGTCTTCTTCGCCGTACACGCACGTCGTCGTAAATCTCGTTACGGGCTTATAATTTCGTTCTAGGGGAAATTAGGCGCAACGCCGTGGAGCGGCGCAAATTGAATTTGCATAACATATCCACCGATCACCGGTAGGTAGACGAGGCTTGTGCAACGTTCGACTTGCGCATCCGTGCCTCCGTCACGCAGCTCGAAATAGGTCGTCAGACGGATCCTTGGCGCATCGGCGACGCCAATGCGTTCGCTCGAATCGTATCTTGGCGCTCGGGATTCGTTGTACGTCGGGACGTTGGAAAATTGAACGAGTTGTTTATAATTGATTTGCATTCCGAGTCGGCGCACGAGAATCCCCTGACTCTTCCGAGTTCCTCGCGGAATTTCCGTCGCTGAGCGAACGAGCCACTCGGCTTGTGAAATTTGGAGGGAAGTCGCCTCGACGGATGCCTCTTACTTTTGAACAGACTTCGACAGATTGATTTATTCACTATCGTTTGTCGGTAGTAGAAAACGTGAAGATCCCTTTACGTCACTCTTCGTTTGTTAATTTTAGAATTCGACATCCCCGAGTGGCGATGATTTTTAGTAGCTAGCAATGGAAAATAATTGAACTAAATTGCACGAAAGACATGTCCGTTTTGTAAAATTCACGTGCAGAGTTCCCGATTAAATTCCAGTTCGCTAATCCGTTTCTTTGTTTTTCTCGCATTGGGTGAATATTCGTGCCATTTTATTCGTTCCTTTTTTTTTTCAAACGTAACACATATATTCCGTTGTAAATCGATATTTGAAAAGCAATGAAACGTTTAGTTGAGTTCTCTCTCTGTTTGTCCATCTGTGTCTCGCAACTTGATAAACACGGCAACGTGAAAAAATACCAAATTGTAATGAGAGAGCAGGGAAACAAGTTAGCACAGTTGGCGAGTGAAAGGAGGAGAAAGGTAATCGAAGAAACGTTGAGCGCGTCGGGCTATAAAAAAATATACAGAGGATATTAATTACTCGCGATGATAAAATAATTATTCCGTTTTTTAAAGGCGAAATTACAAGGTTCTGAAAAGGAGAGTTCAAAGGACAACGTGCACGACGTTTTACGATCAATTGCTCGCAACGTTCCCTTCCTCCCCTTTTATCTCGAAAATTTATGCAGAGAAGACAAATTCTCTCCGGGTAATTACGCTTCGTTAAGGTTAACTAATTACCCATTACGCGTTAATTCGAGAAGGACAGCCATAAAACGTAGCGTCGAAAGTATGTAAATTCATACAATTTCTAACCGGATCGATTATTGAAATAATAATAACATCCATTAATGGTAGTTATTCAATTGGCAGCCTTGATCGTTCTGAATGCTTCAACCATCACGCGTTTATATGTAATTACAGGCTGAAAAGCATTCTCGAGAAAGTTGATAATACACGAAAATGAATCTACGAACATAGAAAATCGCATTCTACTAAAACGCGTTGCAGTTCAATCATAATCAATCGAGTGTGCAGCAGTTTAACGTAATTACGCTGAAACTTCGAAAGCCATTACCAAGCTTTTTAACAAGATTTTCCAATACGACATGATCCTCCAATTCAATCGTGAAATTTCACTTGGCCATTATCGCGTATTCCGCTATATTACATCGTCCTTCTTGCAAACAGCAGCAGCGGCAGCAGCAGTCGTTGGCAAGACAAATCGGAACGGCGCACGTTCTCTTTATTTTGACTTCGACGCGGACAACTTCGGCCCCCGACACGTGTCCCCGGAGTTTCGCGAACTATCGATTGGGAATTCGCCTTATCAACTGGAAAGCTGTATCGCTCGTAAAAGGATATGAGCCGGCCTGTCTGGAATGTCAAGTAATATAACCCATGCAGTCCACGGTGCAATTTGTTCTTTCTTCTTCTCCCGGGAGTGGCCGGGCTCTCTCGAAACTTTCCTCCGGGACTCGCCGTTCCCCACCTTTTGGAAAATGCAGTTGCAGGCGCAGCTTCAGTTGAAGACAGACGGCGAGACTTACCGTCCCGGATCGTTAGTGTTCCACCGTGGATGAAGATTGCGGGTACGTCATTCGCAGCGGTACTCGCCTGCGCGCTGATTAATTATTCAATTAATCCGAAGCTATTTTGCCCCCTCGTCGTTACCCGGAGAAGTCGTCGCTCCGTTTAGAATTACGCCGTCTGCCGTAATCGTTCAGACGATTCGATTCGAGGAGGAATTGTCGTGATTCGTCAATTGTATTATCGGAGTAATTGGTCCAAGTGGGAGTTCGGATGAAATTCGTCTATTATTCGTAAATGCGCTTTTACAGACAGATAGTCAAAAGACGAAATTGACACGTATTAGGATTTTCAATGGCGCCGGAGCTTTAAGATTCGTTTACCCGTACATCATTCTCTCTACGAGTGGTCTCGTGAAAGTGTTTACGACGATACGATCATGCAACCGTTTTAGCGCGGAGTTAGAATTATTTTCAACCTCTATTATACACTGTTCGTAAAAGACCATACGTAAAGGTACAAGTATACGCGAACGTACATATATATATGTATACTCGATGGGGAGAGACGAAGCGACGAAGCAAGTTCAAAATTTGTTCCGTACAAATAAGGACATTATCCAGTTAACTGGATACAACTTATTACGATCGTAACCGTGGTTATCTCCTTTTAATGGTGCTTCACCAAACACGACGACGTTAGGCACGATTAAGAGTCGCGGCTCCGCGACGGGAATGGATGAAACTGGTAACAACTAATGCGGACATAACGTAACGTGACAGACTGCAGATATACGTTCCTCAGACTCGTTTCAACACGCGTATAGTGCTGTGTACGTACGTATTGTAGAAAACACTACGTCCTCCGTACCTTTGCGACTGGAACGAAGAAGAAAGGACGAGCTTCTTCTCGTTCTTTAACAGCGGTCAACCTCTATACGCCTATTAGAACCAATTATCCATTGCTCCGTAACACGGAGAGAAAATAGAAGCTCTCTCTCTTTCTCTCTCTCTCTCTTTCGCTCGCCCTGCCTCCGGTCGGCCATCTTCCCTCGTTAATGTCCATCATATGGGTCAGCCGACGCTGAGGAACTAGTTCTTCGCGTCTGCGTGACTATAAGCGGAAACGAGCGCCAGAGTGGTTAGATTTTGACCTTCCTCTCGATCGAAATATCTGTGCCGAACTGTCTATTAATATTCCTGACGTCGGCCTGCATCTGTCAATACTCCGCGATGACGATTTAATAATGAATCGACAGAACCGCCTGAGACAGGGGAGACGGCCATTTCTCGATATTGTTCGGCGAATCGAACATGATCCACTATGTACATATAAGAAGAGAGGGACTCTTAGTAACTTTAATAGATAACTTTCGAAGAAATCTACTATCTCGAATGTTTTTTATCTTGTCATTTTCGAGAAAGGGTGAAGATGGGTGTCGTTTCATAATTCAAATTTGAGGAATTAAAAGGTAAATTTCATCTCATTCTATCCGACTCGAGGAATAAAACAATTGGATGTTCCAAGCAACTATCGCGATAAGCACGATGGTTAAAAATTGTTTACAAACTGCGGGCTTTTTGGTTATCGAACGGCGGGGACTAGCGAGAATAGCGGTTGCAAGAGGAACGTGGCAATTTCTTCGGAACTCTCGTCGTTTGGAACGCGTTCCGCTACAGACGTATATGCGTATAAAGCATAACATAGTTTTCCTACCCTTTACTTATGCATGGCAGCTGCTTTCGTATGTATTCATTCGCAAACAACGCGCTGTCTTACTTTTAGTCGGGTAAACAAGTTTATCCAGTCGCGGCGACGAGTTCCACGAAAACTTGGCCCCTACTTTTACATTATAACTTCTCAGTTCGTGCTGGTATTAAAATATGAGCGATGCAGAGACAGGGTCGGGACAGGCTGCAACCGCGAACGTTTAGGCTTTCCCAAACACCGATGCGAGAAATCGCTTGGTAACGGTAGTGATCAAATCGACTCGATTATTTATCGTAGATAGTGTACTTTAACTTTAATTTGCGCGAGGGATATTTGCGTTTAAAAAAAAATTTGCAATTTAAAAAAAAACTAAAAAAAAGGAAAGATACGAAAAGAGCGATTTAATCGATCGCGGTTGAAACCAAATATAAATACACAACGAATCTAAATATATCTCGGAAGCGAGATACTCTTTGCTCTTAAAACGTCGAACTTTACACGCGATCGGGAATGGTCACGTTACGGTGGGGAAAACGAAACTCGATGCAGCGGTTGTTTCCGATAGCCTGGATAATTCCGTTCGTAGAAACGCTCGTCAACTCGGTCAATTCTTCTCCTTCAGAGACAAAGGGCAAAAGCGATCTGAAAGAGAGCTCGATATTTCCGATCGCCTGAATTGGGACACACGTCGAAATAATACGGATAAATACGTGGCCGGCCGGTAGCATTCTCTTTGTAAATCCCGTTAATCAATCTCGTTCACCGCTGGTTTCATTGCGGCCACCGCGTCGAAGCCGACGAGAGGCATTTCTAATTGGAAGTCCCTGATCCTTGATTACTTCCACGGCCTTCCGTACACGGTGTGTAGATGCAATATTGTTCGTTTTAATGAAGTTTACGTGACCGATGCAAACGACCCGCGTTTACGGCCCCCCCCCTTTTTCGCGCGTTTTCTCCGAACGATTTCAGTGAAATCGATTGAGCCGGATTACGCGTTTCGTTTCTCTTTGCAAAGACTTTTCCCCAATTCCTTGCAGTAGATCAGTTTGAACGTCGAACTTGTTTCGCCTCGAGAGATGGACTTGGCAAAGGGGATCGCGTTCCTGGAAAGTCAAATGAATTTCGAGACTCTTTCGGTAAGATGTGTTATTCGTCAAAGGGATTATCGATTAAATTAACGGATTACAATGGAAATATCGTTCACCGGGCTTGGCAGTTTTAACACTGCAACAAATAACAACGTGGATTCGCTAGGAAATTGTGGATTCATTAATAACGAATTATCCTAAACGAAATTAATGGCTGACGCTTTGCACGCTATGACGTGTAATCTGCTTCAAAGTCCATTAATCCTGCCTTCACGCTTGATACACAACTTGACCGTGTTTTAAAGCTAACGTCTCTCCAAAACGAATTATGTCTCTCCAATTACGTGTAAAACTTTTGATTTACGCTTTACAGTTACCTTTCCCCCCCGAAGAAAGAATCGCCCTACTTTTCCTTTGGCTCGTCATTTTCAACCCATCCCTCGTCAGCAAAAATCGAGCATTCCTGGCCACGCACCTCCCACGTTTCAACTAATGCTATTTTTTAAAAACTCAACGAGCTTACGCGAATCGATGGGATTCTCCGTTTTCACGAAAATAATGCAGAGAAAACGAACGATTCCGACACGATACGCGTGTCGTTGGGAAATTGGCAGGCCGTAACGAGAATTTCGACATTTCATCGTTCGACAAGAATTTCATCTCTCTCGTTTCAGCCGAGTTATTCTCGACTTTTTCTCGCAACTGCAGTTGCAGTCATTTCTCGCATGTTATTACACTCTGCCAGATCGTAATTCTATTTGTGAATTATCATTACAGAAAGCAACTTCTGGAAGAAGAGTTGTTGACCTCGTTTCAAACGTATCGATTAGTTGTCTTCGCATATCAGCTGGAACTCGGACATTTCCGTGACCATTCTACGTCGAAAATCAATTATCTGGTTCGGATCGTTTTACTTGACTTTGAATGACAATCAAACAAGTGACTTGTCGAGTCTACAAGAGAGGCACTCTGTATATCTTAAAATCAAGAATGAAACAAAAACTATCGACAGTTACTTACGTTCCAAATCACTACTAAAAAGTAGAAGAAAGCTAATATATGTATTTAGTCTCGTAACACAAAATCGGATGGCAGAAGAAAAAGAAAATTTCGCACAAGGCTACGTCTCTTAATTGGATCTTGTACAATAAGAAAATGACCAAACATTTGGAAAGAATTGTTTGGCTCACGGAAAAATAAAATTGTCTGGAGGTATACAAATACCCTAAAGGAGAGGGTAAAATCGGGTACCTATTATAAAAGACATGAAATTTTTATTTTTATTAGTTAAAAAATAGTGAAAGCAATTATTTTTAACAATTTTAACAAACATAAAGTTATTCTATTTAGTCCGTCTTATAAAAAATTGTGTTAGTTACTAGTTTAGGAACTTTTACGGTATTTATAAAAAATTGGAATTATTTAAACATATATATATATATATATATATAATAAAATATATAAAACACTAAAAAACTATCACTTGACTCACAAAATATTGAAACTCTTCAGGTCGAAATTTTTAACTCTGCCTGCATGGAACACCACAATTTTGTTTGCTCTGAAATTTGTCACATAATGTCGTGAGATCCATTCGAATATCGCGCCACGATTCGATTATCGAAATTCTTATCTCAGAAAGACAATGTTACCCGGTTTGACCCGCGTACCCGATTTCATTCTAGTTTCCCCTGAATAAAATTGAACACTGTATGTATTTCTAATGTATTTCTAAAAATGTCCTTGAAGTGTTTGATTACGTTACGAAGTATGTTTTGGTCGAGATGTCGTGCGCCATACGTGAGCTCGTAATTCGCGAAACGATTAATTAATTCGCGTGGCAGCGAGCCACGGCAGCCTTACCAGTCGCGTTCAATAAATCGAATTCGCCGATCGAATCGACGGGAGTTCACGTCGTCTCGCTTCAGCCGGTTCGGAATGTTTCCAGTTTAGGAGCGTTCTACGCGGGAGGCAATCACGGAATTGAATTTATCGATGCGCCGAGACAACTGTCCTCCTTCTTTCGTCCCTTCTCCTCCGACTTCGCCGTGGGCGTTGCGCTTACTTGCTTACTCGGTTCGTCAACGCCGGATCGAACACCCCTGAGGAAAGTTTCGCCCGACTTTGAAAAGGACTTTTTTCCCCGTCGTCGACTGTCGTCGGACGGCGATCACTCGCTGTTACGTTTCTTGTAAACTCGCGTGGATCGCCGTTGAATTGCTGGAGCGACGAGCGGACACGTACGACAAAATGTCTCTGAGAAGGGCGCCCTCGTGGCGAGTGGTCGGGATGGTAAAGTAAAGCGAGCAGGCTCGTCCATACAAACACGTTAACCTAAAACTTTAACGAGAGAAACGATTCCGAGGGAAGCGAGTGTCGTAAAATTGCTCGAATTTTCATCGACGAGACAATTTTTCGAGTGGGAAGAATACCGTTGTACGTCGACATTTCATTCAACTTCATTTTAGTCTGTTCAGATATTATGCTATTATAAATTATTACACATCGCGTCGTACGACACCAAATGTATACGTTCGTAATAATTATCAGGAGATTATAAAAGGAGGAAATCCGAGCTGTTGACTTGATTTAAGTCCCCCAGAAGGGACAATCGAGTCTAAAGACAGGTCACAGAAAACGAGGAACGAAAGAAGCTCTCTCGATCATGGCCACGAAAAGATCGAATAATGAAACAGTACGGAGAACTGGGAATAGAAGGATTCTGACGGACGTAATCACACGTTTCACTGGCTATCGATCCATTAATCGATTTGTTGTAATTACTAGAGCATGGAGCGTAACGAGCAGTGAGATAACATCCTTTCGAACGTCGAAATTTACGCGGGAACTTTTTTCGGACAGTCGTCAAGGAACGCGCGCTGTTACTGCCTGCTTGGCAATTCATTTGTTACATTTTTTTCGAGGCTGCGCGATATATATCACGCGATATCCGATCCTCGATTTCCAGGCTCGACTATCAGTGTTCATTTATTTCCCCGTCGTTTATTGCATCATAATCACGTAGAAACCTTCGTTCATACTTTAAGTGGCATCGCGTAATCGCGGCGGCTATCGATCTTCTTAACTCGGCTGTCTGCCTCAACCATCCCTCGAGTAAAATGCAACCTCGATAAATTTTATCTGTTGGAGTATTACTCCTCTAACCTCTTCCGGTGATCGTATCGCGAGAGATGGTTCGCGAACACGTTAATTTCAATCTTCGGTCGGCGACTTCGGTTAATCAAGGGGAAAAAGTTTATTTTCTCATTTACAATGTATTCTCCATTCGTTAGGAGAGATAACTGGCGTAGAAAGATTCTGAATTTTCATTTCGTCGCTAGAACGTAGTAGAAAATTTTAGAAACATCGCATACAAGGTGTCCCTATTGTGAAGCTATCCGCGCAATTTTCTCTGAAACTATTCGCCATAGAGAAAAATATTTCAAATAAAACTTGCGTTGTTTGTTTCGAGGGAGACATCGTTTGTTCTAGGTCGCTGAATTCGTCTTGATGTCAGCTGTAAGACTGTGAAAAATTATACTTGTGAAAATATACACAATTCTATTTAAAAAAATTAAGGTCACTTTGAAAGCTCGGAAGCTTGAGCATTTACATAGATAAGATTTGCGGCCATCGTAAGGTGTCTTCCTCGAAACAACGTAAGCTTTATTTGAAACATTTTTCTCTATGGCGACTAGTTTAAGAGGAAATTGCGTGGATAACTTCGTGTTGTTGTACGAGTTATTTTTCGCAATTTAAGAACTGTCTGTGAATGAACGGGGGGCAATAGGAAACGATACAAACAACAAAGATGGCCATCAGTACTCAAGGAACATCGCTGACTTACGACAGGGATTGTGATCTACGACAGGGTACGATTGTTTCGCTGGAGCACGCGCTGGAATACGAATGGCGCCTCTCCCTGTAGCGCTGCAAATGCTCGTACATATTTGAAATAATAGAAGGGACACGCGTCAAAAAATCGCGGAGAGAAGAGAGTTGCGCATCGAGGGAAAAATACTACAGGCGGAGAGAGAAAGAGAGAGTGCTTCTCGAAAGTGGTGTAGACGCACGGCAAAGAAGAGACGGGAAGAAAGCTGCAAATGGGAGAGGGAATGTCGAGAAGGAGTGCCACCACACAGTTCTCATTATCCCGGATGGTTTTAATCTTCGCCGGTGGCGGCGAGAGTTATAAACAGAGAGGAACCGGTGAACTCGCGTTACGCGACCGGCCGGGGAAATGAAATGAAAGAATAAATTATTTGCATCCGATCTTTTAGCTTTATTCCCGCGCAACGCTTATTCGTAATTAGCATGCTAGATGTAGATGGAAATTATTCAGGCGCGCGACGTGACATCGCGCGAAGATTCCAAAGGGTCACGCCCTCGAAGACGTGCCATCCTGTTCTCCATTTTTAATTACCATTTCCGCGCCGATGACTATCGAACGCGTTGATTACACAATTGGCGTCTATCGTTGCCAAATACTTTCGCATCGAAACGAGCAATTGCTATCTCGGTCGTCATGTACTACGGATAATTTTTCGAGTTACGAGAGAAAGGATAGACGCAGAGACGAGAAATCGATGTAGCAAATATTACTTTCAACGTTATAAATTTAATTTTAAATTCTCCGAATTCCCGCGTAAGAGGCGAGCCGAGCTGAACGATTCGAAATCTCGACGTTTTTATATAATCTTGCGATTTCAACAATTCCCGCCGTTTCGTAATTTTCATTCGTTTTAATTAAATTCAATTTATCCCGCTTCTAACTTTCCACTTTGGTTACTCGCAGCGTTTCTTTTTTTATCCGTAATTTCATCGATTGGCGAACCGCGTCGCAACGTCCTTTGATCGAATTCGCGCGGCAAACGGGCAAAAGGCGAAATGTGAAAAAAAGAGAGGGAAAAGGAAATTGGTTATTATTGCCATTATTTAAAAAAGAAAAAAGAAACGGCCCTCGTTAACAAACGCAATATCGATCAGCGATGTAACGCGACCTGGATACCGGCGGCGTGTCCACTTTCACCCTCGTCAATTTAATATTTCGGGCGGAAGTTTTTGGTTTGTCCAACTGGAAATATAATGGCGTGTTATCGATAACCCGGGGACAAGCTCCGGGCACGGCGAGCGAATTTCGATTCGACATTCTGCACGATTTCGACGCTTTGATGTATTCCGCCTCTCTTGTTAACGCGAGCAACCGGTCGAAATAGTTGGCCACCGAGCGAAAGGCAAAAAAAAAGAAGAAAAGAAGAGAGCAAACCGTAATACCCGTATTAGTTCCACTTGCGCCCACGTCCACCCCGTCCGCGGTTTCTTCTCTAGTAAGGGATTTCCAGTTCATTGTACGACCACGTGCGTTGTTCGCCTCGAATCGGGTTAAGAGCGTCAGCTTACGACACTTTTCGCGCGAGCTCGAAACGTCGTAGCGGATACAGTGACTCACGCGCGATTGATCGAATGTTCCAAATATTGCTAAATCGCGCTACACTTCCACTTTTGTGTGTTCTCTTTGTGATTCTTGATATTTTTTTTTTTTTTTTTTTTGAAAGTCTAAACATTGCAGCTGACTGAAGCGAACGTGTAATTGTTAATTGAATTCGGTGCATCGGTTGGTCAACTGTGTGAGTTATTTTTGAAACTTTTTCACAAAATTGTTACTACTGTAACGTCGTTTCTAAACATTCGGGAAATAAATATTTTTAGTTGTAGTCACTTGAAAAAATTGCCCGATTACTCAATTGTTACAACTTGCGTGAAAAAAAGGCTCGTGTAAAAATTCATTTAGTTCCATTTTAAAACGTGAAGTGACAATCTTGAGTTGTTTTGACATCATACGGCGACTTTTTGCTCGACTTCTCGATCATGATGAAAATTCGAACCTCTTTAAAATCATTGAACAAATCTTTTCATGACTAAATCCACCATGATTTTGAAGATTAAACTTTCGATTCGAAATTGGTCGTACGAATCACGAATCACGTGACCCAAATCAACCAATCGCTAATTTTCGTTGCATTAGCGTTGCATCTGAAGAGGCCCGATTTTCTGAGTTACCCCCGCTAAAATCACTTTCAGTGATAATATGTGTATCGTAAAAACACATAATCTTTCATTAAGTAGGTGTATGAACAATTTTGCGACATACTGTAACTAAAAATATTTATTTTTCTGTACTGTAATACAATCATAAACTCATTCCCAAATGTTTGAAAATAATGTTACAACTTGCCAATAGTAATAATGTTAGAATGAATCTAAAAAATAACGGAGTTTTTGACGACAACTCGTAACTCACACGATTGATAAAGTGATTCATTGAATTTAATTTTAATTAAGCGTTCGCTTTAGTCAAATATAAATATAAATCTCAAACTAATCAGCGACACAATGTTTAGACTTTCCAAAAGAATACGTCAAAAGTTACGAACAGAATAAAAGTGAAAGTGCAATGCGACGTTTTTAGCAATATTTGGAGCAATTGCGCGAGCCACTGTGTATAAAGGGACATAAAATGACGGTGAAATTGTATTCGTTTGATTCTGTCGAGAGTAGATATGGTAATGGCGAAATTTCTCGAATGGTGATTTACGTAACGTTGTTATATGCGTTGTTGCGTCCTTTAATTCTTCTTTCTTCATTTATTATTTCCACATTGAATGTTTATCATTCGATAATGATAATAAAAACAATAATAATAAAGCAAATACAGCTAATAATATTCTTGAGATGTTACTTTTATAGAGACGAAGATACGAGTATCTCTTCTACGATATATCTATCTAATTTACAAGGCCTTCGAAACAGTTGAACCGTGGTTTCAATTTACACGCGATAACACATTTAATGTATCAATCGCGCGTTGCCGTGAAAAGTACTGATAAAATTTCTCTCCGTCAAAGACACGAACGATAGTATCGGACAGATATTTTATCGTTTCTTCCGTTTGTCCGTAAAACTACTCTACACTTGGCTGCAGGATTGGAAAACGAGCACGTCCCTCGACCTGAAAGGGAATTAGTGCCTGTTCGCGTTCAGAGAAACGTTCGTAAAAAAAGAGGCCGGCAGCTTCGATGAAAATCCTCCAGGTATAATAAAAATTTATACCTCCGCGATAATCGTATTTCATCTTAGGCAGATTCCGTATGTCTCCCGCTGTGCCGCGAGGGAAACAATTTGTCCTCGGAGGAAGAGAGAACCTGCTTGACGTGGCGAAAGATCAAGAAGGAAAAATAAAGGGAGTAACGGAAGGAGAAGGGGAGAAAAGGTGAAACGACGAAAGAGGAGACACTTTACGCGAAGAACTCGCGTTTTCTCCCGCTCTAAATTGATAGCCACGCGCTCGCCTCTATCGAAGCGATAGGACTGCGCTATAAAAGTCCTATATCCACGCCTTCTGTCGTGTCGCAGCCGACAGTTACGATGGACTTTAAAAGCGAAACGCTCGAAATAATGCACTCGCCGCAACAAACGCGACGCTTTAAAATATTCGTTCCTCTGTCTTTTTTTCCTTTTCTTCTTCTTTCTCGTCTTTGCTTCGCGATGTTTGCATAAGCGAGTACACCTTGCCCCCGGTGACAGTAAAACAACGAAAATACATAATACAGCAGGGACGCGTTAATTAAACTCGAGGCGGTGAATTAACGACTCCTCTGGTGAATTTCTCTCCCAAGGACCTGTTAGGACTTGGGAAGATACCAATGGAAAATGCGCCCAGAGGAAAGCACAAACATCTCGACTATTGTGGAGAATGAATGATAAAGGAACAATAGAGTCAAGATAGAAGAGAACGAGGAGGGATATTTTTTAATTCGTCGATAAAGAGAATTAAAGCGTTTCAATTAATCGCTTCACTTTTCTCCGCTTCTCTTCAGATACGCGTATTTTTAATCGATTGACAGGCATTGTTTGTAGAAATGAAAAGCTTGCAGAATTACGTTTCGAATTTTCGATGGATTGTTTGAAAGTATTATTCCTTGTAATTGAAAAAAGGAAAAAAAAATTGCGTGGTAATTCACGTGGAAAGAGCTTCTCAAACAATTTCCATTAAATTAACAAATAAACGTGTAACACGTATAGATTTAACGCGGCATTGTGGAACACAGTGCGGCATAAAATTACGCTTTAAATTTGATTGATCGTGCGGGCGCGCGTGCTGCGAGTTGTAAATTCCGGTGTAAATAGAGACACTTTTCGTCGAATTTCTCGTCGTCGGAGTTTTAAACTCCGTGGTCGAAGAAAGCTCGTCCGGTCTCGCTGCGAAGAGGTATAACGTTCATCGTGATAAGAAGAAAATTGCGGCTGAAACGTGACGCGTAACAAACGAACGCAATTCCTAACGTCAAAGTGTGGCCCGGCGAGGGGCACAATAACGTCCGAGTTGTTCGTTTTCTAAAGAGCGTACAACAACAGTTTCTTTAATCGTCGATTCCCGCCAGTTCAACGAAGAAACTGCAATTCCTTTCGCGATACTAGTCACGCGAGTTACAAGGTTGTTTAACATCCTTTCACGACGACGAACCGATACACCTTACGGGGATACGAGAACCTATGTACGTAGTCGCTTTACAAAATTGCGAAAAATTCTAATTTAGAAACGAGAGAATTGGTCTAAAATATCTTTTGCAAAACTTGGGAGATCGAGATCCATTGAAACAACGACGACGTTTTAAATTCGACAGGCATCTTTCGTCGAGTAGAGTCAACAGGAACGAAACCGACGTTCAGAAAGTATTTTCGAAAAGTTTGACGCGAAGCGGAAAATGTCTGATGGGTTGGAAGGATCTGAAACTAGATTTTGAAAATCTCGAACTTTATGTAGACTCTGACAGTTTCTTGCATCGGCCAAGTTTTAAATTGGATTCGCGTATCTGCGTATCACGTTCCTCCCGATTTCGCTAGATTTGTCTGAAAGTACGAAACTCGAACGCTAATTTTCAAATGTAACGGGATAGGCTGTCACTGGTCCTGCGTCGTATTCGTTTGTATTCAAAGCGAAATGTTTCGTGGGATCGATTGACAGAGAGGATCGATCCTGTTCAAAGGAAAAGCGACCACCGTCGATGTTTTAATTTGCCTCGTGAGTTTTAACTTTCAGTTAACGTCAAGTTTCGCAGATACGCGTTTATCCAGTGATAAATGTCCACATCGTGATAACGGGGGAACGGAGGAACAAAGAGACGCATTATTCACACGAAATCGAAACTTTCAACGTACATGCTTTTACTTTTTTCTACTAAAGGGAGCAAAGGATCGACAAAGGGATCCATTCGTCGTTGCAAGGCAGAACGTTTGAAGAAATACAGACATTGTTAGATAACTCTCGGCGTATTTAGTCCTTTCATGGTGTATGGTAACGTATGGCGTATGTAATCGTTAAGATGATTGAGAGACAAGGGCAATAAAAATGGTACGTGCGAGCAAAGTGACGGACGCGAGTTGCGTCGTGCTACTCTGTAACTGACAGTCCCTAAGTTGTTCGAAGAAATTTATTTATCGATGTGTAACATTGAAATACGTTAAATTCAAAGTACGATTTCTTGGAATGTTACCGATTCGTGCGATCGGATCGCGTGAAGTGTGTACAAAAATTAATTATCACGGCTACGTGATTCACTCAATTTGTGGATTCATATTTCACGAGCAATAATTACACGTTTTAATCTTATCAACGGATGAATCATCGATTCTGTTTCTTTCCCCTTTCCTCGGTAAGATAATGGTCTTTTTTTCTAGACTACGCATCTTTTTTCCACTTTTTGACCACGCTAATGATACATTGCACGGCGAAGGTGTATATTACGGCTAAACGACGGAACAGGCGTTAATTAAAAGCAGACGTCTCGGAATTTTGAGTGCGTCCCAGATGTTGAGCCTCGATAGGCAGAAAATTAATAATAACTTTAGCCAAGTCCCGGAATTCTTCGCGAGGCGAACACGGATATAACGTGGCTCGTAACGATAGTTAGAAAACGATAATTATCGGATTCGGTGAAACTTTTTTTATTTGGCCCTCGCGAAATCGCGACGAGACAAAAGAGTGATTTTGTGCCTAATTTTGTGCTCGTTGATACGTTTGTTCTGGATAATTACTCGCGAATAAATGGATGGATTTTGATTAACGAGCCGATCGATACGTTGCATTTCGTGCGTGCGTTTTTCCAGATTTCGATAGCCTACGAGCGCGGATAGTCTCCCCGTCTTTGAAAACGATAAATAAAGCTGATTTTTACAGCTCCCGCCGGATCCATTTGTTAATTTCTCCTAATGTGTTCTACCGTGGCCAGCTACGCGGGGACCATTATTAATTAAATTATCGAAGGCACTATGATTCAATATCGCCTATCGTCTACCATTGTTTTCTTATCGATAACGGGCATCCGTGCGATGCTCGTTGTTTATCGATGTTTAATTGATGCACATACCTTTTTGCAATGCGATGACACTTAAAATTCTCTCGGCATTCATTACTCATTTTCCCCATTTTACTTATCTGTGTTCACAGCATTATCATATCGTATTATCGTCGGCAAACATAATAGTATTCCGTACATGTACATACGTTAATAATTGTTTGATGGTCATTTATTCGATGCACATCATCAACGTGAGTCTGTTTACTTCTATGAAACAAATGGACGTTACTCACATACAAATTATCATCGACGAACACGCAGTTCAATTTATTTGTCGGCACTTCAATTTGTATCTAATGGTCGAAGCGTGACATCCTTCACGATCACTTACGGAGCCAGGTGAAATTTTCCTTAGAGAAACCAACAGAAAATGTTTTCCAACCTAAGAGCAGAGATTCTTCTCAGTGTCATGCTCGAAGTACTTACGTTCAAACCTCCCCCCCGCCGCCAAACGTGACGTCTACCGTGCACGCGTTGATTTTTCTTCTTTTCAACGGGACGTGAAGCGCTCGCGAGCAGAGACAGACGGAAAAGAAAGAAAACGAGAGAGCGAAATTTCGTCGGACGGTGGGAAATGCGGTGGAACGCCGGAGTACGTGCATTCGGCCGAGAGTTGCGTCACTGGAGAACGTAAGGTCGCGGTATCCGACGAGAACAACGTGTTGCTGACCGACGAAATGTTTCTTCTCCGCGGGAAACGCTGGTAAAATATTAAGTACCCTCCTTAAATAAGTGCCGCGCGTACTTTGTTAAATTGTTGTGAAAAAAATACAACTGCTGGGGAGAAAGATGTTAGTAGAAACGTGACTAAGAAGGTTACAACATTCTGTGATGGGTGTAAAGGAAAACCACATCTTTGTCTAAGCTGTTTCGTTAAAATTGTTATTCCAGTATTATACTGTATATATTATAATATAATATTCTTTCCTCTAATCTTACAATGTTTCAATTTTTTAACATATACTATGTACTACTAAATTTGTTTCGTCGATCACCAAAGGCACTTAACGTGTCAAGTCCTCATCTGGCGATAGAAGTTGGAATTTTCATCAACACATTTTCTTGTCGAAGAAAACGAAGTCGTTCAAGTAATATTCATCGTACTCAAGATTTTGGAATTTTAAGACAATTTGGCGATTATATTTCAATTCTTGAGTATCAAATAAAAACACATAACACACTGTTTAAATCGAAACAAACGTCTGCTTTTTATTTTGTAATCGATGGAGTTCCATCCAATATTTTGATAGTCGTGTTTTAAAACTTTCGACTCGAGAGTTATTTTACGTGAATTAGCGTAAGAGAGAGAACTCTTGCGAGAAACTTTCAAACGAACACCTAGCGTTATATTCTTAAAACATAATTATCGCGAACAGGTGTAACAATACTGGCTCCGATCATTTACATACGTAGACAATAACAGAGAATGTATCGTATCGCGCTGTGAAGTTAATTAAACGCCGGGTACGCTAGCTGAATACAAATCGCATAAATTTACACAGGATGAAACGGTGTTGGTCTTTCAGCCATTCGGGCTATGATATGCGTGTACCTGATGTAATGGAGAAGCGTTTCCTAATTTGATATACTCGCTCGGCGGAATTACTTGCTGCTTTCTCAAACGAGCCTTCGACGATCATGGAACAAGATTTCTCCTTTTCAAAAAAAAAAAAAAAAAAGAAAAATTGATTGAGTTTCGTACTTGAGTAGCTCGTGTCATTTAGCTTTTTACAATCTTCGCTACAAGAAACTAAGTGAATAATCGTATCGAGTTAGCAAATCTTCACCGCAACGAAATCCTATTTTATCGCAAAGTATTCACTTGATCTTGAAACGCGTATTTTCATCTTTCTTACAAACTCGTCTCTCACGGAACGAAATAATGGAAGCTGAAACGATATTGATCGAATGTGATAGTAGTTAATGCAGTCTTTCGAAGAACAGATATCGTTTTTACCTGGCCTTTTAACTGGTTGTTATTTTTCCGGCATTATTCTCCGAGAAGATATCCAGTTTCTGTACGACATTAGCGGATATTTATTCTTTCATAGCGGTACTTTGGCTTCTCAGCCGCAAAGATGATTCACCGGTAGAAGAAAGACGCGAAGGAGGACGTGTATCGGCCGTATTTATGCGCACGGAGATAATTAATTGTTGTCACCGACATACGCTATAACGTCCATAAATTAACGCCCTCCTCCTTTCTTTTCATTCACCCTTTCCCACCACCCTTCCTTCAACGACGTTAGCGTTGAATCTATTGCCCTATTCTTTACGTGTCTGGATGACAGACTTATGCCCTTATTATTCACCGAGCCATAAATATTCTACAATCCGCTTTGTCCTAAGACCGAGTCTGTTATATCTTCTTCATTAAACTGCACGAGCCAGTTACGCGTATTATCTTTTCTTTTCGTACTCCAATATTACTATTATTTATTATCATCTGGTGCAAAAATTTGCGATTCAACGCATCGCACTGGGCGATTCTAGAAACTCGTCTCGTATTTTCAGCGTCGCTGTTACAGTTTCATTTGTATCAATTGAACGGTTGAACCGGGATTTTTGGGGTCGCAGGGTGTTATATTATATCCGAAACAGTATCTCGCGAAGTATTCAATCCGCATTGTGCTTGTCGTCGTGTGGCTATTATCATGTTATCCGTAACTCCAGCTGCCATTCGTGCCGTGTACATACGTAATCGGTGAAATTATCCTTGAACTGTTTTTCAGACAAAATTTCGAAAGCGCATCGTGAAATGGTGCGACAAATTCGTTGTTTATTTCGTCCGGTTTCCTTCTATTTTGTCCCCGTGTTTTTCCGCAGATCAAAACCATTTAACTCGATTCTGAAAAAAAAAAAAAAAAAGAGAGAGAGAGAGAGACACGAAACGACTCTCGTTGATAAATATTCCTAAAGATAATTATCACCAGAGGACAAAACAAATAGATAAATAAATCGCCCGCGTTTTTAATACAAACATGAATTTCGGCGGTCCTGGATCAGAGATCGGTATTTACGTCACCAGCTCGATTATATTAGCGTCATTAGTCCCGACGATTTTACCGGAAATCGAACTGCGAGCGGAATCTCGATTGATCGTTGCGTCTGCCATCCGTTTAAAATATCGAACGTACGTGTGTCGCGTGTACGTAATAAAAACTCGTTTCTCCTCCCCGGTTGTATCTGAAAAGCCAGAGGATTACCGGCAAATCCCTCCGGGAGCAGGCAACCAATGTTCCACATCGATATCGTAAGATTAAAAGGGACTCCTCGTATCGTATCGTGCCGCAATTTTTCAATATTGGCAGCGGACAAATTCATTCCGGGTTTTACACGCCGTGAACGCTTTCTAACTCTATTCGACAGCCGGTGACGGTTAATTAAAAGGCTCGCTCGTATGATTAACCGAGACGAACGATCAAAGGACGGCTCGTCTCGTGAAAACGGCGCGCTTCTTGCCTCGGCACCGGGGTGAAAGTTTTACGCGAATTTCATTCGCGGTCCCGGAACCCGGAGAGCTCCTCTTAGTTTGCATCGCGACGTTCTAATAATCGACGTTGGAAATAATACCGTCTCGTGAAAGCGCGCCTTTCTCTCCTCGTTATGCTCGTTACATTCAGCGCGCACTTGATACGCGCCCGATCACCCTCGAGGATCACCCTCGTAGTCAGACAGGAGAGCGCCGAGGAGACTTATTGCCGCAAGGAAATTGGTTTAATGGAACAAACGTGTAGATCCGCCGTGAATAACCCGGTGTATCGTATTCGCGATTTATAGTCGTGTTATTATGCGTACGTCTGTGTACTCGATGATATTTAATTCGAAGGAAATTGGAGGTTCGGTTTAACGATCAAACGTGTTAGAGCGTGTTTCACAGCGATATGCACCTAGTTAAACGTGCTTTTTGCTGTGGCATTCTCCGCGCGTATCTCTGCTTGCTATTATAAATACAATCTTCGAGAATAAAAATGCCGCCGTTATTGATAAACGATGTTTCTCTGGTTTCTCTTCAAAGAAACACGCGTCGAGCAAGCACTTCCGCCTGTTTTTACGCGTTTGCAGTATTCAAGGGAATCGAATCGGGCAGGCAACTTTTTCATCTGGAAATAAAATCAACGGGACGTTGCATCCGTTACAGTCGTTCGTTGCACCGGTTCCAACCTTTGGCATTTAAAATCCTGCGAGATGCGGAAAATAAAGTGAAGCGGAACGACGGGGATAAAACCGAAACGAGGGTAAACACCAGCTAGTATAAAACCATTCTCCGTTTCGTGTTGGCGAATCGTCCGAGCGATTTCGTCCCCGGAGGCGTGCATAAACGGAGGAGAGCAGAGCTGCGAAAGTCGCGCGAGACTAGACGATGACCGCGAATGCGGGGAACCGATCGAATCGGATCGGGTCGGGTCGAGCTTATTGCCCCGGCTGAATTTCTCCGATCGAATTTTATCGGCTCGTCGGGACTTTATACCGGTGAAACGGGAACGAGTCGAAGCGGAGGCGAATACGAAATTACGAGCTGGGAACGAGTCCCACGGCTGTTCCCCGACTTCCGTCGATGGCACTTCTCGAGTGGTTCGCACAGCGACGCAATATCCTTAGGGTGCCGAAAGTCGCATCATCCCCGGGACGTGGCGGTAAACGTTTTGCTAAACTTTCGGTCGCCGCGCACGCCCCCCACCCCCTCCCCAACCGGATTTCGTGATTTCGTGATTCCATCTCTTCGAACGTGTCGAACGGTTTCTTTTCTGCCAGTTTCTTCCGCTGCACGAGAAAGGAGGAGTCTCTGCCTTTGGTGTTTCGGAAGTTCCGAAACGGGGAAAAGGAAAGTTACGTCGAAAATGTGTGCACGTGTGTGTGTGTGTGTGTACGTTTCTGTTTTGCGGAAGGCATTAGGTATCGTTAGCTTCGAGATGGCGTTTTGCTAATGGCCGTGGCGGTTGACTAAAACTTGATGCTTCTAGTTTCTACAATTTGAAACTTGTTTCCGGCGAAAGTTAAATGAGCCGGGGGCTTGCGTGAGTTTAATCCGCCTGCGTGCATTAATGGAACCAAAATATTATAACAGGCAAATAGTCTCGGCGGAATATTTCCGTGGAGCGGAGAACAATAATGGCGAGAGGAAGTCTAGCGCCTAGAGCCGCGCGTGAAGCGTTTTCAAGATTAATCCTTTGGCGCGATATTCGCGTGTCAGTCGCTGCGACTGGCTATCTTCGCTATTATTTGCCCGTTTTTTTCTTCTTCTGACCAAAAATTTTTAGGCTACGCTATATTGTTTGGAAAAATAAAATTATAAAACTGATCACAAGTTGAAACGAATAGACACTTACATATGCAGCGATAAGTTTATAGTCAATTCATAGTCAATGCAGCAATAAGTTTAGAGTCAATTCACCATGCTATTATACGAGAGTGTACGTACGAGATCAGCGAAATCGAAACTAAACAGTCTTAACACCTTCCTTGCCGCGTGGAGCGTACACGTTCCACAGTAAACTTTCCGTTCAAATTCTCGAATTTTCATTGTAAAACGAAGAATGTTTTTAAAAATTTGTTACAAATGTATTGACATCTTTACCGCGTTTTTTCTATCGTGGGGCGTATGTGCGTGTATCATTTCTTCCGACTGTCCGTTGAGATCGACTAAATTCGATAAGAAAAATAAAATAATAAAGTTAACGTAAATAATTTATGTAATAGTACATAAACAAAAATGTTTGGAACAAAATCTTTTATTTTAAATTAATTTTGACGTCATTGAAAAATTGTTTGTTAAAATAATGCTCTAAAATTAAATTTATTGCATTGTTTTGTAATGCATCTTAAACTCTAGACACTTTTCTTGATGATTATAGTTTTTGCGCTATTATAAAAATTGTAAGACTTCAGAAGCAAAACTGTTAATCGTAACAGGCCTAAATGGAAAGTAACCAAGAATCGACTCGTATTAATAAAAATGCTGTTAATAAACATTGAAACAGTTGCCGATATTCGGCTACTTGCAGTTGCTATGTTACATGAAACGACAAATTCCACGTTAGATCAACTTAGTAAAACAGTAAACGTGTTGTAGTATATTGATGGACACGTGAGGGCGTATTTTCGCAGTCAAAGAGTTGGAGCGTGCTTTAAAATCATACATACTGCGGATTGCGTTTCACGAAATATCAATGCAAGCGCCGCGATGTCCCGTTAAAATTCTCAGATGAGTAAAACGATACGCGGAAGCACCCAGCCCGCGCGAAAGTGACAACCGATTCAACGATCATTCGGTAACTTTGATCGTAAATTTCGTGCTTTTTCCCCCGTGTTGTTACTCCCGTATCCTTCGGTACACGCGGATAAACGTAGCAAAGAATTTGTGAGTCAGCATTTTCCAATGGTATACACTCGGGGTGTAAGTTTCATTTTCATTTGCACGTTTTGATCCACGGTGTGTCTCTGTCGAGAAATATAATACTCTGCCGCATTCGACATAATCAAAACGATATTGAAAATGAAAAGAGGTATTATTACGCTGGAAATTGTAACGACGATACGAAATTTGAATATAAAACTCCGCGTATTTGTGCACCGAATATTTGATACAACGTGATAATAGGTTTAATCGCGTTTCGTAAGGTTATAATATCGGAGCTATACCGTGTCGGATTTGTAAATTTTATTGTTTTCAAATTTTCAAATAATTACGGGTCGATCGAACACACAATGCGAGCAAATACGAAATTATTTTAAACGTAATCGAAATTGCCCATTATCGAATCAGCGAACGAAAATACGAGATAACATTGACAACAATTGCATACGATAAATTTCATTTTTGAGGTCATTCGTTTCGTTTTAACAGACCTAGAGCGTGGTATTTAGCGTCTAATATTTAACGTCACGTGTCTATTATTCATTGCTCGTAGTTCAATGTTCAATGTTCGTTATTCATTGCCAAGCTTCAGCCACCCATTTTCCAACTTTAGTATCTTTTGTGCGGAATCCAGTGTCCAGGAACCAGCATGTAGATTGTAAAGTGCAAAGTTCAGGGCTTCTCGGGTCTCAAGACGATCCTTCTGCATCTGGCAGAATTACGATTGCGTTAACGGTCTTCTAAAACTCCATTCCTCCCCCTCCATTTTATACCTCGCATATTTCACGGAATCTAATAATTTAAAAATCGTCAGCGCTGTCTCGTAAAATTTTCTCCCGTTTCTGGAAGGTAACACGCGCCTATCTGCGTAGAATGGAATGAAATTGAACAAAAACTTTAGAAAAATAAATACCCGATATGTTAAAAAAAAACATCGAACTCGCAGAGAGAAACATTTTCGATCGTGCTCTCGTGGAAAGAAGGGAACCACATTTTTCTCCACGTAGAATTTCATTGGACAATTAGAATCAAATTGCAAATGTAAATGGCATTAAATGGGATTAAAACGTATAAAGCAATGAGGTGAGAACAGGTTGGCGAATAACTGCGCGACTCGGGAAACTAGGATAAAATCGGCTATCTAATGTATTTAGCTGCGCAATAAAAAAGAAATTCGCACAAGGCTAAATCTCTTAAGAAAATGACCAAACTTTTTGGAAAAAATTGCATGGCTCATGGGAAAATAAAATTTTCTGAAGGTATACAAATATCGGATTTTGCCCCATAGGGGCAGGAGTGGGTAAAACCGGATACCTTATTTAAAAAAAGATAAAAGCCGCAATACAGTTACAAAAATTTCATTTTTGCTAGTTGAAAAATAGTAAAAATAGTTATTCTTAACAGTTTCGATCTTATAATAAGTTACGTTAATTACTAACTTAGGAACTTTTACCGTGTTTATAAAAAGTCTGAATTTTTTTAACATATAAATATATATATATATATACATATCTTAATTAAGAGAACAAAATAAAATATTCGTCGCCCTCTTCAACATTTGTACATATCACATAGTGCATTGTATTCGATTCTGTCCCACAGCCAGATACCCGGTTTTGTCCCAAACTGCAAATTTAATTTACTAAACATGAAATATTAATACTTCAGTACGAGATAGAAAGTTGAAAAATACAAAATACTTTACAAGGACTATAGAATATTCATCTGAATGGATTCCTGAATGCGAAAACACTAAGAAACAATCACTTCACTCGCGAAACATTGAAACTCTTCAAGCCGAATATTTTTCGACGCTGTTTGCTCTGAAATTTGTCGCGAGGTCCACCTTTTATTTTAAAAAAACAATGGCACCCAGTTTTTCCTCCACTTTGTACGAGCGTGCGACGTAAATTAAAATCCGCTTCATTTCGAAACGTACCACGGCGTGCATACTGCCTAAAACACGAGCCACGGAACCGAAGACAAGAAGTTACAAGCAGCGCGTCGTTATCCCTGACCCTGTGCGCATTTACCATACGTCCCGCGCAGAAGGTTCCCTCTCGAGGTTAAACGCGGGGTATTCGTAGGTAGGGTAATTTACGAAACGACAACCTCGGGATGTAGTAACGATCCGCGGGAGGCGCTATGCGCCGAGAAGAGCGGAGTCCCCTGTTTGTTTTAGAGGCCGTTACGAGGAACGCGTAAGAATCCGACTCCGCTTAATGGCTCATCCGTCGATTTATCGCGAGCCCTCGCACGCGCACCTTTATGGATCGTAAAGAATCCGAGTTTCAAAGGCAGCCCAATTACTTCGACGATAACTTCGAATCGCGGTTGCATTGTTGCGCGCGTTCACCTCTCCCTTGGAACACCGTACGCCGCACTTTCCACGCTTAACAAGTACGTAAGCGCAGAGAATCTGTTTCCGCGTCTCGAATCGACTTTACGACGACGGCATGAAAATGGCCAACCTTCGAGGTTGCTCAGCCTTTAACCTTCCGTAGCGACCTCGTCGTTTCTCTCTGTTCTTGGGCAAATAACAGTTTCGGCAGCTTTTTCGGAGAAGGGGAGGAACTTTCGAAGCAGTAAAGCAAAGCACCGACGATAAGTAAATTTTTAGGAGCTCTGTTGTTCCGTAATTTATCTACTCGTTACAGATGGTATACAGAGACGGCGAATTTGGCCGCGAGATGGTAGAGAGGGGAAGACGAGGCGGAGATCTCGGGGTTGGTAACGCGCGTGCTATATAAATATTTTCGAGTGGCAGAGCGCGGCCAGATTGAATGCAATTTATTATGCACCATTACATAAAGGCCGCGGCTCGCCCGGCACGAGTCCTCATATTTTATGATAAATAACAGGTTGACCCCTCGACACACTGGATATATGGTGAATTAATGGTACCCCGTTTGGGTAAAAGTACATACGTCCGGTGGATTAAAATTATTAGCGGTGGTCGCGAGTCGAATAACTCAATGCGCGGAATGCGCTTCCTTTTTTCGCTCCTTTTTCTTTCCGCGCCAGGGGTTCTCAAAATTTCATATTCCCCAGAGAGAGGAGAAAAGGGGGAAAGGAGAGAGAGAGAGAGGGGTGGAGGGGAATCTCTCTTTTTGCTGTTTCGTACGATTCCCTCGCGAAACGAGCGCCTTCTTCTTCTCCTTCTTCTTCCTCTTCTTCTTATTTTGCCCGCTCGGGCCAGCGACTGCTTCTCTATGGGTCGTAAATCATTCTGGCTGGGCTCGTCGATAAGCGACCGCCCCGCGAACGATGATCCCATCGCGATGCTTGAAATGAAGAAACGAGCCGCGACTGGACCGCGGTGACTGGAAACGCTCGCGAAAACGCGAACAGGCGCGACGTGCGTACGCGATTAATCACGCGGGATCTCCGGCTGACAATTGGAAACACTCGTTGGTGGACTAACGATTCGTCGTTGGGGGGTTCTGGATTTTCCGCGGGGCAGTCGTTTCTCGCGGGAACGAGGTCGAAGAGGAATTTTGTAATTGATCGAGACACGCGAGAGCATAATAAACGACGGGATCGCGAGAGATGGAAAAGAAGCAGGCAAACGGAAAATTTAACGTGGGGGAGAAAGATAAGTGGAACGAACGTGACGTGTATTTGCGTTTATATTAGCTAATTCTGTGAGAAAAATGGGATGCGATTAAAGTGCGGTAAGAACGTGATGTATGGTGCGCAAGTTCGACCGATTAGTGGACTAGGCATCCGTGGAGTGGATAATTTATGGATCGCCAGCGACCTCGGCCGACGAAAAAACACACAAATTCTTGTCTAATTACCAGAACGCGCGCGCTCGACGCCCGAACGAGTAATTGATTGTTAAAAGAAGTACGTTTGATTGATATCGACGATTCGAAGAATCGGATTTGCAATTAGCGATGTTTGACTTGTACAGATTAGCGGCAAAGAAATTTCTACGATCGCGAGTTCAGCGATGGGTCCGTTAAATTACTTGCCGTGGTGGAGTCGATTACTTCGTAATATAGTAATATTTCATTCTGCATCGCTTTATAAATAAATATTTAAAAGTCGTTAACTACAGGATTATTAGCGATAGCTGCTAAACAGGAAGGAGGAAGGAAACGAGTCAGCGAGGGATAAGAATCGAAAGCGGGAAAGGAACGAGATCGCATCGGGGAGGGAAGAGACCCACCGAAAGGAGGGGAGAGAACGTTGAGAGAACACGCGGCGCCAGGTAGGAACGAAGGCGTAGAAGAGAAAGAATCGTAGAAGCACATGCGATGAATAATTACACGCAGGACTTGGTGGTGCAAGCAACGAATGATGGATCGTCTGTTGCTGCGGGCGGGGAAATGCGAATTCGAAATTCCCCAGGGCTCCGGTAAAAATAACATTCCGCTTCTCCAGAAATTTCCATCGACGCGCACGCATACAAACGTGCAAATATATGTATTATATGCAGATAGAAGTATTTATGATAACGGGCACGAGCGGCGGGAATAGGCGCTCGAGAATAACTGTACACGGTGCAGTATACCGAGGCGCAAGAACGCGAAAGATAACGCGAATGAATGATTGTCTGAATTCGTGTCGGATCTTCCGAGTAAGTTACGACAAGCGTGATCGTAAGAATTGTACTGGATATCGACTTTAATCGTCTCAAACTTCAGCTTCAGCTTGTCGCGTGATTCCCGATGAAACTAAGCAGCGTTTAAACCGAGCTGAGATCGTTGTGACTTGCGATTGTGGCGAGGATCAGAGGCTGAGAACTTTCGTGCGATTTCTGTTTAAAGTTTCTAGCGTGTAACGAGTATATAACGAGTGTACCGAACGTGGAGTTTGCGTTAATCGATGGATCCTTAACGACGTTAACGTTCGACGCTATTGACGGTGGTCAGCTTGATTCGTAAGAGAATGGAATGTTCTCAGATTCCATTTTCTACCGACAAAGAGAGCCGATTAGATTCGTACAGATACAGGTCCAAATGTTGATCGATATCACGGCAATACATCCACGACGTTTTGACACTTGGAGGATAGAAAATAGAGTGCCGCAGACGTTCACATATTAATCTTCTATAGCGCCACGTAGCTCGAAAGTTGCCGCGCACCTATATTTTATAAGTCTTATCTTGTTTGCTTATCGCCGTACTAGTGTGTTTTATGGTTGTACCACTGCACTGTCACGAAGCAATTAATTCAAAATTATTCCGCCTTTCGGGTGAAAAATTCCAAGCAACCTAAATTCTCTTTCCGATAAGCGTAAAACACGTAGCGTCCAATTATGAGGATTAGAGTAGCGCGTGTAATTCACTCGGAGTCGGCAAGAATTCTTTCTCAACAGTTGCGAGTTAAACGTTTTAAAGAAACGTTTTTTTCGATCGGCTTGATAAAGCTGCTTCGATCAGCTGGAAAGTTTACGAAAGTTTGACGAAGATTTGCCTGGTCGGAACACACCCCGACACCGGGCAACCTTCATTCCGATCTCAGTCACGTTTTCCGATCGAAGTTTCTGCCGCCTTTATATACGACATTATGGCAATCATTAAGGAAGTGGAAGGTAGCTTGCCCCCGAAGTGGATCACTTTGAATTTTAATCAATTCCCGGCGCCTTTAATGCGACCATGGGGGCCGCGAAAAAATGTCCTGCGAGGAAACGTCGCGCCTCCAGAGAATTCGTTGCACACCTCGATCCTCGGGCCAATCTCGTTTCTATCCAACGATCTTCACCTGCTGGGAGATCTCGATACTTCGATTACAAGTGTACGAAGTGTGGTGATTAATCCTCCTTTCTTTTTCTGTTGGTACTCTATTGCCAAGCATTCTTTTTCTTTGAATTTCATTCAAACAGACACCGAAAGGACGATCGACCTCCGCGTGTTACTGAACGTTTCCGAGCCTGTGACTTTTACGAGATGCGATACAACCGAAGAAAGAAGAAGCGTCAAGACAGACGCTGTAAATAGGAGATGGCCGGATTTAAACTCGGACGCAAGAAGTACAGGCGGGAGCTTGGTAGCTTCGGGATCCGTTACCGAGAAAATCGAGTTTGAAACTTCGTTCGAGCGCGCGGCCGCTTAAATATTAATAAGAAAATTATTTTCGTTATTTTTCGAGATTTTAAGCGAAGCAGGCAAGACAGTCATAAAGTAAAAACAAGCAAACTTGCGCCGCCATATTTTTATCCTTTCGAAGTATAAATTAAATTACCCTGGTTTTCCTGGGAACTCGTTGGAAAACAACGAACATTTTGTTCCAAGTTGCTAACTGTGTTACGTCAGTATATAAATAATCGTGCATGAGAAATCCTACGAATAAACGGCAATATCCTAGGCTGATTATCCAGTCGCAAAACTCGCGAATTAATGAGCGAACTTCAAGTTGCGTTGAAAAATGGCCAATCGATCGACGATCGTGAAGTGGTGAAGAACATGGCGACTTTGGCGACTCTGGCGATTCACAAAAATCTAAGAGACACGTTACACGTTACACGTTACAAGTTACGTCCTCTTAATAATTTCCTGCTGACGCTCGTCGAACGAAGCGTTGCTTTTTATTGAACCTCTCTATTATTATTCGCCGTTATACCGGTCCTCATTAATACCGCGGCGACGGCAGGATTCTCCAGAATGGGAGAACGATGCGATGTTTCAAATGCGAGGATTTTTAGGACGTGTATATATGCGTGTCTACAGGGTGTCCCATATGAAGTTAACCACGTGGTTTTCTTTTGAACTATTCCTTACAGAGAACAATGTTTCGACATTTATGGTGGTTACAAATCTTCAGAAATGTTCACATTTTTTATGCTCAACGAACGTGAGCTTTGAACGGCGTTAAATCACCTCGAATGACCTTGGAAGGCCGAGAACACTTAGATCGTTGAATTCGTTTTGATGTCAGCTACTTGAATTCAAGTATAGTTCCATTTAAAATAAACAAAAGTCACTTTGAAATCTCGGAAGCACGATCATCTAGGTAAGATTTGTGGCCGCCATAAGATATCCATCTCGAAACAACGTAGCAAAATTTCATTCGAAACATTTCTCTCTACAGCGAGTAATTGAGAAGAAAGAGAGAATTGCGTGATTAGCTTCATACGGGACACCCTGTGTGTGTATTGCGGAGACCAACTGACCCGAATGGCAACGTTCAACGTTCAATGGCGAATGAAACGAAGACGAGTTCGGGGAGTATTTCTTTTTTTTTTTCAAAGGAAGATCTTTACAGTGCGAAAAGGAAATTTACATAGATTTTAACGCTGCTACGAAGAGAGAAAATCCTGTTTTTTAAGACTCTGCGGCGGTGTATTTCAGGACCGATTGTATCGTAAAGTAAAATGTAAATTCTCGCGTAATACGTTAAATGACCCCTTGATTGGAAAGACTTCGATCTGAACGAGGTAAAAAAAAAAAAAAAACAAGAAGTGGAAGCGGCCAAGATTTATCAGTTTCAGCACGTTTCAGCGTTGCTTTCACTTCGAAAGAGATGTTCAACGCGAGTGCCGTTAACTTCAATGCATTCCTGAATATATTGTAGTACAAACGTGCGACCACGTTGCACCTTCAGCTATTTCTCCGGTGATATACGCTCGACCGGAACCGACGAGCGTTCTCTCTTATCTTCGTGAACTTTTACACAATCAGTTTCTTCGATTAGACTTTACCCGAGTACCTCGTCAGACCCATTTCGTATTTTAACGAAGCGCGCGGAAAAGAACGGAACGGCACGTAGCAAGTGCGTAATGCCAAGAACAATATCGTCTGGCTCGTTTGAAACACGACGGACAAGTCGCGCCAAAGTATATTCGGAGCAATCGTCGTCGCGAGACGGTGAGCTTCGAGCACCGCGCGCTTCCACGATTTTCTTCTCAGCGCGACGATTCGCGACGCGAAGGACACTTGGGCGCGTATTACGCGACAAGGGCAATTCTTCGGCGACGAGAAGATACGGACTCGACGGTTTCAAGCGCTTCACACGCGCGACTAACAAATGGACGCTGCTTCGAACTTTGCCACTAATGGCGTTAATTCTCCGGCTCTGGTGTCTCTGGAAATTAGATTTATCTCGATCCCTCGCGTTGCGAGAGAGCCGGAGAGAGGAATTATATCCGCGTAAATAGCGGCGCGGAAAGCTCGTGTGTACACGACCGATCGCATCCAGCCGCGGCGGCTTCGACGCTTCGACTCGGCCGATAAAATGGAAAAGAAAAGGACAGGCTAATTACCGTTATCGCGACGTTACGTCAGTGATGTGCACGGGTACTGGGTACGTCTGTCGCGCCTGTAACAGGCAAATGGCACTGCGATTTACCGGCAGGGTCAACGTCGTTCGAGGAGACGCGCAGAAGACCCGAAGAAGAGGAAAGGTACACCGTGCGTGCTCTTCGCACCGACGCGGTTCTTCCCGTCGATCGTCAAGTGTATGTACGATTTCCATTGCCACGTCGAACTGAGTTACAGGGTATAGAACTACTCGCTGTCATAATCGAGACGCGAGTTTTTTTTTCTCTTCCAAGTTAAAAATCGAATGTCGATTAGACGGATGCTTCGCGGTTCGTAAAACGGGGAATTAAGCCTCGAGATGTTTCTTCAGGAATCGATTGCGGAATGTTTACGACGTGAATGCGTTCGCCGGTGAAATTTATTTTCTAAATCCGTCGCTGCTGAAAGAAAAAAAAAAAGGAAAAATGAAAAAACCGTTGTAATGGCGCGACCGTTATGAGGTCATTATGCGTGCGAAATCGCGAGAGGAGATAACGCGGTGTAAATCACCGATTTTAACGAGCTTTTGCACTTGGCGATGAAGCTTGAAACGCCGGAGCTAATGATACTGTGATTTTAGGGGCTGGCAGTTAATAATTCGATGCAGACGTTTAACGCACAAGTTTCTGGTGCTGCTCGACGATGATTGGCCGAATAACGTTCGTTGTTTCTTTCATCTTGCGATCGCGGAACAATCGTATCTTGCAGAGGTTAATCGCGAAGATGTCAATTTCGAATTATCAAAAATAGATCGAGTCGTCGAGTATTTAGACGATCGAATCGTTGGGAAACGTCGTGATTCATACATCCGGAAAGTAGGAAGTCTCGAGTCGAAGGGATAAATGACCGTTTCACGAACGTCAGAAGCCGGTGCTTCTTAACGATCGTAATAACGACGTCCGATCAACATTTTTCGCGTGGCGTTGCGTCTCCCGCGGGGGAATGTAAATTTCACTCGGGGACGGGACGGAGCTTGCGGAATTCGAGAAGACAACCAGCGTATCTGTATCGCGGCTGCAGCGGTGTAATTTATGGTGGCATCGCGTATCATTACCGTTTCAACTTCGAGCACCATTCGCGTTCTATCTAAACGACGCGCGGAATCTATCATACGGATATTTATGCGCTCGTGCGTCGGCTCGTCGTGTCCGGTTGACCCTCGAAACGCGCAGTTGCGGCGCATTATTGTGAAACGTGCAGACGTACAACCGCGTAGATAGATAGATACACGAGGGGGAGGGGGATGAAAATTCCCCCGGAACTCGAAATCGCGCTGCGAAAATATATACATAAATTTCAGTAAATTGCAGTTCCAGGAGCTACGTTTCCCGTGTGTAATCCCGCGAGGCAGTCGCTTTAAAATTAATGGAAGCTAAAAGCTGATGCCGCGAGTAAGTTGGCGAGTTGGTTTCCCCGTTTCTTCGCCGATCGAGCCGAGATCTCGAAGGCTGAGGCGGGAAAATTGGTCGAATTTAACAGAGAGAGGACAGATACAAGCGTACGTTTATTTCTTTTTCCTCCTTTTTTTTCCTTTTTCTCGTCTGCCTCCGCTTGTTATCCACGATGAAAAGCAGGATATCCTTTGACGCGGCGAGATCTAGCCACTGCCTGGCCCGAGGGTTCAACCTCGGTATTAATTAACGTATTATAAAGAAGTAGGGGGGCGTTCCGGGAATTATCATAATTCCTAAATTACCCCTTAATTGCAATTACTCGCATTTCAGCCGATATCTTAATTACGAATCTGTTTGCCGCCCATTTCCTCGGCTATCAATAAGCCGCGGTGAGGTGGTATCGTGCGTGATTTAGCCGGTTCTCGAGGCGTCGGCGAGCTCCGCCATCACCACGGTGAATCGAGCCACTTACCCGGCCAAAGTAAAGTAGCTCAGCGACCGGAAAACTTATAAGAGCTAAATAAATTCACTTACCGACCCCGCCTCGTTTCCCGTACAAGAAGCTGTAGCTGTCGCCGATCTTCTTGTGCTGGCCGCGTGCTGAGGCCCGCTTCAGCTTCCAATGAAAGAATGAGAGAAAGCCCGAAGGGAGAACCAAACAGCCAGAAGAAATGTAAATTTACAAGAAACGTTGCGCCCGTAATGTTACGTTGCAGCCGGTGTTTGCGAACGCGCCAACGACTGTGCATAGCATTGCAAACCCGGGGCCGGAACGTGGGAACGTGGGCCACGCGCGATTTCCGTCCGATTCGTTCCGCGAAATTGCCGGACGCTCGCTGATTTCGAATGTCAGACCCGCTGTGAAAAAATCCACGGCCGCTCGATTCCCCCGAATTATCCGAAACTTGGAAACTGACAATTAGAAATGAAGTCGTTTGATGTTAAAATTGATCGAATCAACCGCATTAAGAGTTAAAACTGAAAGCATTTGCCATAGTGAGAAGATAACTGTATCGCAATGTAAATAGGTTTCTAACCAGTCTGTGATTATTATTTTGACACATTGCATCTTCTCCATATATAGCACACATACTTTTCTTTTTTTGGTTTATGTTGCATTTTTCCTTTTTGGAAATAAAAAAGCATCAAACACACACCGAAAATACTGATTTATTGACGAATAAAATCGCCAAATAAAAGTTACCGAATATAAATAATAATAAATATAATAATAAATATAGTATAATAAAATAACAAACGGCAGTCTAAAATACGGAGAAAAACATAATCTCTTTGGAAAACACACGTAGGGAGATATATCGAGCGAAGATCGTTTCAACTACTTTCCGTTGACGACTTTTACCCGCGAAATACGAAATTACTTTTTAGTCGAGCCAATATTCCACAGACTTTCCGACTATCCTTCGTCGTTATAATCACCACCAACGCGCGCCAGTCTCTCGATTCATCGCTTAACCTGACAACAATCACCTCGAACAATCAAACTTTCCTATCAAACGAAACCGCGCCGTCCAGCCAGGAAAGAATTCCAACGTTCGAAAATTTCTCCATTCAACGATCTTGATCGATCGATTCTTTTCGTTCCCACGAAATCAATCTCGGCGCAGCTCGGGGCTGCGCTTTCAGTCGCCCACGTTGCGTTATTTTCCTCGCACACAGCGAGACGACGAGGTATATCACGGTTCGAGGAGGTACGCTGCACGATGCACGCTCACAGCCGAGAGAAATTGACCTTTTCTCTTCCGATCGAACGGAAACGCCGACGTTTCCGCGAGCGTTCGCCACAAATTCGCCGGCCTCGCCGGTAACAAGCGTGAACTTCCAGTTGCGTATCTCTCCGTGCTTCGTCAAAGCAACGAACAATCGTCCGACGGGGAACTTTCTAATAATCACGGGCCCGTGCCGCTTTCACGTGACCGGCGAGCGTACGTGCCAATGCGTTTCATTAAACACCCGATGGTTCTCGTTCGATCGGCCGCGAGGAAATTATAGATCCGCAGACGGGACGCTCCTATCGATATCGGTAATCAGAAAATGCTCACAATGTTCGTTCGCTGGAAAAATTCTTCCCCGCTAATGCCGGATTCGCACGTTCGACGATCGTCGAACATTGACGTAGTTGCGGTTATTCGGTTGTTTGTTCGTGAACGAGAAATTACATCGGGAAGAGAGAAGTTAGCCAAGTTAAAGGAATGGCAAGAAATTTTCGGAAAGCGAAATCGAGCAGCTTGTCGAGCGATTTCGAACGAGCAATGAAATCGCATCGGAGAAGAGAGAAGCTGAGTCAAAGGGAAACTAGGAAATTTTCAGAAGGTGGATCAGCAAGAAGGCTCGTCGAACAAGCACTGAACGTATGAATCTGGCTTAAATGTAACGTCCATCTTTAATGATAGGCCAGGCTAGGCACACAAAGATCCCGTCTATTCTTGTTTCTGGCTAGTGTTTACTTTGCACCATCAGTATCCCTAGAATGGCAATAAAAACACGTGTTCACTAGGGTACGTCCGCAGTTTACAGTTTGTCCCACGTGTACAAAGAACGGGAGATAATTGGAAACATTGCTGGTCCCTTTAATTTGTCATTTTTCGACAAGTTTCCCAAGCTTTTTGTCTGCTGTGTCTGCAGCCTGCACCGACCACGTTCTGTCGGCCATGTGTTCGACATCGAATGGTTTTCGTTGCATAATAACGCGATTAATGCGCATCAACGCATCGTACGTAGCATTTCAAAATGCATCTAAGAGTAATTAGCAATATTTGACTACCGTGACAGCTACATTCTGGCGTTTTAGTACCGTTTTAGGAATTTTAGGAACTTATTTTTGAGATAAAAATATTTTGAAGGACGAGACTATCGAAAACTAAATATCCAATCAACTTTATCACAATTTATTATTATTGCGAAATTGAAACTTGGAATAACGCGTAAATTAATCGAAATTTGGACAGTACGGCACGGAATCTCAAGCGATAACAAGAAGTTCGCGGGTCAGTCGCGACTGCCTACATTTGTTGCGAGACCACGTGTCCTTTCTTCAGCTCGTAAAAGGACTTTACGACCGTTATGGATTATGCAGGCTCCTTTTGTGAAGGAGCAAGCTGCGAGCCTGTGGACTAGGTTGTCAAGTCATCCATTAACCCGGCTGCGTCTTCGAGTGTTAAATCCCTGACTCTTAACTCACGACGCAACGCGAACGTTGGTGCAACTCTGTATCCTCTGTGTTCGTCATCTGAGAGTCATTCTGTGAAAACAGAGTTTAAAAGCAAAGATTTGACCGCGCGATTGTTTTTCTTATGAAATGATGGACGGATGATAAAACAACGACGGATCGACGTCGGAGGAATTTAATTACGGAGAACGAAGAAACGGAGTAATTTCAAGTATATTCTCCGCGATGCGAAATTCTTGGCGACGTTGTTTTGATATTATAATTACTCTTGCGTGTTACGTTCGTTCAACGTTGGTGACCCTGGGCCAGCGTTGTGTTAAACTTAATTACGGTGGCGTTGAAGGGATGTATTGCGGGAGAAAACGGTCAAAAGACCCTGACACCGATCACAATTTCGTTCGTTACAATTAATCAAACGACGTAATAATAATCGGTCGATGACTTGTCCGAATATTATTTCAAACGCGCGAAACAACAAAGTTCGCGAATTTAAGATCCGGCGTCGCGAATCGATGTAAACTGGACTAACGAAGAGCAGATAATTACAAACGTAATTATCTTCCGCCTGAAATTTGTTACGTGTCGGGCGAACAAACGGCCACGTTCAGCTAGGCTAATTGTTCGTTTTTCGCGCATGACGTGACGTCCCTCGTTCCCCATGAATGAGACGCGCCGTTTATTCTCGTTTTCCCGTTAAACAATTTAATTAGCGGCGTGTCTCGAAAGAACTTCCGGCCCCGCGACTTGACGAAACTTCTAATTGCCTTCGCGAGACCGCGTTAACAAGCGGTGGCATCCCCCGCAGAAAACACACTGATGGATGCCGCGCGCCGGCATTGTTGCACGATCAGGCTCGCGTGAATGCAGCCTTCCAAGTGACCTGCCCGTCAAACACTGTCAAACATTAATCTTTCGCGTTGCCGTTCCAACGACCAAACTAAATAAAGCAACGATAGGAGTTTCGTCTCTGTGTACGTATCGAGACAGTCGCGATATTTTTATTACAAACAGATTTCGTTGCTTCCTCGTCGCGTCGCGCTGGCTCTTTCTCGCGCAGCGTCGATCTTGGCAATAATTCCCAACAGCGTGCGCGTTTGTGTACGTTTGCACAGTTTCGAAAGTAAAATCGGAGCGTACGAAATCTGGCGTCGGTGAAGTTTCGCCACGTCTTCGACTTGCTGTTTAATTGAACTGTTGGTAAACTCATTAGCAGACTCCAGACAGTGCAGTCTCGACCGAGCTTTAATCTAGTTTTAGTTTTAGTTCCACTTATAGTTACGCCGCCAGCTTTTCCATAGTTTCTCTTATCCTGCACGGTTTTGCGCATTCTAATATGATAACATTGCTCGCAACTTTTGCAAAATTCTCCGGAGGATCGGTAACGTGTAGCAGACGAAATTACACTCCGTTGATATTACACGCCTTTGGTGCACTCGAATTAATCTGATTAACGCGATGAACGAATCCAAATGTTCAGTAAAACAGAGGCACCAATCAGAAATTCGTCTGAACGAAGCTTCAAGAAGCCTCAAAATCTTGCCAACGAGGACCCGAGGATTTCGGCAGAAGGAAGGAACTGGCACTTGACACAAATTTCACGAATCACCGTTTTCACACGCGTTTCCGGGACGGTGTTGTGCGTGCAGTTCGTTACCGGCGGTACTTCCAACTACGGAAACACGTAGCCAGAAGCGTATCACGCGATAGCAGACATTGTGTCGTTTCCGTTCTGCGTAGTCTGACGCTGCTGCTGCTGCGGAACTACTCGGCAACTACTCTGGATATTAGTACGTGTAACGTGTCCTAGCACGGCGGATTAAATTCTCACCAATGTCGCCAGCACGCCGAGCAATATTTCGCCTTAGTCGAGTATGCACCTATCCGCTACCCACGCGTGTATTTTAAAGCGACCTAACCCGATCTTCGATCGTCTAACAGCACGTAAGTCCACACACCGAGATGAAATACGCTCGCCTCGCGTTTCGCAACTCTTTCACTTGCCTGCCCTCTCGCTCCAGTTCACAGCCATTAACCAATCCGCAAATCCTTCGAGAAGCATTCGACATCGAAATTCAATTTCATAATCTCTCGCGCCGCGCCGATTCGCGGCCATTGAAATTCACGATTCGACTCGGTCGCCGCGTTCGACATGCAAATTGAAATAATTCGTTGAATCTTTTCTCCTGCAATCCCGCGGGGATTTGAGACAATTCTCAAACGCGGCGATTTTTGTAACGATGGTGATTCTGCGTCGATGATTACATCGAAAGGATTATGTTCGCTTTTCGATCGTCTAGTGACAGAGTTTCGCGAGGAGAACAATTGATCGGTTGATCCACCCGAGTGGTCGTATATTTCTCTACTTCGAGGAATGGATAAATGCACGTGTGTGTATTCGTTTCGACAAGAGCTCGAAACTTCTCAGGCAGCACAATCTTTTACAAACTTTCTCCTAAAAAACGCATGTTGCACCATTTCTTACGTGCGACTGAAAATTTCTTGTTATTGTCGAAATTGGGGAGGAAATACTACGACGATAGATGAAAATACAAATTTTTCTAATTTTTCTAATTGCTAAACCGGATATTTTGGCCTGCTACTGTGTCTACACTTTTCTTAAAGACTGTAACCGTAATATATAAGGTTTATATTCTTATTTCGTACTGATGTAGCTGTAACAAATCTCAAATGTGGTTTTCGAAGCTCAAGTAAAAAGAAAAAAAAAAGAAACTTGTAGTTGAAGGAGGTGAATGGATGAGAACGTGTAAGAGGCAGTGGGACATCCGGTTTTGGTTCGGCTCGATCCAAAGGAGTCGAAGGGGGTGACGCGTGTATCGACTTTAAACGGCCGCGTCGTTTACGACGTCGCGGGGCCAACGCAGTAGCTACATCAGCCCGGTGGAGACCCGGTGTGTAAGTGGCGAGAGTTGCCAGCGAGCTGGAGAAACCCTTTTTAGGTTAATGCAGAATGGTATAGTGCACTCGAGCAGGAGTGTCCCAGCGGCACTTAAATTACACCGATGCGCCTGTAAAAGCCTGGCCCATGCAGGATGGATGCAACTAGAAGTAACGTTGCCCGGCACAATAACAAGGTCAACGTTTTTTACTCCGTCTATAAATTTCCCCCCTTGGCTAACGTATAGGGTCGCAATTACGCATAGGCGTTTGTCGCAAAAATTGCGTTCCCCCGGGAGCCTGGTGTACCTCGTTCAAGGAACGACGTAATAAACACTCAAACGAATCGCGCTAACTTCTGCAGTCGATTAAAGCATTCGCGCGTTTCCGCGAATTTGGAACCTCTAGAAAGGGGACAAAATTACTTTTCACAAGTAATTTTGTCCTCTTTTTTTCCACTTAGTTGGAGAATATTAATTTCTTCTTTGTACAACTGCTATTAAAAGAATAGGTAGTTTTTCAGTAGTTTCTCCTGTGGAAACTATCGACGATCAAAGTATGAAAATTTTGTAAAGTATCGCTTACAAAGATCACTCGCAACATCGTAAATCTGCAGAAGAGCTCTAAGAAAAATTGCAAATTGATCACTTTGGCAGTTTTAGCATCGAATCGAGTTGTTGTGCCGCAACTTCCGTCTGCTTCACCGAAAGATAGAATCGTTAATGTAAATGATTCCTTCGCCGAATCAGTATACAGTCGCAGCGATACAGTCTATTTTTCAAGATCCTCTCAGTAGTTCCCTCTTATTAATCATCCGAAAAACGAGCGCGGCGAAACACTCCTTATCCCGTATACTTGTCACCAACTTTAATATCCTTATATAAGCATCAGCGCTCGTACAAGTTACTTACAGCTAGTCGTTTGTCACTCGCTATCCCAAAGTAACGTCTACATAAATCAGGCGTCATCGCCTGCTATCTGGCCCGCTCTTGCAAAAAAGTCGTAATCCCAATCCTGCTTTGCTCGTTTATTAGAATTATGTTCGCCGCCATCGAGCCTCGTAATTTTCCGTATCCACGATGTGGATTTACTTATTTCGTCTCCGCGTTAATTAAATCCGAACACGAGTCGAAGGTGTAAAGTTTAGAGAAACATTCCACAATGGAGTCGTGATCGTGGACGAGTGATTTTTCTTCGACCGATACTCCGGCAAAACCAACGTCGTCGACGTTGGTGGTACAACTGGCGACGGTGAAAAACGGGTTTAGTCTGGACGTCGTTAGCTGGTTTACGACCGATTGAGAAGAGAGAGAGAGGGAGACGCTCGCGGAATCGGCGTATTTGGGAACTGATTGCGACACGGAGAAACAATAATTATAAATTACGCGGTTCTTGTGTTTTACTGCGGCGGGTTACTTTTCTTCTTTTCTCTCGAACCGTTAATGAAAATCGTTAATTCAGCCATCGCGAGTGATAATACGAGTCTCATTCGCCGGTCAACGTCCGAGAACAGTTGCTTTCGAACGCGAGGGATAAAACGGAATAAAAAGGTTCGTCCGATGGCTGGCGTAAATCATCAGGCAACAGCTGTTGGAGTAATTGCAACGTCTGTTTGTTTATCGATCGAAGTGCAATCTACGAAGTAATCAAAGCGAGATTTCATTTTGTTTTTGGACAATCGAGCCTCGGCTAGGATTTCACGCTCGCTCGGACGTTGTTTTGTATAATTCGAGAAAGTTCATTATGCAATGTCGCAACGAAATAAGAATTTCGACAAAGTGCAAAGTGCTTCTCTCCTTGATCCTAGATCCTTGCAATCTGCTGGCTTTTAACATCTTAAAAAAGCTTGACTTTCCTCGAACGTTTCTCCAAACAAATCCCAACGTCATAAAGATAAACGCTTGAAGTTTCCTTTATATTATTATTAGTACAAAAACCATCTTTAACACTTTCCCGGCAAGATGGTCGGAATAATACTTGCGTGTCATTTGTCAGAATTATCGTCTTACAAATAACTGTACAATTTCATTATTTTAACAATCAAATTTTCATTTTTTACAAATGCTTGGAAGACACGGATATTTCTTATCAAAATTAATACCTGACCTCTTTCTGTTTGAACAGAAACATAATTGTAGAAGACTATCTGTTTCAATTATCATTCAAATTACAACAATTTATACGATACACTTTCCAGTGTTAATACATATTTCTCAAAAGTGTTAAATTCGAACGTTTTCGAGAATTAATCTCGAACCATCCGCTTTGGTTATCCACGTGACCGAAAGATACGGATGTATCAAGCGAGCGTGTATGCACACCTTGCAATAAAACGTCCAAGCGAACGAGTACGGTAGCGGCGCTACCGTTAGGCACCATGCATCAACTACAATTTCATCGTTTCGGAAATCTTCGCGTCGAATCCTGCCAGTTTCCGGCCATTATCGATTTCCGCGTACCCGCGTGTATATTTCGCTCGAACCGTACCGCGCGGTGTACGCGTCTGGCAAAAAGAAGACGACGACGACGACGCTCGCAATCCCCGTTGGCGTTCGTATTTCGATATCGAGGAACGTCCTTGCTCCGCACTGTTCATTGCCGGATTTGCACGATGACTACAGATATCTGCGTGTCGCAGCTAACGGCAGGATTTATCCAACTTAATTCGAGCGAGGCTCCCTCGAGTTCCGTCGCACCGACTCCGCTGCGCCCGCGTTATCCGCGCGACGACGCTCCCCCAAGCCTGCCTATTATTTAATGGATGCAATAATCCGTAGCTTTTTCCCTCGTCGTTCCCTTCCTCCGCTCGCTCTCCTTCTCTCTTACCTCGCCCCTGCCCGAGCAACTTCCACCATCGTCGTCCGTTATCATCGACGAAGAACGCAACTGCAAGTTAATTAATTTCCCCGTCGCGTCGCCTCTCGCCGCGAGGCAAGCGTTCTGCAGGCGCTGGAACAGCATTGCGTAACACGGCGAGAAGACGCCAGGCCAAGACGCCAGGGCTGCAACTTTTAGGATTACGCAACGACGTTAATTAATTTCGCGAGAACGATTCGGTCGATGAGCCGCGGCGAGAGACGACGAGGAGTTGCGAAGTTTTCGTTCTCGGTGTGTCGCGCGATTCGCGGATTTACGGAGAGAGTTAATTCCTCCTGAGAACCGGAGGAGATGGATGCGTCGACAATCACGCGGATGGCAAGGGTCATTCGGAGACCCGCGATGGAGAGAGAGAGAGAGAGAGAGAGAGAGACGCTATATTAATCTCGCAGCTGACGCGTACCTACAGCGACGAACGAAAATATTGGTACAGATGAGCTTTTCCATCTCTAGCGTAAATTTGCAAAAAAGAGAAATAGAACACGCTTCGTACTATCGTGTCAAATTTTCCGTCACGGTTACTCGCATTCCCTCGGTTGTAACCGGACTTTACTTTTTGGTCCACTCGAAATATTTACGAGCACGGAGATGTTTCGTAATATCAGGAAGAGCGTAAATTAGGCAGATTAAAATTCAATTCCTCCCAAACAACCGGCGAATTGCTTGCCGGAGATAATGCCATTACGTTACGCGTGTATTACGCGTTTCGTTGTCTCGGTAATTAACTCGCAATGAGAAGCAGGCAATTATTTTTCAGTGCGCAAAGTTTATCGCGTTAAACGACAGTGATCAACGGATACACGTTCCCGTTTACGTTTAAATTTCCCGGCGAATACAATAATCGCGTTCCACGTTCAACGCGAACGTGGCCGAGAACGAAAACGATGTAAAAATCAGTCTCCACCGTGACCCACGACGACGTTCCTAGCATCCGTCAAGCTGAACTTCAACTAGACTTTCCCGTGGCGGTGTTTACGGCGGGTAGGAAGCGCCGCCTGTTTAATGCATAATTTAAAAGTGTACTCTTTTATCTCTGCGAGCCGTTCTCTCCCTCCCCCGGCGACTTCTTATCGTTCCGTTATCGTCGTCACGCTCGGAACAAGAATATTTCGCTAATGAACCGCCTCGTCCGAGCATGAATCTGCTCGTGCGATCTAAATTGTAATTTGCTGCGTGCGTAATTTCGCGATCTTACCACATCGTCAGACGATAAAAAGAAAGAGAGAGAGAGAGAGAGAGAGAGAGAGAGAGAGAGAGAGAGAGAGAGAGAGAGAGAGTGCGTGACTGAAACGATCGTTGGTTCGGCCTTCCATTCGAAAAGCGGAATTGGAAAAGAGATCCAACGGCGCGAAGGTTTCCTCTCGAAACAACGTGTTTGCTGCTCGTTGAAAGACCTCCGGCTCTTTTTCTCCCTTTCTTCCATCTTCTGAACAGCTCTCGATCAGCACGCGAAGCGATACGCGTCGCGTGTCTCGCTACGGGGTGGAAAAATGGCCGAGAAACGTGTGCGTACACGCGTACACATAAACACGACGACATAACCGACGCGACGTCGAAACGCGTCTATAAATCTTTGGCGGGATGTTTAGTTGCTCGCACGCGCGCGCCGCGCGACATAATTACCGCCCCCATTCGCCACCCCGCGAAATATATCGCGGCTCTTTCGTCGGTAGGCAGCCGCGTTTGTTTCTACTCTCGCGGCTCTCTCGCTTTCTTATTTACGACAACCGGCCGATCACTCATAATAAATATCTCCGCGGCAACGATATAATGAACGACTTGGCTGATTCTTCCCGGGGCCGCCGGGGCCGAGAAGGAACGAAGGGCTGCGGCCGAGGACACGGACACGCGAAACCGAGTGGTGGCGTGGCCGTAGCTACGTACGCACGCGGTGTGCGTGCACGAGAGAAAAACGATATAAAACGAGAAAAAGAATCTCGCGTTCTTCGAGAGAGGGACGGAGCGTGTGTATATCACGGAGGAAGAGCGAGCGAGCGGCGAGAAAAGAGGAGGGGAAAAAAACGCGAGGCGGAGATCGCCCGAGGCATCGAGCGGGTAGGTACACCGTTTTTACGTGATTTATATAGAGGCGGCGGAGCGTGTAAAGTTGCTAGAACATAGATATTCTAGTTAAGAACCGGCCGAGCCGATCTTCGAGGAAAATTGCTCGCGAGTTTCGAAGTTGGAACTTGACGGAGGGAGGACACGCGAAATCGTAGAGGAGCCCCCCTTCGTTCGTGAATGACGGATGGTCGCTGTGACGTAGATCAACCGCGAGCCGAAATTTATAGCTACAGTGGACGAGATCGTTTCTGTATTTGCCAGATACGCGTGTCGTATTAGTTTATGCGTTGTTACCGAAAGGTTAATAATTCTTTGTTATTTATTTTGCCGGCTGCATCGAAACACTTTGGTAGGTAAAACGACGGGATTCCGAAATGAATAACTCTGTCGGTTAATGCTAACGATCGTGGAACGAAGCAGATAAACGTAGCAACGTGTCGGACTCCCTGTTTTCATCGAAGTATAATACACTGTCAAACGGAGTTAAATTAACTGCGAGCAGCAGTTCATCTACGTTGAAAGTGGACATTGGTAAATCATACGGTCCAGTTCTTTCTCTCTCGCGGCGATACGGTCTTTTCATCGAGTTTATTATATACGTATATAACGAGATTTTCTAATAAAACGTTTCGGAGAAAACGGATCTGTCGATAGTCTGGATATCTTAACTATGTTGTCAGTGTGACAAGCCGCAAATAAGAGGTTTGGCGTCCTATTTGAATAAATCACGTCCAAGTCTTGTTTTTTCTCTCAATTGCAGATAATGTCAGAGTGGAATGTAGATCCTACGTTTCGAATTATTAGCCCCCCTCCCCCGCCGACTCGAGAACTTTTGTTAACTTGGAAATTCGTTCCTTTTCCCGCGATAAAACGAACGACAGTTGTTTCAAACACACAGCGTAAGAGGTTCGAGCTCTTTCTTTAAAGAGGTTGTTTCTTTCGGAGAGGCGAAACTGCCGTCTAACAAACTTTAGATACAGAGAACGAGTTTGAAATCTTTCCCGCTCAGCCGGGATTATTTAAAGAAAAAGTCACGGTTACGCGTTTGTGACGATAAATCTTCTTCACCTTTCCGTACACGCTAGTGTCCCAGGTAGTCCCACTACCGAGTCGACTGTGCTCGAACTGTCTCTAACTGTTTTATACGCCTCGGAAGAACAAGAAAACGAAATCCTGGCGTAATTTAGCAGAGCGCCGGTGAATTTCTTTCTGGTAAATTGTCAGAATTTACCCAGGGTACGTAAATACGCGAGTTGCACGCGACGATAAAGAGAACTCCGCTTCCTTGCGACAAGAAACACAATGGAGTTGGAAAGCGATTTTCAAGGATTTTCTTATGCAAAGCGTTCTGCTGCGAATGCCAATTTTCGACCGTGTGATTGCAATCTGGTAATGTCGAGCAATACCGACACTCTCGAAAGACTTTTCGCGTTTCAGAAAAAAGTATTGACATCTACAAATATTATCTTACCCATTTATTCGCACGTTCAATAGAAAATCAATTAGTCTGTACTAATGATCTATTTAAAATCATTTATTATAGGATCACGCTCAAAATTTCGATTATATTGGTCATATTGATGATCAAAAGATGTATGTTTAAATTAAATTCAAGTAAACTTTGAATTTAATTTAAACGCACTTTTCAGTAACTTGTAGATTTTTCGTTATTTCAAGATCAACATTCTTTTCGACGGAAGTTACACAGTTAAATAGTCGATTTCCTTTTCATGCGTTATTTCTCTCGTATCAGAGATACGTGTCACCCGTCCCTGCGATATCTGTTGAAAATTTACCGCTTCCTTGAGACGAGCGTAACCGCAGACATCGCATTTCCGCCGTTAATTCGCGCAGCCGTGCTGCAGGACGCATTCTACGAGGGCTCGTGCTCGTGATTCAAGTGACGCAAACACAATAAGTAGCGTCGACTCGCGGTAATTCGCACATTTAGAGAAATCTGTTAGACGCGTCAAACTAGGAGGTATGCTGGTCTCGGCCAGACCGAGCCAAGTTCAGCAAGTAACAGCGCCAATCAAACGAGCTGAGGATCACAACGATATAAATCAAGGCTTATGCCTTGCGTTTGTCGTCGACTAAAATTTGAAAATTTAACGCTTGATCAGCGTTTTTCTTTTGCCTCTGGAAGAGATCAGAATTGGGCGAAACCGCGATTAATTATAATTGTCAAATAATCAATAATCGCTGATTATATATATTATGAATATAGGTGACCATTAATCACAAAATGATTACACGTTCGATTATTGCTGCATCAGTAGTTTGCTTCTATCAACAATACCGTGTATATTTCGTAGAAATTACATATTTATTGTTTGCATTATTCTGCAATATACACAACCCTGCAATTTCATTACGACGCGTTCGAAAAATTTTCCATCAATTGAAAGTGTCGTCCGTGTAATTCTCGAGTCGTTAATCTTGTACGTGACTCGATGAGGATGGGCCTTAATGATAATCTTGCCGAATGATCAAAATTTTGAAATTCTTCGTTGCGACAGGCACTTATTCTCATATCAGAGAATTACAAACTTTAACAAATTACTTGGAATTCCGCAATACAGATAGATTAATACACCTTTATTTAAACAAGTCATGTTTCCCACGGGAACAATACCTTCGTGAGATGATACAGTGTGCTTAACAAAGCGTCCTCTTGGCTTAATTTTGCTTTGTTTATAAGTAGGGGATGGTTATTGCTACCCCCTCCTCCGCGCGCTAATAAAATTGATATTATAAGAGTAAATAAATAAATAAATAAATACATACATACATATAATAAATAAATAAAACTGTAGATGGGCACAGCTGTCTATAATCGCAAGTCATAAATTAAAATACTTCGAAATATAAAACTACGTATAAAACAATAAGTTACATTAAAAATTAAAATAATAAATAATAAGTTAAATGTATAAAATTCTAGATATTAAAATATATAGTTAGAATTAAATACGCGATACTACTATACAGGAAAAAATACGCGTAAATATTCTCTCTAGCTTCTCAATCTACTAATGGATGGGTCTACTATTCAAACTGCTAGCGATTTAATAATAAAATTCAATTATATTGAATAGCACAACCATAGTGTAATCAACACGTTTGAAGAAATACTACGCTACAGATCGTGACGAAATATAAATAAATCACCTAATGATTTAAAAATTACAAAAATTACTTTATTTATTTCGACGATAATCAACTGACTAATGATTATGATTACCGTGATTACTTACTTTAGTTAGTTAGCAACTGTGGAAGAAACTTAAAAATGCAACATATTCCGCGAGAAAAGTATTATAATTCGTTCAGACATCTTTACACGTACACTTTGACGGCTGATCCATTTTACGAACGAGCAATGCCGGAAATTGCCATTCGACATCCTGGTGTATGAGGTGCCAGGGCTGTTTCGTAATGTTTAATCGTCGATGGTAATCGCTCAGAGAAACCGGCAGAAGAACGTCTCTCTAATCGATTTCCCCGTAATTATCGCGACGCCTGCATCTCGATCGAATGATTTCTCGTCGATGATAATAATGCCTTCTAATAATCCGCGTGTCGAATTTCATTCGATCGGCCGCAACGCCATTGCCTCTATCCAATTATGCATGGATCTGCACGTCGGAATTGCACTCGCAACCGCAATTCGTCGCGACGCGTTATGACACGCCTAATCGAGATTGCTGTGAACGCAGATAATATCCGTCTTACACATTACGATCAAGCCGCGATCGCTGCTTAAAAAGCACTCCGCCGCGACTCCGCAGTACGAATATTGGAGAATTATGCAAATGCCTTCGTCTTATTTTACGCGCGATTCTTGTTATCCACTCAAACAAATTCTAAACTTCCTCTTTTTAAATACCGTTCCGGTTTTGCAACTTTCTTCAATAGCGAGCGATTTTTCCTTTTCTTCTATTTACGTCTCGATGCTCCCCGTTCCAGTCCGCTCCTTCATTTTCCTCCTTACATTAAAACTTTCCATCGTCGAGTATTATTACAAAAGATTCTAATGCAATTACGTTTCTTTCGCCGCGCGGCTAACGCAGCTGGAGCGAACCATCTTGATTCGAACAAAAGATTAATGTCCGGGAGGAAGTTGCACGAATGAAATTCGATCCATCTCGCAACGGTAACGAAGAGAAGAGTCGCCGTAACGGAAGAAAGGTCGTCGAAGAGGAGAAACGCGAAGAAGGATCGTGCGTGTTTGAGTTTCCCTTCGTTTCCGACTCCTTCGTTACCCTCTCATGTAAAGAGGCAATCATCGTTGCGGAACTACGTCGGACGAACGTAAATTAATCCCGAACTGGTTCAGTTGAATGTGTTAATTGCATCACCCTCTCTCGGGTCTTGATTTGCAGACTGGCGATTATACGGTCGATTCGAGGCTATACAGCCGGCAACAATTACCTCGCGAGTCGGTCGAAGCTTCTACCTGCACGCCTCTCGCAAACCAAATGACCTACCTTTGTCTCTACTGCGAGTAGGTAGTTTTCACGTGGACTTGGACCTAGAGAACTGGACTCGATGCCGTTCAATAATGTTGCGTCTCGATATTAGTTTTCGTTGCTCGCGAGATGCTGGTCGTTTCACGTGTCTTAATCCTACTTTAGCCCTTTCGAAGCATTGTCGACGTAGCATGCGGTGATTCGTGTTTCATTCGCTGATTCCGACACGATATAAATACGAACACGGTGCAAGAATAATTGTGCATATACAATATATATACTGCTCACAAAAATGAGGAGATGTATCAAAATGAATATAAAGCGATAAAAAAAACTGCACTTGTATTCCAGTACGATTCGTCTCACTGAAAGACCCAGAAGCAAATGAAGGCGAATTTTTTGCTATACAATTTTATTGATATGCAAACATTTAAATCGATAGAAAACAAATTACAGGCGCGATCGCTCAGTACCAGACAACGCCACTCCTACTCGAGGTCTATGCCACGCTCCCTCGCGAACCACGTGATCCAAATCAACCAATCGCTAATTTTCGTTGCATTAGCGTTGCACCTGAAGAGGCTCGATTTTCTGGGTTACCCCTGCTAAAATCACTTTCAGTGATAAAAGAAGCATTTGATTTTTTTTTTTATTATTAAACTTACTATCAAACAAGAATATCAGAAAAGCAAACGACGTAATATTGTCTGATAAATGATCTTGTTAAAAGCGATAAAAAAAAGATTAAATGCTTCGTTGAAATATCCCCTAATTTAGTGAGAATATATTTTTTTTCCAAGGTCATTTTTTGGAAAAAAACTGATCATGGTTCAATATTGTGTTATAACTTTCTTTTGTGTGTTTTTTCGTGACATTCGAGGTTCGTTATCACACGCGAGCACGCGAGCTACATTGGTAATTCGTGTGGAAAAATGGCACACACAGGATGCGTCTAATATTTTCTTAGTAGTAGCGAAAGGGTTAACGATTGGCCGATTCCCTTCATTTCGGAAAATGAAGAGAACACGAGGAAGAACGAGGCTAGACGCTGCGAGGAGCAAGCGTACGCTAGAGTCCGCCATATTCGGAACGCTGCTACGAGGAGATTCCTCGGCCCGATTTCTTCGGCGCTTATCGATAAAGCTGACAGAGGTGGAGAACTTCATTATACGAAGTAATAAAAGATCGTCAGCTCGTCCCTTCGGGCTACGAAGACAGTCGAGCGAGAACGTTGGCGTCATTACGTAAATGTTGGCCCCGATATGGCGAAATGACGTTTTCCCCGGGCCATGGGCCCAAAAGGAACGAGTAGAAGCAACGAGCGAGAGAGTCTAATCGTGAGATTTAATTACTCGAGTGCTTTCCGAGCCCGCGGACGACGACGGAGCCGACTTTTTGGTTATCTGATTCCGTGCCACGGGTCGTGGTTCTTCGCGATTTCGAGAGATCGTTGCGTAAATAACGAATTGCTTGCCCGGCGGTGTTGCGCGAAAAGGGAACGTCTACGTCAACACGCAAAAGCACAAAGATAAAGAACATTATTCGACGTAATAACTATGTGCTCGCTGCACAGGAGGAGCGCACGGAATCGTGCAGATGGCTTCCAAGCGTATGAAGTTTTGCAAGAATCGCAGGATACGGGGAATCCCATTTGCTTTACGACGTAGCGGAGCGTAATGCCATCGTTAGATATCACTCCGAGAGGTACTTTGTTTCCAAGGAACCGGTGCATTCGGCAAAAAGACCAAGGGAAATCGCGACGACGATTATCCGGAACGTACTGCAAGGTACGAACGAACGTGCATAACCGCACCTCGAGATGAACGCGATGGCCGAGGCGTCGAACGAGAAAAACACCGAGAAGGACAGGATCATAGTTATTAATAACTTCACTACGCGGCCATTTCCCGCAATTTCCAACAATTTCATTTTAATTTCTGTTATAATACCGTTCGTAACTGCGGCTTGCTCGCGATCAAAACACGATTCATTTACACGCGATACGTACGATATACGTATTCCGTGAATACGATTCAGCGAAACGACGGACGCTAGAGTACGGGGAATTAACAATGTGCGAGTATGGAACTAGTTGTAACTCGATATATCGAATGAAAAAAGGAACCTCTAAAAGCTGTACTTAAGTCGAAAGATTGAATTGAAAAATATCAAAAGCATCGTGATCGCGCGTCCAAAACGACCATCGATCGTTACTCCACTTCCTTTTCACAGGTCTTTCCATTAAAAACGTTGCTATACATCAGACTCTACATACTTTACCTGTGCCTTAACAAGTGCAATTAGTCGTTATACTTCTGCGTAAAGACGTTCGAACGAGTTGAAGGAGCTCGTTATTTGAGCACGATTTAATCGCAGAGATCGAATCAAATTCCTCTGAATTCAATCTCACGATTTCGCGATGGTTTTTGGATCCTGTACGTAAAATATACAGGATGTCCCAGACTTAAACGATCCAAACTGCAAGTCCAAATTTGATCTACACGTAGAAAGAAAAAAGAAGATATTGTGAAGACGTTTTGTTACAGAGATATAAACGAACATTGCACGTATGAAATATAGATAGCTATGTGTTTTTCTTTGCCATTTCTTTGATCTTTACTTATGATAGTACTTTGAAGCAAATTCAACATGGAAAATTAGTACAAAGAACTGAAAACGTAATTTTATCGAAGCTCAGTAAAATTCTCAACTTTATAGTGTTATTAATTCTATCGTTCGCCGATATCAAGCTCGATGGAATTAATCGGAAAACACATGTACTTAACAACACCGCCTATGTGTATTTTACGTATACAATATTTGTTCGTGACTCTACAACAGAGGGTAGGTAGATAGAGAATTTCACAAAACATTTTTTTCTCCTTTTTTATAAGTAGATTAAGCCGCAGTTTGACTGCTCAAATTTGGAACACCTTGTACATTTCATTCCACTGTTGTTACTATTTTACCGTTTTACAATTAATATTATTTGACATTATTCGATTTTTTTTAAATCACTGGGGACGATACGATCTGCGAGCATTTAAAAGTACGTTTAAAAACATCAGGGATAAAAAGGAGCAAGGCATTTTCGGTATTTCGTAATTTATTTCGCCACATTAACGAGAACACGATGGCGCGGAAGATAATTTCCTCTCCAGATTCCGCCGATAATGCGCGGCGCGAAATCGAACCGGCGATCGTTGGAAATAAATTTGCTAATTGATTCTTCCGCGCGAAATTTATTATCTGGATCAATTACGCGAATAATTTGCGAATAATTCTGCCGTTAGCGGGACGAGAGCGTTCCGCGTGGGTTGTAAAGTGCGGAACAAAGTGACAGAATGCGCGCGTATGCGTAAGAGCGAAGATAAACACGAGACCGTACGGGCGGAGAGTGAAAAGGCCACGGAGCCGTAAAGAGGTTAACTCACTCGTAATTCGTTTTCGACCCGTGATTTCTGTCCGTTCCGCACTCTGGAAGATTCTTTGCGAGCGACAGGTGTATCGAGGCACTTTGTGTCTTCGATTGTGTTACGTGACGTTGTAAAGTGGCTCGGGTACTCGCGTATCGATTTCTCGTCGAAGCGCGTTCTTGCGAAGTTTGTTGTCTGTCCTACGAGGACTCAGAAATACCCGCACACGTGCTTGCGAGAAACGCGAGACGATTCTTACGAAAGTGCTGGAAAGCCTCCGAGTACAAATAAAAGGTAACAGCAATTGTAAAAGAAACCAGATGGAATTTATCGGGGACAAAGAAGGAAAGTCAAGGAAGGAAACTGATGCGAAGGAGCAATTGGATTATTCGAGAGACAGACGAGTTTCGACGAGTTGCGAAAGACGCACGCCGCGGGACGTTGCGCCTGTACGTGTATTTACAGTGAAAATAATTCCAACTTTCTCTGGAAACCGTGTTCCTCGTCGTTGTCGAAAGACGTTGACGAAGACGGCAGTTCAATTTACCGCCGCGAGACACGAAGACCGTTTTAATGGCGTCTTTTAGGAAACCACGGGCGTGATTCGAGACGGCGAAATATTAAATTAGCCGACGAACGAGAAGGGACGCCGTCTGGCTCCTGCGAAATTTATGCTGCCCGTTGCCGAAAACTACGAAGCGCGTCGCGCGTCGCTCGTGATGAATCGCCTGCTTGGGAACTTGCCGTTGCGCGACGCGAATCGACGAGCAACCGGCAAGAAATTATCAAGGGACGTAGCTCGCACGAGCATACTTAATAGCCGCGGGAAAACTGGGTCGTCCCGGGAAACACCGGGAGCTGAGAATTATTTCATACCACTGTTTCATTCGAGAGGAAAAAATAAAGGAAAAGGACGTTTGAGCGTAAATGTATCGAGACTTGTTATCCCGTGCACTTAGACAGTGCCCTAACGGCGCGGCGCGTTAAAACTTGGTCGGTAGAATTTAGTTTTACGCTCTTCGAATTGTTTGAAACAGCTCCTGCGGTTGTATAATTCTCCAGAACCACACGGGGGTCTAAAGGTTGAAAATCCCACGACTCGCGAGTTACTTTCCCAGAACGGTATTTATTTTTTTCTTTTTTTTTTTTAGGTCATCCACGGACTAATTTTGTATCCTCGCGGCGATGTACACGAAGCTGCGCTAAGTGAATCTCGCGGCACCGAGGTTATAAAAATTAAAGTCCTAGTGCTCCGGGGTAGTTTCCAGATAACGCGCGTAGTCTTTCGGTTGTCCAGCGTGGTTCGCATAATCTCGCATAATAGTGAAATTCCAGACGATTCTAGATCCTCTGTGTAACCAACGAACATACGTATCTCGATTGACGAGATATCGGCGAATTTTCATTTACTTCTCGTTAAAGAGTCCGCGGATGATAGTTCTCTCCTAGAGGACTGCAGCTCTGTCGATCTGTAACAGAGAGGAATGACACACAGCTGGGTCGGAGGCACGCACGGTTACGTGTGTGAATTTTTGTTTCGCAAACGTCCGGCACAGTTTCCGAACTTCCTATCTGACACAATTATATTGAGAGAAGTTTAGATAGTTCTGGCTCTGCGAGTCGGGAAATTGCGGCGTTCTGGTTTCGCTGGCAATATAAGGAAATGTCGGACGTACCCGGGCGACAATGCCGCCTGGATTTCATTATAACCAGAGGAAACGTTTCTTTGTCGTCGTCGCTCGTATTGAAAGGGACATCGATTGTGCCTGAGAAATATTGTCACGAAACAATGAGTCGAACTCGTTCTTTCAACGAAACGAAATCCAATCTCGATTCAGTCGGCCGATCGAGCCGTTCTCCTCGCGACCGTAATGTTTCCATCAAATTTTTACCCCCGCGCACGTGTTCCGCAACTTCGACGATTGCTCGGTCAAGCATTTATAACCGCTTCGTTGTTACCTCGGTTGAAAAGGCCCGGAATTACGTGCTCGATTCCGAGCGAACACGCGGGAATAGAAATAATAAATTGATTCCAGAGCTTCTGTTCGTTCTAAGATCTAACGCGGCAAGCGTTGAAACGCGTAAATGTATTTCGAGGTAGTTTCAAGTCTTTTGCTTTGAAGCAGAGTCACCATTATCCCGTCCGAATAAAAACAACGCGAGAGAAATTTATCCAACTTCTCCTACTACATCGCGCGTAACAAATTGCGAGCGCGCACGATCGTTGCAGTATCTTGGCATTCGATCGATAAAAATTTCTACGCGATCTAGCGTATCGCATCTGAATGGCGCCCGTTCAATTAAGCCCGCGACATGTTTAAACATCCGCAACAATTCTTAAAAACTTCGAACATCCCCTCGCTGTTCTCCCCTTAACGAATCCGATAACTTCCATTTGCCTACGGCAAAGAGTGAAAAGAAGAAAAAAGGAGACAAAGAGGGAGAGAGAGAGAGAAATCGTTCGTGCAACAAGATTGAGATAGACCCGGAAATTGACGTTTATCGAGCGCGCATCGCGAGCCGATTTCACGGTAGCTGCTATCTAAACGTGGCAACCGACCGCCCGAGCAGCCGAGCGTGTGGTTATTAGGCGTGTTTCGTTTCGATCAGCGATTTTGTTAATTTTTATTTGGCCGGGCAATTAAAGGTCTCCTCCTGGTTTCGCGGCCTCACGTACGATATTGCCTGTCCGGTCTGCGGCCGGGCCGGAAGAACGGCCACAAAAGATTTATCAAACCAGTTGGCCGGGCCGATTATCAGCCGGAATGAGTTACGACGGGCCGGCGCTTCCAATCTCTTTAAATCTCGTCCGCTCGTCACGCGTTATCGCCGCATCGGTCAATACGTTTCCCACTTTCAAAATTGTTTACATCTATTTGCTCGCGATGATTCAACGATCCAGTGTGTTCCGCGCGACGCGATAAAACTCCGTCGCAAAATCAGCGAATAAATTGGAACGCGTGTAACAATGTGCCGGTAATATGAATAATTTTAGCCGCGACACTCTGTTACGTCGTTAATAACCGTGAAATCGTTAATAACTTGCACGAGGAAAAATTAATATTTCGCGATGACCGTGGCTCGGAACGTCATCGGATTCTGGTATCTTGACGCGCCGTGAAATTTACCTCGGCTAGATCCCGCAAGAGGATACTGCTTATTGTTAGCCTTTTGCCTGCATCAATCGACTTACATCCTATAATAGACCCATGTACAGACGCGAAACTATAATTTCAATGGTACATTGAATTTCATCCTCTCGCACTTGCTCCTCTGTTGCTCGTTGTTCTCTCTTTTGTGTCTGCGTTTTGTTTCTTCGTTTAATATCGTTTATGCGAAACGATGTTATTCAAGGCGTAGCTCGTTCGCTGCTCGATCGAGTAACAGGACTCGCCTCGTGCTGTTTAATCGTCCCGCAGAAATAACACGCTTGCCTGAACGGAGGTAAACAGTGATTCCAAGCGATTCGAAACGCAGAATGGAAACTGTGTGTCGTCACACCTGCGCGCGGGATGCTTGAATCGGTTGGCGCCCCCTTTAATCCGCTGGAACGACAATTCAGCCTAAACTGGCAAGCGACGCTTTTCGCCGGGTTAGGGAACAACAAACTTTCGTCGAACAATCCCAAACGAACTGTGCGCGAGAGGCAGCCCTTTGGCCTTTCTGTTCTCCCCCCCCCCCCTCGCGTTGGCGAACGCGGTCAGATTTCAGTCTTCCGGTTACCTCGATCCCGGTTTCCATCCTCGTTTCTCGCACAACCGCCGCAGTTGTCTGCCGTTTACCACGAACGAAGAGTCTCGACTCTTCTCCTCTCCTTTATATCGGCGCTAAAAGCTCGTCCCGTCGACTTTCAGGGCTGTTTAAAGAAAGTTTCTCGGCGGACGATAAGGAGGAGGAGAGACAGAGACAAAGACAGAGAGAGAGAGAGAGAGAGAGAGAGAGAGAGAGGATTCTCGTGGCAACAGGACAATGGACAGTCCAAGCGCTAGTAATTTTTTCCCCCCTTTCTCTCGCGCGTGGACCGATTTTATCCACTGGAAATGGCGCTCGTTAAATCCGTTCCTCGACCCCTTGTTCTTTTTCCCTTTCTAAGGCAAGCGAAGGATGTTCTTTCGAAACGTACATCCGCCGCGTTCGTGCGGACTCGCTCGACGTTATCGAGTAATTCCAACGCGATAAACGCAACTCGGGCGAATATATCGCAACTTGGATATTACATTTTGCATTTTATATTACACGTGGAAATTGATTGCTCCGAAATTGATTACTCGAGCGCAACATTCATAAATATGTGCGCCGGTGTTCTTATTTCAATTATATTAATTATACGAAAAATGCTGTTCGAGTCGTTGGCATTATTCGCGAGAAGTGTGTATCTCGCAGACTCGTACGTATAAAGATAATGGCCCCGAAGAAAAATGGGCTCGTATGCAAATTAATTAATCGATACTTTCTGGTGGCGTAAATCGACGACTCCCTTCCTGTTTACAAACCGACCGAAGCACGTATTCGGCGAAACATATCGCGTAATCGATATTATTATTGTTATTATCATCATTATTATTATTATTATTATTATTATTAAAAAGTGTACTCGTTATACTTTATCATCGTTATTATCACGTTACTATATACTCGTTATTATTATTATTATTATTATTAAAAAGTATAATACTCGTTATAAAATTCCATTTTCTCTCCGAATATTGTATGGTTAATCGGAATGGCCGCGCTTCGAAAATTCGGGGATCGCGATAACCTGAAAGTAACTTTCTGTTTAGCAGAGGGAACAGCTTTCGCGAGCTGGTGGAAAGCACGATGTCTACCATTTACGCTTTTATTATAACAACGTTATTCGCCGAATAACGGATTCGCTATCCAGGTTGAAACTCGTTTAATCGCGCATTGCGAAGCGACCGTGGTTGGGGCACCGTAAAAGTATTCGGACAATCACGTTAGATGCCCCGTCCGCGCAGCGAGGCGAGCTTTCGACGAGGAAAGACAAGCGATATACTCCGCCAAAATTGAAGCTCTCTCGCGTTCGGCTTTACGATCCCGTTGTTCTTTTCCCGTCTATAAACCGGTTTCGCGTATCAGATCGGGAAAGAGAGAGAAACTGAAACCGGGGCTGTAACGAGCACAAAGACCGTTGCACGCCGCGTGCAAAGGCGCATCCTCTCTCTTCCCCAGCGCGCACGGGGGATAAAACGATGCGTATCGAGGCAAAAATTTATTTCGCGCTCCGACCGCGTCCTCCTTGAAACTCGCCGTATAAAAATGACGACGCTGCGTTATCTCCCCATTGATGGCTGAAATGGCGTATTTGTCACGCGACCGAGTACCACACGAGAACAGAATCTGAAACGGTAGAATTTGACAAATAATCCACATCCCGGAGGCGAAGGATCCGGATCGAGGAAAATCACGTTGCACGCGTGCGCGATAAATTTACCATTAGTCTTACGATGCAATTAATCGATTGAAATTATCGTCGATCTCGAAGAAGCGCTCAATCCTTTCCCTTCCCCCTCGCGACTAGACCCTCGGCTCGATTCAATCGCTCGAACAATCCGCGTTTCCGTTAAACGTAACGCAATTATTCACGAATCGTTATTAGACGACCCAAGTCGACTTTCTCCTCGATTTATATGCCACTTGAGCCCGTTCGACCGCGTTTCGATTCGCGTCTCGTGCGCCGCGACCCGGCTCAAACTCCGCTCGAGACCCGAATACGCTCGATCGCGAGAAATCGAGGAACGCGTGTACGACGAATCGAGAGAGAGAGAGAGAGAGAGAGAGGAGAGACGCGTTCGAACGAATCTGGTCGAGAGAAAGCCAAAGCAGGTTTAAGGGATCAAACGAGCGTCGATATTTTATATTAGAAGCTTAAGCCTACGTCTGACAAAGAAATCTGATTTCACGAGCCGAGTAATGCCGCGTAATTGTTGTCCGCTCTTGTTACGACGTGGCTCTCTCTGTTGCTTTAACAACGCGTGATCCGCGACGGAGAATCGACCGGCGATATCTGACGACGCAGCAAATTCTGTTTTCCGTTTCGATCGACGTTCCTATTACGCCGCCACGCCGATGCTTCCCGATTGAATAGCTAACCAGCCAGAAAATGGGATGATCGATTCCTTCAGGGATCGCGTTTGTCTTGCACTCTTTCTTCTTCCTTCTTCTCTCCTTTTTCCCCTTTTACTTCTTTCTCCTCTCGGAACGATAAATTGCGCATTACCGACGACGCGATAGAGAGTGGCGCAAAAACGTGCGGCGGAGTTTCGTTGTAGAGTTGACAGATAAACGCAGGTTGGAAACGGTCGGAAATCAACGTTCCAAGTATTTCAAGTTTACTCGATGCTTTCTCTCTTTTTCTCTCTAACAGAGTAAATCACATCTTCTCTATCACCGCTTCATTATCATTCCACGAACAGAAACGCTTCATTATCATTCCACTGAAATTTTTAATTAACGACGATACTGCGTTCACGATACAATAAACATCAAAATCTCAAAGGAATGCTTTTTAACCGTTTTAGTGTTAATTCGTTCCGAGAATGCTCAATATACAACGCGTTCTTTTAATTCCTTTCTTTTCAATTAAACTTAAACCACGTGCATAAATAGGCACGTGGTTTCTACTTTTAGATGCGTTGTTCGACGCTTTTTGCAGTTACATCAAGGAAGCTCTGCATGACTCTATCTAACACGACGATTGTTTAAACGGTCCGTGACTATTTAAAACGATCGAAGAATAAATAGTTTACACGAACACCGTTCACTTTCGAACGTTCTGCGAACAGTCTCGATTTCGCTCCACGAGGCGAGATCCATCCCACGAGGTGAAAAGGAACGAGGTGCAACGCCTAGCCAACAGATAGACAAGCGAGAAACTTTTCACGGTTGAACACATACGACAGACAACAACAACCCGGCGTGACTTCGGTATTCCTCGGTGGTAACCTAATTTCGTCGGAGGATGATATTTTAGCGAGAGGAGACGTGTCTCGAGGTTGGAGAGTTAATAGGCACCTTCGGCTCGAAGCAGAGATAGAGGGTACACCATTTACCGAGCCGGCCGAGCGGTGTTTTCCATCGCCACTGAAAACAATTCAACGTAACGGAATAAGACGAGGGCGCACCTGTATGTACGTGGAACGATTGTTCTCTATTCGCTACGTCTGCTCGATGCTATCTCCCACGGCATCTGCCTCGTAATCATTTCTCCCGATACGCCGGCCAGCCAACAGCTGCATCACTCGGCATTTGCGAAAACATTTCTCAAGATGACAGTCGATTAGCCCGATCGACGAGCTTTCCATCCGACGAGCGTTCTCCCCGCCAACTCTACTCTTTGTATTTTTCTTCTTCTTCGTCTCCTTTTTTTTCCTCACGCGGACTTTCTCGTTTCGTTCGAACCACGCGAGGAATCCCGTTTCGTCTGTTTGCTTGCGTTCCACCACGAGGGAAATGGAACAAGTGGTTTTCCGTTAAATATTATCGCAACGCGCGCGTCGAAATCGTGCTGAAACCGTTCGTCGAGTTCCAAGCTCTCGCCTCTGTCGAATGTTTTGCTTGCGCGTGCCGCGACACTGATCATCTCCTCGTTTCACGAGTGTCGCGTGTTTTCTCAATAATAATGGTCAACAGACGGTCCTCGTAGACGTAGGTTTTTTGAAAAGTTCTTAAACACTTTTAGATCTACGAAGAAACGTCCAGTTAACGTTATACCCAGCGATATACTTGCAAAGCATAATACTTGATCATTTCAAGTTGGAAAGTCGGAATTACGACGAAGAAAGCAGAAAGAAATCTGTCGTTGGGAGACTGCACAGCGGGAGAAGAATCGAGAGAGCATATTTTATCGCGTCGATTGTTTTTACGGGATGACGAGATCAGAGAACGAAACGTTGGCGCGGCGAGAAACGAAGAATCCCGGTGGTAACTCAATTGAGGAATCGTCGAACGTGCTCGAACCGGGCCCCAGTGTCTGCAGTCTGTTTGCACGGAAGAACGTCCTCCACGGTTGAATACCGCAGAAGTATCACTCCGAAATCTACAGGCGCGCTTCGCGAACATTTGAGAACGGCACTGTACTTCGTTAGTATAACCGCAGAAGTGGAACGTGATCCAATCGTTCCTCTCTTGTTGCCGTGACTGCGGACGATGCGGTGCATTGCCCGTTGCACTTCGAAACACAATACCACCAGGCACGTGTGATACGCGACCGAGTCTCTGCATGTACGTATCTCGAATGCTACCAAACGGAATCGCTGACATTCCCCCGTCATGGGGAACCATCGAAACGGTCGGCCGCGAAACCTCATGAAAATGTACAGGTCCTTTTACTTACTTTCCTCTCTTTCGATCGTCGATCGTCGAAAATGGAGTGACATGTACACAAACAACAACAATGTGTTTAACAACCTAGACTTCTCTTTGTCAAAAATTTTACACAGACGGAAAGTATGCTTAAAATATTATTACGTGCTCAATTAATAGCGATTATTCCTTGGACGCGTCTTTTTAGCATACGAGACAGGTAAAAATCAATTTCATTTGGGACTTTTATTGTAAAACGAAGAATTTTTTAAAAATTGGTTATAAAGTCGCGTATTGACATCTTAGAATAACATGTATACCTTGTTTACTTAAAATGTAATGTAACTTAAAATTAAATTTATTGCATCGTTCTGTAATACTGATCTGAAACTCTAGACACTTTTCTTAATAACTATAATAATTTTAATAATTATAATTTTTGCATTATTACAAAAATTGTGAGACATACCTCAGAAGCAAAATTATTAATCGCTAATTCAGTACGTAGTATTCAATAGTATTTTACCTGTACTCTCGATCTGTATGTTAATACAGATTCTGCGTAAAAGATAAACAAGAAATAGAGAAACAGAGAGAGGTAAATATTCTGTGTAAAAGAATATTTTTTTGTTTTTTAGAGAAATGGCGTCCACGTTTTTATTAAACACTCTAAAACATATCGAAGAAAATCGATCGTTGAGCAATTAAGCTTCTTTCATCGCGAGTTTTTTCAGTCGCGCGACTGAATGTCAGGCGAATGGAAATGACACTAAATAAAACAGAGCTCAACGTTCAGGCTGGCTAGAGTAATGTCTCATTTCGAAATGTGAACGTGCGTCGTGTACAATTCCTCGTTTAATATCGTTCCGCGCGCTTTTGTCTAGTAAAGCGCGTTTTCTCCAGCTGCTTATTAAATGTGAGTTGTCACTCTTAGTTGCATCGTGCACGGTTCCTTGGCGAAATTAGCATCCGGATATAACTCGCGCAGCAAAACGACAAAGAACAGTCTCACTAGAAAGAAATTGTAGAAGTAAAACTGTGCAATCAGCGTGCCACGGTACCGTCAACGGGAGAAAATCTACCATGAAATTAATTCGACAACCTCTTTGAAATTTCAGTCTAGTTTCAAATCTAAGAGATTCTTTAATTTCACGTTTGGAATTGCACATACTCCGCGAAAGATACGTTTCCAGCAGCGGCTGTTTATCCTTATAACGAGCGAATTAATACAGGGTAGAAACCACCGAATACCAACAGTCGACGTCAGCCGTGTTCATTGCGATTATCATTTCGCTATAATTCACCTTATCTACCCTAAACTCGTACGCCGCGTATATATAATTTTTGTCTCGCTGGTGAAAGAAATCTCGCAGATTCTAAAGCAGCGACCATTACCGATCTCGCGCGAGCATCGCGTATCCCAGAGCGCTGAATGCCAGCGGGATTTTTGCAAGCCGCCGAGAGAAAAAACCCAATTTCTCCATTCCATACCCCCTACCGGCCCAGGTTGCTCGGCGCATCCTGCGGAGGTCGCGAGCGATGCGGTTCCTCCGCGCGGGGATCAGCTGAAATATCAATTTCGCGTGGCCGAGAAAGCGCGTCCGTCGCGTGCTTCAAATTTCTTCGCGAAGACGGAATTCAGGGTCGACGGTGGAACCGGCCACCGGCAAAAACGAGGAGGCGTTTCCACGGTGGAGCGCGCGGCCCTCATGAGAAATCGTATACGGAGTTATCGTTGAAATTTCAGCCAGGTCCATTTATCAGCTGGCTCCGCGGCCTCCTTAGTCCTGGAGTCGGTGCGACGTGTATCGCGGCGAACCGACCTGGAGAAACAGCCTCGGAGAGAAAGAGATAGATAGAGAGAGAGAGAGAGAGAGGGAGAGAGAGAGAAGGAGGGAAAAAGCGAGGGAGAGAACGTCCGGACCGGTGCGCGGAGAAACGTTACGTGGTCGGTGCCGTCGGGGCGCGGACGTTGCCCGGCCGATAACGATCTCTCGCGGGGAATTCTCAGTAACATTATAACTTCTCCGCTTTGAATAGCTCGGGCATTTTATAGATTCCGTGAAGCTGCCGTGGGCTCGTGCTGCTGCTCCTCCGGCAGCTGTCGACGCGGAAACCCTCTCGAGTTTCGTGCGTGCGCGCGCGCGCACGCGTCATCGAAAATATGAAAAGGGGAGAGAAGAAGGCCACGCCGGAGCCGTCGGGTGCCTCGTCGTTGTCCTTCGCTCCGCGGATCCGCTCTCGCCGCTCCCGCCGGTACTTCCGGCGTGGAGATTCCTCGAGTTCCACGACGTTTACCCGCGCAAACGAGATACGGCCGCGATTTATAAAGGCAGCCGCTTGGTAATTGCCGGCGTCTTAATTACCGCGGCAAAGAAACGCCCGTGGACCTCGTAAACGTCGTGTTTGCGATTTCAGCTGATCACCGGCCATCTGTCATCCGTGTCAACGGTCCCCTGCTACCGACCGTCTCCGCTTTTTTTAAACGCCAGCTTCCGGCCTAACTTCCGTTTTTTCTCAGGGCACGAGAATCGACTAACGAATTCGTTCGATATTCGAAATAGAGCGACTGACTCTGACTACCGACGAGATGTGGATTCGCGTAACCAGACGCGAGTGTATCAGGTTGACCGAAAAGTAAATGAACGAACGAAAGGCGAATTTTTCGCGAGAAACAAAAATTTTAAATTCGACGATATATCGTTCATTTTATCGTCCGATTAGCTTTTGCCATCATTGTTTCATCTAATCCTAATGTTCCAGATTCAATAGAATGGTGAAAAAAAATCGCGTAGCGAGTTTTAAGAAGTCGTTTTTGATCTTCAAAGACCATGGTAGATTTACGTTTGAATTTTTACAATTTTTGAGAGAAACGAACTCACGACTATAAAAACAGAAACTTTGCTCTTTAAAGTGGGACCAAGCGAAGTACTACGTGATCTTTTTTCACAAAGTTATATCAGTTTAAATGATTCACAAGTTTTCATTGTTACTGGTATAATTATGCTCTTCACTGTATGTGGGGATTCTTGCTAGGCAAAACGACGAGATGCCACGAAAGACTTCATCCACTCTGACATGTAAAAGGTGCGCTTATTAAGCGCACCATAATGGACGTGTTCCAGTAGCGATTTGTTAATCATGCACCTAACGAGATCTTTGTCAAAATTTGATCAACAACGAAAACTCGGAACTCAGCGTATTCCTGAACAATGAACGCGTTACATTTAGCCGGTGTTTGCGAAACGTTTAGACAGTCGAGAAGTGCAGACTTCAGTTCAGTATAATCCTAATTGACGTTAATGTGCTTTGGTATTCGTTCTCTGCAGAGAACTACCTGTGGTACACGTTCTAGGTTGAATGTTTGATGTATGCACTAAGCACACGCTAAACGTGCATTTATATGTTTATGCTTCTTCAGTCTAGTTTTTTCAAAAATTTTATCGAGTGATATTTTTTTTTTTTATACTGTTCTTGAAACCATTTCGAGTGATTATTCGTTGCTTTCACACGGTTCATCCATCGACGCTGCAGCCTTGGTCAAAATTGCTTTCAATGTTTCCATATGTTGCAACATCGACGAAGGACACTTCACTATGCCTGTTGGCGGACTGATAAATAAATTGTTTCGTTGGAGCTTCAGAGATTTCGGAATATCGAGATTGAAAAGCTTTGTCAGCAATTTGGAACAGCAACACGGCGCAGTAACGTCGTCGGTATGGTTCTCTTTGATACTTCGTCCCATGTTGAGCTCGATTGGATTTCAACGGGACACGTTTCGTTTTCGAGTATCCATTTGTAACTAACGAAACAATAATGACTCGTGGAGTTTCGCGTAGTAGAAATATCTTGCTTCCAACCTTGATGGAATTTACGTGACATTTTTTTCTTTCTCTCTTCTTTTCCCACTTTTTTTTTCTTTTTTTTACAAAAAAGCAACTCAAAGGTTCGATTACTCCGAATCGAAATTGTCTTTTCATTCGATCTACGAACAACGAAGACACTCCTTTTTGTTCCACCTAGCAATACGAAAATCGGGAGATCAACAGGTGCGAACTTGTCGCGCTTCTTCCCTCCGTACTTTTCGCTGGTCGTACGATCAACCTAATCAAACTCCTATCAACGTCTCCTTTCCCGATCGACGGCAGAGTGATCGAACGCCGATCGATTAATACACCTTCCGTAGGAATCTTGAGATCCGCCGTTAATCTTGAGAATCCGGGAATGATCGATCGTCAGACCGCAAACAGAAGCTGGTTACCCGGGACATCTCACCATTCGTCACACCTGCGGCGCGGTAAATCGCATCCCTCCGTTCATCACGAAGATCGCGTTCGACGTGCCGTCGACTCGCCGTGAAGCGGCCACTTAATGAACCGCGCCGCGATAATTTAACGAGTCTGCCTGCCGGATTGGCCACGTCCCGCCACGCAGTAACATCAATTGACTCGGCAAATGTTTCGAGCGTCGAACGGCGGAACGATAGGCGCGAGCCACGATAACTCAAATTCCGCCCCGATCGGCGAAGACCGAGCTGCGAAGGAGCGTTGTCCGCTCGCAGCGCGCCCAACTTGCGATTTACGCGACGCTCGTGCCGAAACTGGCGTACCGAAACGTGTTTCCAGTGGCGATTCAACGTTGTTTCGATAATACGAACGCACACGGGGCGTTGAATCTTTTTTCTCTTTTCACTTTATCTTTTATCCGATCGACTCGATCGCAGCATCGTTGAAAATAATTTCGCCGATGAAAAGTATCGACTCTCCCGGGCATTTTGATTAACGTGGTAAATTAAATCCTCGACACCGCGCGTGGAAACTCTTTCGTCGTTCTGAAAAGAAGCTACGTTCAACGTTCAGCGTTTGTGTTTTATTAAAAGAAACTCAGACAACGTGTAAAGCAATATCAATTACTTTAATTGTCGCGTCTCATAGACGGCGGGAATATTTTTTTCTCCTTTTCATTCGCGAATGTTGATTGTAATTAGTCGCAACTGTGATGTACGTTTTTCGTGGAAATTGAATTGCCCTCGGGGCGAGAAATTATGAAAAATACGACGACAATCGAAACAACGGCCAATTAGTCGAGCGCGCGTATTTACGAAATGCATTTAAAAAGTTTCGGGCCTTGGTTTATTCGCTCGCGCCGTTTCGCTATATTTTTATTTATTTTCTTGTTTGTTTCTCAGTTTATTTCAGGCTCGCGCACCTGCCTTTAAAAACAGGCACGTTTGAAACGGTCTTTGTAATTACGTTTTCGAAATAATTACCTGGTGAACGGTTTGCTCGTAAATATAGAAAGCGATTCCGTTTGAAAGTAACCGAATCGAATTGATCTCTGCTGTCCGTTGTAATTGCCTCGTGTAATTTTTTATTAATCAATCTCTTTTTTTTTTTTAATCGCCCGTCTGCAAAAACTCGTTCCCGACGTATAAATTTCGCAGACCACCGAACGTTCTGTCAGAAATTGAATCCCGAGATGGAACGCGTCGGTTTCGTTTCGATCGAATTCGAAGATTTATCAAAATTGTAGCCACGGACCGACCCGCAACCGACTTTCGTTCTCCGTTCTTCGTTGTCCGTTTTGTCTGCAAAAGAGAAACGAAACGTCTCACTCGTGATGTAAGAGTGCAAAAATGCATCGATAACTGTACGTGTACGAGTCGCAGCATCAGTCAAATTTCGAGATTAAAAATTCTGCTCGGTTACTTGATAAACGCTCGATAAGAAAATTCTGTTCGATGCAAATACCATCGCCAGACAAAAAAAAAATTGCAAGAGAAACGTACTCTGCGAGATGAATTACGACAAAAGTTTAACCTAACTGTAACGCAAACTCGTTATCCCTCGAAATTTATCAAGAGTTCAATTTATAAACCGCTAGGTATTGATACAACTCGGGTTCGCCACTCCATCACGGGAGGAACGTTTCGTGCGAACTTTTCCGCGATTCGACACGCGTTACCGCGAACGTTGCAACAGCCGGGACTAACGAACATTTCGATCCGAGTGATTGGCCGGAGGATCGTCCGACTCTTCGAGGAACGGTGCACGCCGTTTTCACTTGACGCGAAGCCAGAGGACGCGCGAAAGGTCGGGAACCGTCCCTCTTTCGCACCGTCATACCCCGGTAATTAATTCAACTGATCGGCGATGGTTGGCGATGGTTTGCACGATCGGTACAATTGCTATTAATCACGTCGAAGCTGGCGAGAACGTCGAACCGATGACCGACGAAAAACCGGAAGCCCAGTTCGAATCTGCCTACGCGCCACGCGGATATTAATTCGGCCGAGGCCGAGGCCGAGTCCGCCATCTTGGTATCCGTGTTTCGCGCGTCCGATTTCGCAACTAACCGCGCTAACTACGAGAACTCCTCCGCTGTAATAGACGATAAATAAATGTAATTTACGTTGGTTCGGTTTAGAGGATTTCGCAAAGAGAACGAAGGGTAGAGACCGATAGAACCTAGACGTCGACGAAGACTCTCTGTCACTGGAAAAGTTCTTCCCCTTCGGGGCACAGCTGCACAGCTATGTTTACGAGCGGATCACCACCAGCCGTGCGACACGTGTTTGCGTAACATCACGAGACGCGATCGCGCGAGAATACGTAACGATATCTGAGCGATGATCTTCGCGTGGACGCCCCGACAGCGAGGCGTGCGGAACAATTTACGCTTCGGCGTAATCGCGGAGCCGAAGCTCGCCAGTCGCGAAAGACAGGCTCGTGGGCCTGCAACAGCCGGATCGCCTCGTAAATGTTACACTGCGTGTAATCGACCCACGACAAACGTATATGCCGTATCCTGTATGCCGTTTGATAATTTATTTACTTCTGCAAGAACCGAGAACTGAGAACTATGAAAGACTTGCCTTCTATTTAGTTTCTCGTAGCAGCGAGCATCGCGTGGATCGCCGCGACGATAATGTGTGCGTGATCGAGCGTCCGATAGCGATCTTCTCTGTTCCATTGGACAACAGTTTGTTAACTGGGATGTAGAGATTTGTTTGAGTGGGACTAAGATAATTTCTTATCCTTTTTTTCTTTTTTTTTAAATACATTGGTGGTGTTGAAAGTTTTCGTATATACGTGAAAAAGAAACTTGGCTTGCTAATACGTTCCGTTTCTACTGCCGCAAATTGATGCACTACTAATGACAACTGATCTTTTAAATTAGTAACTTTAAATACAAAATATAAAATATAAAAAATTAATTGTTGCACTCAACATTGACAGTATTAAAAGTTCAATGTGTATACGTAGAATTCAGTGAAGAAGAGACTTGGCTTGCCAATACATTCCTATTGGCGCAACTGATGTATTACTAGTGATAACTTATCATTTCTAAATTAACCGATGTGCAAAATATGCAAAATTATTATTGTACTTAACATTGGCTATATTGAAAATATTAATATATATATATGTAAAATTCAGTGAAAAGAAAGTTTGGCTTGCTAGTACGTTCCATTTCTACTTGTGATAACAATGCAACTGATCTTTTTCTGAAATAGTAACTCATACACAATTAATTATAAATTTTTAACAAGCAGATAGAGAAAACATGACAGAAGACAGAGATATAATCTGTTGTTAATTAACTTTTCATATTCTGTGACTGTATAAAAATCATTCTTAGAGTTAAAGTTAGTTGGTAGAGTTCCACTTCATTATGCAAATTGTACTTTGCAATGACGCAGAGTTCATTCGTTTCAACCGTTTCGAATAATACCCGTTGAAGGGACAAACTTCAATTTTGTATTGCGCGAAGCTCGCGCTCGATAACATCCAGAGAACAGAGAGGATATTGTTCGAGTTTCTACTTTGAGAACTTTCGGAACGGTTCGCAACTTTTAATTTTAATTTTAATCAATAAAGCGATCCGATAAGCAGCTCGAGGATCGCTCGAACGCGAGGAAAGTGCATGCTCGGGCGTTTTGCAACGCGAATCTCGAGTAACGAGCATCCCTTTCGCGCGAATCTTGATTCGAGGCACGGAAACTCCCGGCGAACTTAGCGTATCTTCTCATCGTGCTAAGTCGTGCTAAGCCAACATCTGTGAGCGTTTGAATAGCGTTGAGGAATATTTGAGGAGGATATACACGTGCCTCGTGTGTTTCTGCTTGAAAATTGCTCGATCTAGAAGAAAAATAAACGTGGCTGCACGAGAACAAAAAAGAAAAAAGTAAAAAAAAAATAAGAGAAAAGCAACGAAAAAGGGAATAATTCGCTGTGATTATTTTTAATTCTGCGAAATTAAAAAAATCAGTAAAAGGGAAAACCTTCCCTCGAGAGTTTTACACAGGCACTGCTCGACAACGAAAGGAAGGAGTCTCTGCTAATTAAACGAAAAGTTCTTAACTATTTAGCGTACGTTTATGAAGCGGTTGCACGACCGCGGCGGGGGATCGCGACGAACGCGTCGAAACACTGGAATCACGAGCAATTTCAATTACGGGAGGCAGGGACAAGCGAGTCGTGAGATTGCCAGACGACGGAGGAACGAGGAGGACGAGTTTCTGCTCCTAAGGGCGAGGATGGATCGTTTTGCGAGAGTGGTTGTCGCGTCTCGTTCCGTGTCTCGTTCCGCGTCGAGCGCGAAACAGCCTCGCAGTCCGCCCCCGTAAAGCCAGGGATATTAGGGACCGTTACCTGGATCCACGAGTGTAATGACCATTTAAGTAATCCAGAAACCAGCTACTTCGAGTTAATCCAATTGACATAACTGCCCGTTAACAGATCTATTACGAGGGCCGGCGTTTAAGCGCCGATTTACGCCTCGACCCCGAGCTTCGCTCTGCCGGCAGTTTTGCAGTTCCAGCGCCTCGAACCCGAGGTGCCTGTGCCTCTGCACGCCAGCTCCGTGCACGTATACGCGCCCATTCTCGATGACGAAACGTCTTATCTGGCAGATATCGATTCCGAGACGGCGGCAAACAAAGGCGCGCCCGTTGATGCAGACTAGGCGCCTCTTTATCGAGCGGCTTAATTTCCTGCCACAATGTGGAGTATCCGTTCGAAAGTTCGCTTTAACCGAGTTAACAGAATTGAAGTGGCTTTCTTTGAACTTTTTCTTCTTTCTTTCTTTCTTTCTTTCTTTCTCTCCTTTCTTTCTTTCTCTCCTTTCTCACCGTTGCTGATTGAAATCGCGAGAGAGCGACTCGGCTACGTGACGGTTATTCAACGCGATAAGCGAAGTCAAGAGCGATCCGGCCGACACGCTCGACACGTGAAACTTTGAAAAGTGGGCGCGCGACAAAAGCCGAAGCGAGCAGGAAGACGCTTTCAAATTGGACGGAGTTGTTACGCCGTAATTAAGAGGAGAGGAATGGAACTTTCAAAATTAGCGCGCCGCGTAATGGCCGGCGCGCCGTGTAAACGCAGCGGCCATTACGGCACATGTTCTTTACAAGCGCGAACGAGCCGACGTTAATTACGTGTCGCACTTGCGATATCAACAGCAGCCGCACCGCGCTTTTATTTATCGCGCGGTGTTTCTGAACGCGGCGTGTTGTTGTTCGCTGGTACGCGCGCAATACGCGCGACGTACGCCGTTTCGAACGCTCCGGCAATGGAAATTACGCGCGCGCGCGATTTCACTCCGGCACGATTCTACTTTGACGCCCGGGAGAAGGAGCCGCTCTCTCTCTCTCTCCTTTCGTTATTGATTCGGTTGTTACTCGATTTCGTACAGCCGTACAGGTGCTGCGCGAAAAACACACGTGTTGCGATCTTTCGGCCGCGATTCGGACTGCTGTAAATTTCGGGACGGTTCCTCGTTCCGGGGAACGTCTGTTTCAACGTTCTCGACAAAATCTCGTCTCCTTTTTTCCTTAACACGTTCCGTGCGCGTATATATACGCCAAGGAACTTTCCGTTCGACTCATTTCGAATTTTCGTTGTGAAAATTTGTTACAAAGTCGCGTATCGACATCTTGAAAGTATAATATTCGTAGCAAAGAAATTAAAGTACGAGATACAGGGAAAAATTATTATTATTTATTATATTAAATTTATTAAAAAGTTATTTTAATTCTTAATATATTTTATTGAAAATTACTCGAGTATCTAAAAATACAGTGTCGTAAATATACAAAAGTTGCATGGAAAATTATAAATTGGTCACTTTGACCACTTTGGTAGGGGCCTATGATCATTCTTCCGTCTATTAAGATCGACGAAAACTTCAATTTGGTGAAGAGACGCTGTAAAATTTGTCATAAAAATAACCTTAAAAAGTTTGCGTCACGGTCGGCAAAAAATTGTATCATAAAAGTTGTAACATTTTGTGACAGTTGTTCCTGCACTTATGTTTGTCGTGTTTCAACAAAGTTCATCAAAGTGTGTCTTTGCGACTGTAAGAAAATTATTATTATTTAGTATCATTGCAACATAATATTTTATTTTAAATTGATTTTCACATCATTAAAAAATGTTACGTAGGAGCGAATCGCGTGGGAGAGTAAATGTCCAACCACGCGTTTGTTGAAACAATGTCTTAAAATTAAATTTATTTCTTCGTTCTGTAACACACGCATCTCAAACACACTTTCTTGATAATTATAAAAATTGTAAGACACGCTCCAGAAGCAAAAATATTAATCGCAATAACGTGGAGCGTTTATTACTATTAATCGCAACGCGGTCTAAACGGAAAGTAACGAAAAATCGATGGAACGCGGAACGTGTTAAGAAAGACCAAGACCGAGAAAAAGTCGACGAAAATCTCCTTGCAACATCTCACGTATGTACACTCTCCGCGTATATTTTTAAGAAACGCGCAGCGATTGATTAAATAAATAAATTCCCTCGCATCGATAACGTCTGCGTGGCCTGTTGATGAACAGAGGCCACGGGCAAATAATTGGCACGATATTAAATCCACAGGCGTAAAAGATAATGTATCGTTGCGATTTGCGCCTGGACGGGTCTCGCCGTCGGAGCAAACGATCCACTCTCTTTCATTAACACTCTCACCTTTCGGGCCGGTCCAATTGACCGCTCGTCTCGTGATAATTACCTTTACGATTAATGGGAGCGCGGGGTGTCCCGGTGGCGGGCAAGGAGGCGCTGCGATGAGAAGCAGGAAACTTATAATGGTCGAGGGGGGGACCTCTTTCAAATTCCGCCCACGAGGTTGCAGTTGGCGCGATGGCCTCCAAGGGGCCGAAACCGTCTCTTGGCAATCTGCCGGACGGACGGACGGACGGACGGACGTAGCGTCCTTCTTGTTAGGGTGTTTCGCCGTCGTTCTTTTTGCTCTTGCTCTCGTTACTGCGAAACAAACGTCTTTCCACCGGGCACGGAAATCCACTCGTTATACGCCTTGGTACGTGATGTCCAGCCCACGAGGAGAAAGAGATACGAGTACGCGGAATCAACTTGGATTTTCCAGCCTCCGTGTGACGGAGGTAAGCGACGGTTCCACCTATATTAGTAAGTGGATTAGCGGCCTGAAAATAGACAACGCGTTATATTTCATATCGCGCTTTGGTAATCCGTCCGTTGGTCGGGTCGGAGACCCAGCCCAGAGGAGCTCGGAACGCGACTCGCCAAGGAAACGGACGATTTCGCGTTTGCCGAGAGATAATTTAATATCGTGGATTCGTGCGGAATGTTGGCCTTTGCCTCGAGATGATTTAGGAGGGTGATTTTAGAGCGATTTTCGAGCTGCCTCGGAATATCCTTCGCCTGGGTACAAAGTACCTAGTATCCAGTTAATTGGAATTAGTTAGTTGGTATTATAAAACGAATTCTTTCGCCGTTTCGCGTCGGCGAAACTCGTTCGAGATAATCCGACTTGAAATGCCGTATCGCTGGCTGATATCTTTGCAAACAGACCTATATTTCAACGCGAGCCCCGACGACAGAACGCAATTGACACGCGCTAAATCGAATTGTCGAGCAGATCTCGTGATCGCGAGTGTCGGTTAGGCCTGCACCGACGATAGATCGTCGATGTTATTGCGATCAATTAGTCATGCCGATCTACGATATAGGTCGCGCGCGTATTTTCAGGCACGAGGATCGAACGGAAAGGAACGACGGGGCACGGTTTGGTAATCGATGCAGGTAACTGTACACGCGGTTCACGTTTCATCAAACTGAACGCCACGTTGCATATACCTACTTGGGACAAACGTCGACAAATTATGACTATCGAATCGTATTCAACAGTTTTGCTTGAGATCGGAGTCTCTCGAATTTATTGAGAATTGAACGAACCTAATGCTGTAGAAACGAATAACGAGTGTGTAAAAATCATGTTACACGTGTCTTTCGCATATTTGTTCAATTCATAATTACGAATATGTGCCTTCGAAACTGATTTCGAAAGGATTGCACGTTTGATCAAACTGAACGCCACGTTGCATATACCTACTTGGGACAAACGTCGACAAACTATGACTATCGAATCGTTTTCAACAGTTTTGCTTGAAAAAATCATGTCACATGTGTCTTTCGCATGCGATATTCTCATTTTTGATGGTTGTTTAATTGATAATTACGAATATGTACCTTCGAAGCTGATTACGAAGAATCAACGAGTTGTACAATGTTTTATAAAATTCCACCAAAACTCTCCGTTAAGGATCGCACGTTTGATCAAATTGAACGCCACGTTGCACTTACACATCTGCTTGGAATAAACTTCGAGTCATTTGCAATAGTTTTGCTCGAAAAGAGTTTCATCGACAATTGAACAATCGAGTGCCGTAGAGACGGATAAAACGAGTGTCAAAAAATCACATCTATCTCGTTCTGTTCTCATGCATTATATTCTCATTCTCGATGCTTGTTCAATTCGTAATTAATTAAGACCACGAATATGTACCTTCAACACTGATTGTAAAGATTTTATAAAACTCCACCAGAATTCTCCATCGACTGTATCTCGCTGGAAAAATTTCCAGTGGTTCGCCTCGCTGACGTTCCTTCGCGTTTTGACTCTTTGTTCCCCGGCAACGTCGAGGGACGGCCGCATGATTGAAAACAACGCGTGCACACGCGTGCTGCGGGGGAACTGCTGTGTCAAAACACACGTACGGTCGGTGACTAACTCGACCGTGTGCCGGCTTACGTGCATGATTGATACGAGAACGGCGATCCAGTAATTTACCAGGATCCCGGTTATCCTTATTCATAAATCCGTCGGCGACGTTGAAAAGCATCATTTAAAACTAATGCGCCGCCATGTCATAATTCATGCTGTGTGTGTGTGTGTGTGTGTGTGTGTGTGTGGGTGTGTCGTATATTTTAAAGTCGATGTTTGCAGCGCAAACTTGCGCCGGTGAAAATTTAACGTTGATTTAATCGTTGAATTCTGAACAACGCGACGGGGACGCGTTTAAAATAAGCGAAACGACACGGCCGGCTACTAAATTTCGTATTTCGATACTGTCGTCGCCATCAATTATGCCTCTCCGCAGTTTTTGGCTCGCGAGAGCGGCTTCCTCGCGAGAGCCCGCCGGCGAACGTGCATGAAATACGCGGCCTAATCGCGTGCGTTTATCGCATAATTCGCGGCGACTTCGCGCCGGCGCAATAACGTTAACAGGAATTAATAGAAAATACGAGAAATTAAATTTCGACTCGCTCGATTGGAATTCCTTGTAAATCACCGTCGGATAAATTTGCATGAATCTGCACGCCGGTTGGCAAGAAACGGCCGCGATAATGCCGGTTAATTATTAACACGTCCTATAAAGTATTTCGCAGCTCGTTTTATTTTTCAGACGTATTTTAGCCGACTTGCCGAGTAAAGTGTACGTGGGAAGATCTTTCGTATCGCGACTAATCGCAACTGTAACTGATTGCCAGACAAATTAAGAAACAGGGGAATTTCTTTCTCGCTGCTTTTTCCATTTTATCCTCATTTTGTCGGTTTAATTTTATGACTTCTTTTTTTTGAAACCAATCTACAGTGAATCCGATTAATATTGAAATTGTTAAAATTTCATGGATCAATCGTACATTCGCTTTGTTCTAAAATAAAGTTTTTATATTACGTAACGGGTGGGTAAGTGAAGATACTTCTGGAAGATGTTACAAATTGTCACAGTATGCAAAAATATGAAAAAAATTTTTTGTGACTCAGTCTACAATATAAACCTCCCGTTTACAATAACCTCCGTACACTTGACGTACGATTTTTTTTCGTCATTTCAGTGAACGTTGAATGTTGGACTTAGATGACGAAAATTCAAGAAATTCTTACACATTCGTCTGATATTCAAAGTTCGATAAATTGATGAAAAAAGTACACCTGTACACCAATTTTCCAGGGATCGTTGTAGAAGGGAGGCTACACTCTTCAAATTCAATCATGAAAAAAATTTTCCAATGTTTTTACACGCTGTAATAATTCGCGGCATTTTCGAGAAGAAGAGTACCTTCATTTTGCCATCTGTGGCATAGTGTAAGAACATTTCGAAATAAAATGAAATGCGACGCGTTTTGAAAGTTCAAGCCCGAGTTTACCGCTGCGTGATTTCTGTTTACAAAATTGAAACAGTTTAAATATTTGGTGTCCGAATATTAATCGGTACTCACTGCACAATATCCACTCCGTTATGTTTGCGCAAGGGCGTCTCATAAATCTTGCAGAATGAAAGGTTGACAAGGTCCCCTAATGTCGACTTCGCAGAAGCAGACTCTCATCTTCCGGTTCTTGTATCACGTCGAACGTCCCGCGCGTTTCCTTGTTTCTTGCTAAAACGATTTTCAAAAGGAAACTTTTCTTGGCTCTCGACACGGAAATTTCTTCCCTCGGATAACAATGGAAACTTTTATCCGCAGAGATAAGAAAGTGACGAGATCGCTCTACTCCCGTTTTGTCAGAGCTTTCGTTCGATGAACTAAGCCGAACTGTCGGGAATAACTCCGACATTGTGTCACCAGGTAATTAATCAAGTTTCAGTCTAGGCCTCGATGATGGACTGTTTTCGTCAAGTGCAATTGCAACGATTTTAATTGCGATTCACAAGAGGAAAGGAGATAAAAAGCAAAATCTTTTGACGTAGTCTTTTGCTATAACAAATAATGTCGCTCATGTGTTTCTGGACAATGCGGTTTCTTCGTAAATATAATATTCTCGTGTCTATTACTTTCAATCCAAATTGCAATTTTACTGCGATCTTAGCTTTAATGATAAATTCGTTTGGATAATGAGACCGATTGTCTCATATCGAATACACAGCTTTAAAATACATGCATAACGTAATGATTAATGTAACAGTTAAAGGAAAGTCAACAGTATAAAAATAAATAACGTTTCATCCATTATCTTACTGTTTTTCGAAGCAGTATTTGCTGTATTACAGCTGTAATTTACTGTAATCTCATTCCCTCTCCCCTAAAAAAAAAAAAAAAAAAATTAAAAGTGACTTTGATGAAGTTGATTTAACAAAGGAATCTTCGCGATTCTCTAAAATTAACAAAGTGGAGGAACGAAATAGTGCCTCCGTCTCCAGGAAACTATCCAGGAAATTCGTTCTTTCCTTCACGCCGTTTAATTTGTTCTTCCACCGAAACAAGCTCGATCGAAACTCGTGCAAATTCCAGAAAATGAAACTCGGCAAAGCTCCGTTAATTCTCAGCCTGTTTATTTAAACTCCTCGTGGAACATTCACGACGCAGAAATTAACCCACCGAACACGCGAAATCTGCGCACAATCAAACACCGCGCGCATTTGTATCTCTGCACCGTCGATAGATTCCTGTATTCGCAAATAAGACGCGTAGCTACGTAGGTATTTCAACCCTCTTCTCGTGTCATCTACCAGCAATTTATTTACCAATTCACTTCAAGTAAAATGATACAGCATTGGACATAATTATTCAAATTTTGTTAATCGTATCTTTCTAACGTGTGATATCTTTTAAATTTATAGCGATCTCTGGAAAAGTAAGTTGGCTAGACTTAAATATTGTACGACGTCCCCTCAGAAAAGGGACAAAGGCAAAAATTGTCAAACACGTCCAATAGTAGCTTTTGGATTTTGCCAAGCATCGCTAGAAAAGGTGCACAGCTGTACGTCATTCTCCGACTTTTGTAGCTCGAGCGGAACAGCGCTTTTCTTGAATCACTGCACTTCGCAGAGACCGATGATCGATGACCAGACGAACAACGAACAACGAACAACGTGAACAGCGTCTCGAGGTAAACATCCCCGGAACAGTGTCACGAACCGTAGGTAAAATTCGTGCCTAAGCATAGATTCTGCTCCTCCGAAAAAAAGCGTCTCGATATTCGAAAGCAGTTTTCGAAAGCTCGCGGGTGAAAGAGTGTCCTTAGGCTAATTACATACATGCTCGTGGCGATTACACGTTGCTCGTTGATGCAGGTGTAACAGCCGCGTGCATTACCCGCATACATTAGCCGCATACGCCAGCATGAATATTTCATCGCCGAGTCGAAGACGCGGCGCGGGAAACGCGAATTACCCGCGAACGAGAGGATAAATAATTGAACGCGTCGACGGTTCGGTAATAACCGAGGCGCTCTCGAGTCGAATTTGAACTTTCGCGAGACCGCGAGGCCATTCGTTAAGGCTCTTAGCTTTTGGCGCCTATAGACGCTCGGCTTACTTCCGCTGGAATGAAAGGCGCTTATAGGCGCCCGGCAAATGTTATTGACAATAGTTATAACGAAAAAATATTGGATCAGACGCGAGTGAATTCTAATTCAACAATTACTCCTTCCGTTAGTCGTATTGCATTCAAACGTGATCATTTTGGTTAATATCCTTAAAATTGAAAAGATGTGGTAACAAAAAGACACAAATATTTAGTGTGTAACTGACGGAAGAAGAGAGACACATTACGAATGCAAGAAATATAATGTACGAATTGTATCACACTTTACTAAATTAGACACATTATGAGTTAGAGTTACATTTTTAACGATTCAACACAGAATACGAATAAATAAAGAACTGCACGACTTGTACCCCAGTACGATTCGTCTGAAAGGCCCAGAAGCAACTGTTCTAACTAGGAAATGAAGACGACTTTTTTGCCATAAAATTTTATTGATACGCAAACATTTGAATCGTATCAGACAACGCCACTCCTACTCGAGGTCTAGCTCACGCCCCCTCACGAATCACGTGACCCAAATCAACCAATCGCTAATTTTCGTTGCATTAGCGTTGCACCTGAAGAGGCCCGACTCGCATTTCTGGGTTACCTTCGCTAAAATCACTTTCAGTGATAATAATACTGGTTTGACGTAGTGCAATTCAGTATTTTGATTATTTCAATACACTCTCTGAGAAATGTACGAAAAATTTCTTAACCTCTCGACTCCCGACTCTTAACGATGAAATTATTTCGATGCGAAACGTCAATTATTAATAAAATCGTTCTCGCGAGTTACGCTAATTTCGCACGAAGCTCATTCGAGACTTGGGGGACGTGTAAAACGGTGGCGTACGGTTTATTTGGAAACGCAAACGGCGAGGGAGGAAGGGACGCGTGAGAGTTGAATTTACGATCGTTCGTTAGAATCAGTTTCAATAATTCGTCGGGGCGGCGCTTCCCAACCGTTGTATTTCGCCGTAATTGCCAGCGCGCAGCTCGCGGACGCCGCCAGAGAAAATTTTTTGCATCTTGATAGCGCATAAGTAAGGGGCCGTGATAGAATCTTTATACGTCGCGCCCTAAAAACGCGCCATATTGCTTGTTTTATACGGCAGAAAGAACGTTTTATCGCGAGATCCTCCGCTCGATACGCGACATCTTTTGCGAGCGTGTCGGGAATGAAAAAAACGCCGAGGGGAGAAAATGCCTCCCGTGTATGCGGTTACTCGAATCCATCCAAAATTTAAACCAAAATATACCGTGCCCTCGTACACCGTGATTGTTTACGTGTTAAAGTGGTTCGCGGTAAACATTTCACGAAGGCTAATTTTCTGTTTTTTTTTCCATGTATTTTTTGGAATTTCCATAAATTACAACGCATGCGACGAAATTTTTTACTCGTGGCTTATTCGTAACAGCTCTTTTCTTGTGTCAAAATTCTTACATCTAATTTAGAAAAAAAAAAAGAAAAAAACAGTGAACGATAGCTGCAATTTCGTTGCAATTTCATTCAGCTTTATATTATTCCAGGTGTGCGGCGAATGTTTCTGCAACACCTTGCTAAACACGCTTCTACACATTCCATCGATTGTAAAGCAGTCATTCGTCATCTTAAATTCGCTTGCGTCAAAAGGGAGTGTTCTCACGCAAAAATTAATCTTCCTTGCGTTGCCGCAAGAAATTACTTTCACTCTTGCACGTGTGTCACGCTACTTACATGCCTATTTATGCATATACCTTACGTATATGCCTTGTACGTTTTAATCTCTTTTTTTTTTATTCAGGAGCTTAAATTACACTGCGTAATATAAATGACAAGGTATAGTGAGTTAAGAAAGTATTGGCACACTTGCTTTACTTTGTAAAAACAAGTGATAAATCTGTTTTTGTAAATGGTAACAAACGCAACGTGGCCAGTAGCAATTTCCAATGATGAGTTAAATAATAAAGAAATATGAACTAATAGTTTCATAACAAAGAAAAATGTAAAAACTAATATAATAAAAATAATAAAGAAATATAAAAATTTAAAAGTCAAAAAAGAATGGACCTATAATTCCAGTTTAATCTGCACTTGAATGTTATTAGAAAGATTACAAAATATCCTTTTGTAAATACTGGAACGTTATCGAATGATATCGCGCCAACATTATGAAAGGATGCTTGTCTTTAAATTATTAAAAATATTTTACATTCTAATTAAATACAATAAAGCTGTAAAAGGAAACTCTCATTTGTCAATTTGTATCCTTTTGACTTTTGAATTTTCATATTACTCGCACCATTATTGTATAACTCGTTATTGGAAATTGCCACCGTGCACGTTGTCCGTGGTAAACTATTTATGGATTTTGTCAATTTTATTTTTGTTCTCGCAAAAACATCGCGAGGGAACTAGGTGTGCCAACACTTTTTGGATCCACTGTGTACAGTCGATTCAAACGACGCAGTCGTAAATATCAGAGTGTTTTAGCGAGACTCGAAGACCCGGCGACTGTCTCACGTAGAAGTAGACACGACCATACGTCTCAACCTCTATCTAATCTCGCGGAACATCCTCGATCGATCGACGGCGCGCCCACCTCTCGCTTTGCTCCACTGTCTTCAACCCTCCGCGTTCTTCCTGTTCATTTTTTCTCTCCTTAGCTTCCTTTCTTTTTAATTTGAAACGAAAACACATGCAAATCAGCGAAGAATGTCTCCTGGCCTCGCCACTACGTAGCAGCTTGTCGACATGTAATATCGCTGGTCATATTAATTTTCACGAGGAAATCCTGTTCCGCGGCAGAACTTGAACGCGTCACTTTGCATAGGAATCGGTCGCCGGATAGCAGGAGGAATTCCTTTATAGGTAACGTGTTAAATATAGGGAGCTACTCCTCTTTCGAACGCAAACACGATGATGTTTTAATTACTTTTACTCTCGGTTACAACGATTGTTCCTTCGCAAGTAAGAATTATCCAGACAAATACTTCGAAGATCAAGCCACTTTTGCGATGCCAACGGAGAAAGGATCAAGGATTATTTGACTAATTGTTTCCTAAATAACAATAACCTAACAAAAATTTATGACAAGTAAGTTTGCCGAGACGAGTAATGCTTTTTCCTCTTTCTTTTGCGAGAATTGATAGGCAGCTTTGTTTAATGACTTTCCTGTAAGATAACGAAACGAATGTTGAAATATGACTTTTCGAAACGCATTTTGAAAATTCTCAATGATCTAGCATAAATCTGTTGCACTTTTCCCTTTTTCTTGCGAGGATCGCTGAGTAGTTTCGTTCGATGATCTTTCTATGAGATAATGAAACGAATGTTCAAACGTTGTTTTCCAAATGACTCGTGATTATTTCCGATAATCTACCGAGTTGCATTTATGACGCATAAATCTGTTGCTTTTTTTCGTTTTTCTTGCGAGAATCGCTGAGTAGCTTCGTTTAACGATTCTCCTGTGAGATAATGAAACGAATGTTCAAATATTTGAACGATAATTGGCGCGTGTTTTTATGTGCCCGAGGTGTGCGTACGTGTGTGCGTGTGTGTCTATGATACATTTAACCTCGCATTTCGACTGGTTTAATTAAATTTGCCGGTGCAAGCGCGGCATGAAAGTGGCTGAAAAAAGCAAATTGTTAATATATTTCTAATTTGAAAAAAGCATAATAACGTTATTTTGCGAATTTAATATCATCCTATCAATCCGAAATTGGAAAAAAAAAATATGGAACGGACAACGTATTTTTCGATACACGTGCAATTTTCCAATATTTATATTTACGCGGGCCAATTGCAAATTTCATTTCGATTAAAATAAATTCGAATTTCTAGAAAGGACGCGGTGCGATAGAAAAATCCTTAAAGGAGAAGGAGCAAGATTTTTTCTTTCATCGAAAAAAAAAAAAAGAAAACGAAATTGGATTCAAAGCGAAAACGAAAAATAATTACCTTCCATTTGCCTTTCATTCGTGTAATGATAAAACCGATTAAACGAAAATGTCTGTGAAAAATTCGCGTTATGTAAACACACGGCAAATTTGATCCCACATACTGCTTTATTATTACAAGTATGATTTACAAGTTTAACAGAACTTTTCCTCTCTCTCTCTCTCTTTCTCCGTAATTTGAAATACTACAATCGATCGCAGTAACGAAGTAACGCGCGCATCGCGACGGAGCGTTCTCCAGAGGCGCAAACGTAGAATTCCTTCGAAACGATGAATTCCGCCATCGAGATCCGTAAATCGAGACCCGGGCCTCGCGTAAACGTTAATGATGCATTGACTCAGCGGCGAGGGTCGATATTAAAGTGATTCACGGTGTTCTAACGGTTAGCCGCGTTGAATAACGAGGACTATATCGGCGCGACGCAAAGCGATCGATGTTCCTACGTGACTCGTACCTTCTCGCGGCTCCTTCTCTCGAAATCGAGTTAGCATCACAACTGCGGATCGATGCGGAGCATTTTAACACGATTAAAAACCGTTGGCCGGTTCAACGACCCGAAGTTATTCGTTTCGTTAATTAGCGAGGATCAACGGTTCGTTTGACCACAGAAGGCGAAGGAAGGGTATTTGCGAGTCTTCGCTCGCCCCTCTCGGACGAAGCTTGCCTCGGTTAATACCTCGAAACGGCTCAATCGGCTTCCACCGGGAAGATTATTTACTCGTTAAGAGAGAGAGAGAGAGAGAGAGAGAGAGAATGGTTGCTTTATTATCGAGCGCTATCGGCCGGTTGTATCTACGGTATCTCTCGCAATTTCGCTACGTCGTAACCGATCGCTAGCCCGTAGCTTTCATCGTGGCTTTTTATATACCCCCTCTCGCGCAACTTACGCCGTGGCGAAGTAAAAGGCGACGGGGCACACCGTTCGAAAAACTAATTTTTTTACCCCGTGCCGGCTGGTTACCATTAAATTACCGATCCGATCGATGCCGCTCGCGCCGGGCCGGCCATCCCACCGGCGGACACATCCCACGCCGGAAAGGGAAAGAGCTCGCGGTGAGTTAACGCGGTTATCGTACGTTTCTGCGCCAGCTTTCGCTGAAATTTCATTTCGACCGGTATCGTTTGGCAAACGCGTTCGGATCTGATTTAACTGGCTATCTCGAACGAGGCACGGCCTGGATCGCGCGCGCTTTACGGGGAAACGTTTCGTTTTCGACGGGGGGAGGGAGGAAAAATTGTGCTCGCCCCGAACGAAACCGAACGTGAGCCGAATACCGTCAACTCGGTGGCTCCGTTCCTGCCGAATTTTCCGAATTTTCCAAATTTTCCCTTACGACGTACCTACGCGTTCGACGTACAACGATATCGGAGGCGAGCAAGCTTCTGGCGAAACAAGCCTTACCTCTCGTTCGTCGCGTGTTTCGCGTTTGTTCGCGCGCTCTCTCTCTCTCTCTCTCTCTCTCTCTCTCTCTCTTCGAGAACGAAGAAACGACGAACAAACAGGAAGAGGAGGACACACGTAAGAGTGAAAAAAGGAGGGGCGGAGGAGTTCATCCGGCGCAGCCGAGCGGAAAATAGCTAATATCCTAAGACATGAGCGACATCGTGCCGGAGGATGAGCCTCGGCCCCGGGTATAGTATCTGTGTATTTTGGAGAACGGGACGACTCTCTTTGCTATTTATTCCGAAAGGCAGAGGCCGAAATTCGCCGGCAACGGGGAAACAACTTCGTCCCGCTCGGTGCGCTTCCGGCGGACGTTTCCATTGGATTCCACGGTGAAACTCAAGATCCTTTCCGTCGGCGAAGCACGGAATGACTATTGAAAATTTATGTAACACGCGCGCTGTACACAGGGTGTCCCATACGAAGCTGTCCACGCGATTTTCTCTTCAACTATTCGCTACAGAGGGAAATGTTTCGAACGAGACTTGCGTTGTTTCAAAGGGGACAACAATAGGTTGCCATAAATTTTGGGTAAATGGTCATACCATTTCCAAGATTTCAAGGTGACGTTTGTTTTTTTTAAATAGAACTGTATTTTAAATAGAGCTGACATCGAAATGAATTTAGCGGTCTAGGTAAACGTCATTCAGCTAAGTCGCTGAATTCAGCTGACCATCTAGATAAGATTTATGGCTACTGTAAAATATCCGGAAATTTTCATTGAAAAACATCGTAATACAATGCAAATATTTGAACCAACTCTAATAAGTATGTTTATACACAAAAATATGAATGTATTTTCAAAGTGCGGCAAGGTACGACCACCATTAGGACCACCGTACTCAGGTCCACGCAAAGTTAAACAAAGCCTAGACGACCGAAGATATTTCTTGCAATTCTTAATGGAGAAGAAGAAACTGTTTCAACGAAAAGATTAAAGGTAATCAGAGGTACCAGATATCGGCATCCAACAAATACGAATACAGTACTGTGGGATTGGGAGTTCCGGGAAAGGACCCGGAACTTTCTCTAGTGTCCAACAATCATCGCCTGCGTGTCATCTGTTAGCAGATGATAGCAAAAGTTAGGCCTGGGACCTGGGAAAGTTTCTTCTAGCTTTCCAGGTCCTAGCACTTGAAATATTTTAGGCTATGAATGCACGTGCGTGCGAACGATGAATGTTTCGTGTGATGAGCAAGAGAAGAATCAGACATCGAGTAGCGAGCCGCGAGAGTGGAAAGATAGTGAGCAGTGAGCCTTGAGTGAGTGAAGAGATAGCGAGTTCGGCATAAAGCATATTTTAGACTATAGCTTTAATTTTAACTCTTATTCTCAACAAACAATAAACAATGTCACATTATTTTCAATAAAAATTTCTAAAAATCCCTACAAACCCCCTGGGATTTGTCAACCGAGATTCCTGCAGCACTCAAAACTTATTCAAATAAGTAAAGAGTTATTCGCTCCAAATATTGATTAACAAGCAATAAATTGGAAGGTACGCATATTTTAAAAAAACGCGAGTTTAACAGCGATTGCAGCGAGTTTAACGTTGATTGCAGATGAAGAAAGAAAAAAATATTGTATTTTCAGTTGTTAAGAGTCAACCAAAGATGAAACAACGTCGATCGTGAAATAAATACTCAAAATAACGCGTGTTCAACGCGACGCGATTGTATTATTTTTGTTCAGTGTGTAGCAAATCGAGAGGTGCATACTGCCCCACCGTTTTCAGTGCGAACCATAAATATATAACAATAAATCGGGATGATTTCGGGAGGCATATTCGAAACAATTACGACGCGAAATCTGTTATGTTAAAATGGGACACGATTAATCGAAACGAGCGTGATTCTCAATGCCGGATAAGTGAGAAAATTTCGATCGCGATACACACAAGCGATTTAACCAATTTCCGTCGCGTTTGGAAAATCAGACGTCTGTAAAAATACCGCGTCGATAAATTCCGATTGCCCAAAGACAACGCGTCGAAAATCGATTTGCATCGATGAGCACGACGCGATAAGAACGTTAAACACTGTTATCTCTGCGAGAGACGCGAGTTTCGGGAAGCCGTAATTCAAGTTCTTGTTGCGCGCTGTCCGCCGGGGGATGTTTTTGCAATTGTCAGACGGAGTATATAATCGGGAAACCGGCTGGCAGTCGTTGGTAGTCGAAAGTTTGGAGCAACATGAAGGTGTCAGCGACAGTGCTGGTTTCTTTGGTGTCGTGGCTGGTTGCTTATCCAGCGCTCGTGGACTCTGGCGTGCTGGAAAATATCTGGGTATTTGATTTCAAAAGCGCACAAACGCGCACCTTGATTACACTGCCGCGTTGAATCAAAAGGGCTTGTCTGCAAGTTTCCCTCAAGTCAGGTCTTTAATGCCAAAAAATTGTGCAAAAATTCTTTGCTTATAAAAACAGAAACCTCAGCTGCGTTGAAATTGAAAGTACGTAACAGTTATTTATATTTCGAAGATACGTGGAATGTGTTGGAAATTGTTAAAAGATCTGATCCCGAGAAACTGGTGACTTTTCAGATTCTAGAATAAATGCCGAATGGTCGAACACAATGTTCGTACCAGAAAGTTCCTCACCTTTCTCGTTCTACGAGCAGGTCCTCTTTTCGTTACAATACGTTCTATGCAGGCAAAGTAAGTTACTTGCAGTCTTTTAGCCCTAAACCTTTGTTCGTTTATTGGTTTATTTCTCAAGTTTATTGGCAACCCGGTTCGGTCGTAAACCACCGAAAGCCGAATAACGACGTGCGAAATCTGTTTTCTGCTTTCGAACAATCGCTAACAGATGTCCAAGTACCGAAGACCTTTCTTTCGAAAGATATCTGCCAAACTTTTGCTCAGGCTATTTGAGTCAACACGACAGAAGAGAATTCTGTTCAAAATTTCAAAGAGATATTTTATATATATATATTTATATTAATTCAATTTAGGGAGGAGCAAAAGAAGAGGGACAAAACAAGTCGCGAGGTTTAATAGAAAATTTCAGACTGCTGAAAGGTAAATTTACGCCGCCGCGATTGTTGGAAGGTGCAAGATTCGGGATACCTAGTCCGTCGAGACAGCAGAGCAACGGTAACAAATAAAATAATACGTGAATAAATAACGTTAAACGAGAGTTTCAAAAAACTGACGGCACTCGTGTCTTTCGATTTCGAAGAAGACGATGGAATTTCGACGCCGCCGAGTTTGAGATCGCTCGTCCTCGGCAAAGACAACGCAATCGTCTCGACGATCTCGAACGTGGTCGGAGCGGCCAGGGGATTGATCGGAAGGATCAAGAGCAACTTCCAGCAAGGTGATCCGATTCGTACGTAACGGCGCAAATATTTACACGCGGGAAAACGCGAATTTTTGTACCTCGCAAATGTGTTTGTTTGCCAAATGCTGCTCGCGTGGACTCGTTTATTCGATGCCCGATAAAACGCGTGCATCGGTGAATGCAAAGTTGAAAAAAGGCCGACGAAAACGCGGCAAAGTGAGAACGAGGTCGATGAAAACGTAATTTCTACTTTTTCAGAGTCAGGGCTGCCTTTCCTCGCGCGCTATGGTGGCAAACTAACAGGTAACAAAGCGCGCGTGTGGCCAAAGTGGCGACATTGAAAAAGTTCGCTCTTAAAGAGACGAACGAATAAAGAGAAAGCTATTACTTTTTAAAGGGGTCGTTCCGGGCTTGGACAAAAGTGATTCTGCCCGGCTGAAACGGTATGAATCAAGCGGCAACGACGTCTCTCGGGCACCGATAGGGATTGAGAGGGCCAGCAGGAACGCGGTGATAGAGGGCCGCGCGGACGGTTATCGGGAATCGGCAGAAGGCGGCGAAAAACGCGCGATTCACTCAGCCGGTTCTCGAGCGTCGACGGTGGAAAACATCGTCGATGGAAAAACAGGTGCCGGCCGGGGAAAACAGTCGGCAGCGTCTCGGGTATCGGCGGGAAAGATCGAAGAAAAATCAGCTGGCGCAAAAAGACAGAGTCATTCGGAGAAAAAGTCGTCAACCAGCGGGAGACGGGAGAGAGTTCCCGAGAATCGGGGAATTTCGTCGAAAAAGCAGCTGCCGGCGAGTGAAGCGATCGACGATCGAACAAAAGAGTAAACGTATTAGAGAACAATCTGGAGTGAGAGGGAAGAAACTCGATCGCTAAATTTTCTTTAGAGAAAAGAAATTGTCCAACAGCAAGAAGAAGAAGAAAAAGTAACCGGATGATAAAAATTAATCGCGAAACATCGTTAAAAAAATGAAACAAAGATGATTGGAAACTGTGTGGAAAAGTTGCTGAAGAATCGAGCGAGAGCGGCGAAAACGTGTAACGATCGATCTGCTCTTAACACTACGGCGACGATCTTTACGGACCATTTCGAGACATTGGCAGAAATCGGTGAATAAGCAAGTAATGAAAAGAAGAAGAAGGACGGAAATTTTCATGCGAGAAGCTAGAACAAGATGGTCGCTGGAGTATCTGTGATGAGTCGACCGAACGTGTCGTGCAAAACACAACGTTCAGGAGAAAATAGTTTTGAAGTATCAATCGGTGGGAGCGAGAGAGTGGAAGGAGAGTTTCTCGCGTATTTAACTGCGATCGATGAGTAAGCGATTGTGAATAGTATCAACATTGCGATAAAACGATCGTGAAGGATCTCATAGTGCGTCAAGTAGGCGCTAAGGAACACTAACTACGGGTATTCAGACACACGGATAATTACAGAATCCGCTTGCAAATATCCAAACGTCGACGTTTGAACTATTAACAAATGCGTCTGTAGTCATCGTTATTAATGGACTGTATGAACGGACAAATTACATACTTTACTTCTTGGTTTGGGCAACTTTGGGTTTATTTTTCGCTCCGCTTAATCGGGACCCCACACCAAACGTGTACACATTAATCGAATCATTTTCCGAGTTTGTCAATCCATTTTGAAATAGAATCTTCTTTGAATTTCCTGGTAACAGTTTGACAAGGGTCTTTTATTTCAAACAAACTTTAACTTTTCAAACTTGGTTTAACCTAATTTTTCAAATCTAACCTTAAATTTTTGAGAAATCAACAGTTATACCTACAGCTGATCTTTTCTGAATTGCAATAGATCGAAGAAAAATTTTTCATTACACTAATTTCTTATCTTATAAATATTCCACCGTTGAATGGAAAATATAGAAAAAGCTCGTTTCGATGACTAAATTGTATTGTGTATTTTTAATATGTGATACTCATAATAAAAGGGTTAATCACGTATGTTTTCATATTTCAACAAAAAACAATATATATATATGCAATGATTAAGTTAAAATTTCTAAAACTTTCAAACTCGCCACTCCAGATGGAAAAAAACTCGTTCCTCTATGGAACATTCATATTTCTTGGACAGCGATTATTAGCAAATACGAAAGGAATCAAAATATTTGGACTACGTTGAACCGCGGAGTCTCTCGGTCTCAACCGGTCTCTTTGTGTTTATCGAGGCACTGCGAGTGTGAAAACGCGGTACTGTTACCGGCTGCAATTGCGGATGATCTATATTGGATGTGAACGTTGCGCAGCATGTAGGAAGTCCAATTACGCGTCTCCGGATATAAATCATCGGAAATATGAGGCCCACTGACGCAACCCGTCCATTGATGCATTGTTGCCATTGTGAGAAAGTAGCGGTTGCATTCTTTGAAAAAGAAAAAAAAAAAATGCACGCCTTTAAAATGTCAACCTGTAATGCGAGATACATTGCGCAATGTCCAGAATCCTTTCTCTCCCTCGAGAGAGGGAGGGAGAGACACAGATTCCGCCGGGGAAAAATATCGTTCTTACGCGTATATAGAGCTAAATAAAATAAAATAAAAACGGCGCGTTTAAAATATATCGTTTTCGCGGATTGAAATTTGAGACGAGAGCAGCCTTCAACGCTGCGTAAGGTACAACGCGCTCGAAACGCGTTTCAATTTCGTACGTTCTGAAACGTTCGGTTTATTAATCACGCATTGACCTTTGTGAGAGGTTTGTGTGCAGACAATGGACTAGCGAGGCTGGTGGAACGCTTCGGAGCTTGCTTCCTGTTGACCGACGTTGGCAGAACAAACCCAACGTACAATTGATCTCGAAAGAACGTTACAAACATCCGAGAAAATGACATTAACTGGTTTATCCGAGTTTAACATGGGTCAGGTAGAAAGTCCCGCAGTTGCAACAGACAGGGCGCGCTTTCTTGAAACGTTAATCTCGTTCGAAGCACCGGCGGAGAGTCGGAACAATAACCTTGCCGCGGAACACAATTCGATTCGAACTGTTATAACAAGCGGAGTGCAAGACCTTCCGCGTTACCGTGGATTTCGTCGAAACCCCTCGCACACTGGTAGACTGGTAGATTTTTAAAGAACTTACAGCTACAGAAGAAGTTGAAGCTAAATCGAGCTAAATACCAGCAGCGGCTCGACGCAGGCAGCTTTTGTCTGGCGTCGATTGGCGTCGAAGTCGCGGTTCATCTGGCGATTCATCTCTCGGTGGGCCAACGCCCGGTCCAGCGCGGCGTCGCTCGCAAATTACAGACTTTGTTAGAATCCCCTTTGTTATCTCGATACCGTCATCTCCTCCCCCGGGAATTATAAAAACAATTCGGATTTATACCTCGCGGCTTATCACGCGCGGAGAAAGTTATCCCGTGCGCGCGAGCCTTGCTCGGCACGTCGCGCGGACAGCGGCCGATAAATCTCTCGCGAGGAAAAGGTCTCGTTTCCAGTAAAGATCACGGACGTTCGATAAAAACTCATTGTACTTGCTCGGCCAGAGTGAGCTTCGAAGCAACTCGAACGAAAGGAGAGGGGTAATATATATGCGTTTCGAGCCACAAACTGGGTTAATCTGGCGGGAGACGGAGAAGAGAGAATTCAAAGAAAGACTGGTTAAACGTTAAAATAGTAATTAATTCTATGTTTACTGTTGGCTTAGAGGCGCTTTTAAAATTTCGAAGTTGGCGCTTAACGCCCTTCGGTCCACTGAAACGCCTACACTTACATTTAATGAAACAAAAATATTATTATATTAATATATTAATTTTACAAAAATACAGCTCAAGTAGAACATGATTGTATGCGTGATTGCGGAAAGGATGATCGGGCTCTCTGCCGAACGAAACGGACTATAATTCACGGTGAGCCGTGATTTCCGATCGACTGTTCGTCTGAGCACGCGGGGGACGCGGCGCGTAAGGAACGTGCGAAGGAATGCGTGCATCGCGGCAGCAAATTTCGCCAGACGAAACGCCGCGATGTTCCGCGGTAACCACGTTGCAGAGGCTCTACCTGCGACGCAGAGAACGAAGGAGGATAGAGGATAGGAGAGTAGCGCGAGATGAGACGCGTACGCTCGAATTAATAAACCTTTCATAACGGGGCGAACGTTACCGTATAACTGGCCGCGCGTACACGAGGCCCCGTCGCGTTACGCAAAAATACAGCCGCCGGCGAAATTTACGCGCGTCGCGCGGCATAAACTGGCCGGTGACCGCGTGTCTTCTTCCCCTCTCGGAGAGAGAATCGTGAACGAGAGAGCGCGCGCTTCCTCGCGTACAAAGGGGCGCTTCCTCGTTACCAAATGGAGATCGAAGCTCTCCGCTCTCTCTCTCTCTCTCTCTCTTTCTCTCTATGCGATGGCCGTGCGATGCGCGCTCGCCGATCGAGAATCGAGAATCGTGGCCGGCCGACACACACTGGCAGATTTATACCGGTGCGAGCGCATTATCGCCTTGTTAATATGCAAGCCGGCGAGTGTACGAGAGACAGAGCGAGGTCGCGGCAAGCAGAAGGGTAGAGGGGGAGCGAGAGAAGGGGGGGGGAGGTAGAGCTAGAGAAAGAGACAGGCCGGAGCCCCGGCGTACTTTAGTAATTTATTTAGCTGCCGTGCCGTAATCCGAGATATTCATCCGGGTAATGGGTAATCGTAGACGCACTCGCAACCGTGGCTCGGAATCGTGGCAATTATAACTGTATGTACACCGACGCTCGGCGATACACTCGGCGAGAGCACGCGAGCGCGCCAAATCTAACGATTCTCGGCGATATTTGTGTCGCCGATGGTGAAGAATACTTCTTACTTCGAAAGAAATATATCGATCAGCTGATCAGTTTGTGTCAGGGAACACGAGGTATTTCCGACTTAACGCGATGATGGAAAACTCAATTGTTTCGCTGTAGCGAACGTGAGTTGATTCGTTACAGAAAAGTGCTCTCTAATACTTTAAGAGAGTTGTAACGTGTACTTGTAGTGTCCTTTCGTTGCTCAACTGAACGGACTTTATTGAACATTGGACGTTTCATACAGAGCGTTCGCAGAAGTTAGGTAGATAAATGGACGATTTACAATACATTCGCTCACACGGTCGCTCCGTGTGTTAAACGCTGGATGAAAAATGAGAAAGACGATGATTCGTACAACCGAGCGTTCGCCGTCTCGCCGGTAGTTGGCGTAAGCCGGCCGAGATTTATACCGGGTAATCCAGCGAGCCGTTTCGAGCAATGGAACAGCAAAACAAACACATCCCGGCGACTCGAGATGAAAATTTTAGATGCCACGGGAAAGCCGATGAAACGATCGCGTTTCTACGGAATTTCTTACGCGGCGAAACGGAGATCCGAGGAGAAAGGACAGTCGCTCGCGGAATGACGGAAGAAGCAACGGAATTTTTAATAGACGTACCATGTTGACTGGCTCGGTCTGTTCCTTCTCTCCTCGTCGTTCGATCAATTTCTTGATCGACGTCAAACGGAACGTAGAGTTACCGTAGGGTGAGCGAGGGTTAGAAAAAAAGTGAGGGAAAGGTCGCCTTATCGAAACACGTGGGAACCATTGATCCAGCTAAGTAATACGTACATACGGGCAAAGTTGAAAACATTGTCGAGGGACCAGGAGGTAGGAAGGAAAGAAGAAGGAAGGAGGAAGGAGGAAGGAGGAAGAAGACGACCCACGCGCCTCAATAACGATCACGATGCCGGTCGCGGCACTAGCCCGAAGCGGCCAACCGCAAGACAATGGCCGTAAATACTGGACACGAGATGCTCGTCATCGTACAGGGAAGCGAGGCATAATTCACAATGGGGTATATCTCTTTAAATCGCGCGAAAGCGTAAAAGCTCGTCGCGCGAACGTTCGCCTAGCGAGGCCGTGCGCGAGGCTGCACCGGCTGTGATATATTATCGCGGCTGAACTTTGCACGTTCCACCGGCTACGATCGAACGTGACTTCTCCGCGAGCGATCGAACGCCGCGCCGTTTCACGCGGACAGACGCGCGCCATCGCCATCAGCATCGCCATCGCCATCGCCATCGCCATCGCCGATACCGCGACAGAAAAAGCCAGCCTTTAGCTGGCAAGGTAAAGGTTGATCGATTAACCCTCTGCCTAGTTAACGTCAGCTTCTTCGTCTTCTTTCCAGGAACGTCAAAATTTACGCGAACCTTTCGCGCATCCTCTACTCTGTCGTGACACGTCTTTAAAAACAGATCCTTGCGTTTAGGAACTTTCAGAGAGGATTTTCAACATCTCGTGTCGCTGGAATGACGATTATACTCGTCAAATAATTATACTCATAGAGTATGTGCAGCTGTTGTAAAATTGAATTAATCACGAGGAAATAAAACACTGGTCTTTTTTTTAATTAATATTAGTCAACTAGACTAGTCCAAAATGCCCGAAATTTACAAATGCGTTTTACTTTTCACGAAAAGTTTTATTTCAAGTCGCAATTGAAAAATTGCCACTTCTTCGCGACTAAGAGATTAATTGAACGACGATAATGCCTCGTTTCTGTCTCGGATAATCCCGAGGCGCAACAGAAACGATAGAATCTCGTTTCGCGCGATCGAACGTGTCGCAACGCGTGCAGCGGTTGTATAGGAATCGGCGTATCGTATTTCGCGTAGAAATTTCTAAAGCATCGGATAGGTAAATGGTACAACGATATATATAATGAAACAGGCGGCGAAATAACGCGTTTAACGCGCCGCAGCTATTGACACGGCTATTAATTTAGGAGCGACAAAGGACGCGGAGAAAGTGCCGGGTTTGTTGCAACTAATGAACTGCGCGTCAAATCGCGATTCCACATCGGCGCTCGTGGCATTGTTTTTACGGTACGTTCGAATAACGGCGCGACGCGTTCGAAGCGAACGAGCGGACGAGCGAGCGAAGTTTCCTGCGGAATGGAAAACAGATAGCCGGCGAGTTCAATAGCTTCAGCGAACGCGACTTTCGACACAATGTCGGCATTCAAGCCGGCCGACGACGACGCTTGTTCCTCGGTCGGCCAACGTCGATTCACATTTCGCGTCGTCTCGTCTCATCTCGTCTCGTCTCGTCTCGTCCCGTCGTTTCGTCGTTTTCAACATGATAATCGTTTCCCGCCGAAACGTACGTTCGCCTGTCACCGTCCGCCAAATGAACACGTTCTTTCAAGCCGGTCTGAATCGGCGAGCGCTCCCCGCTTGAAAACCCGCGCCGCGCAAAAACGCAGTCATTTAATCAAAACCACCCGCGCTCCTCTGCGTGAATAACGCGCCATCCCTCTCTCGCGCTATCTCGTCGCCGCTCTCTATTTTTGTTGTCGTTTCTCTCCGTTTTCTCTCGACGTGTCTCGCCGTAACGCTATTGCAACGCTACCACCGACGTAACTGAACTCAGTCAACGGTGTTCGGTCGGATTTTCGTATACAGCGAGCTCCCTCGTTGACGAGATGCGTCGCGGTTCAGAGACGTCTAATTAATCGAGATGATAAACGCATCCGATTCTGGCGGAGCCGCGGCGATCAGTCACCGGGATCGGGCTCTGGACAAAGATGCGATTTCCGTTAGCCGCGTCGTCATTAAAACGCCGCCTGCCTGCCACCGCTCGACAATAAGTCGAAGCTTAAGAAGACATCAAGCGGTATCCGCGGCTATCGCCTCGTACGTCATCCACCTTCCGACTCATTCGTCATTCCCCGCGGGCGTAGCGGAGACAAACGGCGCCGTCGGTTCGATTAAAACTGACGACCACTCGTACAGGCTATCGACGTGCGAAACAAACTCTAACAACTTTTTCAGAATTACAACACACAAGTATACAGATTTTGCTTTGCACGTTCGGCGAGAAAAATTTGAACACGACGAATTGTTTCGTAGTGCAAGAATCAAGATTCCGATTTATCCGTAATTTGCGTTTGAATGTGTAGCTTTCATAAACGACTGTTCAAGAAAATGTACAATATTTGAGATTTATTTGAGAAGAGAAAAACCATAAAAAAATTATTAAAAATGTGTTTTTTAAACATATAAATTTGTTGTTAAAAATTATTAATTTCGTCAATTTATACAAAAACTGTATCTTTAGTAATTTCCGTGATATTTGACAAAATATCTCCAACTTTGAGCTTAACTTGATCCCCTAGTTTTTATAGATTCGGACTTTAAGAATCCTTTATCGTACAATTTGATTATTTGTAAAGACCCAAATCCGCGAACATTGAAGCAGTTCCTAGCATGTACTCGTCGTTGGACGATGTTTGACGATTGGATTTCCGTGGACAGACCGGGTTCGTTTGACAGGATTTAAAAATGTTTGGACAATCGTAAAGCATAGAAAGACACGTGTCTTTGCCTGTCTCTACCTCTGTCGCTGAACGTCTCGTCGTGTCCAGGCAATAATCGCTAGTAATGGAGATTGGATACACTATTGACTGCGAGTGAAGGGATATTTCTTTTCAGAGAAATGGCGTACATGCTCTTGTTAAACGCACTGTAAGTACTCGCGAAATAAACGCGGTCGTTTTCTGAGAAAATATTCGGATCGAAAAGTGGCGTTACAAGGTGGAATCGATCGTCAAAGAGCGTCGAACGTGAAAGTGTGTTTAATAAAAAGAGTCGTTTGAACGGTTGCCAGTTGATGCTTTTAGTCGACGAATATCAACAGCGAAAATACCGCGACAGTTGAGAAATATCGAAAGAGCCGGTAGGTAAAAGCTTTCTGCAAACTTTATTTCCACGGTTTTTCTCACGATCTGCGCGATGCAGGAAAGTCGGGACAAACTGACCAAAGTTAACTTTTCTGCCCGTTCGTTTGTTTGCGGATAAACTGTCAGGTGTCGCGTCGTTTTCCCGATCACGGCTACGGCACAGCTAAATTTTGCAATAATTTAAAGACCAGCCACGGAACAAACGCGACTGAGCGAGAATTACACGAGAGCAGATCGAACTTTATTAAACCTCGACACACGTTAAGAGAGGACATTTGGCAGCTTTCGCGTCGAAAATCACGCGTGGAAAACTGGAAAACTGTGACAGGATGCAGAGAAAGAGAGAGAGAGAGAGAACAAATATGTTGCAATTTACGTCAAAAAAAAAAGAGAGAAAAGGAGAAAGAGCGGAACAAATCGGTAAAAAATGAAGCGGAAAAGACGTTGATTGTAAATGAAAAGAATCACGATGAGCGATCCGAATTGAAGATTTCCCCCCGATGAAATGCGATTTTGCAATATCCATTCATAATTCATCTCTCTCTTTCTCTCTCTCTCTCTCTCTCGCGACGTGTATCGCCGACAAAGAAAATATATCGACGCGTAAAGTACTGGTTGAACGATTATCGTGCATTATAAATATCGCCAATCAAACCGGGCGAAACGACCGGGTGAAAAGATCGAGAGTCGGTGGAAAACTTGTATGATCGACGTGCATTCGTCGCGATGAATGATTCAACGGGATGGTCGAGGAGGGTCTAGGAGGGAGCTATCACCGATTCAGACGCGCTAACGTCTGTGAAAGACTAACGACTATCTGAGAATAAGCAGCTGCCGCGTAATGTGTTTCGTTTGTACGATGGGCTGTTTGACACTCGCCAATCGAGTGTGTTTTCAACGTCCGATCGCTATTCATCCGACGGCTAACGATACGAAGTATCGTCGTAATGATAACCTTCTGAGAAAAGATCTGCGGTAAAACGATACGTAAATTTACACTTGGCATTTTTCTCGTAGACAATTCTATGGAATTGATTCCTTTTCCCCTCGTCTTCGTATCTTGTTCGGAATGGTTAGGAACCGAGGATTACGAGGCAACACTGAAAATGACCGTGTATTATCCAAGTTGAGATGCTAAGGAACTGTAAATGACACAAGAAAGATTTTATATGGTTCAACCTATGAAACAGGATTGCGCCCGAGTTTCGAAACTAAATAGTCGTAACTCGTCGCATTCAGCTCCTCTTCGAAGAGCTCATAGTGCTCGTGTTTCTGATTTTATCACTGAAAGTGATTATAGAATCGGGTCTCTTCAGGTGCAACGCTAATGCAACGAAAATTAGCGGTTGGTTGATTTGGATCACGTGATTCGTGAGGGGGCGTGGCGTACATGACCTCGAGTAGGTGTGGCGTTGTCTGATACGATTCAAATGTTTGCGTATCAATAAAATTTTATGGCAAAAAGGTCATCTTCGTTTTCTAGTCAGAACAGTTGCTTCTGGGCCTTTCAGTGAGACGAATCGTACTGGGGTACAAATCGTGCAGTTTTTTCGTATAGATTAGGTTAGGTCTCCAATCGCCACATTTCTTCGTTTAATAGTTCTCGGATGGATCTTTTGATGGTTGTTTCGAATCAAGTTTGTAACGAAGACATTAGATAAAAATGATAACACTGAGGAAGAAATTATGTCACGATAACGCGAGAGATTCGCAAGTGAACAAACTGTAAACGACCAGTTCATAAATTATAAATCTTTTTACAGTTTATAAATTATAAAGTTTATAAAATCGACAGATTTACGAGTTTATAAATTACAGTCAAGATGTAGAGGAAGCTGTTGTCGATCGGAAAAAAGAATCCCGAGGAGACACGTGTAAAAGATAATCTTTCGTGTAAACGCTCGTATTCGCGCGCATAAGAGAGAGCGCAAGACAATCGTACCCATAAATTACACGCTCATTGTGCAATTTATCGGTGTTCGCCGATTCGATCTGTTATCGTCGCGATCTAAGTCGCGGTACTCCGTAAAAACGGGAAAAGAGGTTTCACTCGGCGAAAAATCAAAGTCGGGGCGTTACCAGGCCGTGAAGAAAATATCCGCTGCGTGCGCGGTGCACGCACGTGCGCGTTTATTGTTTCCGTTGCGGCGCGGCGGACAGTCATTAGGTGGGTTGCGGCCTCGACTCGGTCCCCCGCGCACGGCGAATCGCTCGTACGGCCGTTTTAATACTCTCCGCCGGTAAACTGGGAATTTCTACTGCGGGCCGGCGTGGCTAACGGTAAATTGACAGCGAGCTGCGTCCATCCAACGCCGAAACTCTCTCCTTCTCTCTTTCTCCTCGTGTCCCGGAACACCGCGCAACGCGAGAGATTTTCAGCCGAAATACACCGCACCGCACATGCGGCACCCTGTTCCGCTCGAACAATGCCAGGCCACCGCTTACCACCCAGGAGTAATTTCGCCGGCTCGTAAAAACTTTTTTTACGATACTTTAATCGCCCGCTTTCGCCGCTCTCCGTCAGCGATAAAGACGACGACCACCGGTTTCCAACCGTGGCCGACGACGCGATCCACCAGCCTCCACTGCTGCCACGGTTTCTTTCGCCGACAAGTGTAACGTGATCCACGATGAAACGTACGTTTTAACACGTTCGCTGCGTCGCAAATATCGTGAATGTTCACCGAGAGCGACTAGTTTAAGTAGAAATTGATACAAAGCATCAGACGTGCACACTTTGTAGGATTTGGAGAATAGTTATTTATTTATGAGTGACAAATAAACAGATTGTCGCAAAACACAAAATATTGGATGTATTATTATATTACAACAATAATAATATAACAGTATTTTATAAATAACTCAAATTTACCTATTTTATATTCTAAACGTTGAATAAAAGTCCGCACTCGTTGCCTATAACTGCACAACTGTTTACAATTTACAGACTTGCTATCGCGGAACATAATTATTTACGACGTGGATCCGCGTCAAGCCGCTCTTCACGAAAATCACGATTGACGCGATCCACGTCAACCGCAGCGAACGTGTTCAAGCCGTAAAGACCATACCGTTTCCTACGGAAGGTAGGAACTCGTCTTCCCGTATGCTGAAAATTTCGAACCGTTGAATGGAACGAAGCGAGAGAAGCAACGAACCAAGCGTCTTGGAGATTGCCCGGGAGTGTAACTTTCGAGAACGACTTTCGTCTTGGTTCGATCGTTCGAGTGATTAGCGACGTCTCCAGTCGCTTCGATTATTACACCGTGCGTGACGGAGTAACGAGCAAACGCTCCCGGTCGATAAAGTTTCTCTTACTCGCAACGTCAGAGTAACAAATAATACACGTCGCGCACGACATGTTAAATTCTTAATAACCGCTTGTCCGATCTTGCGAGCTCTTCTGTCGTAAAAGGATTAAGCGCGCGTATGCCTGTAAGTCCACGTAAGGAGGAAGCAGCGATCTCGATCTAATTTATTCCCTGTCGTCCGGTTGCAGCCCATTCGTCAGATTCACCGCGGAAGAACGACAAACATCTCGGTTGATTAAACGTTAACCCGTTTCGGCCAATATCCGTGTACCTTTGCGCGAGGAGAGAGAGAGAGAGAGAGAGAAAGAAAGAGAAAAAGGGGGAAACCGCGTGACACCGTGTACCGGTCTTCAAACTGGTAGGGCATGAGCCGAGTGGTCGGAGTGGTTGAAGCAGCTGGAGTCGAAGGGCGGAGAGAGACGAAGGGGTCCTCGAATCGTTTCGTTTATCTCGAGCAACGTCGTTCCGCGATGAATAAACAGCAGCGGAGGTTCTTCGAAACAATTTAATCTACATAAACTAACAGCTACCTGTCTGGCGCGGTCGCCCGACGGGGAGATTTGAAGCAGCGGAGCACCGGCTGCAGCCTGTCCCGGACTTGCGTGTATGTACGCTCAAGGCGGCACGACAGCCACGACATTCGGGACTCGAAACTCCTCGCGAGGAAGAATCGGAAAGCGAACGGAGACGTTGGAAATTGCTCGAGCGAGCAAGAGGTCTCTCGAGAAGGGCAGAGTGTTTCTGAAATCTACGGGGCCACAAACAAGAGATAAAGCTGGCCTGGCACTTGGTATCTCGGGTCTGGCCGATCTGGAGGTAATCGCACGCGTCACGTATCTTCCTACCTACTTTGACTAAAGTTCGAACTTGGGCTATTGATTTATTATAACGTATCGTATTATGACGTTTATTTACGTCACAAGGGGCAACAACAAGTCACGCGCGACGTATTAAAACACATATATATATACGCGAGGAGGAGTCGAACGGTGGGCCACTGGGGGGCCTGTGCGCGATCTTCCGGATTGTTATTCGGCTGTGAATACGACGAAGCAAACGAGAGAACCGCCGGGGGCGCACTTTCCAACCGGCTAATTGAAATAACAAGTGCAAACGAACGATTTCCACGGGGGTATTAATCTTCTAGCGCGATTAATTAGGGGCGGAGCGTAAAGCTCTTTGATAATGAAAACGTCGAAGCTCGTTAGCAGTGTTCGACGGTCATTAGTCACGCGTATTTCTCGCGCGGGGACGATAGCCGCAAAACGAAACGAATTTAAATGATAAAAATTACGGCAAAGCCCGGCCCGACGGTGGAAACCGTCGCCGCGCCGCTGTCCCGGCTCGATTATTGATCACCCTTCGTTAACGGATTCATTAAAATCTGGCGGACATATATTCTCGATATAGGCTCGATTTATTCTCTCGATTAAGCATACTGCCCTCGATTAAGCATACTACCCTCGATCGTTGAAGAGTGCCCGCGAACGAGAGTTCCTAATTCCTGGGGTGAGAGGTCCCACGGCTATCAAATCTGTCAGACACTCGCTGGCACTCGATAGTTTCAACGTCGATCGCTAGCGAATAACATTTCCAAACGACATCGACATTTTTCTCTGATAATCTTGGCATAGTCTAGTCTGTGTTTCCTTTTGACATTCTTTCGACTGCCTTCGAAAATATGTTTGCAAGATCAAAACTCAGAAGCACCCGATCGTAGATCGAGACTGTTGTGCTTGCAACATCAGTATCTTCTAGAAACGGTCGCTATCGATGCTTTAATTTCACTGTTTTTTGATGACCTACAACTCGTACTTTGAATTCTTATTGTGATTCTTGAAAATTTTCACCAAGTGAACGTCGAAGCAAAATCTCCATCAAAGTAGTCTCGCTAAACAATTACCAATTGTACCACGCCGCCATTAGATAAGACCAGTCTGCAGTCCACTGTTGTAAAATTAAATCTCATTTCGAAATATCCGCAAAGTCAAACTCGACCGTATAAGCGGTACAACCGCGAGTACGACAGTATCCTATCGATTGATCGATCCTCGCGTTTTATCGTGGCCACGAGTAGTAACGTTGTCGGGTCGACGAGGGAACAAAGGCGTTGAAGTTATCTTCCCGATCCGTGTCAACTTGTCTCGGCACGCCGCGATCCGCGCCGAAAACGTCCGAACTCATCATAATCCGACGGAAATCGTTCTCGGCATACGCTGACCCGTCGCAACCGGTTTTGGTCCGCATGTAACCGCCCTAACCTACGTATCTCGACCCGTGTCCAGATTCGTGGCTCGTTCGACTCGTTTAAATCTTCCCGGGCAGGGCTCGCCTCGTTCGCGTCACTCTGTTTGGATCTGTTTGCTCTCGCCACTCGGATTGGCCCGGACGAGACCTTCTTTTACGTCTCGGATCGTTCGTACCTGAAATAACACTCGTCCGTATCAATGATCTTTATCTTGACTTTGCTCGTTCGATAAAAAAGAAAGAAAGAAAAAAAAAACACCGCATTTTCGTGAAATTTTCATACAACGTGAAACGCGAATGCAAAACAAATTTACAAATCGTTGGAAATCGGCCCGTGTGTTTCATATTAGTAAGCGAATATTTGCGTTAGAACAACAACAACGGCGATATCGACGATGATAAACATACCGATATACGTTTAATGAAACAACCAGCCATCGATCTAGCCCTCGTTTCATTAACGACCGTCGCGTCGTTCCGTTCAATTCATTATTAATAAAAAAAGAAAAAAAAAAGAAAAAACGACGCAAAAATAAATCAGAAAACAGACTCGCGCGAATAAAAGCCTTTGATCCCCTACTTTGATAGCCTGCAGGAATTCATAAAATTTATCTCCCATTCAACTCTCGTCCGGCTAATAAAATTTAATTAAAATTGGATTCGCATCGGGCGAGCCTGCCGGGCGCGATGCCCCTAATAGTTAAGCAAAAGACAAGAATTTCGTTGCGCCGGACGCGCAATAACCGAGTGGCGAGAGAGCGGACGGACAGAGAGAAAGAGAAAAAGAGAGAGAGAGGGAGAGAGAGAGAGAGAGAGAATCACCGTGGAAGGTGATGTACGCGCGGTAGGAGAGGCAGAATACGCGGCGAGAACCGCCCGTTTTTCTCCGTTTCCCGCAGCAAAGGTTCCAGGGTGGCTCGAACAGCCAGCAGGGGTCTTTAATTAGCGGACTATTTAGCTTTTATCTTATCGCCGGCGAGGATCGGATAAGTTACCTGTGGCCACGTGTAGCTTTCTATCTGGATAGCACGTAGCCGACGAGGAGGAAGGAAGAAGATGGGGAGGGCTTCGTTCGTTGGACGACCTTTTAACTCCACCGTTGAGGAATATACGGCTGGGTGAAAGAGGACGACGAAACGGTGGGAAGAGGAACCGAACGGTAGGACGCAACCGCCAGGCACTTACCTTAACAACTCGACAGATTTGTGAAGACCGCCTTGATAAAAACACACAATTACCCGGGACCGTCCCGGCTCGCGCATACACGCGTTGTTCCCCCGTAGCCCGAGCCTTTAAGCATTTTTACCGAGTCATTGCTTTATGCGCGATGGCCGACGTTATTTCGAGTTTCCTGCGGCGCCGTAAAGGTCTCTGCGGCCCCCTCTTTCGACCCCCTCCTCGCGACTTTGAAAAAGAAATCACCGTATTCGTAGGTCGCAACCGGGACCCGTGCGCGCGTTTTTTGCAAAGCAGAATCCGCGCGTCTCGCGAACTCCCCAACGGTCGGTCTCCAATGCGTTGCGTGCGTAACGCGAATAATCGACCTTGCCGGTGAACAACCGGCAACGAAAGAAAAGAAAGATTCACCCAGTGTATCTACATTTCGTGCGTCGTGTCTCTCTTTTCTTTTCTACATTGCGTTAAAAAAAAAAACCCGCGCGTGCAATTGATTACGTTGGCTGGTTGGCGCAGGTTTGATCGTCGATCGCGCGGTAGATAACGAGGCGATCGCCTGAAAATTACCAAAGATTTTTCGCCGGGCAGGCGGTCAAACGATCGGCAATTAGAGTCCGTTTAATGGTTTCTAGGCAGCGAGTGACGCGAGTTTCTGGTGCTGGCGCTCCGCGCGATACCACGTTCGATATACGGTACGAGGTTTTCGCTGCGCGTAAAGACCGTGGAACATGGAAACTCGTTCGTTTCACGCGACTTGTACATGGCTGGTATCCCACGTAATTCGTCGAGCTACGTGCGAGACAAGCTCGCAGGGAATCTGAATGTCGGAGCTGGAAAAAACTGGGACTATATCGAAATAGGGGACTTTAGCCGGAATCCACTCGTTCGTTCGAGTCCTTATCTCGCCGGCGAGAGTAACGAAAGCCGTTCTTTTTCTTCTTTTAACGAGCTTTGTTAACATTGCCCGGCTGTTCTAGCTGTTAGCAGCGAATGATTCTCGATCGGTGTCGAAACTGCCGTAAAATGTTAATGGAGCGTGTCACGCACCACGGAACGATGTGTTCTTGCGTTCGATTCGCGTAATTTGTCGGCGCTCGATCGGCCGAATGGTTATTGACAGCGGGCGACAAATTAAATCACCGTGCGTATCTCGATCGAAGCCATTCAAGATCCGATTAAATACACGGACGATAAGCATTAGATCGGACCACGGGTCTCTCTCTCTCTCTCTCTCTCCCTCTCTCTGGTGGCCACTGAAATTAGACGCAGCGCGCAGTTTTCCATACGACGCAGTATAACGCCAACCATAGGTACACCCGGCAATTTCGTCCGCAATCATAGAGACAAATGAGAATGGCCGAGTGACATTAGCACTGATTACGAACACGATTGCTAATCTATTTATAATTGTACCGGCTGCACCGTGTCCCTAAATGCGATGCCAATTAACCGTTGGAATCGTTTGTGCACGCATCAAGGATAGTCTATAGACACTGGATGCGCCAAACGGTGAAACGTACACCCATTGCCAAAAATTGGTCCGCGTTTACGTGATCGAGTATGCAATTATCAATCGATCGTTTATACGATTGTCAACTCGTGAACTACTACGTACGAGCTGGCACATATAGCGTGTGTACGTTGGCAATTAAGTACCCAGAATCCATCTCTCGTGCTTACTTTCTCTCTCTGTGTATGTATATTCTGATTTCTGTAAAATTAAAATCACCCGATGTTTCAGCTCGTAACGTAAATAGACACGAACGTAGAAAACTGCACGACTTGTACCCCAATACGATTCGTCTCACTGAAAGGAAATGAAGACGACTCTTTTGCCATAAAATTTTATCGATACGCAAACATTTGAATCGATCAGGCGCGATCGCTCAGTACTAGGGAACGCCACTTCTACTCGAAGTCTAGCCCACGCCCCCTTGCGAATCACGTGACCCAAATCAACCAATCGCTAATTTTCGTTGCACCAGCGTTGCACCTGAAGAGGCCCGATTTTCTTTACCTCTGCTAAAAGCACAAATTCAACAACTGGAAACAACTATTGAACTACTGTAGATACACTAAACAGACCAAAGACGATAATTTGCTATCGTTGAGCTAAATAATCACGCGAGTGTTGTCTCTTTCTTTCCCATATAAAGTAACAATACGTTCAAATAATTGTCACGATCATGCTCGTTGAAAATAAAAACTTGACTCGCGCGGATTATCAAACAATCGAACAAAGTAGGAAAATTTCGTTCGCGCGATTAACGCGCAAGAGTTGTGGAAAAAACGAGCGAGCGAAAAATGCGCGTGAAAATGTTTGTTTCAGAAGCAGGGGAAACAAATTTTAATTAAAAGTTTCGGCGCGCCCCTGTCTGTAACCAGTGAAAAACATCATTACGCCACCATGCGTGTACGTGATAAAATATTTTATTAAAAAATTCTTCGGCCGAAAAATTTTTTTGGCGACGCGAAAGCATCAATTTTTTTATCGGTAAAATGCTCGCGATTCGCCTTCTGACATCGAGCGGAATATCGTACAACCGATTTCTCGACGATATTCCAGACTCGAGGACGAAATCCGCGGGCACTCGCGAGCGGGGTAATTAATTCGAGATCGTTTGTTTCTTGCTACGGGAAGTTGGACGAGAGATTTCTCTCTACGAAATTAGCGCAACGCCACTGGCTCGCGTCACCGTAAAAAGAGGATCCGTCCAGAAGAAATTGTAGCGCTCGCAGGCTGCACGTACGTAGTTACCAGGCGAGATTGCAGCCTCGGAAAGTAATTTTCTGAATTCGTCTTTTTCGCTGGAGTTTTGCATAGTTCGAATAACGAGCGGCGATAACGCGAAAAAACGACACGATCATTTCGAACGGAGGTCCGCGAGGCGAAAGGAACGATGAAACGCCATCGTGAACGACACATATAAATGGAGATTACGTTTAACTGGCCAAGAACCGAACTAATTTTGCCATAAACCTTTTTTCCTCTCGACGAAAATTTACGATAATTTCGCGCGTCAGAAGCGAATCAAAGGATAGTCAAAGATCGTTTTTGTCCCACGATCGGCTCGTTCGGCTTTTCAACGTTCGAAGAACGCGCAATCTCGTATTTTTCCACGTATATAGAATCGAGCGTTCCAATTTCGGACGAATTTCACCTGTTTTTCCCTGAAAACGCGCCCCTGTCGTGTGAGCGTACGCGTGATTTCTTTTCAGTTCCTTTTGCCATGTGTTTCGCAAAACAAATTTAATATTTATTGTCGATATTTCGATCAGCTTCGAGCACGACCGTAAAGAAAGAAGTAATTGCAAGATTCGTTAGGGAGGATCGTGTGGATACTGGTCAGGGGGAGAGGGTACACGGCGTCGTTGAATTGTGTGGGAGCCAAGTTGTTAGCTGTGCAACGGGGTTCGCGAATGCCCTTTCAGTCGGGAGGACCGTGGCTCGTGTTGCTCGTGCTTGCAACACGGTAAGAAGTCAGGACTAATAATTTTGATTTAACAGCCACCGGGACGAAATAACTTTGGCCATGACGACTCGTAACAATTAAAACTTGCCGCATTATTCCCCACGTCCTTACCGTCCCGTCTTGAACTGAACCGTAAGGACCACTAACCGTCTTGGCCCTGGCGAACTTTGTATCGTGATTCACGGTTATGGCGACGTTTTCACGGGATTACGACGATACCCGCTCTTCCTCGTTTCGATCGATCGGCACCTCTCTTATTGAATCCCGATACAAACCCACTTTTCCACTCCCGCGCGCGCGTCCAAGCATGCGTTGTTGGCGATTAGGTATACAGAAGTGGGCGAAAGTACTCGCACGTTTGACACTTTAAACCGTTTGAACTTTGTAAAACAAAATAGCGCAACAATCCAGTTGGCCTCACTGTGAAGCGTGAAACCAATTCTTTGAATTCTTTTATTTCTAAAAGTGTTTTCACATCGTGTTGCAAAGTGGAAAAGGCAAGGGTACCTTTGTTGTTGTCGAAAATTGTGAAAGTTTAAACGCCTTTTGAAAAATCTTTTGAAAATTCTTTTCGTGATTAAATTTATTCACTATCATTAATATAATCACGAAGATTGAAGTCTTCCTTTTGCAAGAGCCTCTTGAAAGTTTTTTTTCGCCATTTTATTGAACCTCAAACCATCAAAAAATTCCAACATTTTGCCATTAAACCTTAATGTTCAAAGTTCGGTAAAATAGCGAAAAAAATCATTTTTTTACAGCAAGTTTTAGGAGATCGTCGCAAAGAGGAGACTTCAATCTTCAAGAACACGGTAGATTTAGTTGCGAAAAGAATTTTTTAATGTTTTCAAAAAGTATTTGACTCTTGAAAGGGACAAGGTTAACTGGATTGATATGCGACCTTTTTTTTAATAAAGTTTTATAGTTTGAAAAAAAAATTTTAAAAAGATAACAATAGTTAAAATACAAAGCAAAGTCCAAGAAGCAGCGACAAAGTCACATACACTTCGCAATGAAAATTTTTCAATCGTTATTCACGCACGCTGCGTCAATTAAGAGGATGATTCCGCTTGAAGAAAAATTGACTCGTCACTATCGGCGCTATAATAGCCAGATGTTTGATCCTCGATTTGGAATGCCTGAGTTCGCAGATCGCTGAGATCGTTGGAAGCCAACGATGAATCACAAATTCCGCTGACGCCCGAAGAAATATCCTTTCGCGATGGAATCCTTCCCTTTAAACCACTTGGCATCGACACTTTTGCCGACTCAAAGAAAACAGTAAGTATCCGTTTAATTCATTCGTTCGTTCAACACGAGAACTCGCGTACGCTACGAGCGAGTATTCAATTCACGCAGACAAATGAATCGCGTTAACCTACTCATTGCCCATCGTTTCGAGCAGTGTTCGTCAAAACGCTGCACGGACCAATGACGCTATACAATGACGGTACAATTTTTATCACTGAAAGTGATTTTAGCGGGAGTAACCCAGAAAATTAAGCATTTTCAGGTTCAACGCTAATGCAGCGAAAATTAGCGATTGGTTGATTTGGGTCGCGTGATTCGTGAGGGGGCGTGGCGTAGACCTCGAGTAGGAGTGGCGTTGTCTGGTACTGAGCGACCGCGCCTGTAGTTTGTTTTGTATGGATTCAAATGTTTGCATATCGATAAAATTTTATGTCAAAAGGTCGTCTTCATTTCCTAGTCAGAACAGTTGCTTCTGGGCCTTTCAGTGAGACGAATCGTACTGGGGTACAAGTCGTGCAGTTTTTTGTATTTAATTTCACTGCTTCACTTGCGAGAAAAATAATCAAGTGATCATGTTTTAATCGTTGATTTTACGATACGTTGCGAGGGACTAATTGAAACGACAGAAGAATCTAGACCTGATTTTGTCTTACAAGTATAAGTTTGAACGTGGAAACACATTGCGCGAAAATGAATCGAAGTTTCGGCTCGAAATCAAGTCGAGTTTCGAAATATCCCGGTATTTGAAAATTCGTGTCACCTCAATTTTCTGAAAACTATTTTTTCCGGGACGACTAATAATAAATTCGCGTTGAGCTTCGTGAAAGTTCGGGCACGGCGATATCGCGTTTCATTTGCAGCATACGCAGCGTCGGTAGTTTTATCGCCTGCGCCTTACGCTTTCGCGATAGCAAATACGTTTCGGGTCTCTCCTTTCCTTTCAAAAGCTGCGTGCCTCGTAAACCGGATTTTACTCGAAACACTTATCTCGTCAGCGGTATCGAGCGCGCGGGAACGTCGGACGTTCGCGCGAATTCGTCGTAAATCGCGAGCCAAGACGAGAGCACGCACGGTGTTCAATTAACCTCTTAGCTGCGGCGTCGCTTTCAAAACTGCAAAGTATCAACATTGTGTCGCTAGAGTATACTCGTCCAGTACAGAGTACGCGCAGCTACTGTAAAATTGAATTCAATTCTAAGGAAATAATACTAGCTTTTTTTTTGAAAAATCAATAATTTTATCGTTCAACTTGATTAATATTATTTGCAAAACTTAAACGTTCGTAATTTCCTTGTTAAACAGAAAAATTAAATGAAAACAAAATTTGAAATTTAATTTATTCTTTCAGAATGATTGTTTCATAAAATAAAATACGACATATACTGGCACTTTGGATTACTGATCGAACACCGATATCTAGATTGTTTTTTCGCATATTATTTTTTGAACATCGTGTGGGTTTAGTTTTTGACGATGTGCTTCTGTACCTCGGAAAATGTTTTTTACTGAAGTGTACGGGCTTCGACCAACTGGTATATAATTCAAAGATTTTTTTCAATACACTCCAGCAGGAAATAGATTTTCCATTATTCTTTTCGTATAACAAAAATAACATTTGAAGAATAATTTTTCCAGTATATACACAGAAATTATACAAGGTGATTCACGTAACTTGCACATCTGAAACAACTTTTTAATTACGTGTCTAACGAAAAATTATTTAATACAAAAATTGTATGATTTTAAGGGAGGAAAAATATGGCGTATCAATTTTTTGTGTGTATCGTAAAGTTTCGATTTCCAAGGTTATTTTTGTTCTCTTTAATTGGACCATATATTTTTTTTTCGTCATAAATCTAAAGAATATTAAATTCCAAGTAAAAAGGTATTGATCCACAGTTAACACGCAATGATCGTAGCAAGAAAATATTTAGAAACGATGTGAAAAAGAGTAGTGAAATCTAGTTTCAAAATATTCCAAATATTATGTCTGAAATCTACAAACATGTTTTATTCCTCACAAAAAATTTAATTCAAGTAACAAATTGCAATTATTTTTCTTACACGACGAGTCTATCCTACTCGTCGTTGCACATAAAAATTGCCATTTCTTCGTAACGGGTATACTCGTCATTCACAGTTAAGACGAGTAAAACGTATTTTGTAACGGACGCGTTGCAACGCGTTGTTATCATCGAACAAGCTTCACGCGATGCGAGAAACGCGCGGAATTTGGATAACGCGCGGCTGAAAGTTGCGCGCGATGATCGTTTCCCGATAAATAGTTAAAACTTTAATCGCCGCGCAACGTTACGCCCGATCACGGTGAAATATGGCCGGTTTCGGCTAGTAAAAACGACTATCGCGTTGCACACTCGATGACATGCTCAACGCGTTTATTCGATAAAGTCTTCATTCGTCCGACAGACGTGAATTACCGTGTAAATGTATTTTGCAGCGATATCGTTGCCAGATAAAAAAAAAGTTTATTCCACGGAAAATTATTGCGAAAAATACAAAAGGTGTTAGTGTAATTAGCGTTTTGGATTAAAATCACGTACTTGTTAAAGTCTGCGATTCAGTTTTTTAAGGGCACAGAAAGAAAGAAACAGAGAGAGAGAGAGAGAGAGAGAATCGAGTCTCTGGATTAACTAAACGAAAATATATCGAACGAGCGTTGCGTTGCGCGGAGAATGCCGCGCTCGAACGTTTTCACGAATTTTTACGAGATTTCCTCGCACGGACGCCGTAAGCCTCTTCAGGGTCTTAATGCCCGGAGATAAAGTTCGTCCTAGTCGTTATGAAAGAATTTAACAAACAAGAGGGAACATAGCCGGCACTTAACAACGCAGCTCTACGCGATTAACGGGGGTTGCTCGGGCCAACTGTGCCGAGCACGTGCGAGACAACGCGAAATTACGGCTTTAAACTACGGACGAGCCTGATGAATAAAACAGACATGTCGCGAACTGAAAAGTCTCGCCTAGACTCTCGCATTTCAATGCGGTTGCGCGAACGTCGATATAAACAACGGACGAATTTAATCCCTTTCGCCACAGGATTGTCCGCTTCGGCGGAGCACCGCCATTGAACGCACAACGTCCCATAACAAAAGTGTACACGTTGATCGAATCATTTTTCGAATCCGTCAATTCGTTTTGAAATAGAATTTTTTTTGAATTTCCTGACAATATCTTGACAATGGTCTGGAATGTTTCTTTTTCTCAACAAACTTAAATTTTTCAAAGCAAACTTAACCTAACCTAATTTTTCAGAGACTTGTAGCCGGTCTTTTTCGAACTGCAACAGATTACGAAAGATTTTTTATCACAATAGTTTCTATCTTGTGAATATTCCACTGTCGAATTGAAAATCTCGTCTCCACGGCGAAATTGTATTATGTATTTTATCACTGAAAGCGGAGGTAACCCAGAAAATCAGGCCTCTTCAGGTGCAACGCTAATGCAACGAAAATTAGCGATTGGTTAATTTGGGTCACGTGATTCGCGAGGGGGCGTGGCATAGACCTCGAGTAGGAGTGGCGTTGTCTGATACGATTCAAATGTTTGCATATTAATAAAATTTTATGGCAAAAAGGTCGTCTTCATTTCCTAGTCAAAATAGTTGCTTCTGGGCCTTTCAGTGAGACGAATCGTACTGGGGTACAAGTAGTGCAGTTTTTAATACGTGATTACTCCAACACGTCAATAGATATCCGACGTTCGTGAGATGAAAGGATTAAAAAGAATCGAAACGCGATCGAACCGTAAAGAATTTACTTAAAAGCTCTTGCGAAACCGAATCGTAAGATTTTCCAAGAGAAACTTGCACCTCTAACAGACGTCCGACGTTTCGCCGTGCCGGTACTGGCGTAACTTGATATCAGAAGCGCGGAAGTAGAACGCGAAGGCAGCTCGTTTAGTACGAACGTTGCATCGCGAGAACGATAGCACTGCATAATACCACGGATGAGAATACTTTGACAGCGTAACGCAGAAATTCGCCTAGCTTCGTTTGTTATTTCGCGGGATTTTATCAGTCGGGCTGACCGCATCAGAAGTAGCCCCCGTTCCACTGGTTGTCCAATAAAAAGTCCTGCGATTCCCTGTGCCGTGTTTCAACCTTCAATTACCTGCATGCATTATGCCGCGCGGATGAGTCGAACAACAACGGAACAATAACGATATTTACCATCGTCACGTCACGTTCAACGATGGACGATCCTTGTTCCGCGAAAATACGCGTAAACTCGCACGATATAACGTGATTAGTAATTCGATTAAAAACTCTCGTTTAATCTTAATGTATCGTGTTATCGAGTGTATCGAGTGTATCGAACATTCCTGAGCGCTTGGTCATGATTTAGATAATTTTGGCAATTTGGATGACACAAAAACTGCAGTAAAAATTATACGGACGTACAGTTTACACCATCGTTGAACACCAGTCAAACTTGACCATACTAATACCAATACGACCAATACCAATTTCGTTCAATCGTTTAGTCAAGAGTAATAAAATAAAATTCCATTCCTGCAAGAGTCTCCGATTCGGTAGCGCTTTTACGCGTCTCGATGACGTCCTTGAACTTTCTTATCGGTCCTTTTCGCTTTCCACTGTGGCAACCTAATTACCCGCGTCCGGGTGGTCAACCCCCTCGTATATACGACGACAGCGTGGGTGTTTCACGGTTCGCGTGCGGAGTTGGCACAATGCAACGTTTGCTTAGCCATGGACGGAAGTGGGATGTCGTTGAACACAAGCGCTGCGTCGTGGATGTGATAGCGCCGCGTAATACTACGGATGAGACTATCTGCAGAGCGTAATGCAGCAGCAGGGGGGAGGGCCCGGGGGAGTCAGGAGCATGGGGAAGTTGAATGAGTGGGGTGCGAATATAGGATGATTATGTCACGGTATGATGTATGTGGGTTGGCAAGCAGCCACGCGGTCACCCAGCCGCAGCACACGACGTTTCTCTCCCTTCTCTTCGTTCTCGTCTTCGTTCCTCCTTCCTTCGCCATCTTCCTACCTTCGACCGAGCGTCTTCTTCCTTCGGGCACGCTCGCGCGGAAGTCGAAATCCGATTTCGACTCGTCAGACTTCTCCCTGCGTTTCGTAATGAGAAGTTATCGTCTACGAGCGTTATTTTAACGGAGACATCATCGACCGAACAGATCGAGATACCCTGTTTGTCAGCGTGCGTGCAACCTCTGACGAACGAGTAGCTAGTGAAGAGCATAATTGTGCCAATAACAATGAACAGTTTTTGTGACTAATTTAAACCGATATATTCTAATTTCTATAAAATTAGATCGTGTAGTAATCCACTTGGTCTCGTCTCAAAGAGCGAAGAAAATTCAAACGTGTGTAAAAATATTAAAAATTCTTTTTTGTAACTAGATCCACCGTCATTTTGAAGATTGAAGATTGAACTTGTTCTACAATTTTTTCTTTAGTGTTTTATTGAATGTTAAATATCGGGACTAAACGACAAAAATTCGAAAATCCCAACATTTTGTTGTCATCTAACCCTAATGTTCCAAATTCAATAAAATGATGAAAAAAATCGAGTTTCAAGGAGTTGTCGTAAAGAAAAAATTTCAATTTTCAAGATCATGCTAGATTTGGTCATAAGAAAATTTTTGTAATGTTTTTGCACGCGTTGGAATTTTTACAATTTTCAAGAAAAATGTGTCCTTAGTTTCCCACCTGTTACGCGATGTAAAATAATTTTCCAAAAGAAGAAATTCACGTCTGTCACAGTACAAACTTCGTGCTTTAAAATGAGACCAAGTGGATCTTTATACGATTTCTTTTACAAAGTTTAGCTTAAATTGTCGACAATTTCTCATTCCAAGTTGTCTATTTCAACAAAACAATCACTGGCAAATTTTGGTCTGAATATTGCAAAAGAAACGTTATCTCATTTATCTCTACGCGACCATCCCACACAGATCTTCGCACAATGCCCAACTCAAACATTAGAGACATTTCTTTAAACACACATCCTCTCCAGTAAAAACATGCTGCAAAGAAATGTCACGTGTGCTTAAAACACAACGTGAGAAGTAAAACGACGGGAGCAGTGTAAAAAAATGTCTGTTGCCAGAAAAGTTTCATACTTTACAAGACTGCTGAGTTATCAATTTGTTCTTTCATCATTGCTTCTATTAATTTTGTCTACAAGTATCGCGTTTATGACATTTTGCAGTATAAAAATTATCTGAAATATTAAAATAAAAAATAAACGTCGTTTTTTGGTCACGTCGAGTTTCATCTGAGTCATACGTCAAGGTGTTGATACCGAGAACATCAACGTAAAACAGACGAAGGCGTGATACAAAGCCGGAGATTCGTAAGAATTCAATTTGGATTTGCTCGCGCCGTCGTCAGGAGCAGAAGGGGGACACGCGTTGCGTGTCTTTCGGATGGCGGAAGCTTCGCCAACGTTGAGGAACTCGTGATTTAATATCGCCGCAGACTAGGTAAGCTACTCTGAAACTAACGTAATTTGAAAGCTGCGCGTATTTTAGAGCCGAACGAACCACTTACAAACCTCGCTACAATTACACCAACCACCGTTGTCTACGTCGCGTTAGACTCACGGTGGGTGATCACACCTCGATGAATTGCGAGCAGCCGTTCTTCAGGGACCATCGTGTCGTTTTAACGTACCCACGCTCCGAGGCTTCGACATGCAAAACTTACATACCGCAAGACGCTCGATTCGAGATCGTCGTAGGGAGATTCGCGCCGGAAAGGGAATGGATGCTACCGGTCGCAACACGATAGAGCACGTGAAACCAATTTCTCGTAGAAACCTAACTTAAACCAAGCCAACGTTGTCGCCATCTGTCGCCGGAATTAATCGTTCGTTCGCGTATTATGACAACGTCGCATACGGAATTTATGGAAATTTAAACGCGACCTGATACAGCGCCAGTTTGTATTAACGCGCATTCCTGCGCGACTGACTCAATTAATGCAAACGCTTACGAATAAATCCCGCTCGTCCACTCGTCCACTTTTATGCAATTTCACCTACGTCGGCCATTTTTGTCAACTATCGTTTCCCACCGCAGATAGTATTATTCCGGCCGAAACGATCGCCGCGTTAGCTGCCAAGCCGCGCGCAACGCGCTTATCCAAATATTATGGACGACCAATCGGCACGGTCCGTTAATTTTGGAAATTTCGCTTCAGCTCCGTTAATCGTTGAATCGGCACACTCGACTCGGTGTTGTTTTTCGTTTCTTATTTCACCGGGTATCCTGAGTTTTTCGAGACGAACGACGACATTGTATCCTGTACAATACGCATAATTCACATTCGGAGTGACTCGACGAGTTTCGTTGATATTTTCTTAAAAAAAAAAAAGAAGAAGTATGGCGACCGCGGTGCCCCCTCTGAAAGAGACAGGTCGGTGAGAGGAAAAATGGCGCCAAGTAAGAACAGCTCGCGAGGTTTACGCGTCCAGATAAGACGTACACGCACCTCTCTGTTACTAGAGGAATCGCTGCTTCTTTCTCGTCCCCCCTTCCCCCATTTCCTTTATCTCTTCTTTCATTTTGGAATTTATCACGTGCGCGTCCCACCTGCATTCAATTTAATCGAACCGGCGCGATGTCCCGTTACCCCGCTAAAATACTATGCGCTCGTTCGAATTCATTGGACCGAAGGGGGTTGGGGGAGGGGGCCGGAGCATCGGCGTCGCCTCCGTGTTCCGCGCCTCGTATTTATGACCGGTGGTCCGAGTTACACGCGTGCATAAACGCGTGTACGCATCGGACGCGAAGCAACAGCGACACGGAGAGAGGACGCTGAAGAGAGAAAGAAGAAGCAGGAGGAGCCTCCGCTGCGAGAGCTGCAACAACACCGGCTCTCGTTGGACAGTCGGAGTTCTTCTTCTTGCGTTCGGTGCTTGTGCATTTATTGCATTACGCAATGCTTACAAGCGTACATAAACGCTCGTTCGTGACTACATGTTATTACACAGGCCGTACAAGCCTCGAGATTGGACTATTCAAACAGGCCGTGATAAGCTCGAAACCGCGCCGTTGACAAGTAATTCGGATAATTTAATTGCGGCCGCTGTTCGCGTCGTCATGCGTCGTCAGGGGAAAAGAAAACGACTCTCTCTCTCTCTCTCTCTTTTTCTCTTTTTCTCGCCGTGTAACGAGAGCGACGAGGCAGAGTCAATTTTAATCCTACACCAGATGGAAACTGGCGCGACTCGTCCCTTATTGATAGTTATTTCGTCGCTCGTATTGCGCTCGCCTCGAAATTACGAGCAAGGTTTGCAACTCGCAGATTGCTTTTTATTGCGGTGTATAAACCGGATGACGATTTCGGGGCAGGAGAAACGGAGAGGCTAAAGATCTCAGCGACGATAATTTAGAGTGGAATAAAGTGTCGTGCGCGTTGAAACGTGCGTACGGTGACATGTCGGCCGATGCGCGCAGCGAAGTTGTCGCGTTTACAATACGACGGGCAATTTGGCAGGATCTACGCACGAACGTGTAGATTGTATTTATTGCACCGACAATGTCTTATTTTTACACTCGCGTTCATTTCTTGTCGAACCGTTACGATTACTGCTGCAGATAGTAAGGGCGTAACACCGAAAAGAACGACGTTCTTTCTCGCGAATGTAACGAAACACATTGTCCGTTATCCTATCTCCAAACTATATATGTGTATACACTCTTGTAAAAGGAAGTATTTTAAATTTCGATGCACTGAGCAGAATTTCCAGCTACTAGAAGAGATCGTCGTTGACGATGTAATAAATATATTGCAAGGTTCTCGATTGCCAAGGTCTGTGATCTCGATAGAGATTAATTGGCACGTCTTTTTAGCTACACGATGCAATAAAAAAATATATATACAGTTGTACGAAAAAAACATCAACGATCTTGGAAACTCTTTGAAAAAATATATATTTACCAGTTGTTGGCCTTTCGACACCATTCATGTTGGGCGAAACGATATTTAGGTGGCCTCACTTCAATGGACCACCCTAAGTATATAATAGGGATAGTAATGTACAAAATTTTATTTTTTTTTTTAAATTATTGTCACTAGATGGCAATGTTTATCCAGAAACAAACGCATAATCTTAGCAAGAGACTCGATTTCACGTAACGAGAGAGTTCGCAGACGATTGTCGGAGCAAAATGTGTAAAGTGTCGCGAGGAAACTCGTCGCGCGATCCTCCGCCACGACTAATGGTTTTCCTAGTAACCGGAGCCGAAGAAGCAGCCCTCTAAACGGCGCCGTGACGCGAGGATTCACCAAACTATGCGTCTCGCAGCGAGCCCCCGGCCAGTGACAAATTCCTGCGGAAGGAATCGAAAAGAAGAGGGGACACGAAAAAAGGAAAGAAGGGGGAAGAGGGAGCGCGGTGTCGGTGTCTGTTGAAGTTGGGCGAGCGGCAGCGCGAATTCCCGCGAACGATCACGGATCCTAGGAATTCCTGTCCCACGGTCGTGTCCCACGATGTCGGGGGAAAAACGGGTCACAGACTTGACGGGACTTCGCGGTTTGGAGCGCCGAGGAGGAGGCCGGCGGCGGCAGCAGCAGCTTCTACCCCGAGGGCCGGACGAAGTCCAGCGGGATGAGTCAACCGGTCGTGCAGCGTGCCGCAACCGGTCCGCATAGAAACCTGTAGCGTGCCCCGGCTCCGAGCCCCCCCGAGTATCTGATTACGCTCCGAATTTGGTAGCCTTTTGTGCGTAGGAGCCAATTAACGTCCGAAATCGACAGACGAACACGGAAAGTGCACCCCTGGAATGCACGCTCGCGTCCGCGTTCGCGGAGCGGAGGAAAACGATAAAAAGACCCGGCCGCGCCGGATGTACTGCGCGAACGAAGCATTGTCGAGCCGTTGTAAATACTCGCGAGCCCCGACGCGGCCGTAGGATAATCGCGAGCGCTCGCACGCGAAAGAGCCGGGACTCGGCGCGAGATAAGTGGCGAATTCTTCGCCCCGTGTCGTACACGAAATATGCATTTATGTTGACCTGCGTATCGTAGCCTGCTCGCTCGCGGAGGATGGGATCACGGTCGACTTTCGCGGTTGATTCGAAAGCTTCTCTCCCGGGGGGAGGGGGAGGGGGAACGAGCGAACACAAAGACGCACCATTGGGAATAAAGTTAATAACTCGTTGCGATTACGCGCCTCGGACAAACATTGTAAATCGAACGTGAAACTGAATCGATGACGAGGTAAATCGAACGGAGAAGATAAACGGCGTGGTTCTCGCGCCGCGGGTTCTCGTGACGGGCGTCGTTTAGCTTTCTCTTTTTCAGAAGCGGCGCGGCGCTGCGGCGCGCCCGATAACAACCCGATACCTCAGGAGCGTGCACACGCGTATTTTAACCGCGTGTGTGCAACCGACGAACGAATGGTTGCTCGAATTCGCAGGGCGATGGTAGGCGCGGGATACAAATGAACGATTGAAACAAGGGGGAGCAGTTGCATTTACACGGGCGTACGTATCGGTTACATTAATTAAATAAAGTCCGGCCGCGGCCCCCGGTATCAGGCGTAGCGTCAGTGGCTCGAGCATGTATACGCAGAGCTCCGGTATACGTTTACAACATTTATTGCACGGGATGCGATTCGCGAGGGCTCACCATAAGTCTGGCCGTACTATCGGCGACTCCGATCACGTAGGCCCATCCACTCCGGTACTCGAATACTTTGCTTCTGAATACTATTGGCCGTGGCCCGATACGTGGCGCGGAACTGTGTGCAACACGCTCGCGAACCACCGTATCCGTTTTCTGCCTTAAACCACCGTAATCCCCGAACGAGGATCGTCCTCCTCGTGTCCCGATGCACCCGACTGCCCCCCCCCCCCCGCTCGTCTGCACGCTTTACGAGCTGTACCGGACGATCGACCTCCTTCGATTAACCGCGTGTAATTAACACGTCGATCGCCAACCGGCCCACCTGATCCCCTTTTCCCGCTTCCACGGAGCTGCTTCCACGTAAACAACTTTGGCGAAATCGTCGTCGCCGTCGTCGCCGTCGTCGTCGTCGTCGTCGTCATCGTCGTCGTCGTCGTCGTTGTCGTTGTCGTTGTACGCTACCGTGCGCGCGATCGTACCTGTTCATTTACACGCGCGAACGTGCGTACTTACGCGTGTTGAGCTCGGTCTCGTGACGGCTGCCGGCGAACCGGCCGCTTTCGAAAACCGCTCCCGACCTTGTCACGGCGTGCCTCGTACGACTCGGGAGAATTGTTACTTGCCTCGCGAGCACACGATGATTACATCGATAGCCGATCGCGTACCGCTACACCGGCGCGAATAAAACGAGCGTGCACACCACGTTGGTGAAACGGCGAGAGAAACGTGGAAAGACGAAAAACAGTGGCAAAGGCAGCTGGTGAAACGGAGTTTGATAGCGAGCGGCTGGCGTTTCCGCAGGATACGGACCGCAAGTTGAGCGTGACCGTTACAGGGTACGACCGACCGGTATCGAGCAACGTTCAATTTGAACGTCCCTGAACGACGAAGTAGCCCACGAGCCGCGTCCGCGGGCATCTCTCGCGTCGAGGTGCATCGTTATTCTCATCGGATACCGGCGTCTAATTAAGCTCTGAGAAGCGACTGACACGCGAATTGACGCGTTCCGCGCGAAAAACCGGCGCGAAATCGTCGCGCGAGCCGTTTTGCACGGCCGTACGCGTCGAGGGAAGCGAACGAGGAGACAGGCTTAATCACACGTTCCCCGGCGTTATTAAAATTTACAAGATTTACACGAACGATAATAACCCATCAACGTGCTATTAACCGCGTTAAAGGGGATTTTTACGACGCGCTAAACAGATCGGCTCCGCTGGCGGCTGCTAGCTGCCGGTAATTATTCTTTATCGCGGACTATTATCGGGCCGGAGGGACGCTGCTCCGTGTGTGCGTTGCAAAGTAGAAAACGAACTAGATTAAAGTGGACATGTACACTGGTCTCGACAAGTCCGCCGGTTAATAGGAGAACCGTAGCAGGTCGGGGACGGTGGGGAAGAGATCGGCGGATGAAATTTCTTTTCGAGCACCGGTCTCTCTCTCTCTCTTTCTCTTTTCTTTCTCCCCTCTCGTCGGGAGGAGGATGTCGATGGCGGTGGAGAGCCAGATTTCGATTACGGTCGTTCGAAGCGCCGTTAAAAATTAAGGCGTCGCGCCGCGTCGCGCCGTGTCACGCTGAAAAATAATTCAATTCGTTGGGACGGCAGTATCAAAGAGCGTTTAAGACCGCTTAATTCGCTTTTGCTTTGAAGCTGTACCGGCAGCCGGTGCAGCAGGTTCAGCCGGAGACGTTGACAACCCCTTACTAATGTCCGTAATTCCTTATTCCCTGGCGACCATTTATAAAATGCCACCGGCTGCATGTCCGCCCGAGCGGTAGATCCCGGGATAATTTGTTTGAAATTTGGTCCGCGGATTACAGAAAGTGTAACACCTTGATTAATACTGCAACTTCGAGGGGGCGAGCATCGGCCGGTTTATCGCAGCTACGCACGATGCTTGCCCCTATGCGCGTCACCCTGCCCTCGAATTCTTTCTTTTCGACTTCCGATCGTCGATTGTCTCGTTCGAGGAATTTCGTTTTCTGACGCGAATGAAACTGGCTATTTTGCTCGAACGATCGGAAACACCGTTAACTTCTTAGCCGTGGTGCTGCCGTGGAAAAAGTGTGTCGTTAGAACGACTCGTCAAACACAGGTTACGCGCAGCTGCTGTAACATTGAATTAAATTACAAGGAAATAACACTAGTTTTTTTTTTAAATCAACAGTTTTATCGTTTAACTTGATTAATTAATCAATATCAATTAATAGTAATTAGGGGTCCCGTTCCTCTGATCTTGGTTCTACAGCCAGGCTCAATAAACGCATAAACGAGGGACAGAATTACTTTATGGGACTGACCTTTGCTCAACGACATATTTCGGCCGAAAATGACCTAACTCCTCAATCGCGTGACTGGCAAGGGCACAAAGAGGTGGCTTTACGTAAGAAACCAAAAAGTCTACTTTTCGCGTTTTGACATAACCTCTTCGCGTCCGCCATTATTATCCTTACCGTGTAGCATTGAATATCTAGAAACGATTAGGACTAGTAGAGTCTAGTCTAAAAATACTTTACAATGTCCAAAATTTACAAATATATTTTATTTTCTACAGAAAATATAATTCAAAGTAACAAACTGCAATTATCTTTCGTGCACGGACGAGTTTATTCCACTCGTCGTTGCCATTTCTTCGTGACGAGTATACTCGTCATTCGCAACTGACAGGTTAAACCGCGACCAATTGCGATTCCTCGTAAATAATTATTACACCGCGGTGCAACTTCTCGCTGAATGAAGAAAAAGTTCCAAGTATCATCGCGCATCGAAACTTCATAATTGGAGACCAGCCGAGCATCGGAAAACTAAAGTTTCCTCGAGTTGCGATACAAGAAGGGGTTGTATAAAATAACGCAGCCGATGATGGTCGCGGCCCGTTGACTATTTGCCACACGCGGTAATCTCGAGACGAGTTGTTTACTTGAAATTCGGTGGAAGATTCTAGATGAAACTGTGTGTAGATAGCTTGAACACACACACACATATAATACACGTTGCGACTGCCTCGCATTAGAAAATGATCCAAACAAGGATGAAAATGATACGAGGGGAACCGAAAGGCTGAGGATGGGGCAAGGCCGTCCCACGAGCCACCACTTCGGCGCGCGTATTGAAATATTTGCAATGGAATTCCCGTAAAAGGTAGCTAGGACGCGAGCGAATGAATGGACGGGCGACCGGTTTACACTCGCACCTACGGCCTTCTCGCCGTTGGGATTCATAATTCTTTCACGAAACTTTTTATCGGTATTTTCCACCTGTACGCACCCTGAGACATAGGGTCCCGTCTTTGGCATATCTCACCGAGAGGAGGAGGAGAAGGAGGAGGAGGTTGAATATTTTTCACTCGGAATCTCCCTTCCCCTCCCTCGCTTTCTTATCGCTTTCATTCAAAAAAAAAAAAAAAAAAAAAAAAATGTTCACGTCGCGCGAAAGTATCGAAAAGGAACTCCAACGGCGCTTTTACTTCCGCGATCCGTTAGTCGTTTACGATGCAAAAGACGCACGGTCCTTCGTGTCGCGATCGCAATAAGTACAAAGTAGAAACATCGAGGTAGTAATTTTCGTATTAGCATACGAACAGAGAGAACCTGTCTCGTTCCGCCGGGGCACGAATAAATCGCCGGCTCGAATAAATTTCAATGATCGAACCGTAAACAAAATTATCGTCCGCGTAATGGGATCGCGACGAGAGCGTCGAAGGACGGATCAGATTTATTCCCGGCGTAATTCCGTTCATTTTCACGCTTCGATCTACACGCGCGCGTTTCCGGGCAATGCGCTGTCAAACCCAAGAGGCTTTTCCCGAACATTTTCGCCGAAATTTTTCAGTTATTTATACGTGCAATCGCGAGTACCGAACCGCAACCACCGCCAGTTCGTTTTACGATGGCTATCGGAGACGGAAAGATGTCTCGACTTCCATCGATTCCTGCGGTCACCGGCAATGATTGCTATTTTAATCGATCGTTCCGGGTCGACTCGATTCGTTCCCTCGAATGTCGTCGTCGAAATTTGTTACGAGTTCCAGGCGCAGGGACCATCGATTACCATAATCGCGTTCATCGTTTACAGATCGGCCGACGAATCAATTCGATTCGAAACGAAAACGAGTGGTAAATTACACGGTCGAGAGAAAAGAGAGCGCGCGCGCCCGTGCGCTCGTTACACACTCGCACGATCGTTAAACGAGAGAGCCGATCGACTTTGGAAAATGGATAATAATGTAATCAGGTACGCGTTGAAATAGCCTGGAGCCGCGCGAAATAGCCTGGAACGTATGTTGCTTTTAGCGAGGACGAAAAACTTGTTACGCTGAGAAAAGCGATACAGAAATAGTCGTATACATACATTACGGGTACGCTAGCTCCAAGTCGCTTAAAAAGCTTGTTTTTTTTTTTTCTTTTTTCTTTTAGAAAGCGCTTACACGCGAATGCAACGTAATTTCAACGCGTAAAACGTAAAAGGAAAGAGCCGAGATGAAGCGAAAGTGCGGTATCAAAGGCTCGCAAAGTCTTCATTTCGGAACGGCAATAATGGGACAACTTGTTGGCGATAAAGTCTCGGTGATACGCGGGACACCGAGAACAGCGCCGAAGATAACACGGGGGCCACCACCACGGAGCGACCGGTAAAATTTTAAGCACCGTGTTTGTCGAATCGGAGTACAGGATCCGAAAATCACTAAGCCGCGAGACTCGGCCCGGGATCGTCCCGTAATCCCGGCAAAACCGCGAAATCCATTGCTCCCCGCGCTGAGAGAGCGACTGCGGGAAACCTGGGATCAGTGTCTCTTCGGGAATTTCGCGAGACGTCACGCAAACTGTCGCAAGGTCGGACTCGATGATCCCGAACTGGAAGAGTTGCGAGGAAAATCTCCGAAGGAGAAGGTCCGTGCGATTGAAACTGCAGCGGGACTTTCACGATTCTCGGGTTGCAGGATTTACTCTCCGTTATTTTGGATCTTCGGAGCTGAATGCAGGATTCAGGTTGAGACTCTGGACGGAAACACTGAGATCACAGGCCCCAACAGGCCGAGAGATCGGGACTCTGTAATCTAGATCCAAAACCTCCAGGTACGAACCTCCACGATTTTAGATTTCAGGTTTCAGATTCGAAACCTTCCGTCGGAGGCTCCAGATCGGGCCAAAAGATCTGAAACTTTTGGACCATGTGAACGCTGTATAGAGTGAAATTTTTGTAAAATGGCGAAAGAACGTAAATAGCCGCGCTGCGTCCTGATGAAACGCAATTATGCATTTCCTACCGCGGGCTGAGGATGGGATTCTCACAATCAGTGCCTGTAACGCTTAACGTTGATTGCATCGCCGTCCATTTTAATCAGTTACGCGATTCAGATACCTAATCAACGATAAATTAATGACTAGCTTTCATCATTCGCTCTGTGTACAACGCGCTACAACGCGCTTGTAGCGCAGGCTTGCGAGAAGCAATAAAGATTATTTTATTTATACCGAGAGATCATTGGTCGGCCCTTTAACACTCGCAAGTCCGATCGTGGTTTTTTCTTGGTTTTCTTCGTTGCAAGAATGTGCATCGCGTGTTCCAATTCGACGTGGACGATTACGGCGAGCAGAGTCGATACGACACACAGGGTTCCCCGAAACGTACGTATTTACCTTTACAGAGGGATCAAATCGATATAGTCTTAATGGGGTAATCTTTCGGGGCTTTGTACAATCCCGGCTGGAACCCAGCGAGGAAGAGTATTCCGCATGCTCCTGACGCGAATATTCCCTTATACGTCGGCGAGTAATTCTCTCATCATGCAAGCTCGCGATGTAATTTCACCGAGTGATTTATGACGGCTATAATGACCGAACGAAGGTCACGATCCCGACGAGATCCACCGGAATCGATCGACGAGATCGAGCAACATCGAACGGGCCGCGCTGTTGCACACGAGCTAGAAAACTCTATTTATTATTGCCTTGCGTACGTAGCTCATTCCATGGCCGATTTCGAACAAGTTGCATAAATCAGCTTGCACTTTCTACGTAAAAATGTTGCGGTACATCGATACGGGTATGCCGATCTTTTCCTTTCACCGAACGATCGTGTGTTCCATATAGAATATTGTTCTGCTTACTGCAATACCTTGTTTAAGTAGCAGTTTAACAGACAGTAACAGACTTGCTTGTTCACGACTGGGAGACGAATCTGGAGCCAGTCTGGGTACCCTAGTATACTTTATTCCCGCTGGCTGACCGGACTAGTTTTTACGATCGGGCATGACTCATTGTGCGCCTGAGAGATGAACCTGTTAGCGCCACCCTCTGCGTCGAACCGGTGTATCTTGCCACCATCTTAGCCGACCGTTCGTTCAAAGAAAAACCAACAAGTCGTGCGAAAAATGATCGTCCCTCCCACGTACGTTATAACCACGCATAATACAACTAAAAAACGAAATTATAAATATAAAAAGACGGTGATTATACCTGTTGTGCATTGTGGGATGATCGATGGAAAAGATCAGTTTCCGACCAACGAACAAACGAAAACAGTTTAACAAGTTAACACGCCCCACAGCGAACTCTCTGTTCAAGACATTTGGAGCTTCATTGTAAGAGAAGAATTTTTTCAAAAATTTGTTACAGAGTCGTGTGTGTGCTCTACACGGTGTGACGATCATTTCTTCCGACTGTTAAGATCAATCAAATTCGATAAGAAGACGCTGTAAAATTTGTTACCAAAATAACGTTAAAAAGTTAAAGTAACGTTAAAGTAAATATTAGTATATAATACTAAATACTAATAATTAATACTAAAAATATTTGGAACAAAATGTTTTATTTTAAGTTAATTTTGACGTCATTAAAAAATTGTCAATGCATCTTAAACTCTAGACATTTTTCTGAATAATTACAGTTTTCGCACCCTTGTCAAAATTGTAAGACATACTTCAAAAGGGAAACTATTAATCGTAATAGTAAATGAAAAGTAACCAAAAATCACCCTTAAGACAGGTCCTGTTCGGATTAATAACGCGCGCGTACGTGTGTCTGCGTACTCGAATGACGCGCATCCGGCGAGTGCGATAAAAATTCTTGCGATGCAATCAGTCGGCTTGCTTAGGACCGCAAAATTGCGGGCACCGAGAGGGTAAAATGCCACGGAATGGGTATGACCCTACGGTGGACGTGTACACACGGACAGGGCCCGCGCACACATTGACAGTGTCTGCAGCAGTTAATGGAAGCTTAGAGGTTGATAGCCTTGAGTACGTACCGCGGCTGGTCGTGCCATGGCCGACCGATTCTTGGACTCTCTCTCTTGGGCTCGTCCGACTTGACCGCTCTTTACCTCTGGAAATCCAGCCGCCTCTCTTACCCTCGCCGTCCATCCCGTTCCATCCCTATTTCTCCAGTTCCGTCGCTCCTTTTCCAGGCCATTTCGCTGCCTCTCCACTCTCTTTCTCTCTCCGGATGTGTTGTCGTTACAGGGACGCTGCGCGCCGACCGGCATTCCGCGCAAACAGCGTGAAGGTTTTCGCTTGCCAAATTGCTCGGATAACGAGCCGGCCGCCACAGGGACGACGTACGGAAGACGTATCGAAAACAACGCGAAATCCCACGCTGCTCTCCCAATATGCTCGTTCCCTGCGTGTTCATTTTCCACCTAAGGCGGCATTACACACCGTACCCCTTGCTGCGTAGCTCCGTGACTACCACGAGCATAGTTACAACTTTATCACGCCGGAGTCATTGAACCGCTCGGAGCGCAATCATCGCGAGATTTCGCGTCGTTTCGTGGAAATTCGCTTTCGCGTTCGAGCGCCAGGGGCTATTGAAAAAAAAAAAACAAACCGTGTCGGACAGTGCCACGCGGCGCGATAGCGGCCTCCTCGACTTGTAACTGCGAAAAATGCCAAGCGACGCGATAAAGGTAGACAAAGTGCCTATTTATGGTAAAAGTAGAGAAAACTGTGGTTTGGCGGTTTAATTGAGAAGAAAGTAATAAATAAAGAGAGGAAGCTTCGGTTTCAAGTTTCAAGTTCAAGACGCGAAATCTGAACAGCGTGATCACGCTGCACGGTTAAGAAATACTTACGCCTCGAGGAAAATTCACGTCCAGGGAAAACTTGCACCAAACACAATTTCAAAGCAATGAACGAGAGGATATTCGAGAACCGGTGGGCAGGAGGGGACGCGAGAAATATACAGGGGTCTTTGATCCGTACACCCTTCCTGCGAGTTCCTGGTACACGGCCGGCCCGTTACTCTAGTCACTACCAACTACTGGAGTAAATACTGCCGCGGTCACGTGTTTGTTCAGATCCGGGCACAATTTACCATCGTTCGCGGTGTCTATAACCAGCGCTCGCGATAGGTGTTGCGACGAACGGCATAAAGGACACCGTGAAAGAGACATTACGAAACTCGAGACTACGTCCGTGAATGCGTCTTCCCGTGGAAACGGAAGTAAACGTTGTAGAATTACGCGCGCGATGGGACGGGCGATTAGTTCGCTCGACTACGGTGGCTCGAGAGTTCCATTCGAAATTACTTATCGACAGTGCAAATATCGAGTCACGTTAATCTCTTGGCTTACGTTCGACAGCTAATACTAGTTTTGCCTAAGTGCAAGATGACGAGTCTAACACGTCATTCGAATTGTGACAATATTTAACATGTACCTTCCTGTTCATTTGAGAACGGTATCAGTTGAAACAATCCCAGTATTTCGGTGAACCCGAATTAAAATACTTTAAAAAATAATTACCTCTTCAAAATTATTAGTAATTTGTTTTTTGTTGTACTTTGAATTTATTTGTTTTTGTTCTGCAATTCCAATTTTCTTAAAGTCCTCTCGATACTGTGTATGTCACCGAAACGAACGACAAGTTAAATTTGTTCCACGTGCAAAAATTTGTTCGAATAAATCGGCACCCAAAGGGTTAACCGCGCAAAATGAGACAGTGCTCGCTCTCCGGATAACGAACGAAAAATATTGATACAACATCCTGAAACGAGCCACGAACGAGCAAGTATTTCAACTCGTACGAGAACCCTGTGTTCCTCGAGTCTCGGATTTATTCGTCCAAAGCATCCAAAAATATAGGTATTACTCCTCGGCTGGAATATAGCGAGGATTGCCTTCGGAACACCCGGTACATAAATTACACGGAAACATAAACTTCCATCGATGGGGAAAAGAAATTTCACCGCGGCGTTAAATCGAAAGCTTCATCCCGTAATATCAATTTCAAGGTATCAAAGATTAACGTAATCGAGGATAATTGTCGGCTGTTTGAACTTTATATCGGCAACAATGCACGCGGTCGATGAATCGCGTGACCGTTGTTAATACGATAAGTTGGTCGGGAGGCAGCTCTAACGAGGCAGTAGATAATAGAAAACTGAGGAAACACGAGACAAGTGGTAGAAAGAAGGAAGATCGAGGTTATAAATAATGGTTACGACCCGGGAGAGAAAGAGAGAGGCAGGCCTTGGTTAAATCTAGAAGATCCTTTCGCTTACAAATTGGCCGTCCAAAAAACATGCGAGGAGTTTAAAACCGATCCTAGATCGTTCTGCCGGTTCTGGAACTGGCTGCAGGAGGATGGGAGGACGTTTGAAAAACTCTCTCGGTCGTGCGAGAAATACCAACGTCGCTAAGATTCTGGAGATTCTGACCTCCACGAATATGAAATTTACTGGAAACGTCTTATTATTACCTCATTTGCCCATTTACATTAGTTCGCCGTACGTTATTTTGTCACGCTGGCACTTCGATACGTGTAAGTCGCATTATGCAAATGTACGTTTCTTGTTTCCATTTTTCTTTCACTAAACGACGGAGCCTGCGTGAAAGTTGCTCGGTAAATCATGGCACGAGAGAGAGAGAGAGAGAGAGAGAAATGATCCCGTATGAATAAACATGTAAATTAGGATTTTTTACATACGCGTTCGACCGATGGACAAAGAAACTGTTCAGTATCGCTCGCAGATGTCGACGTCGAGTCATCCGATGATTTCTCGAAACATCGAAATATCGTAATTCTCGATACACCGATGCGTACGCCGTACGACACAAAGAACTCTGTTTTCTGGCATCGTGCCGATAGCGAATCGACTCAAAAAAGTTGCAATATCGCTATAATTATCATTAATCGCGCTGCGGCGGTACGATTGTTGTCGCTTTGGAAAAAATAGACGCCGACGAGATCGTAAATCGCACCGAATTTCAATCAACGTAACGAAATAATTTCCCGTCGAAAACTCGTCCTTTTTTCTTTCTTTCTCTTCAAACAGCGCGCAATCGAAATTTATATTCTCGTCTCATTCCCAATGGGCGATTGTTCGAGAAATGGAGAAATTTATCGGGCACGTATTCAATAACGTAGAAATCAGCTTCAAATCGATAATTAAAATTTCCGTATAAATGAAATCGGACGCGAGACCGGGACAAAGCTGGAACGAACGGAAAAACGGAGTTTGACGCGGTCCCTAACTGGAATCGGAGCGACCCGCTCGTTTCGTTTCACCCTGACGTCATGAATCACGTTATATAGAGCAACTTATATTCGCCGTATCCGCACAGAAGCCGTCCATTCATCAAAACTCGGAATATCAGGGCGATCGGCGTCGGTGAGGTCCGCGTACCACCGTCCGGAGAGAGCATCATTCCCGAAGTTGCGTGCACCGTGTGTGCAGTGGTGCATAACCGTGGCCGACTGGCCGAGGTTCTCCCCGAGTGGGGAGAGAGAGAGAGAGAGAGAGAAAGAGAGAGAGAGCACGAAAGAGCACGGTGGATATTCGCGGCTGTGTGGACTAGAGGGACTCGGCTGGAAAAGGGACCGGGTTGGCTGCTCTGTGTAAGAGATCGTTCGTGGAGAAGGGATCGTCGTCGGCCGTGGAACACGGCGCAAAGAGGAAGGGATTGCGCGTGAAGGGGAACTGGGTCCGTAGAGGGGAAGAGGACACCGAGTTGACAGAGAGAGAGAGAGAGAGAGAGAGAGAGAGAGAGAACGTACGAGGAGGGTGCTGGAAAAGCCGCGAGAGAAAGAGAGAGGGAGGGTTGGCGCTCGAGAGAGAGAGAGGGAGTGTGAGCGAGACGGGAGAGAGGCCTGCTAGGCTCGCCTGCGTTGACTGCCGCGCGCCGCGCTAGTTTCGGCTTGCCGCTCCGACGTGACGGACGCTCTTTTCCAGTGGTCGCCGGCTTACACGTGGAGGCGGCCTTCTCCGGTGTGTGTCCTGTTTCGCAGTTTCCTTTGTTTTGATCGCGTGTGATAATTTATCGGGTGCACGGCCTCGACGTACAGTGGAATTTCGGAGTGACAGTGGAAAGAGCAAACGAATTGCGTGCGGTAGTTTTCGTTTCGCGACCGCGTGTACGACCGCGACACGGCGTGAGTTCAGTGAGCACGTTACGACGCGTTTTGGAGCACGCGTTTCGCACGACCGCGATTCTACCTCGATTTGGATTACCTGAACCTGAAGCATCGGACGACGGGAGCCGTGGGAGCGAGAGAGGCGAACTTCGACATTCGAAAAGGTGCGTCTTGCATTCACACAAGTGTCTCCGTGGTCGAGGATGTGCATACGTATCGCGCTCGGCTCGCTTACCGTGGCATCGTTTGGGTGAAAAACGTACGAGGGTGAAGAGCGTCTCGGTTACTAGATTCCGACGTGTAAAGTTCCAGTTGTCACCGCCGACGTTCCGACGAAATATTCGCCTCGAGATTTCCACGAAACGAGGATACGTTTCTCATCGACCGAACGTTCGATCGCGTGTAAGGCACAAAATGGCGTCCTCGATCCACCGTGCGGTGGTTTTCTTGCGGCGCGTTCAACCGATCTCGAAATCGTCTCGAGGCGAAACTTCTTTCGGAAGTGGAACTCTCGCGAAACTTATCGCGTTCGTTATCTCGTGTACTCCGAAACTTGTTACGAGGAAGTCGGCGTTTAACGGTGGATTTGTCGACTCGTCCGTCGACGAGTGGAGGCGAGGATAGATTTTCGTTACAGTCGACGGTAAACTCGAATGACCAATCAGAGACCGTGACGTATGTACGTGCATCCTCGATCGAGCAATTCGATTCTTCGTTGATATCGTGTACTCGGTACGTTCTTGTGTACCTTTGCGAATTCCTTTTAACCGTAAAGTCTCCTACAAGAGGGGGGCTATTTTGTGATAACAAACACACGGCCGCTCGGTGTGTTTTGCGGCGCAGATGGTGTCTGGCGTTTCTCGGAATTTTCGATTTAGGGGAGACACCTGAATCGTTTGTTTGACTTTGACGAAACTTGGCGATGCCTAATGTTTCCAGCGAGGGTACGCGTGCACGTCTCGCGGACAGTGTCAACAAACTCGACCCGTTGCTTCGTGCTGTGTCGAACGTAACTCGTAAAAGTAACGCAGAAGATAAAGCAACACGAAGAAAATAAAGGGGGGTTGTGTGAAAATTTGTTTTTCTCGAACGTTGGGACAGCAATACGCGAACCGACGTAAATAGAGATACAACGTCAACGCGGTCGGCAGTAATTTGAAACGAATATGCATGCGATCTGCCGAGGATCGGAGCGTCCTATCTCACGGTGCTTGCTGTTTTACCATCAGCAGTGTTATTTTTTCATCGCGAGGGGAAAAAGGACGGACGATCGGAGTCGCGAATGAGAGAAAATGACGGACGCGATATATTTATTCGCGTTAAAGTGAAGACGACACGGGATCCCGATCCTTGCTCGCGCTTAACGAATATGCGTGCGTGCGTACGCGTGTGTGTGTTTGTACCTTTCCATGGACGTTGAAATCCTAGGGAGAGCCGTTTTCTATTATGTCGGAGCGAGTTCCTCGGTTCCGAAAACCAGTTCCCGAAGAAAGAAAATCTCTTTTTTTCGCGTCACGCGGGGAAGAAACATTGGGATTCGTCAGGCGATGGGCAAACTTTTCTTTCGTCCGGAATCACGACGGTTTTAAAGCGGATAGACCGTAGCGTTAAAAGAATGCCATATTTCATTCCCCCTTTAAACCGGCGGATCGTACGCTGGTTTAAAAATCGCCAACCCGGCGTTTAAACCCATAGCCTGCGTACGTAGATCGCATCGCGATAAATTATTCTCGTGTTTCAGCATTCGAGGAAAATAATTTTTGTGTACGACTTTGAACGGCGGCCGTGGACGATATTTCCGAGTCTCGCGCGGGATGCAGGTGAATCGGAGTATGGAGGAGATTTTATTTTTAGCTTTTCGTGTGTTCACGTCTGCTTTTCTGATACGAGGTACAAGCGTCACGACAGATAGCGTGGCGTTCCAGCGATAAGATAGTGGCAAATTTTTCAAAGTGCGTGCGTTATATTTATAAATACGTGTATATTTTAATTGTTCCAATTAATCATAATATTATCATGGTGAAATATGATGTAATCTGCCGTCGATAATGTAGTACACACCTCGTTTTATCTCTTCTAATTTGCATCTCGCAGACTCATTGTCAGAATTATTTTTTCGAACGTACGATAAATTCTGACAATTACAGCTGCGATATCGCGAAATGACAATCTCTACAAATTCTTTGCGAATTTATTATTATCATCGAACGATTATTGTTTCATCGGTCTCGAAGCTCTCGATTCGAGTCACAGGGTAATTTAAAATGACGCGTGAAACGTCGAGAACAAAAGAATTACCTCGACGTTAAAATTCCGATGCTTGCGTGAATTCTCCGATGATTTGCGCTAAACGTGGCGAATCGCACGATATTTCAATTATTCGATCGCGCAATTGTTTAATTACTTTCGAGCAGCGTGTTTCGACAAAGAACATAACTCCTCGTTTGCAACCGATTCCCGATAAGCTTGACAAGTTCGTGCAACGTGACAGTAACATTGAGCTAGAACAGATATCTGCCTTGAAATTTATGTATCGCCACTTCCTGCCTGTTAGAACCGAATATGTTTGCGAGAAAATTACGAGCGTATGTGCAGTATCGCGAGAATATTTATACAAATTGTCCCTTCTTTCAGTTCCATTTAACATAGATAACGATTCTATATTATGAAATACGATACAATAGAATATTCCGTACTATCGGATACTAACTAGGATAAAAATTCGAAATTATCAATTGAACCTAAAAGATTGCTCGCACCTTTCCAATCGCACATCGTAGAAAATTACTCGGTCGAGTTTCTGACCGTAACGTCGAGATCAAAAAGTATCGACAGAAATGGAGTTATCGTGTTTGTCGTTGGGCGGTCGATGTGGCGGTTGCGTGCAAACAGGAACCACCCAAATTTGTCCGGCGATAAGATTCACCGTGGAAGAAGCACACACACGGGCCCCGGCGATAGTGGTGATTTTCGGGACCGTCGATCGTCGGTTGCTTCGTCCAACTATTAGCAGTCAGCGGCGATACGTCGCCAAAGCTCGCGCGCGTATGTAGTTTCCACGGGTGCTTTGACCTCTTGTCTTAGTCCGCATGTTAACGAGGCTTCGTTAATTACACCTCGACGAGATTACGACAGGGACAGGTGGCCGACGATTATCCATTATCCGTCCTAGAAACGTTGCTCGAACGGATACAACCGAGCATCGGAGATAACGGCTGATTAATACACTCCATTCGCGACGACGGAATCGACGTCCGATTGACCCGCTCTGGTGCTCGTTTTAACCGTCGAGTCGACAGAAATGAAGAAAGGAAGAAAAAGGGCGACGGGACGCGGATAGCTTACGATCGCGATACTTGATCGCGGACGTTTCTCGAATTATCTCGATGAAAATTAATAATCAAACGAAAGGGAGAGGAGAGAGACGGAATTGCTTATGCGGGGAATTGAAAAATAGGCGAGAGCGTTGGCGCTGGTGAAACGACTGGTCGCCAATGGGAAAGCGAAGGGAAGAGGAAGGTATCGTAAACTCGAGCGGGACAATAAGTGGTTGGGTAAAAAGGTCGGCTAGTGTATAAAGGCGACAACGATGGGTCGGCTCTAATACACGGGAGCAGCTGGCACCGTTCTTAATTCAGCCTCTCGAGAGTGCTGATCCGAAAGTGACAAAGGCTAATTTTACGAACCGAAAAAAAGAAAAAAAAAGAAAGAAAACGCCGGTGGTAAATGCTGCGCTCGGATTCGTGCGACGTGGCCACTCCATTCTTTTCGCGTCTTGATCGCTCGAGATCCCGATTTCTTTTTTTTTTTTTTTGTTTTGTTTTCTTTATTGAGGTAATATATTCTTTCACGACGTGCACCGGGGCTATTGATTGTCGTTCTTATCGTCGCCTCATTTTTTCTTTGTTCTCTTCTGTCTCTTCTTTTTATTTCTACCACTTTGCGCGTGGATTCCTCTGGAATCGGCGCGTTTCCTTCTTAAAAGAAAAACCTGCCACGACGAAAAGTTTTAAATCGTTGCCGAACAGTCGTTCCTCGACTGTCCACGTCCGAGCGCTGTAAACGCTTGTAAGAGGCCGATGCAATCTGAAGCAAACTCGCCTCCACTCGTATCGTAACCAGAGCATGAAAAAGGCGAGGACCAAACACAGCGACACGTGCACCGTCCAACGAGGAAAAGAATGACGAATTTTTGAAATGGCAAGCACGGAGAAATGTCTGACGCACAAGCAACGTGTCCTGACCTAGCGAATTGTTCGACAATTCATCGAACGTCGTTTAACGAAGTTTTCGACTCGATTCAGAACGCCGTTGCGATCGATGCTTCACGCGCTTTTATGGTTCAACGACACACGGGTCGCGCAACTTTTCGTTTTCAATGTTCTAACAAACTTCTATTCTTTCGCGATATTTTGCTCGCGAGTACAATCTGGCTGCAGATACTCGTTCTGTTTGAACTTATTCTGACTGTGGACTTATTCTACTTGCGAATGTTTGATTATAAATTCATTCTACTTGACTACAAACTCATTTCACTTTGACTATTGACTCGTTCTACTTGCGCGACTATGGATTCATTCTATTTGAATGTTTGACTACAAACTCATTCCACTTTGACTATTGACTCGTTCCACTTGCGTGACTATGGATTTATTCCATTTGAATGTTTGACTATAAACTTACTCGCGAATGTTTGAATATAGATTCATTCTATTTTGGATGTTCGTCTACGAACTCATTCTGTTTTAAACGTTTGACCATAAACTCATTTTACTTTGAACGTTTGACTACAAACTCGTTCCACTTTGACTATTGACTCGTTCTACTTGCGCGACCATGGATTCATTCTGTTTGACTATAAATTCAGTCTACTCGCGAATGTTTGAATACAAATTCGTTCTATTTTGGACGTTCGTCTACGAATTCATTCTGTTCTAAACGTTTGAGTATAAACTCGTGCTGCTTTGGATGTCTGGCTCGTTCTACTTGTTGCAAGCATAATAAAAATAACTGGCAAACAGTACGTACAACGCTCTGAATATTTGTAAAATTTAATTGGCGAACTTTCGGCAAATTAAATAACACGGCTGAACGCGAGCGATGCTCCAAATATCGGGAAAAAATACAGCGATACGTTTTCCCCGCAAATACCAAATACCATACACAGAATTTTGCTAGAAATATTCCGATCTATCCCCGGCACGTTCTCGTCTTTCGAATAGTATCGCTGTTCAGGGAACTAGAATTTGCGTTACGTGACACGTGTTCGCCGAACATGGCAAAAATTTGAAATGTCCGGGCGCGAGTAATGTTCGACGTGTCCGGTGGCGTCGCATTTACACGGGAAGAAATAATAAATACCCGAGCGTCGCGTGTCCGGCCATAATCGAGAAGACTGCCGGAAGTGAAATATCACTCGGGCGGCTCTCTAATAGCGCCGCGGAAAACGTGGAAATTCACGGTGTGCCGTACCGACGATCATACGCGTGGCTTCACTGGGAGAAAGTCGCCACTTTGCCGTTCTTGTTGATATCCATAAACTGTCTCGCATTAGCAAGAATTTTTCTTACCGAGCGGCCAACTCGCACGTTCAATGTCTCTTTGTCTTCTATTCATTTCTTTGAACGTCCGACTTTGAGCATTCTTTCGCGAGTAAAAGGGCGAAATGTGTTTTGCACGAGACGTTCTGAAATTTCGCTAGCGTTGCTGCAATTGTAGAGGTAAATTCCAAAACAGACCTTCTGCGAGTATCTGCAAGATACGTGTGTATCTTCTTTCGAGACGATTATCGCGACGATGGTTGGATTTCGAGTTTTTCACTAGTTTTCCCCTCCCACTCCTTTTCTTTTTTTTATTTCAAATCATTCACCGCGAGGAACGGAGGAGCGTTTCGGATGAATAGGTGTCGTTGCTTTGTACTCGTTTTTGCAACAGGTACACAAAGTGTCGAATGGGAGGCGCGGGAATTCCCATGGACAATGGCGCTTGCCGGTTGTGCGCATTTATACTTTGCTTCTCTGCGTGTTAAATGAAAAAAACGAAGGACGGCGAGAAAAAAAACAGAGACGCGAGAGCGGTTCTTTTTTTCGGTTCGTGGGAGGGGGGAAAAAAAAAAAGGAGAAGAAAAAAAGTTGATCGAAAATGGAAACGTAAAATGCGTATCGACGTGACTGAAATATGGAAATCGTTTTGCTGCCTTTTTCATAAGAAACTCGTACAAATTGAAGGCACGAGATGGAATATTTTGCATCAAACGTGCATTTCACGAGCTCTTACGTATTATATGCTGCCGAGCTATACAGACTGCGAGCTCTTAAAGGATATTGTAACGTGGAAGATAGATTCTTCTCTATGAAACGCGCCTGCATTACTTTTCCCGTCTTTTCTTGTTTTCCATGTCACCGTCTCTCGCGCTCGCTGAATGTTAACGTCGAAACGAGCAAGCGTACATTTTCCTTTTCATTTTTCTATGTAATTACAACTAACCAGCCAGAGCCTAGAAATTTTTCGACCTGACAGCGTCGACAAATTTCCCCACGAGTCGAAAGTTTCACGTTATCGGGACAAGTGTTTGATGAAAACTTCGTTATTGACGAACGTGATATATACGCGTATAACGTATGCGGAATTAATCACATATAATTAAGCGCCAATTGTTGCAATTAATTCGTCTCATTAATTCGTCAACGTCAGTTAATTGAGACATACATTAAACAAATTAAACGTGACCTCGTCCGCTTTAACGTGATACACATACGTACACACGTTGTTTATTTTACATTCGCGTCCTCTTTCTCCATCAATTTCCAGAAACAAAAATAAATCAGATCGAAGAGAAAAGCGTGTCACCGTGTCATACGAAAACTATAATGATATTCCCGTTCCTCCCGTAGACGTTTGATCCGGTAAACGTCTGTCTCGTTCGCTTCCCCACGAGCTTTAACCTCGTTTCTTACAATTGAACGTAACAACGGTCGGTTGTAAAGCCGGTGGATGGTTTTACAACGCGTTATCAACTAATTCCACCGATATTATGTTCTCGGAATCGAGCCACTCCCCGGCATGAATATTTTGCAAAAGTCACTTTCAGACAGCTCGAAGTAATCCGAGCTCGGCTTTGCGATTATTAAGCAAAACCCACTGAACGCGCTGCAACTTCTAAGCTGATTAATACACGTATCCGTGTGTATATATATGTATATATAAAACGCGGAAATTACGCGCACCTGTCTCCACCTTCGCTTCTCGGTTAGTCTTCCTCTCAGTTGTCCATCTCTTCTTCAGCTTTTACCTCCGCGTGCCTCTCTTTCTCTCTTCTTTCAATTTCCTACCCCCACCTCGTCTCGCCCCGGACTCTCCTGTTTCTCGCTCACGTTTCGCTGTTCTTATCGTTCGCAACGAAATCGGAAATGGTTGAAAATTGGTTGGCGACGAAGGTGAAGCAAGAAGCGCCGAGTGCAGTTCGGCGGATGAACCAATTCAGCGGTAGACGCGACGGCGATAGCGAACCGCGTCGTTGAAAGAGAAAAAAAAAAAAGATAATGGCCCGACCAGTTTCGCGCTGAGTAAGGCACGCCTTGTTACAAAACACTCTCTCTCTCTCTGCTTCGTAACGAACAGAAATGCCTTTTCTCTCGTCCGGTCGACGATCGTTTTCCTCGACGAGGAATATCGAAAAACCCGCCGTTTCATAAATACAACAGCCAAGTGTTTCACGGGTGTTGAAACACGCACCCCTTTCCATTCATTGTCGCCGGAGCGGCACGTGACGGAGGTCGAGACGGAAGTCCCAGTTCTTTCGTTTAATTTTCGTAGTCGATTCACAGAGCGACGTACTTTGAAAGTGTCGGCTCACCGACGTGGACTCGCGTTATTACTGCATTTAATATTAAAATACAGCGAAAGAATTGACGTTTATTGCATTTTCTTCTTGCAGTTGCAATAACCAACTTATACTTGGATCTTTGTCGTACAGTGGAAAATCTGCGATGGTCATTTTCGAGCGTTAAAAGTTTTTTCAAATTATTCGATTTACACTGAGATACTTTAAAAGTGTGAATTTCAATTGAAACGTTTGCGTTATTGCGTATTTAATATTAAGATACAGTAGAAAAAAACTGATATTTGTTGCGTTTTCTCCCTACAATTATATAGGGTGAATAGAAAAAAATTATTAGTCTCAAAGTTGTGATAAACGATTTTTCGGACTTTTTTACATATCTTAAAAATTATGAATCTTTCTTCCTGTACTCACCCTGTACGGATTTTTTTTACACGATGGAGATCATTAAAAACCCGCTAAAAGTTTCTTTGCCGAATTATCCGAATAACGAAGAAACTAGCTGCATTCCAACGTCGTGTGGATAATTCAATCACCTCGAAACCACATTTCTTTTTTCCCCTGTTCGCACCTATTATGATATTCTGCATCGTACGTCTTCCTCGCTCGTTTCTACGATTTCCACGGTTTCGCGTTTAAGCCGGCGCAAATCACTCGGAATGCTCGTGTTCCACCCATCGAGCCGCGGCAAGACCAACTCCCTTCGAGCCGATCGTTGTTCGTACGAAAGAACCAACGTTCGAGCGATTCGTTCTTGCTTCGTCTCCAAAGGGGAAACCGCGTTGCCAAAGTCGAAGAAACCGGCGACAGTGTCGTTGACCGGCACTCTCGGTGGAAGCCTACGCGTATTCTGCACGCATAGCTGACCCTATGTAACCCACGTAACCTCGTTCCTCGCGACGAACGAGGAAACGAATGAATGAACCGGAGCCAGTCACCCGTTCACCTAGCATGCACGAGCGACTTAACACGACGGCGTCTTGTTTCTGCTCGGCGTAACAGGAAATCGTCGCTTTAAATTAGAAACAATAACCGACGGCGTCTCGATGCGGAGAGAGAAACGCGTTCGTCCTTCCGGCATTTTGCTACGTAGTCGTGTGTAATATACACACGTGTACCTAGTAGGCAGTCGTGGAAAACAGTAACAAATCGCTCCTGCAATTCGATTTCAATACGCGTCTACCTAATTTTTTTAATCGTTGTTTCGCGCCTCTCGAACAATGTAACCCTTTTTAATCACTGGTGTTTCTTGGTTAACCTCTTAGTTAACCTCTGTGAATGACGAATATATTCGACACGAAGAAATGACAATTTTTATGTGTAAAAACGTTGGCGAGAAAAGTAATTGCAACTTGTTACTCGAATTAAAGTTTTTGTGGAAGATAAAACACGTTTGTGTAAATTCTAATTTCTTTCTATTTTTTCCAAATATTTGATTTCTTTATTTAACAAGGAAATTATGAATGTTCAAATCTTGTAAATAATATTGATTAAGTTGAACGATGAAATCATTGATTTTTCAAAAAAAGAAAAAACTAGTGTCATAATTTAATTTAATTTTACTACAACAGCTGCTCATACTCTGTATTTGACAAATATAATTGTCATCGCGTCGTTCTAAAGACACAGTACAGATATTGTAGTATCGTAGGTTTAAATCATTATTTTATCACTGAAAGTGATCGGGCCTTTTCAAGTGCAACGCTAATGCAACGAAAATTAGCGATTGGTTGATTTCGGTCACGTGATTCGCGAGGGGGCGTGGCGTAGACCTCGAGTAGGAGTGGCGTTGTCTAGTACTGTAATTTGTTTTGTATCGATTCAAACGTTTGCATATCAACAAAATTTTATGGCATAAAAGGTCGTCTTTGTTTCCTAGTTAGAACAGTTGCTTCTGGGCCTTTCAGTGAGACGAATCGTACTAGGGTACAAGTCGTGCAGTTTCTTGTTACAGTTGTAGTTCGTTTAGTTATAACAGATGGCTTGCAGTGTGAAGAAATGCTTGAAAGAGGAAAAGTACGAGTGCGTTTCTCTTTTTAAAAAAAAGAAGAGAGTCAAGCTAGTTGTAAAAGAGTCGATTGGTTTGTTAAACAAGAGTTATTCGAGTTGCAACTGATTATCTATTGTTCAATCATCAGCATTGTTATTATATAAATATTATTTATATTTAATCTCTACAATGTGTGCACACTGTTAAAGATGGCACCACAGCTAAGAGGTTAATCGAGCTCGACAGACTTGTTTCTCGTCACGCGTTTTCGAGATCTTTCGCACCTTTCTAGATATCTGTCGGAGCGAAGCGGCTTGCCATCGTTTACGATTCGTTTTACGACGCGCGTTTTGCGCGTGTTTCGTTGTGCGTACACGTAGGGATTCCTAGAACGGAGGAGAAGGAATTTACCGGTAGATTGGACAGCTCAATTCGACGTTGGTCGGACTGGAGTCTGTAGGGGTTGGGGATCTCTCCCCATTTTGTCTCCATTATTGTAGCTCAAAAGCGGTGGGCGACGACCGTACGAATACAATGGATTCTTCGGAGGATCGTCGGGTTTATAGAAACTTGCGGCGGTATATAGTAAGAGATACGTGATCGTTTTTCCTTTCCTTTTCTTTTTTCCTTTTTTTTTTCTTGTCGAGCATATATAGGTTAGGAGACATAATCGAGGGGGAGATGGAATAAAAGTCCCCTATATTGGAAATTTATGGTGCTTTTTATGATCTTTCGCATTTACGAGTGAGCCGCCGTTTATCGTTCGAGCTTTTACACGGTTAAACAAATTTCACGTTCAACGACAATGAATTGCCAAGCTCTTCGTAACATTTCTACGAAAAAGAAATTTTCCCTTTCTCTCTCTCTCTCTCTCTCTCTCTCTCTCAGAACATTCTCTCCCAGCGAGAGATCGTTTCACAGTAGACACGCCAGAGAAATTCCAAACTCCCGCGACAGAGGAAGAGCGCGAGTCGTTCGCGCGAGCTTTCGCGGACTCTCGACACGTGGGTCTTATAGGAAATCGACGACGGGGGGAGATCACGCTGGGGAAATCTACTTTATCGGTTTCTTTGAAACACTCAGCTCGTCACGCTCGCTTTGTTTGCCGAGTCGGCTCGGCGAATTTTATCGTCGGCCATAAAGCGCCGGCGTAAGAGCGAGGGACACGAGTGTAACGACATTCGAGGGGAAGGGGAATGAAAGAGCTCGGCTTCCTCGACACGCACACGCGTGCACGCGAGCTGGCCCCGCCGGATACGGGAACCACATCGTCCGACTTGCCGACATTGTTCTCCACTAGTCGAGTAACGTGTGTCTCGCGAAGAAGTTTCACGTTATTTCTGGAATACGCACACGTGTGTATATGCTCTGCGGGCCAGGTTACACGCGCAAAGTCTATCCTGAGACACCGTGTACTCCAACTTTGTAAGTCGAATCTCGGTTCCGTGCGTGGAGGAACTTGCTCGTGGTTTACGACGTTTAATTGCGTAATCGCGGGATTCAAACATACAGCGTACATTTCGAGAGCCGATTTGATCTCGAATTACTTTTGGATGGATCCTCCGTGTAATTTCTTTGATGAATTTCGTTGTGGAGGGAGATAAGGAAGGAAGTTTGTACGATTGTTCGTGAAAGCGTCGCGCAAATCTGCACGAAAGCGATTTCGTTCTCTGCGACTGCGAAACGCACGTTCGTGCAAATTCATTTTATTACGACTGTACGATTCTTATCTGGTTAAACTCAACGTAGAAAATTGCGCGGCGAGTTAGCCGATTGTTGAATTAGCGAGCCGTCGGCCAAGATTCGATCTACGGAGGGAAAACGGAGTTGGAACTGTGAACTATCGCAATGAACTATGGCTGACAACTACCAGTCGTTGCGTCGACCATTTTAGATTCATCGCGTATGATTCGTGGCCGGTAACGAACGTCGTCAGTCTACTGACGCAGTATGCAATTCGGAAGAAAATGTGAGACACATGGTAGAAATACTTGGGGCGTATTTTCGAATTCGTCACACTTGTGAATTCAAAACAATTGAACGATTTAAATTCGGCAGCTTTTCCTTTTATTATTCAGCGCGCATCTGTCGCGAGCCTTAACGCGCGTTCAAACAACGCGTTTTACAACCCTGCGTTATTAAAGGCACGAGCGCATTTTATTGCGCACCGTTCCTCGAACCGGCGTCATCACTGCGTTGCGTTGTCAATAACGATCCCCTGAAACAACAGTCGAAACAACTCTTTGATGTTCCTCGTCATTTCTCCCCCAACTCGATATCGATTACCATACCTTTTGCCCCCCTCTCTCTCTTAATTTTCCTTAGATTTGTCACGGATAACAAGCCTCGGTTTCCACTTCCCGGTTCCTCTTTCTTATCTACCGTCGCGCTTTTCGTTTTCTTCTTTCAACTTCTCCATCGCGTTTTCCATTTCGCGACATCTCTCGCTCGCCCGTCGTCGTTTGATCTTCTTCAGGTTCTTCTTATCTGGTATCGCGACTTCTCCGCTCGCGAAAGTCCATCAATATCGGTCCCGAGATGCGCCGATCTCCTTGTCCCATTACCGTTCCTACCACTGAAACAATTTCTTTGATAATCTTTACACGGATCCCTTTACTCGATCTCTTCTCCTCTCCGTTGGCGAAGACGCTGTGCCCCATCGGCACTGGTAATTGGTTCGAGAGGAAAGGTTCGACCGGCTCACGATCGGCTCGCAACGCCAATTATTCATGTTACGTGTTGCCGTCCGATCGGCGTGATTAACGATTCGTGCACGTTCCTACGATTTCTCGCGCCTGTTCCCTCTTGTCCTTCCGCTGGCTCTGTTCCAATTTTCCTCGTTTTCGTCGCGAGATAATCCTACCGGGATATAATCCTCTCGCATCGAGGGGAGAATGGATTTTGGAAGTCGAACAGAGGGAAAATTCCTATGACCGCAGAAGCGACGTCGGCGTTCGATGATTAATCAAATATTAACGTGAAACGAAAAGACAGATCACCGTAGACAGCACATTTAAATGCAAATTTGCTCGTTCGCGAGAGTGTGATCTGGCATCGCGAGAGATAATTCTCTCGTTTAAAAGATTACGTACTTTCTACGGCGTTGTGAGATACGCGACGAAGATAATAAATATATAAATGTAACCGCTCCCGAAACAGAGGGTTACAGTGATTTCCGATCGCAATCGTCGCATAATTATTTTGAAATCGTTGCCCGTGATCGGAATAACCAATGCTGTTCAACGTCACGTTTGATATTCACATACACGTTTCTAACCGTTGATTCGATCGATCGAAAAAGCAGCTGTCGAAATTGCTACTTTTATCACTGAAAGTGCTTTTAGCGGGGGTAACGCAGAAAATCGGGCCTCTTCAGGTGCAACGCTGATGCAACGAAAATTAGCGATTGGTTGATTCGGGTCACGTGATTCGTGAGGGGACGTGGCGTTGCCTGGTACTGAGCAATCGCAACTGTAATTTGTTTTCTATCGATTCAAATGTTTGCGTATCAATAAAATTTTATGGCAAAAAGTCGTCTTCATTTCGTACTGGGGTACAAGTCGTGCAATTTTTTTCATTTGCCGAGGATTTCAATGAGCAAAATTTAAACACGCGCGTCTTTTTTTTAACGAACAAATCGTGTAACAATTTTGCGAACGATTCTCTCTGTTACGCGTGATTTTTTCCAGTTCATATTCAGAAAAATATAAATAAAGGACGTACGTAGTACGAAGTGAGTTTAAGCCAATAAACAGCTAGTTTGGAAATTGGAAAAGATCGTCGCACCGTGAATTGTTAAAACGGTACTGCAGCGTGTGGCCGTGATCTACGAAGGGAGCGTATCTCATTGCCAAGGTTCTGCTAATATACACGTTCATCGATACGACGTAATAACACGCTGGGGGCTGACGGTGGCCGGTGGTGGAGTCGTGACAACGACAACGTGGAATCCGGCGAGAGTTGACCGTTCGCTTGTTTCCGACTACAATCTAGCGTCATTACCGACATCACAAAGAGCTCGTTAGTCTCATTTATATTCACGTTGCTCGAGTACAACTTAGGTTGCGAAGGAGACGAGGAAGTTGGCCTGGACAGTCCTGCGCCATCGTTGTTGCACCGCAAAAGAGAGAGAGAGAGAGAGAGAGAGTGAGGGGCTCTTGTTGCTCCAGAGAGAACAGCTGACAAAGTGCCTCCCCCGGTTCCGGTCTTCCGTATGTTCTTCACGTTCCGTATAAACTTTCCACCCGCGTGGTAATGTTCCTTTTAACGAAACATCCACCGTCCCCGCTCCTCGTCCAGATTGTTTCCCTGAATCTCGTCTTAATTGTACGAGGGCCGTTCCGTTCTGCCGAAACGTGCCACCCCCGCCACCTTGAAATCCGATTTTAAACGCCGGCAACGAGATCGCCCCGTTGTTTCGATGTTTCTTTCTCGAACGAAATTGTCCTACTATTGCAATTTGGAGACTATACGAAACGAATACCGACGACCACTTTTATTTCGCGCTTACTTTCGGAGAATTCGATCGATTTCATTTTCAAGCAACAGATCAGGAACGCTCGCGTTCTGATAACGTCGTGAATGTTGCGTAGAGGATGTAGAGGATATAATATTATAATTTATACACTATTATACGTATTAAAAATACTGACGATAACATTTTTTGGTCAAACATCAACTGCTTTGTCAGGAACAGTCTCAGTGTTGTAACTTTCTTAGCCACGTTTCTACTAATATTTCTTCCCGCAGCAGCGTTGCATTCTCTTCGTAACAAATTTTTACAAAATTTCCTGGGATTTGGGACGTTGGATGTAATCGTACCGTGATGTTGATTATCGCGAAACTGTGTATCGAACGGGCATAAACAGAGATAAACGAAAAATGAACGGCACTTGACACGTTAATCAGAAAATCATCGCTTTGTTCTACCTTCAAGTTGTCAGTTGCCTCCATTATCGTCAATCTCTCTGCTTTATTTACTCTGAATCTCTGCCGCTCCGTCCACCGATCCATCGTGTTTTGTCTGCAAACTCCCGATACAGGGGTTTGTACCGATATTTTTGTCGCGAACCGCGCGCAAATCCTGACACGGACCACGATAAAGGCTACAAGCAACGTGGCCCACACGCACTTTGATTATTTCACACGATTGTACACGCGTGGGACAATGCGCGTCGCTCTCTTCGCCCCCCTGTCCGCTTGGATTTCCCCGGGGTCTGATGCAACTGTAATTGGTAGAACGTGCCTGGATACCGATTTCAGTGAACACTCGGTCCAACCAGCGCGGAAACAGCCTGAAATTAGTAAGCCTACGAAATTTTCGCACCGTTTCTCCCGAATTACTCGGCTCGCTGGCGTTTCCCGGCTTCCAGAGCCGAGCTTAAATTAGGTGATATTTTAACCGGTTGGCGACGATGTCCACGGTAATGGAAATTCGATCATACACCGTTGTTGCTACGGCGTGCACAAGAGGCCAGACCAGGTTGCGTCGAATCTAGGTTCCCGTTTGGAGCTGTCATGCAGCTTGTTGCACTGCTAACTGACAAGCTTCTCGTCGAATATTCAGTTTTTACGTTATAGATGATAATATTCTTGTCATATTTTTTTATTTATAACTCAATATCGCGCGGAATTCGTCAAGGATAACGTCTGTCCAACAACGAGCCGCGTGACGGTACAAAAGTTGCCGCGGAAATGAACTTTTCATCTCTATTTTCGAAGCAAAATCCCGGAGACTGGCGGCGAAGGCTTCTCCCTCGATTTTATGGAGCGCGAAAATTTATTCCAACGGTCCGCTTCATAACCAGAAATCGCAAGTTTGACCAGCTGAACTTTCCGCCCCGCCATTGTCCGCGCATCAACCCCGAAACTTTCCGTTTTCGAGGAAAGAAAATTTCTCGTTTAGCTTGGAAACACTTGGCCGACGGAGTTGTCTTATCCGCGGAGCTACCGCGAGGCGAGTCGAATAAATAGTCATCGTTGGAGAATTTCTGCCCCTAACCCTGTCGCCGCGGCTCTGGCCGAGCGAAAAGTACGAAACAACGCGCGAAATACGTAGGCGGTTTACGAACCGGCGTTAACGACCGGCGTATTTCACCGCGAATGCTGTACTCGAGATAATCGCAAGCTGATTTTATGCCGCTACCACGCGAGCAATTTAGACGTCGCGTCGTCGAGGACCCAGGCGGCGCACAGTGGGCCGAATTGGAAACCCAGGCGACATAATAACGTCAATTGTACGATAAATTATTCATTATTTTATATTACAATAACATTTAACTCAAATTTAAATGCATTTTAATTTAAATTGATTTCGTTTTACACGTTTCAAATATTTTTGTACTCGATTTTGTTCGTAATTTCAAAATTAAAAGTTTTATCCACGTAGGAGTGGTTAAATTAGTTCGGAAATATAGTAAACAGATTATGGAATAAACGACGTGTCAAATTTATGAAACAGCGATTTAACAAACGTGAAACGTGTATCGTTGAAAAGGAATATTTTTTTCATAAATATTTACGCGACAAATCTCATTGCTTCTCAATGAGTCAAGAGCTATTTAAAAATGTCGTGAAAATCCTCGATCCGGCAAGACGTAATAAAGGAAGACGAATGGATGTTTGTCTCGCGAAGATTTCGCCTCGCTCGGATGCAGCCCCTTCACGAGAGTGATTTTCGCGAGAGTTCACGCAGGGAAAATTCGCGCCCCTAAAACCCCGAGGGTAGCTGCCGTTCCTTTATTGTTCCCGAATATGTACCGGACCTCGGCGCAGTGTTTATCGCCGTGTGCACCCTCCTCGAAACTCGATGTACATATCTCGTTAAGGGAGAGTCAACCCCCCGTCGGCCGACCGATGATTCACTCGTGCATCACCATCCCTTCGATAAGGGGGCGTACGCGAGGAGAGCCGCGTCGTTTAGGAGCGCGCGTCGTTGCAGCTCTCGCCCTTGGATACAAAACGAAAGGAAATTGCCATTGCCACGAGACTTCCCCTCGGCGCGCTTGGCTCTTCGTTCGGCTCGTGCATCATCTTCTCTTGACCCTCTCGGGGGTTTTTGTTTCGCTTACGTTGCTCCCTTCTTTCGCGGGCCATCGGGATATTACACCACTGGGTGGGCTGGGGAGTTCGGGTGATCGAATCGTTCGGTGGCTTGTGAATTTGGCCCTTTCGTGATGTTGGGGGCCGCCCGTGCGTCTCGATTATTACGTCGTCGAATTGATGGAAGAAATTTCGCGATTGAAGCTGATTTTGTTATAAAATTCGTTCCGAATTTTATAATGCAGAGAGATACGCCTTAAAATTTTCTATTCGTAGATTTACAATTTATACTTGTTGATGTGTTGTTCAACTTGAAGAGATTAAATTCTCAAATTTGATAGAAGAGTCAAAATTTTAGAGTTGCTTTTTGTTTTAAATCGAAACCATAACTTATATGACGTATACAATATCTAAAAGAATATTTGCAAAGATATAACTGACAATGGAGGTTTCTAAATCGACACTCCAACCGGAGTTGGTTCATCAACGATCTCTCTCGCCAATTAAATAATATAGGTCGCCGCGGATTCTTTCTTCGTAAGTCTGACATTTGAAAATTAGCTACCGCCTACAGGTTCCTAGATCGGTTTAACGAGTGCCATCCGTTTTTCTACACTGACGAAATGAAAACTTCGCTCTCTGAAATATTACAAAGAGACCAACAAACAAGTGAAAAGATGAGATATTTAAATTAATTTCTAAGTCTAAATCTACATCATCATTATTTTTTTCTTTCTCTCATTATGTCCAAATCCACCCATACTTTATCATAATTTTACCATAATTATCTCTCGTTTCTTTCATTTCCTCTTTCATTCGATCCGCGTTTGATGATAAATAAATAAATAATTCTTTGATTCGGGCCGTTGCGAGGCAGCGCAAGACGCGGCGTATACGTTGCAACGTGACTCCGGTGAATAGCGCGTGGTTCTCGCTTTACATACTCTGCGGTTGTAAAAGACTCGTGCTTGCACTTTTTTTCTTTCCCCCCTCCCCCTCTTCACCTTCAGTCTTTCCTACGTTTCTCTCTTTCCCTCGCATCCTGCGCGCCGCATTGCGCTGTACCGCAATTGCGTTGTCCGGGGCTTTGTTCGCCGTCGCGACACAAAAGCGTGTTTTGTTCGATCCGCGGGCGCGCAAGGCCCCTGCGTCAATTTTATTATAATGCGCCGCGCGCGCATTCCTTCCACTCTCCCGTTTTCGCCGCGCTCTCTCGTTCGAGAGACGACAGATGCGTTTGGCAGGAATAAAGCCGCCACTTTGCGACGATACGCCGCGAAGATTTACGCTCGTGATCGCTGTTTTCGACGTTCCGTTGGCGGGAAACTGCCAACGAACCGGATGGGAGCGGATAATTCGACTCACAATCAGTCGAGAGTCTGACTGTGAGTTTGTTCGAGATACTTTGGATGATCGTCGAGCACTGGTTCTTTTTTTCCTCCTCGCCCGAGTGGTGAAACGCCTCTCGAAGGAGTTGAAACGACTATACTGCTTGCTATTGCACTGTATTTTTTCAAAAGTCAGGCTAATCGCGTAATAGTACAATCGGAACATAGAGACGGACGCAAGTCTTAACGCGTAATGTTAAAACGTGTTTAACCCCTTGCGCTGGCAACTGGTTCGCGGACCATAACGAGTGACCGAACCGTATACGATAATTCGTCGCTTTCTTTTTCTTTTGAACTCGTCGGTGTGATATCACTGGATAGAAATTACTGAGAAATAATAAATTTATTATTTGTCTTGCCTGAGTTACATTTAAATATACTTGAAACTGAGAAAATATTGCAATTTTTTCGGATAAAAATTCTCGACGTGCGTGGCATGTCATTCAGCGCAAAAGGTTAAACTTGAAAAGCGGAGAAGAAGTTATATTTCTTCGAATTATTTTTCAATTTTTTTTTTTTTGCAATTTAAAAATATCGAGTATGATTCGACATGAGAGTTTCTGTGATAAAAACTGATGTCGATAAGGGAACAAAGGACCAAAGTGTGAATCACCGATTTTAATGAAATTGGCATAGTTATAGTTTTCAGAAAAAATATTTGACCCGTACTTTTTTTTATCGGCAGTGGTCGATGTTGAAGGGGTGAAAACTATCCTCAAAGTTGGGGGTGGGGAACATATTCTATATTCAAGTATTTCGGAAATTATTGAAGATATCGTTTTTGTGTAAATTGATGAAATTAGTGTTTCTTAATGACGACTTTAACGGTGTATATCATTTCGCAACAAAATTTCAAACCTTTTGTTTAAAGAACATATTTAAAAAACTGTACTTTTTATAAGTTTTTGCAAGGATCTTAAAAAATATAACTTCGTGGAATGCGGTTTTTATGTTTCGTATCCTGTTAAACGAATAAGTAAGCATCCATATAACGTGTAAATATTCTAAGACAGCAGTAACCAATCTATAGCTTATAGGAGCTATTCCACCGCAAAAGACTAAATATTTCACGAGCCATTTACGCCGTGCTTAAGCAGTCGCGTAAAAGATTTAACGTTTCAATCCCACATTCATTTTTCACAGTTTATGGAAAATTATGGAACCGAACGCATTTTCCACGTCGCGTGTTATCTCGAACATAAATCGGTGTTAAAAAAACGGATATAAAAACTCGGTGAAACGCGAGTATTTTTAAAAGTGCTACATGTTCAATTCTTTTTTCAATGCTCATTAACATAGCGGATCTATAAAACGATTTACTGTGGCACTTACCGCGACGTACGTATGCATGTACGCATGCACACGTAACTGAAATTGCTATCAATTTTTCCTCGCGGTGATGCATACCCACGTCCCGGAGGAAGAGGTATCATCTGTGGGAATATCTGTAGCGATATCTCAGACAGACATTGGCCGCATGCCAGTCAGGAAGCCGGAAATGTAGCCAAATTAATTGATATCGACGTGCCAGGATTTCGCGAGGATAATCACCGCTGCTTTCGATCACATGGCTTCGTAACCGTTTCTCTTCAGCTCTCCTGCGTTAAGGACAGCTTATATTTCCTGTCGGGTAATCGCAGCTGATGATACATCGATAAGCGAACAATCGATATCAAGTGTCGAATAACCGTTGCGAGTGGCGAAAACGATTCAGACGGCTTTGATCGGAAATCACCACGAGGCGACTCGCTTGTATCCGTGTTTGTTCGCGAGCGAAATCTTTCGGTAATATCTCGTTTATATCCGTCGATGCACGATCGCGACGCGCATTCAGAAAACGCCACGCGATAAATACGACTTACGTGATAAATATGACTTGTCGTTCGATTAATCGCGTCTTCTCTGTCTCTCTCTCGTTACGTCGGGCATCGTAGCACGTACGTGTTACGAAGCAATGGTTCATTAACCCATTTTCATCGTTAGCGTATGTAAAATATAATACGTGCAATTTTCCTGGCCAGTATCACCAGACCTCAATTTTCGTTATCGTTATCGCCGGAACATTTATTATACGTGTAATTTTCTGATCATTGTTACCAAAGTGTGTTGCATTCTTAAATGATGTTGTAAATTGGAGCGAACAAAATTATTGAAAATAATATGAAAAACTTGAAAATTCCAAAGAAAACAGAAAAAGTTGCAAAATATATATTATCGCCATTAAGGTTTACCGGTCAATGTTTTCCAACAGTCTTAGAAACAACTTTGTCGAGAAAAGCTCAAAAGCGTTGTGTCGTTTGTTCGTCTCAAAAGAAAAGGAAAGAAACGATTTATCAGTGTGATAACTGCAAAGTAGCTTCACGCATTGACCACTTCAAATACTATCATACTGAAACAAAATTAGTCTACATTCCTGTCGTTGTTTCAACAATAATAATAATACATGTTTCAGTAACACGCACGATGTAATAACATCTTTGAGATTTCTTCTTTCTCACGCAATTTTTATCATACTTTTTTGTTCCTATTTTTTATTACAGAGCACTGAAATTTTATACAGGATATTTTACTGAGATAATTTGAATTTTGAAAATTTTCCACTCAAGTATAATAAAAGAAGGGTATCATTAGTCATTCTTCGTTGTGATGCAAATGGATTAAAAAAACGATACCAAGGTCTTCTCTTCGTTGCAGCGGAGCACTGTTGTTGCTCGCGAATTTATCGTTGACGCGAGGTAATAAAAATGAAATTGCAATCGTGACCGTGTGTCGGCCGGCGATCACGATAATGCCCGTTATTTTGTCTCTTCTCATTTATTGTATCCGTTGCACCCGCGACGTAATTAAATAGCACGTAGCCAGCTCGGTTTCATATTCCGCTTTACTTTGCCAGCCAGTGTTGCAGATTGTGTCATAAATCAACCCCCTGACCGCTTAACCAACTCGGCCAGTTGTCAACGCATCGTCTCCATGTTGGAAACTTCGCCACTTAATCGACCGATAGGTTGCCGAATCAGCAACTATACGCGCCTTTCTCTTTATCGTCATGTTTCAACGGTGATAAAATATTGACTCACGTACACCTACACGCTCCAACTACCCTCATAGTCGACTGCTTTAGAAAACGTTATCTATAAAATATTATGTGTCAAACGGGACGAAGACTTATCCATTCGAGACGGATTATACATCCGTGTGTGCGATAATCTTGAACTTCAGTCGTGGAAATAAGATCGTTTTGAAATAGAGTAAAGCTGAGAGGTGTGCGAAGATTAAAATTTGTATTGGTTTCGAGTTAAATAAAGTAACTAATTCACAGTCAGCAGTGAGTGAAAACGATGAAAGTGAAGGTTTCTCTTGCTTCAAAGAAACAGAAAAAAAAAGAGTCGAAAAATGGTGACAGCGATGTGGAATGTGAGAAAGAAAAAAATAAGTTTCTCTCGAGGAAAATTTTACGAGTACTTTATATTACCTCTGCAGTATTTTCTTAAAATTTATTCGCGAATTTCTAATTTTTATTACTGAAGCTGAAACAATGATTTTCGTGTTTGTTTACTCTATTTTTGAAATTTATTCTCTTTGACTTTAATTTACATAAATGTTTTTATTGTGCATCGCGCACATGGTGTGTGAAATCAGCTCCTTGTAACAAAAATATACCGAAAAGCCAATTACACACACACACACGGTGTACCATTTTATTCGTACGAAAAGTATTTGCAATGTTTCAGACACTTTTCCTGTTAAAGATGTTGAAAATATTTTCTCGCTTCTGGAGATTATCTTCAAAATAATTCTTCGTTTCGAATGGGTTGAACAATTGTACATGATGGATGCGCGTTTAGGACAAGACTGAATCTCGGATTCCAGAGCCCTTTAGGAGTTTTTTGCAGTAAGAACAGTATAGTTGCTATAGGAATCACAGATCCTTCTTATAAATTTGTTCCTGAGGATCTATCAACGACACTTGATGCTGCAGTCGAGCACGTGAACGTTTTGTTTACGTCTACTGTCTCGTCTCGTTGGACAGATTATACTATCGCTACTGTTCTCCTCTCGTATTTAGCGCAGAAGTGGCTAACTGGCGGCCCTTGCCCCCACTCTCACGATCGCTAGCTCTATCCCCTCCACTGCGTTGAGAGGCTCGCGGCCACAATACCCGCTCTAGATACAAAGTTCTTTTCTTTATTGTAGCTGCTAAAATTAAAGGGAAGTAGTTTAGCTCGCTGCGGAACAGGAGTAGGAACTAATTTCCAAAAGTTCGACGCCTCTGATTTAGGATAATGTTGCACTCCACGCTTTTAATAAAGTACTTCGAAATACAGAAAGTTTAAGTCTAAAAAGACGAGAAGCGCGTGGATTTTACACGTATTCCCTGTCGATGTTTCGAATCGAGCGATATTTTACGAGACGTGTGTTGATGCCTCGCCGACTGTGTACCACGAGCCGCGATTAAAGAGCCGTAATACGATCAATCCACCGTAATCACAATTGAAATCGACGTTGCCGGTGTAGTTAATGTCGTAACAGTAAGTGGGAAATCATTGCTAGTTGCGTTGCAGCCTTGATCTCGAGCGTACCGTGTTAGCTGTGAATTCAAATTTCGAAGGAGCGAACGATTAGCACGCTAGATTTGTAATTACGATAATGACACGTGTCAGGTGAAAGGAACTCAAAGTACTCGAATATTACTAGAAAGAAATTCGCGAACGTTCGTTTTTCGCGATCACTCTTCGCCCGCGATACTCGACGATATCACGATCGAATTGCCAGTTCCGTCGACGCGCCGCGAAAAGAAACGTTGGAACATAATTAAGACGGAGCACTCGAGTCTCGAGTGTAGATCTTAACTAGCTTTCTCGAGGGTGAGCGTGCAATTTCAAGCCGGGGGAGTCTAGCACGCGTTCTGAACCTCGGCGCATCGATTGTTCCGTGTGTTTATTATCGTTGATACGCGAGCTCAACAGTGAGTTATCGTAACTTCTTTCGCGAGCGGTGATCCAAAAACTTGCGACGATTTGACTCGCGGTAGCCGCGCGCTGCAACCGTGAGAAAAAAAAAAAAAGAAAAAGAGAAAGCGGCACGAGAAGCAACCGTTCCGCGAGTACGGTAGCACTTAGGAAGTTGTTCCGCGCGTGTACGAGCGCGTACGTGCTATGTACAAGTCCTCCGGTGGCGAAAGGCGAAACCGCCGGCGCCGCGCCTCGAGCTCGACGGTGCTCGTGTTCCGAATTTCTCAGATTTTGTCGCGCTCGAGCGTCAAGTGAACTTTTGATAAGGTGAGTGCCGCTCGGTATTAGCGTTATCGCGTTACAACGAGAGACACGTCCTTCTCGGCGAATCCAAGCGCGTGTCAATCCCTCGAAAGAGAGAGAGAGAGAGTATAACGAGGTCGATCGTATCGATCGCTTTCGTCACACTTTCAAGTCAGTCGTTGTTTCATATTTTTGCAAGTTTTCTTCGCGATAGACGAGGGTCGTTGATGAAAAAATCTGGACTTTTTTCGAGCAGTTTCACGGTGAGCATCGTATATACACGTGATTCACGCAACTCGCACACCCGAAGTTATAATTTTAAATTATGCGTCTAATGAAAAATTGTTTAATACAAAAGTTATTAATTAAAAGATTTTAAGGCAGGTAAAATATGGAGGAAACTTTTGTATGTGTGTTGAGGGATTTCCAAATTTTTAAGCTCATTTTAAGCTCTTTGTTTTTTTTAATTGGATCATATTCTTTTTCATCATAAATCGAAAGAATATTAAATTACAAGTAAAAAAAAAGTATCGAATCACATTGGTTCTAAACTTTAAATGATTAAATTATACTTGATTTTAGTCCAATACATATAAATACTTCATTTTTGACCCAAAAATATTAATATAAACAGACAAATGAAAATTAACTCTGGAACAAAATATTTCTTCGTACAAATTATTATAATTTAATTGATATTGATTTGGACAAGAATACGCGTGTCTTTTAAGTAGTTGAAATCAGTCACATTGGCAGGTTCGATTGTACATTAATAAAATTAGAGCAAAATGATAAATCAAAATAGCACAATGATTTATAAAATTTCTGATTTATAAATGTTCTAACAAATAGTACGTGTTTCTTACACGCAACTGTAATTTCAAACATCCCGCCGGCAAAGTGTTAAGATCGGTTGCCATGATTGGAATATATAAACGATCAAATCGTCTCTCGGTGTAGAGTGTTATTTTTATGGTGATCCGAGGGTGGAACCACGGGTCAATTATTCAGTGCAAACAATTCGAACGATTAATCGCTTTCTCAACGACGATTAAGAAAACGGTCCGTAATTTACGAATCAACATTACGCCAGTAATTCGTAACAATTACGAATCCATTTTAAACGTGCGCTCTACCCCGCGATTCCAGCATGTAGCGTATTTAAATATTTTAATGGGAACGCGGTCCATTGTCGGATGAATAATGAATTTTAGAGAAATAGTCTCCCCGTTCACGAACCTCGCACGTGAATTTTAATCGTGGCTCGACTCAACTTGATCGCGCGTTATCAATTTGTTTCGTAATAAAATTAAATCAAGATATGTCTCTTTAATGGATTGATACGTCGTAGAAATATAAATGTAGTCGCGATTGAAATAAAGAGGAAAAAGAGGGAGAGAGAGAGAGAGAGAGAGAAAGGAACGTGAAATGTACTAGTGTCACGCACGATCTCCAAAGGTGATATCATAAATTCTTCCGAACCGGATCTGCCCGCCAAACAACTCGAAATCGAATTAATTAAGCATTAGCATTGGACGGCGATAATTTTGCTTAACCGTGAGATAAAACGGCTGTTGTGCATTAACGATCCTTTCGGCGGTCCGTCGTTTTATGGAAAATTCAACTATTCGCGGCGGATATGCCGGCGTATTTACAGAAGGAAATGCGTGCCGGGGTTGAACGGCGATTAATATTAAACGTCCGACCGCAACATGACCTGTGAGTTCGGCAAAGCAGCGCTTTGCCATCAGCATCCGTGTCTCTCCATCCTCTTCCCCTTTTTCTCTCCTCTTCCTCCCTCGTTCCCTTCACCCTCTCTCCCCTTCTCTCGTTGCCGTACATGCACGCACGCTTCACCGATTCGCTCGTTTGCGAATTTACGCAATTTTGGTTTTAAATTGCACCGATCGACACGAGCTGCCGCGTACGATGTAATTAGCAAATATTTGTCGAAGAAATTATCGCCCGTACGCTGTTGCATGATTTATTGCAGCCGCGAAATATGCACGTTATCACGGGTGTGCCGCCGAACAATTCGAACTTTCTTCTCTTGGTCGCGTTTCAAATAGTTCTGCTTCCACGCGACCTGCGAGTCCGTTCAAATATGATCTCGCGGAGCAAAGTCGGTGAACGAGCACTTCATTAAGAAATTCTGCGTGGCCGCGCTCGCTTCGTAACCGGGACTTGCACGGGCGGGACGAAACGAGGCAAACATTAACGGAGAACAAAGTGTACTCTGGGAGGACACGCTTCCGCGAGGGGCAGAGTCGTTCGGGACGAAAGCGCGTGGTGTAGCAATCTTAGAAATTGCGTTACGTTGTAACCGTTTTTTAAAGGAAACGGAACAAGGGAACGTCGTGTGTACCGTCGGCGAATTTTCGACGAAAACGCGGATGGTAATGCCTGGTGACCGAATTCCTCCGTAGAGATATCGTTTCGCCAACTTTTCTTAAAAATTAGAAGGTTCGGGGAAAAAATAATTGCGCGTATAAATTCTTTGGGTGAAACGATTAATTTACGATACAACGTTTTTTTGGGTATTTCTTTTCAAAATTTGAAACTCGTCCCGTAAATCCAGTGTTAAATTACATTTCCTCGTGCTAGAATTTAAGGCGATTTAATTAAATTGATATAATTCGTAAAAAAGGTCCACTTGGTCTTATTTTAAAGGTGATTTTACATCGTATGTAAAGCGAGATAGTGAAAGTTGCAAAGAAATATTTCAGACGCGTCTGAAAACGTTGAAAAATTTTGTTCGTGACCAGTGAGTCTTGAAAACTGACATTTTCTCTTTGCAAGATTTTTCTCCCCATTTTCATTCGTGACTTGAACATCAGCGTCAAATTGAAGAAAATTCAAAAAAATCTTAACATTTCATCCATCTCCAATGTTTGAGTTTGAGTTTAGTAAAATTATGAAAAATAGAATTACACGGCGAGTCTTAAGGGATCGTTTCGTATTTTTACAATTTTCGAAAGAAAAAAAATACGAAATGTACAATCAACAGCGACACATTTGTTTTTCCAGGAGCGGCGGTATAATTTTTTATCACGCTTTAAAAAAATCTAAGAAATAAATTATATATGATAACAGTGATAATGACAACTAAATAAGAAACATTGCACGTTAATTTACCTTAAGACAAATAAAAAGTGGACGCGCAAGGACATTGGAAAACAAATCGAGTTAGGTATTGCGCTCGCATCAGACGCGTTAAAAGTCGCATTTTTTTGAGTTGCAGTATCAATATTCGAAGCTCAAGAGTATTTCAAGCGAGAATTTTTTCAGATTTTGACCCTCTCTATCCCATCTAAATTGACCAAAGAATCGCAAAGTTTCAATCAGACCTAAAAAAAACTAACTGTGTCACTCCGCACGATGTTTGTCGAAAACGAACGGTGCTTGCAAAGTAACACGGCAAATAGTATTCCATTTGCGTCTGCCTGATAAGATCGCGCGGTTGTTCGAAATCGTCTCGCATGCTCGCCCGGGGGAAATTAGCGAATTGTCGTCTCGAAAAAGAGAGAAAGAAAGAAGGAAGAGAAACACCGATGCGACGGGGAATTGTTAGCTAGCCAGACACCGATTTAATGTCTGGTTGAACTGCCGCGACCTCGTTAAGTCTCGGGCCTCGTGCGTATTTCCCGTCGGCGCGATAAGGGGGGCAGGAAAAGGAGAGAGAAAAAGTCGTTTCTTGCTACGCGGCGGCGCGCGACCGCGTGCTTTCGTTCCTCGCGCGCAAGAAGTACCAGGGATGGGTACGTAATCGCGCCTCGTCGATTTCCCCCCGATCTCCTCCCTCTTTAACGACGAGAAATACCCCAGATACTGTTCCAGAAGATATTCGTCGTCTCCTCTGCGATAGTATTTGCAGCTACGGGCAAATAAAAATTTCGCTCCATCCTATACTTATCTAGGAGCCGACGGTGAAGCTCCTAGTAATCGCGCTCGCAAGAAAATTAATGCCGCTCGGTAGGTAGTGGTAAGTAGATAAGATTTGCGACGGTGGTGAATATCTTCCCGGCCCGTGCGCTTCTTCTTTCGCGCGTAATTAAAGGTAGGCAGCTGCGAGTCGAACATCCTCGAGGCTGCGACTCCGTGGCCTCGCGTTTTTCGCCTCGTTTCGCTCGTTCGAACCGGAGAATTTTCGTAAATACGAGCAAAGCGAAGCAGAGAGAAGATGCCTTTCTTCGTTTCGAAACGCGCCTTCCCTCGTAAATACACCGCGTCGTGCAATCCTCCCCCCCCGACGACGACTTATCATTCCATCTTCCTCCACGTTTAAGTCGCCGATTAGCACCGACGGAGCGGCCGGTTCGCGTTAACAATGACGAATGTTAGGTATTACGTGTACGGAAGGAGATTTGCATTGCAAAGATACGTACGTTCGGTTGCAGGCCGCAATTGGCAACGGTTGCCGCGAAGTAGCACACACGGTGCATCTGCTCGTACGCCGGGTATTGCCCGACCGACGAGCAGCAACTGCTGGAAATTTCACCTCCCGTTCGTAAGTTTTCTCCTTTCCTCGATTGCTCGACAATTTCTTCCGGAGCACCGTGCAGAACGTGAGGGAAGAAGTCGGGGGAGGTACGGGGAGAGAAACAGAATGAGATTTTCGGATGACGTAGGACACGATTAACACTTTTTCCAAATATACTCGATTCATAGATAATTATATTTATAACGATACGTAATGTATAATTTTTTCGTACATTATATATTGTCCAAATTCCTGGATTCCCTCGAAAATCACGGTCATGCTTCAACTATCATTCGCTACTATCATAAAAATTGTTTTCATTAAAAGTTTTCATGAAAAGTCTTGATAGCTAAAGTGACGCATACGCGATCCCCGCCGAAAATTTTTTATCGGACGTGACGTAGTAGATAAATTTTACGCGGTAACAACAGTGAAAACGGGACATTTTAAAAAATAGAGAAACACTCCGTTTCAACGGCATCGACAACTGTCCGTCGGACAGCGTGGAGAGAGCGGATGGTCCTTTCCTGGGACGTGTCGTCGCTAAACGGTGAAATCGATTATCAGAACAATTCTCGACGTATCGGTATCTCCGCTCCGGCGTCGTGGTTGCCAGCAATCCTGTCCATATTGATCCAAGGAATTATAGAGACACCGCAAGTACAAACGTCCTGATTTACGCTGATTAATTACGCGATGTTTGACCTAATTGAACGTCTTGCCGCGGCGCGATTCGATAATTCCGTCTTAATGATCCGACTCAGCGTTGTACGTGCCGTGTGCGACATCTGCACCGTTCGACGACGTTGTTACGTCTTGTAAAGAATGCAAATATAAAGTCGATTAACTCGCATCGAATTCAATGTTTTATTTATACTTCCGAGCGACATTTATAGTGGTCCATTGTATCTGTTCAATGTGGATTCTATGCACCACCGACTTTTTTTGCAAGGGTATAATTAAAAATTGTGCTATACAATTTTATAAAACTTTTATTCGAACAAGACGAGATTCGAGATAATTTATTGACATAAAAATGCTGCAATGCTGGCTATAATACTGGCTAAAAGCTGACCGTGGGTTCTTTTATCCTTTACGATTTGTAACTCGTCTTTGGCCAAGGTAGGTAACTTTGGGACCAGTCATTCCCAACAACGTGCTCGCTGTTAAAATTACAATGTCGAAGAAACGTGGATCGACAATTTCAATGAAGATCACACGAGGCCAAGAAAGAAATTCCACGGTGTGTTTTTTACCCAACGATCCTTTATTCCACCGTAAAAAAAGTCGATGGTATAACAAAATTCACACTGAAGGGATATCCGTAAAACGGATACAAAGGACCCTCCGACCTTCTAGGACCTGCGAGATCCCTAAAAGGAGTAAGAACGCTACCTGTAGACTATAAATGACACTCTCGAAGTACAGACGAGGGTAGTTGGATTTCATGCAAGCTATCGAACGAGTCAGACGAGCTGCGGACTTTTGAATAAACGTCGAATTGTACCAATTATATATATATATTTTATCTTCATTTAAACGCGAGTTTCATAACGCAAGCAATAGATTTCCTCCTGATTCGAGATTTACAACTGGTTCGTTTTTCAGAAACGAGGCTCTAGCTTCGAAATGGCGACACTCGATCGTACAGCGAGCCACTCTTGCGAAGCAAATTTTGCTCCTTCGTCTACCTTGCTTTTCCCTCTCTCTTTGTTTCTTCTTTTTGACGTTTCACTGGTAACGAAATATTTCGGACTGTTTATACTAGCGATGTCACGCCGAGTTGGAAAGGAACGTACGATAGATCCATACCCGTCACGCGATCGCAAGGATAAACCGCGCTAATTTTTGCTAGTGACCGAAACTGTCGCACCTCGAATCGGATGATATAGAGTCGCGTGACGAGGAGAACAAACGAGACGCATCCATCAAACGAGAGAAATAAACAACTCCAAACTATTGACAGAGACGTAACCTCTGAATTCTAAGCATCGAAGTAACGTTTGAACACGTTTGAACCACTTTTTCAAAGAGTTATTACATCTCAAATATATATAATCGACATCTAAAAAATATATATACATATACATTTGCGAAAGTAAATGCATGTAAATTTATAAAACTGGCAGAAAATTGAAAAACAATCATAAACTCACGAAATGAAAGAAATAAGACATCCTGTGCAAAAGGCTATCTTGGGCGTGTAATAATAAAAACGTTATTAATATTTGTTATACATTGACTCGATAAAGTGCGTCATCATTACATCGTAAAAAATCCAAGTACGGGTACTTTTGGATTCGGCTCGTTCGGTATTGAGTGCTAATTACACAGGACGAAATTCTGGCCAATGTCGTTCGCTTGAAAACGATACAGACTCGAAATTATACCATCACTGGCGCGACTGACGGAGCCCTACGCGTGTCCAAACTCCGGAGGCCTGGATAATCTGTATGTTTAAAATGACGTCCAATTATCGAACCAATTATCCGACTAGACGCCGCGCTGCCGCCGTGTTTGCCTTCATAAAAGATACAGAATCGACGCGTTCTGATAGCGGTGTTAATTAAACGACAGGGTTGAAGGCCGCGCGTGTCCGACTGCGGGACTCGCCGAGGATTCCCATGGAAACGGAGTATCGTCGGTTCGCGCTAATAACGTCCTCGGTCGACCCCTGTGCGCAAATGGCCCGCAAACAGCAATACGCGCACGGACACTTACCCGAGTTACCGTCAATGCGTAATAGACGAATTTAACGCTCGGCGGTGGATGTTCGTCGATCGAGTCCACGGACGGAGTGCAACAACAACCGGCGAATGTTGTTGGTATTTTGCAACTGTTTGGGACAATCAAGAGGGAACGAAACTCGACACAGTCGCTCTCCTCGAACGTGCGAATTTGAGCAAAGATTGATTCTAGTTGTTTCTCTTAGGGGGAGAGAAGATACACACGTTTATCGAGAGGGTGTCTGCAGTTCGCACAATTTAATCCCTCTTACGGCGAACGCTCGAATCGCGCGAGATCTATTTGTCAGTTCAGGAAGTACAACTTGCAAACAGATTCACGATTGATAGTCCTCGCTGGTGTTGGCGTTTGGCGCAGAGAGCATTACGATCTCGGGACACTTAACACCCGACGCTATTTGGATTTCGCAAGCGTTCGCTAACTCCGACCGCAGTACTGAGGCTAGGCCACCTTACACGTTACACACACACACACACGTATATGTATATACGCAGCGAACGTTGTCGCGAGCAGGTGGAATGCGCGCAAGGCGCGTAGATTGTACTTCGAAGAGCAAGCCAGATTATCTGGCTAGATCGTTAAATAGTGGATAGGACGTGGACTAGTCGGAACACGCCGTGACCCACGTGAGCCAGGTACATACTACGATTCCAGGTTGCTGCTGCTGCTGCTGCTGCTGCTGCTGCTGCTGCTGCTGCTGCTGCTGCTGCTGCTGCTGCTGCTGCTGCTATTGCAGCGTTCCGATATTCTTCCTCGTGGGCAACCCCGTGTGCAACGCGTGCATGCATGCACCACCGGGTCACCGATATAATAGAGGCTGACGTGAACGGATCACCAGGGGTTCTCTGACCTTCCCCTTTGTAGGGTCGTACGACGAAGCTGGCCGACTGTGTTCCCGTAGCTTTATGTCGTACGCTGTTGTGCCGTTCTCCCGTGACCCCGTTGGTGCCATTATCAGACCGTGCATTCCCTCTTTTCCCTCCCGTTTCTCTCTTCACGCAGTTTTTTCCTTCTTTTTCTTCTTTTTCTTCTCATGGGTCAGCCTCCCGGCTGTTCCTCGTCTCAACGACTCGATTCAAACTTCACGGTTGTTTAGACTTTACGTCAAATATTTGAACTGGTGGACCCTGGCTTTGATTTGCCGGACTCCATCAGCGGGTAATCCGAAACCCCTCGAACCCGTCTAGACCGCCCTCGGTCCCTCTGCTGGTATCCCTACCAGCCTAAATTAGTTCCGACCCGCCTGTGGACCCTGCCGCGACCACCCTCCGTCCGTTTTGCCTTGTTTGGATCCACCGGCTCCGTGGACAGATCCCTGTACATTTTTTCGACCTGGCAACAGTTGGAGACTGGACCCAGAGGGGAACGGACGGAAATTGCGGAGGGTTCAGGTGCTCGTGAAGTACCTTGTAAGCGGTTTACAAGCGGTCCCTTTGGTGAGAGATATTTTCTTGATCCTGCAGTCAGTCCGTCTAATAATAGAATTTTAAAGAAGAGGAATTACATCCCTCGACCTAACCGTTTCAAAGAGATTAAAAAGCTGCGGGAAGGAACTAGTTGACGCAACGTTGCGCAAATCACTTTACTTTTGCGCACAACAGCCATTAGGAAATCAGGATTTCGATCCAAGCGAATGATTGAGTTCTGAACCGTGACACGTGAGTTCACCCGGACGGGTTGGCAGTCCTCAATGGAGGCGCCCGGATTTAATCTAATGGCGTGTAACGCGCCACTAGGCTTTTGATATTCACGCGTTGTGCCGTTTCACCTATAGGATCTTGCGGTTGTCTTCAAAGTGTACAGTGGATTCTCGTCAGGAATAAACTGTTGAACTAGTTGCATGTTTTATTAAATTCATTACGATAAAATTATCTTTGTTCCGTTCAAGCATCTTAAAGAATTTTTTCTATGAATCCGATTTGAAATTTTGCCGCTCGAACGTTGTAATTTCTAACTTTTGATGTGAATTCTTCGAGCATCTTTAAATCAATTTTATTCCACGTAAAAGAATTTTTCCCAAGAACCCGATTCACAACTTACAACGACTACTTGAATTTCCCCGCCCGAAACGTTGTAATTTCTATCGAATTCCGATGTGAATTCTTCACGATAAAACCATCTTTGCTCTTCGACGACAAACAGCCGAAGCACCTTCAAAAAGATTTTCACTTCAAATAAAAGAATTTCCCTTAGAGTTCGTTCCGATCCGCTTTCTCCCAATTAAACACACGCTAAGAGCCGAAGAGGTTCCCTTCGAAAATCGAATCCCAGCCGAAGAATACCAAGATTACCAAGGTTTTTCTTCGCGGGTACGTATCAACAATCGTCTCGTACGGAAGAGCAGAGCGAGGGAGGGGGTGGTGGAGGGTTGCGAGTATTTTTTCAACTTGCGTGGAAGAGGCTCCGGTTGTAAACGTTGGAGAGAACAAAGGTGGTTTGAACACGCAGCCTTTACACACAGCGTGGAAAAAGGGCAGAGATAGAGATAGATCGGCGGTTCCGTTGCTTGTTACGTGGTACGTCTGGGACAATATATGCGTGCGCGCACGCGAGCCGTACTCGCTCCCCGCTACTTATACGGCATTACCATTGCTGGTAATCCGGACGATAGCGTACCGTATCTCTTGCGCGCCGTCGTGGCTCGTTGTTCGGGCATTATGAGCCGAGGGACTAATACGGGACGGCCGGCGAAGATACTGGCGCTCCCAGAAACACACCATAGAAATCCGAATCTTCGCGCAGATGGCAGATATTTCATAAATAATTCGCTCGGTGTAACTGGCGAACGCGCGTGAGAACCGCCGCAATGGGGACCAGCTTCCTGCCTCGGGTAGCTAGCTGAACGTTGCTTTCAATGGCCTGCTGCTTCGCTTTTCCTTTCGCTCGTTATCCTCGCGTCGTTCGAGGGTGATTTTCGACGATGGCCTCGATAATACGCGGCCAAATGTTGTTACGCGTCTCAGAAGAAACACCCGTTTTCGGTGTCGAATCATTTTCACTGAAAGGGATTTTAGCGGGGGATAACGCTGATGCAACGAAAATTAGCAATTGGTTGATTTGGGTCACGTGATTCGCGAGAGGGCGTGGCGTAAACCCCGAGTAGGAGTGGCGTTGTCTGTTACTGAGCGATCGTGCCTGTAATTTGTTTAAAAGTTGCTTTCATTTGCTTCTGGGCCTTTCAATGAGACGAACTGGGGTACGAGTCATGCAGTTTTTTTTAACGTACGTAAGCCAGTGTTTACCGATCGGAAGTTGTCGCCGCTTGGGAAAAATACGGAACAACCCAGCTCGGACGCTGCCATCAGATTAGATTAAATTAGAATTAGTTTACGTTCAAACGCGCGGGGTGTTTTATTTGCCACTTAGGTTTAAACCAAACGGAGGTTTCTCGTTCGACGAACGGCTTCAGCTAGTGAATATTACGCTTCGCAGAATATATTTGCCTTCGGGCTGTGTACGAAAGCTCGTCGATGCGTGTTTGAGCTACGCAAAGATTAAAAATGTATAATGATGCAGCAATATTGAGTAGGTGTTGATTTTATTTATTTTCGTGCTCGTTGAATCCAATTAGATCAGCAAACATAGCTTGTACGAAATATTTCACTTTATCCCACGGAAGCGTTCTTTGCGAGAATGGAAATTGAAAATTCCATACGAGGGGACACTGTTGAGAGTTTTTTCTCGTCGTTTCAGCGCACGCTGTACGGTGATTAGCCGTACTAGAATCAATGACCAGTTCAAGATCAGACCGTCACGCTCGATCGAACAAAGAAATGCACGCGCCCCTTTGCACTGGTTCATTCGTCGACGAGCCGCTCCACGAACCTCTTCCAGTTGCTCTGAATAAATCGCGCGCACGATATCTAATCCAACGACAATGAAAAAACGTAAATGAAAAACGAGCAGGTTGGGAATTGAGCGTTGATCTTTCCTTTCCTTTATTCGATTCTTTTGCAAACTGTCGCAATCGCGACGTGAAACAATATAATTTTGTAATATTCACATATCTGATATCTGAATTTTTACAGAAATTTACAATCTACCGGTTAGAGTAGTATAGCGGTTTCACAACATTGGGAAAGAAACTCTACTAATTGCAAGTGAACATTATTATAATCGGCAGTAACTCTGGTAAATGGCCAGTGTCAGATCGTAAATCTGAAATTTTATGGTATCCCGGAGTTAGAGTGCTGCTTAAATAAATTTTTCAATCTAATGAATGAACAGTTATCGGTCGGCCGCGCGTTTGCTATTCGTGTTACGAAAACGTTCCATTTCCTCGTGCAAGTGCCATGACTAACGCAAGTGATAAGAACAAATACAGGTTGAGAGGCTCGAAGGTAGCTGCGGGGAATAAAGATTCAGAGGTATTTTGAGACAACGCGTCATGTTTGAAAGTATAATTAGGAAAGAACGTCTGTGGTACTGCAAATCGTTATGCAAATCCTAGGCCTAGTGGCTGCAGCGAGAGAAAAACGTAATGGAATTATTAACGAGACGTATCGTTACTAAAATCGTGTTGAAAGTATATTGAACTCGAGAGAAAATCTATTAACGTCGAGAGAATAAAACCAGGCGATGGCAAAATAGAAATTGTCCAAAGAAGATTGTACAGGGTGGAAAGAAAAATTTGCCCGTGGCTGTCATAGATGAATTCTACACCTTGTATTTCAAGGTCGAGAAAAATTTTATTTCTTGCACCGTATTCTACTCATCACGAGGTAAAACTTTTGTAAAATAGTTCTTTTGAAAAATGGCAAAAAATTTATTGAAATTTCGATTAATTTATTGGGCGAAATTTAATGGATTTCAATTAATGGGAAAATAATAAATGGCAAATAATTAGGAAAATAATAAATCGAAGAACTATTTGACAAATTAATATCTATTTGATAATTGAAAATTTGTCTTTAAAGCAACATTCAAAATAAATATCAATGAAACCAAAATACTAAAAAAAAAAAGATGTATTAATGTGTCTAATCACGGCAGAAATTTGTCTCAGCTTTTAATACGACTCGTTCCTCAAGCATTCTGTCCGTTATTGAACAAAATTTGTGGTCATATGTTAAAGCTGCAAATGAGTATAATAATCTCTGCAGTCTCTACTGATGTGTGAAGACGAAAGGGAAGATTTTTCAGCGGTGAAACGACGACGAAACATGATAAAATCAATCGTTGCGTCTACACGCGGAAAAAAAATTTATCGCCAATTGATTGCGCCAATTAACGCGGTCTATTCAATCTAAACGCGACTGGCGATTTCGCTTTTTGCAAGTCGAAACAGACAGCTGCTTTTATTGTCAGCCTCGACTGATAATTGCGCTAGGCAACGCAGCATTCGATTCCAATTGGGGAGAATTTGCCGTGTGAACGCGCGATAAAGGTGTAACAGTTATCTGAATATTTCACCAAGTGCTCATTAATTATGCAACCGTCGGTCGTGCTACCAGCTGGAGCAGAGCTCAATTGTGGTAATACGCTCGACCTTAATCGCGCTGCCGATCGATCTTTTGGTCGATCGTTGCGAAGTCGATCAAAGGAGAACGAAACTACGAAGCACAACGTTTTATTTCCATTTTTTAACGCGGTCGCAGTGGGCTCGCCGCCCAAAGTCAGAAACACTTTGATCGAATGTCTGGAAATTATAACGCGGTTTAACGATCGTCCAACCTGCGTATATTTAACTTTCGGTTTAATTAGATATCACGTACGGAGTGATTGGAAACGGTCGTATAGTCCAGCGATGCGTGATTTGGCAAATTCGAGATTGGAAATTCGATGCAATCAAAGATCAATTTCACGTCGATGTCGATGGATGACAGAGTTGAATTTGCCTCCGCGAAGGAAATCGTCGGACCAGCGAATGACGAGAACATATTGTTTTTGGCACGCGCAGCAGTCACTTTCTCTCTGATTGATTGAAGAAAGATTTCAACAGGGAACACTCGCGCGCGTTATCTACGTTCGCCAGCGCGTGCATTTTCTTGGGAAATGCTCGACGAACCGTAACGTCAGCATATTTTATGGAACAAAATATGCCTTTGGCTCGCTCGATGTTCACTCGATATTCAGCTCGATATTTTTTCAGCTTCCCATCCGAAGGCGCGTCCGTGTATTTTTAGATTTATCAGTCGTTGGGTCGTCGATCGAAAACGCACGCTGAGAGAGTAATCGCGAGGATAAATATTCCGCTGGTCGGGGATCGGGCAACGGATGAGTCGTCGACGGACGGGCAACGCCAGAACACGATGCGTGCCATGTCGTTTATATCTCGTTCCCTTGACATTGCCATTGCGTTTTGTAACGCGTCGGTGGTGCTTGTTTCGCGCGTGTTCGCCCAGCCTCCCTGCGATGCCCGGTTTACGCGTGCTCGCGTGATGTTACGGCCAGGAGTGTGCCCCGCGATATTCTATTTCTAATCCGTCACGCTGGACGGTGGGCGAATGTTTGCCGGAGCACTTTTCACTCGGGATTGCCAATGTACAGATGTTCGGTGATCTAACTGCGCATTACGCGGTGTAATTTTAGTCGTGCGTTTACCGTTTCGCCCGTCGGGCTTTCCGCAATTGAACGAGCTTGGGAAAGATGGATCGGTCCGCGGTCGAGATGAAATTAGAATTCCCTGCGAGGATCCCTGTGAAATTGTTTAATTGTTTAAATCAAAACTCTTGACAGGAGTTTCTTTCGTCTTATCGCTGGAACGAGAAATCAATCGGAGGGGAGGTAGAGAAAGTTTTTAGACACGAACGAACATTTATTGGTACGGCGAGTGACGAATGTTTGTACGAAACAGATAGTAAAAATAATCTATGCGATTTAAATGATATTTCGTTTGACTTTATTTCATTTGATAAATTATTGCGGGTATAACGAAATATTTAAAAGTACAGAGCAGGCTAACTGGCGGTCTGTTGGCCCTTGCCCCCACTTTTCTGGTCGATGCAGTGGAGGGGGTAGCGCCAGCGATCGGGCTCGCGCGCCGCCAGTTAGCTAACTTTAATTTAAAATATGTAATATATTTACAATGCGAAGAAAGAAGTTTTTTAATATAACGTTTGCAACAACTGTACAACTTTTTCAACTTCTTCCGGTTGATTTTTGACTCGAGAAACGAAAGAAAAACCTGCAGCGAAACAGTCAAAATTGAGAAAAACCACTAAACTTACGTAGAAATTTGGCAAAGTTTCTTCCGTCTACTGTAAGAGTTGCGTAAAATATCAAACGCTTCGCAATTTGTTGAAACGATCCAGTCGAAACGATGCTGAAACAACCTCGTCGTTAAATAAAGCGACAGAGCAAACAGAATACAGGAGAAACGCATTCAAGAGAAAGCGGGAGGGTAAACTTTCTGATCGAGTTGACGGGAAAAATTGACGGCAAAAATGTTTACATGTCATTGGGTGAAACAGCGCAATTTATCCGGGATGAAATAGAGTTTGAGAATTGTTCGGGGATCCCATTTCCCTTTTCTCGCGCGAGCAGAAGTTTTCCGGTAGTTGAAGATTGCCTCTGGAACTGGAAAAGAGCTACATAATGCCCGCCGGCTGAACGAAGACGAACGAACGAGATGACACTTTCGATCGCGATTGTAACGCAAGACGATCCATTTATTAGAGACCTTTTGTCCCGTTTTTCTCGAAACGTTCGCCCGCTTCAGCAAATCTCGCGGCGAATTCCAATCGGGTTTCGATTGAAAGCGAACGAGCACACCGGAACGCGACGAATTATGTAATACTTTCTTGGGAAATATTTTCTTAATAGGAAAAAGATAGAAGGAGAAATAAAACGAGAGATCTTTCAAACTCTCCAAGATTTGTACCAGGGCGTGTACCTTCCTTACCCGACGAGAGATTTTATTTTCGTTCGAATAATTCCTCTCTTACAAACGTTATGTTCGAGCACGAAAACGAAATGAGAACCGGCAGGAACATCTCGAGTATTTTCAGCTGAAAAATGTCAAACGCAGGAGAGAGGTTGGCCGCGTCAGCCGCCAGACGCAGCTTCGAGATTTTGGTCGTTGTGAAAAACACCGCTGCTGTCGATATGCATTTTCTCGCGCCAGTTGAAAGGCAGGGAAAAACCGGCATTTGCTGACCCGGGCTTGGGTCACTCGGAGAAAAAAGCCAAAGTGTCGAATTATCCCGCGCGTGATACGACACTGCGCGACCAGTCCCGCGATAAATTTTCAAATCCTTTGCACTCTCACGTGCAGCAGAGTGTCTGAGGTTATTTGGTTCGCGACGTATCGCCGGATAACATTGAGGCACTTCAAAAGCGTATCGAGGAAGGTTGCCAAACGAATTCGAACAATACCCGGCAGTTTTCAACGAGAGAGGTCTACGATAAGACGTTTAGTAGGTTATATTATATTCGAGTCTCGAGAGCGAGTTACCGAGGAGAATTTCTATGAGACAGGTGAATGAGTGTTGCAATACGAAGACATACGCGTCTCCTTTTTTTTTCTTTACTACGGTGTGTTTGTCACATTCACGTCCGTGGCTGTCATGGATGAATTCTGCATCTATTATATTACCGCAATATTTTGATCTTGAATTTTAAGGTTAGAAAATTTTTTTATCACTGAAAGTGATTTTAACGGGGGTAACCCAGAAAATCGGGCTTTAGGTGCAACGCTGATGCAACGAAAATTAACGATTGGTTGATTTGGGTCACGTGATTCGCGAGGGGGTGTGGCGTAGACCTCAAGTAGGAGTGGCGTTGCCTGGTACGATTCAAATGTTTGCATATCAATAAAATTGTATGGCAAAAAAGTCATCTTCATTTCCTAGTCGAAACAGTTGCTTCTGGACCTTTCAGTGAGACAAATCGTACTGGGGTACAAGTCGTGCAGTTTTTTTTTGTATTGTATTCTACTCAACAAGAAAAAAACCTTTTGAAAAATGGCAGAAAAGTTTCTTAATCATTTAACACTGCGTTCTAACAGCGACTTTATTCCTTCGGTTCTGGACGCGTGGATGTAACGTTTATATTTCAAATAATGTTAACAGCTAGTTTTATTATTTGATTATTTAGACACTGATGCTACAACTATGATAAATCAAAAATATTAACCGTAATTCGAAAATTACGTAAAATAGACATGAACGCGTCCAGAACCATAAAGTCGCTGTTAGCACGCAGTTAAATGACGAAGAAACTTTTCAAGAGAATTACTAGGTTGCGATCTGTACTTCGTAACGAGTAGAATACAATGCAACAGAAGTTAATCTTGAAATTCAAGATCAAAGCTTTCTTTCCACCCTGTATGTCGCATCTTCGGTCGATATAGAAACTGAGACACATATCACGATACATGCAATGAGCGCTGCTCGTTTCGATCAAGATCGGAATAGCCGGACGAGGATGCGTGCAGTGTTATAAGGAAACGATACTCCCAGAATCAACGAGATACGAAACCATTGTGTGCCAGGACGATAGTTATTTCGGAAGAAAGTGTTATCGGTGAGCATTGATTGGAACTGGAAACGACACGCCGTGCATTATCCTTCCCGCAAACGAACGTCGACGAGCGGGTCACGTCATCGTGGATAATAATCCCATTAATCGTAAAATACGACGTTTGCCGTACACAGATAGAAATTCTCTGTGAGAATCCGAACGATCTCTCGAGGTTCCGCGCGAGTACGACAGACGGAACACCGTGGCGTATATCGTCGGCGATATCTCGAGTTCGTTCCATTTCGAAACGCAGTCGCGCGGTGTGTTTGTGCGCTCGTCCCTTTCTCCTCTAATTGCGTGCCCGAGAGTGTACGAGAAGCAGTCGTTCGGTTCAATTTCCTGGCGGACGGGAATCGGAGGGAAATTGTCAGGATATGATAAATACCGCGGTGGCTCGTCGTTTCTCGGTGCGTACGACGTCGCTTATCGTCGCTGTCGATCGTAGATTTATCGAGCGTTGTTCGTTCGGCTTCTGAGAAAATCAATTCCACGCGCGCGAACCGGCCTCTCGATCTCGATTTCTCGAGGAGACCGAAGAGAGAGAAACCGAGTTTAATACGGGTCGTGAGCGGTGGTGGCCCGTCGATGATCGCGACGAGGTCATTAATCTGGCGAGTAGCGTCTCGTCGGGGCACCTACTGCTCGATATCGATCCCTTGGACCGTTTTGGATCGGTATCTTTCACGCCAACGCACGGTGAAAACGTCTGAAAAGTCGCGTTTTTACGGCCAAGTCAATTTTTTCAAAAAAAATTTTTTTTTTCTATGAAACAAAGACCTTTAAAACTCTGGAATCCAAAATATTCGTTTCCAATAATTGTACGCGAACGAGTAAAACGTGCCAGAGCGAGAATTTTGAAAATCAAAGTGAAGCTAATTCTTTTGATTACTAACTATAGGATTGTAAAGGGTTTAAATTATTGTTTCATGCGTATTGGCAGATGCGTTTCGGCTATTCGTGATATTCCGATGCACGGTTACGCTTGAATTTCGAACAATCGCCACAATTTTTTTTCGCCGCTATTTCTGACGATTTGACAAGAAAATGTTTGGAATGAAAATTAATCGGCGTTTAATCTTCTGCAAATTTCCAAATAAAAAATTTCGTTTTCACGAAAATTCAAGGTTAACTCTATTTTTTAAATTGTCATTACATACTGAGTCATTACATTCACGTAATTTGCACACTTGATATAACTTTTTAATTGTGCGTCTAATGAAAAATTGTTTGATGCAAAAGTTGTGTGGTTTTAAAGAAGGCGTATTGATTTTTTTTTGTCAAACTTTCAAGGTCTATTTTCTTTATTATAAATTATATATTTATAATTATGTTTTAATGATGTAAATTAAATTATATATTTTTTCATTACAAATCGAAAGGATGTTCCAAGTAAATGGGTATTAACTCACTTGGTCCTAAACCTAATAGTTAGGCAGATTCTTTACGATAATTTATCTCATGTATTTTTAATTCGATGAAAATTAAAACTGACGTCAAGATTCAACGATCAACCATACTACGATCTCAAATTTTGAAATAACATTAAAACGATTTTGACAACGAAAACGCAGTCTCTAGACCACTGTGCAACGACTGTGTACCGCCGTTCCCTTCAACTGCCTCGTCGTTGCTTTCAAGAGGACAAGTAGGTACAATGAAACGCACGATGGAATTATTCCTCGGTGACTGTGGCGACCAAGGTGCAGCGGGGAAAAAATAGAAAGAGGTCACCCCGATTTAGAGATCTTGAACGGCGGTCCCCGCGGTACTCGAGATTGGATCAGCGATTTGAACGAGGGGAAGACGAGATGGACACTCATGTCCAACGTTGCATGATGCGCGAAATTTATCAACCGATACAAACGATCGAATCATAACTTATATTACACTTATATTACAGATTATCAATTCTTTCTTCTTTCTTTTCTGCAAGACGACTGGTTGTTATTGAATTTCTCCGTATGGAATTGAACGAGCGCGGTGCCACGAACGACTTTTCAGTAATTGGGTAAAACTCGATAAAACTCGGATCGGACGCGGTATCGCCGAAATTTCTATTTCGCTCCAACAGTTTTCTCTTACGATAATTCTGGAATTCTTTCTCCCGTTCACCTTTTCTCGCCGCCTCTTTACTTTTCGTTTTCGTTCTGATTTTTTCTTTTTTTTCTTTTTTTCCTTTTTTTTTCATTTTTACATTCCTATTAATTAACACGGATCGCTCGAACGATTACGCCTCGCGTGGCCGGCGATAAACCGTTTCGGGTAATCGCGCCTGAAACTTCACCGCCAGATTTCCGACGTGTGCAACGCAGCTGTGATAACGGGCGGATAGCCCGCGAGGAGATACTCGGCGAGGGTGGCAAAGTTGTCGGCCAATTGCAGTTGAAAATTTCAGCCGCGGCCTTTGTTCCCTCGAACGACGATCCGATGGTTAACAGCGCTATTACGCTTTGATTCCGAGGAAATCGGTCGTCCAATTAGTGTTACTGCTTCCGCTTAATTAGAGAGCGAATATTGTTTCGCTGGCAATGGGGCTAGTGTCACACGGGGGCTAAATGGGATATTTTTAGCGAGATTCCCGACGATTTTGCCTTTTTTCTCTTTTTAAATAATTGAAGTTTTATTGGAAATTACGTTCGTCTAATTACCCTTTCCGAGGCAAAGTTCGTTTATTAACTGGTCAAACAATGAGCTTGGATAGACTTATTAATTAGTCTTTCGTTTTTCACTTTACTTTCTCTTTGTTTTTGTGACAAAACACAGGTTCAAAACACGAAATATGACATTTCAATTTACAACACGCTGTCCAATTATCCCTTTCGACGGGAAGTTTATTTATTAACCGGTTATTTGAACGTCAAAGAATAAACGTAAATGGACCTTTCTTTTCTCACTTTATCCTCCTTTATTGTATCCAGTCTCAAAACACGAAATCGTTCAGACATCATCTAATATAGTGTTAATTTACAACACGCTGTCTAATTATCTTACCTTCCGACGCAAAGTTCATTTATCGTTATACTGGTTATTTGAACGTGAAGCAATGAACTTAGACGAACCTTGTTGCATCCAGCTACAAAACACGAAATCGTTCAGAGGCCATCTAATAAAGTGTCGATTTACAACACGCTGCCTAATTACCTTACCTCCCGACGCAAAGTTCATTTATCGTTATACTGGTTATTCGAACGTGAAACAATAAACTTAGACGAACCTTATTGCATCCAGCTTTAAAACACATCTCGTAACAAAGTGTCGATTTACAACGCGTTGATAAATCCCTCGATCATCACAAGCAGCCACGCGTGCTCACACCGCCGTACATTCCACACACTACTCGCGTTACATTATCCGTGGAATTACTTGAAATCTGCGAATTCTCCATTAACGATAGCGTACGGTGGATTTCGGCGTAATTTCGGCATTCTTCGGAAGTTGGTTTATAACATTCCGTAAGTAGGGTAAGCGTTGCGTTGGCGCGACAAGGTTCCGCCTGTCGGGGGAGGGGGCGCATACTTTGCCCGATTATCCGGAAACGAACGACGAATAAAACTCTGCTTTGACCCGGGGCCGGTCGAGCGTGAAGTCTAACGAGCCGTCCGCGGTTTGCGACACGCGTGTACGCGCGCACGCGCGTTTACTTTGACGAGACGCGTGTGATAATCAATTTTTTTTTCTTCTTCTGTTGCAGGTGAGACTGACAAAGGGCTGAAATTAACGAAACCTGTCCCTGGGTATAGACTCCGCTTCACACGCAGGTAGATGATCTTATTCGAGAGTGATTTTAGCGGGGGCAACGCTGATGCAACGAAAATTAGCGATTGGTTGATTTCGGTCACGTGATTCGCGAGGGGGCGTGGCGTAGACCTCGAGTAGGAGTGGCGTTGTCTAGTACTGTAATTTGTTTTGTATCGATTCAAACGTTTGCATATCAACAAAATTTTATGGCATAAAAGGTCGTCTTTGTTTCCTAGTCGGAACAGTTGCTTGCGGGCCTTTCAGTGAGACGAATCGTACCGGGGTACAAGTCGTGCAGTTTTTTTTTCTTTCTTTTTTAACAAGTTGAATGATTGCTCCAATACATCGATAGATGAGGTGTATATTCGGCGCTCTTGATGATAGAGTTAAAATTACGGATCCCTCGTGTTTCAACTTACTTCGTACTGCGAAACTTTCCAGAGTCAATCGAAACCAACAACAGCGGGCTATCATAATCGTAGTCAGTGTTGGATCGATGCACGATCGGCGGAGAAGCGAATCGGATATACATCGGACGCACGGGAAATTTCATCACGAATACAAATTCACAGCCGTGTCCCTTCGATATGTATTCCGGCTTTGGCAGGTCGTTCACCTAGGAAAGTTTCCAACTCGCGTTCCGCCGGAATGCCTCGGATTAGCACGTGTTTGGAAGATTCCGAATTTGCACATGCCCGGAGATTCCGTTCTCGCGGCCGTGCTCGCTCGACGCGCCGTCCGCCCGCTGATGGCTCAAATTGGAATATTTCAGACCTGACGGCGTTCACGGATAATATTAGTTTAATCGCCAAAGTATGCGCCGAGTTTCACGACGGAGGGAAATTCCGGTCCGTGAATTTTATAAATTGAGTGCACTATACGAGGAGAGTTCGGTTAATGTCATCGTTGATTTTATGGTCGTTCATCGACAATCTTTTTAAAGAAGATTCCCGCGTTACGGTTGTCAAGGCCAAGGGTATGTAACATTTATGACGTGGATGTTCTCCAGCGTGGCAAATCTGGAATTTCTAAACTATTTGACCATTTAGAAAACAAATTTAATCAGTCTCGAGTGCGACGAGGTTTTCTACACCATAGTAAACATGTACGTGCGTACTCTCATGGACGACGATGAGAAATTTTGGAAACCTTCCCTCACACTTCCTGATTGGCCTCTCAAAAAGTAATTCAAGGCTCGTTATAAAGAAAGACTTTGAGGAAATAAGAATAAGATTAGGAGACTTCAATAGTATTTCAACGGAGCAATATATTCAACACATTTTGGGTACAAGTTGACAGTATTCGCCGCTACAGTTTTTTTAAAGATAAAGAAACTAATTTTGCATTCGAACTAAAAGTTAATAGAAACCACCAGGTTTATAACGCAATAAAAACAGTGAGTGATCCTTCGAACCCCAAGAGATATACGCAGAGGTGCACGATCGATCGTTTCCTCAAATCTGCTCGCCGAAAAATTCGAAAAATCTCACGTTTGGGTGGAGGATCTGACATTTTGCCCGGTGAAATTGCTCAGCGCGAATACGGCTGGAAAAATCGCTCCAATCGTTCGACTCACCCTGTCCGAGGGATCTGCCTACGATCAGAAATCAGCATACAATGCCGCGAGCATCGACGTGGTTTCCGTGGACGTTTATCGGTGCCGTGGCCACGGCGAGAGTCTCATCTGTTCTCCGCGAACTGACTCTCTCTCTCTCTCTCTGACGAAGGTTTCACCAAAGGGAAAACAAGGGGAGACGGGGAGAGGGTGTGCACGTTAAAAATCGGGACGGTCGCCGTCTGTCAAAGCGGGCTATGTTAATGCGGACGCGTATTCTAATCTACATTTTATGCGAGGCCCCGTTGGATTTGCGATTGTAATCCCGGAGATGCGGATAGCTGAAAGGCGCGCAACCTTGCATCTCGCGGTTTCTTCGGCGACTCTTGGTCGCCCTCCTCCGCCAATTCGGGCACGTCGATCGCGCACGAACCGGGAATATAACCGTCTCATTTGCGATTCCAGCGGCGACGCGAGAAAGAGAGAGAGAAAGAGAGAAAGAGAGAGAGAGAGAGAGAAAAGGTGACTAAGCCACGTTCGCGGAAAACATTGAATTTACCGGGTATTCGACATTCCGGAATCGATTAACGCTGGGGGAGGGAGCTCGAGTCCTCCGTGACACGGGCGACGCGGCTGCTTCTTGCGCTGACGCGCGCGGACGTGCGCGGAATCTCGTCACGCCGGTCCCTTCCCGAACCTGGTCGGCCTATTTGCGAACCCTCGCCAACTGCTTAACGAACGTTAAACCGTGGAAAGTTCCGATTTGCTCCGTTTGTTCCGTTCGTTTGAACGTTGCCCTCGGAATATGCAAACGTAGCAAAAGCGTCTCTTGTACGTACGGGTAACGAATGCAACGAACGTACGTACGTTCTGACAAATTGAAATACATACTTTCGCAAGATTTTATCAAGTATGTCGGCAAATCCATCCATTGTAGCTTTCTACGAATTTTCCATTGTACGCTTGATTTCAGCATCTCCATTGCTTTCGAGGAAACTTTGTCGAAACGAAAATTATTCGGCAGTGATGATTCTTTTGTAGATTACAGAGATTACATTTCTTTGAATCGCATCTATTAGACTTAATATTTAGATTTAATAAAACTAATGCAGATGATAAAATCGACATATAAAATTGATACGTAACAAAGTTAATGTCATATCACCAAGATTAATACCTCGACCTTAGTAACCAAAGTGACGATGGTTGTTTAAAGAAAATGTTTCCATGCCCAAGGAAATGCTTCTCGACGGACGTGTAGTAAACTGTATTTCAACTTCGTGAGAACAGGATTCCTCTAAAACCTTGAGAAACAAGGCGTTAACCAAGGCGATTGGCGATGCATCGCGATATCTCGATGTGTATCTGCTACCGATTAAAACTCGCATCACGGTCTCGTTACCTTGAACGGATTAATAGCTGGAAGTGTTACGACGCGGCGTGACGCGTGACGCGGCCATAAATATCGAGATTAAGATTTCTCGATGTTGGCCGACGATATTAATATTCCTTAATTGACTGCCGGTGAAAATCTGAAAACGAAATAGCCACGCGCGCAACTTTCATCCACCTTTTCTCGTACTCAAATCGTGGATTTCGTGGATTTTTAAAGGCGACTTTTACCTCGGCCTCTCCTCTCCTCTCCTCTCCTCTCTCTTAAATTGTAAACGCCACTCTATTCCTGGGAACTTTCACATTCCCCGCATTCTCGGCTGCCTTGCGCTGCTCGAGGAAATAATCTGCTCCTCTTTTCTCGATTTATGAGACGCCGTTTCCGTTTAAAATGCGCGTCAAGGAATTTGATAAAAATCCCGCTCGTCTTCGTCAACTCCCCACTCGCGAGCGATCGTTTCATCCGCTCGAACACACCGGAACAATTTACGTTTGTTCGTTTCATCCTGTTTGCAGAGTATTCTCGCGGCGTGAGTTAGTCAGGGCAAAGTAAGGGAAATTTCGTAATTCAGGAAACGACGCTATCGTATCGACTCTGAGTTATTCGGTTCGTTCCGTTAACAACCTCCAAAAATTAAAATTTCTCCAAAGAATGCCGCGGCAACTTCGAGTCAGACGGGCGATTCCCAATTACGCGAGAAACGCGAACACCGCGCGCTAATTGATTCTCGTTTTCGTATCGAGTGTAAAACGCGAAACGTTTTTACGGCGAACCGGTATTTCAGGAACGCCGCGTGCAAAGCGGCCGAAAGCCGATAGCGGTGAGCCGCGCGCTACAACGTCACCGAGGTATGTCGCGTTATGAAAATAATAATATCGATGCTATCTGGGAACGTCGTCTAAATTATCATACGGCGGTAACTGGTTTTGCACGCGACGGCTCGTTGAAACGGGCAGAAAGAATTCGCCTTGGACAATTTGCCGGAACATGTAAACTGTCTCGTAACGCAACGTGTATTTATTACGGTACCGCTTTTTCTCTCGTGATTCAATAACAAACGAAAACACGAGAAAAATCTTAATTACGCATCTAGAAGTGTCTCCTTTCTTTTTCTTCCTTTTTTATCACCGAAAGTGATTTTAGCGGGAAGCGAATTTAAGCCTCTTCGGATGCAACGCTGATGCAACGAAAATTAGCGATTGGTTGATTTGGGTCGCGTGATTCGCGAGGGGGCGTGGCGTAGACCTCGAGTAGAAGTGGCGTTGTCTAGTACTGTAATTTGTTTTGTATCGATTCAAACGTTTGCATATCAACAAAATTTTATGGCATAAAAGGTCGTCTTTGTTTCCTAGTCGAAACAGTTGCTTGTGGGCCTTTCAGTGAGACGAATCGTACTGGAGTATAACTCGTGCAGTTTTTCTTTGAATTCTTTCGCGAGTCTACGTTGTTGGGTCTGCTACACTGCACGGTATATGACACAGTTTGATAGTATCGAGGCTTACAGTGTAACAGAGAGAAAGATCGAACTCGCGGTTGACCGAGATCGACAAAAACTGAAATATCAGAGGTTAATCGCCTTTTCCAGTTTGATTTCTCTATTTGCGTGCGAGTGTTGTCTGCGGTCCGACGACGATTAAGCCGCATTCAGGAACCGCGAACGTCAACTCCATGGATCGAGACGCGAGAAAGAAACGAAGATCAAAGCCCGTTTGAACGAAAAAGGAATACACATTTTACTCGCGAACGAGTTCCGCGTGGCTTGAATTCGATCATCTAGCCGAGTCGTTCTCAGTTTCCATTCTCGCTATCAATAGAAAAAAAGAACGGTGCTCGAGCACGAGACGAGTTACGCTAACCGTAAGAAATTTCTTATTTCGATTCTCGGGCAGGCTAGGCTAAAAGCATTCAAGAAGCACGACCTTAATTGCCGACCTTTTTTCCCAGCGAGTTACGCGTTTGCCACTCGACGAAGGCCTACGCGGCTGATCGTTGAGAAAAGTCAGCTCGGGAAATTATGACTGTTCTCGTTGTTCTTCTTGCCTCGCCGTGCGACGCGCAAGAAGACCGTCGACTGATAGAACGATATCGGCCCGTTTTCTCTCTTCCTTTGGCAACGAACGCCAACAGCTATTTACACCTTTCCACTCTCGAGCCAACGTTTTTCCTTTCCCTTGATTCCCTCGCCTGTTTAACGTCGATCACACAATGGGCCGTATTTCTTTCGAAGCGCCGCGGCCAGAGCCTTTTGTGTGCAAAGTCGTTCGCACGCGTTCATCCGCGGTCGCGCCAGATTTATCTCGTCGTGCCGCTCGCGCTCCTTCGTTCGACTGCTACTACGCCGTTTACACGCGATGTTCGACTCTGCTCGGTCCTCGTTACGGAATCGTCGCGTTTGCACCTGCACGCTTTTGGTTGCTCGAAAGGATCGAAAACGTGAGAGTTTGATACCGAATGAGGATCTTTGTAGCTCACGAAAACATTTTTTTCGTTTCATCTGCCGGCAATTTATTCGCAAAATAGCGAAGTATCACTTTGGGCGTAAAGTGACGTAGCACTGGAAATATTCGTGTTGCTTAAATGGTATTTAGCATTGAAATCTCGATGATTATTATATTTCTCTAGTGAGTGACTTTATTTAAACCAAGTGTTTAATTAATTTAATTATATTTCAAGCAGTTGCACGATACTCCAGTACTAGACTAAACTAGTACACCTGGGAAAATAAGTATGTATTCGAAAGTATCAGAGGACATTGAAATTCTTCCTGTGCGCACAAATTGAATTGGGATTGCTGATCTTACTTGTGTAAGCTCACGTGTTGCAAGCGAATGCAACTGTATTTCACAGTTTGAAGGTTCAATGTTTCCAAGTACAGGATCAAAAATTTCTCCCTATCTTTTTTTTTTAAATAAAACACAAAATATAAGAGAAAACTAATTTTATTAATTTTAAGTTAAATGATTGTTTCATTATGTTCTAAAAATTATTTAATGTCAGATTATTTGCAAATTGACGGGAAACTAATTTAAAAAATTACGGATCTATTTTAGCAGGAAGTGATTTTCGGCTTCCAGTTATACACGTCTGAAAATCGAAAATTCAGGAATTCCTAAAAATGCGTTTAAATATAATAGAAACGAATCCCGCGTAATTAGAACTTCAACAGGCGTACGCACGGTCACGCAGCTATTCTCGCGACACGGACGGAGAAGAAGCTGTTCAAACAAGCTCGACGTCAAACACAAGCGCGAAATCGACCATGCTGTCGTTTCTTCCACGCGCGAAACGGACACGTCGTCAAACATTTGCCAGTCGAAAGAAAATTGGCGCGTGGAAGCAACGAAAATACGCAGAAATTGCGTTGCTCGCTCCCGGCGAGTCCCCGTTGTAATTTTTCGACCGACCTTTGTCCCATCTCGGTGGCGTGTGTTTGCGTTCGATCGCGCGCGCATTTCGTATTTCGCGAAAGCCGGGCGAAGCTCGTGACGAGTTCCGACCTTTGTTATCGTTCGTTTACCTCAGAAAATTGGCGCGCTCGCGGCCTTTGTCGCCGCGTTAATTGTCACGGCCAAGAGAAAACGTAAAACACGAGCTATTCGCACGTCCCGTTCTGTTTAAAGGGCAAAGTTCGAAGGGCGCCCGGGATCGTGCCGTTTGTTACCGAGATAAGAGAAAAATTACCGTTCGATCGATCGCAATTACCGCGAAATTAGTTCCTTTTTTCAGTATCCGGAACATGTTGCCATTTTAATTTCAATGAGAGGTCGCGGTGCGAAGCGGGACAATCGAGGCTAGTTTAATAACGAATATGTTATATGTAAATGAAGAACGCGTCGCTGGAAAATCAAAGGTTTCTCTCCATTCTCTCGAATTTCGGTTCAGTTAGCAGCGGCTAACGATGCGCTGATAACGCGACGAGGAATCACAGAAAACAAGGGAGATTAATGTTGATTGCGAATGTCGATTAATCAGAGTGTAATTTTGATGCACGACGTAAAAATTTGTTCCTCGCTGCTCCGATTTTGCACGATACGTTCAGTGGTAAAAGCAACAATTGAGAGAACTGCACGACTTGTACCCCAGTACGATTCGTCTCACTGAAAGGAAATGAAGTCGACTTTTTTGCCATAAAATTTTATTGATACGCAAACATTTGAATCGATAGAAAACAAATTACAGGTGCGATCGCTCAATACCAGCGCCACTCCTACTCGAGATCTATACCACGCCTCCTCGCGAATCACGTGACTCAAATCAACCAATCGCTAATTTTCGTTGCATCAGCGTTGCACCTGAAGAGGCCCGATTTTCTCGGTTACCCCCGCTAAAATCATTTTTAGTGATAAAATAATCAACAGGAACTGGGAAATCTTTTTTTTCTGTATCATCTACCAGGAAGTGAGTGAAGTATCGAATAAAATGGTATAACACTGGAAATAATTATAATTATGTTCAAATGGTATTTGACACGAAATTTTGTTGATTAAACTTTTCCGACATGTTTTTGTTCGTGATGTTTGATCATGTTAAAATAATTGATGTTTGAAGCAGTCATCAGTGTGCATTGTAGGTTTGCTGGAAGTATAGTATATAGAAGTTAGTGATACATACTGACTGCAACGTACAGAGGTGTAAATAACGAAGTGACAACGTCGTAAAGAACTTTTGCGAAATTAATACTTCCTGTCGCGCGGAAAAGCGGCTTTCCCGTGGTTTCCGGCAACTAGATAAACGCGAAACTATACCGTGAATTAGCCGGTAAGATTTGACGGTGGGGGTTAGGCGAAACTTTCATTAAAAGTTGCGTGACAAGTCCAATCTTCGAGCGGCTGACTCTCTTGGCGGCGAGTCAGTTCCAGGGGGAACGAGGCGCGAGAAAAGGAAGAGATAACCGAAAAGTTTCCACCATACTGGGGGGGGGGATCTTCTACATGCAACTTTTCTTCTTTTCTGGCCAGTTCGTGGCAATCTCAGTTTCGCTCATAATTAGGAACCAACCGAGCATTCCGTTTCGTCCTTCGTTCAAACTAAACTCGATCGCCACACTCGTCAGATCGACGTTATATTAATATTCCGTCGATTCGCCGAAATATCACGCCACTGTATCAACGAGGATATCTGATCCAGGAGAAACGAAAGAAACTGCGTCCATCGTGCGTCTCGTTCAAAAACTGTTGTTTCATAACCGTGTAAACTAATTAGTCGAAAATTATTAATGACGTTTGTCCATTTTAACAAACGTTTTCTCGTATCATTTACCACCAATTTATTTACGAAGCACCGGTACAAATAAAATGACATAACATTGGAAATAATTATCTTGTTTAAATGGTATTTAATATGAAAATTTTTTTGATTATACATCTCCAATATGTGACTTTATTTAAAACAATCACCAAGTATATAGTATAAAAGTATAGCATAAAAGTTAACGATACGTAATTTCAGTCTTTTGAACAATTTCCTTCGCTTCCATTTTATAATCTTTCGTAAGAATCAATAAGAAGTCTAGTTTATGGGAATTATTCCAACGAGTGTCAGCTGACTCAAAGGACTGTCTTCAGAAATGTCTTTCTCTGAAATTCTTTTGTTCTTCTTACGTCGTTATTATAACTTTCACTGTAAGCGTCTGTTCAGATCGCATCGTGCAAGATCAAACGTATAAAGTTCGTTGTATAATGATCAGCAAGTTATAAAAAGCTGTTAGCTAGATGTCAGAAGGAACAATCGAGTGCAAGTCGGTTTCCCAATCATCCTGGTTCGTTTCAGACGCAGCATGCTCAGTAAATTCCAGAGATCTCGCGTGCGCCGATCAAATATTACACTTTTGTAATAATAATCTGTCAATAAAATCGTTGTCACTTCACGACACTGTGCCTCGACTCTACTCGATTCGTAGCTGAATACACCTGCCGCGACGCGTGTTCTTCTTCTCTTTTTCAAAAGAGAATCCAAAATCGCACGCGATATTACCGCGGTAACGGAACAAGCAGATTCGTTTCGACGCAACGGCGCTGCACCGAGCATCTCCACGGTCGCGGTTGTTACACGTGCTAATGGCACGCGCGATAATACTTCATCCCGATCGCGATAATGATCGCGTCGCGTTCGCGCAGCGCGGCGCGGCGCGTCGTGCTCTCTGTCTCGCGTTAATTTTAATTACACCCATGAATAAATGCATTAATATCGCTCGTTTCACGCCTACGCGGCTGGTGCCGCGAACACCGAGAGCCGGATTTTACGCGAGCGTGACGAAGAGAGAGGGAGGGCAGAAAATCGTGTAAAACCACATCTTGACGCTTGCAACCAGCGTCGTGTCGGTTGCCACGAGCCTAACCGGGCTGCGTAACCTCGGGCATTGTCGCGACGAGACAAACGATTCACGCTGCGGATCCATGTGCGCGCAGGAGGAATCCAGCTAGAGAAAAACATCCGAGAAAAACTACGAGGGTAGAGTCTAACGTGAAAATGCACAAAAGAAACGTTAGTTTAACCATTTTCGGTCTCAAAGTCCAGGTATCTCTGTTATCCCTCGCACTTTTCCTCTTTCACATTTCTCGTCACACTCTTGAAACATTTATAGGGATCGTATACTGTACGATGAAATCACTTTTGAATAGAATTCTTTATAAAGTCCTCTATACACGTTGAAACACACGGCGACACGCGCAAAATAAAATATTCGATATTAACCTCGAAAGATATCCGTAGAATTTTAACGATGTGGTTGAACGAGACAGTAATAGAGTTGTTTCAAATTCCTGGCTGACTTTTGCTGGAAAGTGTCTCATTTCCTCAGAGTGACAAGCTGATGTGGGATGTAAAGTCGAAAATCACACGTGCGTCGATTCTAGGTTTCACGATCCACGTTGCAATGTACGTATGTAGCTCGGCATCGATGAATCGGTAGTCGACGCGTGTCTAACATCGATAACGCCATTTCGAAATTTGTTTTGCGCAACGATTGGCATCAGGCGCACGAAATGACCAAATTTTATAACTGTATTGCATTTTATACCCTTTCAACAGGCATTTAATGCGTAATGCGTAATTTTGCCCATCTCTGTGAGGCATACCTCCAGAAAATTTTATTTTCCCGCGAGCCAAATTTTTTTTCAAAAGGTTAGCCTTTATTAAGAAATTTATCCTTTTTCCAAAAGGTTCGATCACTATCAGTATCGTCCAATTAAGACATTTAGCCTTGTATGAATTTTTTTTGCTACATCCCCACTCACTCTAGAACCAGATTTCTTTTGGTCTATCGAACAATATCCACGCTTTGAGTCGACCGTTCGTTTCGACGAGTTTCTTTTTTAGTGTCGTCGCCTTCAAAGAAATACGGTTCGAGATGGTTCACCGTTGTACCGATTCGACCGCGACTGATATCGCTCTCGAGGAACAAGGATCATTAATCTCTCGGTCGGCGGATTTTTTGATTGCAGAGTAGCTCTCTCTCTCTCTGATCGAGCCTCCATTTATTTCAAACACGTGTGCGACTGTGTTAACGCGAACGTCTTAATGCAACACGTCTACACGTAACATCGAAATTAAAGATAAAGACGTTCGCCGACCAGCGTTCGGGACGATAATTCATTCTCCCGAGGAAGAGGTGATACATTCTCGCAGCAACGAAGTAACTCGTTTTTAAACAATTAAAAAACGCGAACTTGTGACAAATTGCGCGTCCTCGACTTTTCCAACTTCAACGCGTAAACATCTGCGTAAAACATCGCGGCAACTTTGTCGCGTTAATTCCTCCGCAGCGGAGCTGTTAATTCCTTTCTTTATCGTCGTGATCGCGGCGCATCTTAAAAAGCGTTGCAACTCGACAATTTGTCGGTGCAATCGGTGGTTGCAATCACGCTGGGAACACTGATAATTGCAAATCTTATCGGACGATGGAAATAAGCGAAGACAGGGTAAATTTAACGAAACGAGTCCGCTTTCTATGTGCTTGGCGCAGACGAGAGGAAAGGCGAATGGCACGGCTCGTAAAAAGCGCAAGTTACGGGTACGCTTATTATATTTTGCAAGAGAGCCTTCGCCGTAATAACGCATAAAGTGGCTGGCAGCCATGAGTTTAGCAGGTCGAGTTTATTCGCGTTGACGAAGTTTTACGAGACGATGCAGCTCGAACGTGGACACGTAGCTTGGCAATATTATTTGTGTACCGTCACTGCTCCATCCCCCTTACGTTGCACTTTTAACCTTATTATCGTCTCTTAACCGAGGTTAACCACCTATTAAGGTTAACTCAAATATTACTGCCAGCGACGAGAAGAAACCAGAAACGCTAATCTTGGATCTCGCGGTACGAGAAGTATTCAATTCGTTGTCGTTGCGTGCCGCCGCCGCTGACGGGACGAAATTTTTGCAACGATCGTTCGATCTTCTCGATATTTTCCCCGGTACAATGCCACGCAAACTGGTGAACTTTCAGAAAATCTTCCCTCTGGAATTACGGTAATGTAACGATTATAAATATTAATAATATTCTTACTCGCTTTCCACTTAAATTTTTGCAACGAGTTTTTGGTGAATCGTGTCGATTTTCTCGGTAATTGTCTTCAATATCTCTCGAATGAGATGCTACATTTCCCAGTAGCTCGACGAGAGGGTATCTTACTCTGAGCATAAATTTCAATGCGGGAACACTTTTTTTTGCCCCATAAAGAACGATCCCAGCATGGACCTCCAATTTGGACGCTACGATTTACGTTTTACGATTGCAACAAGTAACAAGAGTTCAGAGTAGAGGTATCACCAGCTCCTACCAAGTTTCATCGAAACATCCTTAATACACAGAAAGTTGATAAACGAGTCAAACTTACTCTTCGACTGTCCTTCAGCGCAAATATGCAAAATTCGCACGTGCGAAAGCCCTTTCACCCCATGGTAAAAGGAGAAATTTGTCGACGAAACGACCGGTGGTGTATCGACGATCTTGATTTTGACGCGGAAACAAACGGCGCGGATGGATCCTCTGCGAGCAATAAAGTCATTATCGAACGGTGGCGCGGCGCTATTAGCGACGGCTCTCGCATGCACGACGGCCGCAACTAGCAATGCAAAACAGCGGTGGTGCGAGTCTCTCTCCCACAGATATATCGGGGATGTACGTGTCGTTGCATCGTCGTCGTCGTCGTCGTCGTCGTCGTCGTCGTTGTCGTTGTGAGTTCAGCCGCTTGCCACGCCGATGCCGTTGCGAGTTGGTAGCGCTACCGACACCCGAGAAAATCTACTCACCGACCATGGACGCGATTAGGTGTGTATCGTGGTGTGTGCGCCTGCGGACACGGAGAATCGTCGCTGGTCCGTCGCATAAATCCTTTGTAAACGGCATAGACGTCCGCTGCATCGAATTAGCATCGGATTAGCCGAGTTAGTGCTCGTGCCGGCCGGTATCCACCGGTACTGCAGAGAGGATAGTTGGTCCCCAGCCGGCAATGGGACGACCGACGGGAGATCGTGAATTTATGCGGCGCACGTACCGCTACCACTCGTTTCGGAGCTGCCGACAACGACGACGCCGCCGCTTACAAACCCCGCGTATGTGTAAAAATCGCGGCGCTTTGATACGTCGGAGCTGTTGCTGCTACCATCGAGAGCAGCAGTCAGATCTCCTTCTTACTCCTGCTGCTATTAATTAGCACACGATCGATCTTCCGGACGCACAGAGCTGACTCTGCTTCGCTGTTTCGCCGACTGCCCCCCCCCCCCCTCCTTTCTGCCGAGTGTCGCGCTTTCACCCGATCATTTCCCTCGATTTTCGACGAAAATCAGCAGGCGATTACAATTTTTAAAGAAAGTTTTGCAGAATTTTTAAACGAAGTGTTGCGAAACGGAGAATTCTAGCGATTGATAACGAAATAATCGTCGCGCTACAACGTCAAATTTCGCATGTATCTGTGGAGAAAAAACTGCACGACTTGTACCCCAGTACGATTCGCCTCACTGAAAGACGCAGAAGCAACTAGACTAGGAAATGAAGACGACTTTTTTAATATGCAAACATTTGAATTGATAGAAAACAAATTACAGGCTCGATCGCTCAGTACCAGACAACGCCACTCCTACTCGGGGTCTACGCCACGCCCTCTCGCGAATCACGTGACCCAAATCAACCAATCGCTAATTTTCGTTGCATCAGCGTTGCTGACGAGGCCCGATTTTCTGGGTTACCCCCGCTAAAATCACTTTCAGTAATAAAATTAAAGCCACGTGGTTTATAATATATACTGCTCACAAAAATTAGGGGATATTTGCATTGGATATTGCAAACAGCATTTGATTTTTTTTGATTAAACAAAAATATCAGAAAAGCAAAAAAGCAAAGCGATAATTGTCTCACTCTTAGGCCGCATAGGAAGAAACTCTGAATAACGAGACTTTCACGTATCATTCGTGAAAAGTTTCTACAAATATTCGAATATTTTTGTCGGTCGCTGGTACAGGACGCGAGAGATTATCAATTGGGTTCGAAACGAACATCGAAACGTTTGGCGGTGAATTTGTCGGAAAATTCACGGGAGGTGACACTCGCGAGTCGCGATGACGTTACGCAGATTGACAGCGTCGTCGTTCCGGATTTACTCTCCGAAAGTTGAAAAAGATTTCAGGTCTCGACGATTCCATTTCCCTCTTCGATTGTATTTTCAAGCTCGTGCTTTCGCTTGTTTGCGCCGCCGCGTTCTGCCTCGTTCTGCCTCGTTCGTCGGTCTGTAATTTAGGCAACCTGGACGTTTGCTCGCGGCGTCAAGTTTTAATTACGGCCACGGATGTTTTCAGTGACGTATTTTTATCAACGTGATGTAATCGATCACGTGCTTCGTACTTTAAAGCGAAGCGTTCGATATTGTCGAGTATACGTACAAAATAAAAATGATACAAAAGATGTTTTCAAAAATCGATTCTTAACGCAGCTTGCTCCAATTACTATCGTTGTTGGAGAAAAAAAGAACTCGCGCACAATGCGAGTCCCGCGATCGCCACAGCGGTGAATTAGATGGCTGGGGTCCCAATTGGCCGTATCGCGACTACGATACACGACCGTGGGTTCTCGAGCGAGGGAGGCTTCCGCGAGAGCGTAGCCAACGGTAATGAAGTCTTTGACGAATCTGGTTGCGCGCGATCGGCCGGTCAATGGGATTCGCATCGATTATCAGGGGAGCATAAAGGGAAAGCGGGGGGGAGAGAGCGAGGTCGTTGATGGCCCTTCGAGCCAGCCGCGCGTTTTGTTTCGATATCCTGAATAGTGTAGATCCAGCGAGACCGGGTCGATTGCGGATGCAAAATGTGGCCGTCCAAGCGTCCGAGGAACAGGTGTGCGGGCTTCGTGCAACTAGCCGATTAGACGCTCTGTCCAGAGAGCATGTCGCCGAGCGTTGGAATTGTATAGACATCGTATACGTACCGTGACACACCAGTTCTCCGATACGTGTACCCGCAGTATGCGGTATGCTCTCTTCTCTCTCTCTCTCTCTCTCTCTCTCTCTCGCCGAGATCACCGGCAGGCGTGTGTGTGGCGTGCCCGCGCGTAGAAATAGGAGGCAGCAAGTAGGCAGCACGAGGAAGCTGGGATCGGGCATAACCAGTTTCTGTTAGCCGTCGACCGATCGTGGTGTGGCGTAACGTGGCCAATTGGTCAATCAGCCTGCTCCGACGTACGCGCGTCGACCGCCGAAGCTTCCAGGTCTCGCTCGATTTTCTCGAGAAATCGACCACGGTCTGTGCAAATGCCGAGCCGAAGCCAGAACGAGAGTCCAAGGCTCGCCGAAACAATCGTTCCGTGCCGCGTAATTGCAAGGCCAATTATCGATGACGGCCCGTGGATCCACGCTGATCACGGTTATTCCTTTCCCTGGAACGAGTCTACTCGTTTCTGAAGTTACGACGAGATGAGATACCCACTACGATTAGCTTCTTTGTTTCACTTCAGTTTTCCACAAATTTCTATTATAATTTCTTTGATATTTTTTCTGATTTTCAAACCTAACCTCTGTTCGTTTAATTTCTGGATAATCATGGACAATGCAATGGAATAATTTTCATAGTTTTCTGACAACATTTTCTGATTTTTTCCTGGTCCCTAAACCTAACCTAACCTTAAACTCTAACCTAAAACTCTGGTCCCTAAACCTAACCTAAACTTAAACTCTAACCTAAACTTAAACCTCTATTCGTTTCTAATCTAAACCTAACCTCTATTTGTTCGTCTAATTAAACAATCATGAACAGCACAATGGAATAATCTCGTACTTAATGGTATTTTCACAACTTTTTCTGATTTTTTCTGGTCCCTAGACCTAACCTAAACTTGAACCTCTGTTCGTTCGTTTAATTTCTGGATAATCATGAACAGTACGATAGAACAATTTTCATAGTTAACAGTTTATTGGAATTGAATGAGAGTGTTTTCCACGTGGTTGTTGCAGTTTGATAGATGAAAAACTGCGTCCAAACGAGGCAAAGTGCGTTTCGTTGCGTGGGTTATACGCGGAATCTACGGTAATTTCTTAACCAGACTGTACGAGGTCTCGCCGTAATAGAATATGCGGGGCGCTGCATCTCGACGTGATTTAAATCGCGCGGGATCGTTATATACGAGTGTGTTTAGTTGAAATTTAGTTGGTAATTGTCGGACGCGAGACGCGAGTACATTGAATGTCACGTGGCTAACCAGTGACCAATGATATTCACAAAACGCGGAACTTTCGTTGTACGGGCGGGCGTGTTATAGAGATAAAACGGTAGCGTTATGAATTATTCAACGCAATTTCTAGTTTCCCATAATTAAACGGCCCCGCTTCTATCGGAAACCGCAAATTTTAATTAACCCACGATGTAACGGTTAACTCTCGATTATACGCGGTACACGCGCGTGTACGCCGGTAGTTGAGTCCTGACAGATATGAAATTACGTTCGTGTTCTTTTAGTAGTCTCGATAAACGCGATTCCTTCGTCATCGTCGAACTCGTCGTGGATTGCTAACTCGTTAACGATTGCTAATAAATTTCGCCTTGCGAATACAAGGATTTAAACATGTTACTCCGCGAATCTTATTGGAATGCGAGACAACGTGTTATATTATCCACTTACAGATTCAACTTTGTTTTAAAAATTAAGACGATCCACGTTGTGCTTTAACGTTGTTATAATCGCCTTGAAGGGAATGAAAGATGGAAGGATGCATGGAAAGTAGGTTGATGCGTGATGAAAGAGATTTGATGGATGTTGAAATGACGGATAGATTTTGAGGTAGTTGAAAGAGAGAGAAAGCAAAGGTTGCGTTTCGTCTCGGAGTCACTGTATAGATTAATCACCCAGACGCTTGTTGTCGTAACTACCCGCTAGGTTGGTCCGGTCACCCATCCTAGCGGGGTTCCGCACACTGCTTTGCTTAACGTCGGAGATTGGCAGGACCTCAGTGTTCGAAACTCGTAGTTGAGGAATCCTAGGCCGCTACACACCTATTGATTCATCTCTCTTAACGGTAGCATGAGAGGAACAAAATGCAAGATGCTCGTGATTGGCTGTGGAGATGTGTTAACCAGCGTGGCAAAGGATTATCGCCTCTTCTTCAAAACTGTCTACTCGTTAGACTAGGCTCTAGTCGTCGTTATTCGCCTCCATCGAAATTCACCCGTTGATCCTTTATCTTGCTTCATCTCGGCGCGAATTGGCCAGGACAGGGAAATCGGCTTGTTTCTCCGGTTGTTTTCGGTGTCGCGTCGATAAGTGTGCCGGCGCGTTTCCCCCATACCTGGATCCGAATGGCTTATCCTGCGTCTGAAACGCCACGCTGTACCTCGCGTGTACGTGCACGTACCACACGTCTCAGCTGTGTGTGAGTTCGTTGGAAACTGAAATAACACGAACGATGATGTCATAGCTGCACGGCTCGTGTTCCTCCGTGGGCGCCTTTATGCCGCGGAGGAGCGCCGGCAATGAAATACACCGTCTGTTTGCCTATGTTAAAGCGTGCAGCATCGCGATAGCGGTAATCTGGCCTAGCTTAATGAATCTCTTCATCCTTCCTCCTCGATATTCCGGCTTTTCAAGACGCGTCGCGCCACGTCTTACGTCATCCTCGCCGCGACGCGACACGGCACAGGTGCTACCCAACCACCCTCGTCTTCCCTTCCCCTTCGAGTTCCACGATCGTTACAGAAATCACGAGCGTAGCCGATATATTCGTCGCCGACGCTCTCGACGACGGTAGGCAGCTAGCGGTGAAAATCGCGACGAGTACTTACTTGTTGCTCCTTCGTTCCGCTCGCCAACCGCGCGCGTATCCAACCGTGAATGGTGTTTTCAAGGGAGAGGAGGAGGATCCCGGTTGAGTACCATCGACGAGGTTCTCCGAGATGATGTAAATTGGCGAGAGCGCGAGGCGCGTTGGAACCTTTACTGTTTGGATCGCACGGCGAGAGAGGCGCTTTGGGGATAATGGAATATTACCTGGTGCCTGTTTCCGCGGTGGAATAAGCGCGAGATGGTGTGTGCCGTGGAGGACTCGTGGTCGCGAAGTGGAACGGCGCGAAGAAGAGGAAAGGACGAGGCACGTGTAATCTCGCGTGTCCACGGGACACCGAGATTGTTGGCTGTGTGAAATGAAATTGTCGTTCTGCCCATCTCGGATTGGGTTTGCTACCACGGCCAAATGCCAAACTCCGGTTTACGTTGATCATTTCTGAGGATTACGCGAATGAAAATCGCGTACACAGAGATTGTCAGTACAAAAGTATATATTTATTTCACATAGGTTAACAAAAAGAAAAAAAAAAAGAAAAGAAATATAATAGTGACACTTCAGAAAATAAAAGTAAATTTCATTCAATGTGTTACTATCGCTACTGTAATTTGAAACGATCAACCTTTTTCTTTCGATTGGCACAAACGCGTTATCCTCGTCGCTTGAAATATTTGCAAGTGTACGTATATAATATTTTTCATTATTAACGTTAATTTTATGATTCATTCTCCAATTTATCTCTTGCCAACTTTTTCAAAAAATGCTGCGACATGTTTTTATATCTCGCTGGAATTTCAAGGCTCGTTGAACGTTTCGATCAATGTCTACAATGTCGCATATAAAAAAATACCGCGTAAATAGTGTTTTAAATTTACCGCGGGACGGATGTAATTTTTCAGGTTATTTCGTTCTCGATTATTTGGTAACAAACGTGATCGTGAAGAAAAGAAAGACACAAAGAGAGCAAAGTATGCGCGCACAGTGTTGCGTGATTGCAGGAGCGTAAAAAAAAAAAAAAAAAAAGAAAAAGCGCCAAACCTGGGAAACGGATGAGCGAACAGCTGACAGGACGCGCAACACGCGCGACATGCGATTTTCCTTTTTTCTTTTTTTTTTTTTTTTCACGCCTCTCGATTTCCGCGCGGGACGTTAAACGCGAGAGAGCGACGCACGGCCGGACAATTATAACGCATGAAGTGCCAGCCAGTGACCAGTTTAATTTTCCGGCGATCACGTAGCCATCGCGGCGTATCGCGAGTTCACCGAGTTATCAGAGGGCTTGTAGCAAAGGGAGAGAGTCTGTCAGACGGTCTGACTAGGTTCAGAAAGCATGAAATCCGCGGCTCGAGCGCCAGTTTCCATCGACGTTCGAATCCACTCGCGCGTCCGCGCGAGCTGAATGACTGAAACGGGGTACCTATGGCAACTCTCTGGCGACTTTTGCAATCGCACCTTGCCGGCATTTCCTACCGGCTCTCCCGCTCTTTCGCGATGCTCCAACGCTGCTCTCCCATCTCTCTATGGGCATTTGTTCGAACGCGGCCAATACAATTCATTTAGCCGTGATTTCTGTGCCGCGGTCGGGACACTGCTGGTTTCTCTCTGCCTCTCTGGCTTTATTCCGGCGTGCTTTCGAGGTTATAGATCATCGCCGGGCAACCCCTTTATCGCATTGTGCTGGAAACGACGCGCGAGTTGCTTTTCGCGTCGTTCCGCCAACGTTGCGTAATAAAGTTAATCTTGGTTAATATTGTTGGACTACCTGCGTAGTACATAGATTCGTGCAATTCTGCCGCTGGGTGAGAAGCCTCGAGTTGTAGAAAGTTGCACATCGACAACCTCGTCCGCCGTGTAAACGCGGAGCGTTCGACCTGTCGACTGTCGTCTCGCGTTTTCTTTTCGCGTTTGAGCACGTAAATTTATCGAGATTGTTAGTTTTCATAACTAAATTAGATTACAAAAAAAAAAAAAAAGAAAAAATATCTAGAGAAATCTACGTGCGTGTCTCTTTGTTTCCGATAGTTGTCAGTGTATCAATAAGCGGAGCTTCGATAAATGGAACGGAGCTGGCGTGTAATTAAATTTCCCGCGAGCTTCCAAGCTGTATCGTCCCTTTTGTCGAGGATATTCCTACAACATTCAGCGTACACCTGTGTGTCAAATTTCATGTCCGAGCGCGAATCGCGTTCCCAATTAAATCTCTTAAGAAGATCACGAGCGGAATATCTTTAATCCCGCTGCGTGGAACAGCCGGTGGCCTGTTGAATGCAGGAAATACTGCACGCCCAGTGGTATTATGCGTTTCGGTTGACAGTTTTTCAAGTGAGATTTGCGCCGCTTCGGCCTCCGACTCGCACAAAAGGGACGCGAGACATTTGTACCGTAACATTTTCGTATTGTCGTTGCCTTTAAATTCGTGCGCGGGCACCGTGGTGTTTTCCCAGGCCCGTGCGATATACACTCGTCTCGATTTTTACCGGGGAAAATATCAATAGCAGGGGATCAACCATTGCCATTGGCCCGGCAAACCAGCAATGAATTGCGGTTGTATACGCACTTGGCGCGTGGAAACACTGGCGTGGCGTGCTTGATTCGCGCTCCCGCTCCCGAGGTTCCGCCAATCAATTTATTAGAAAGAAAAACAAGCTGCGCGAAAATTGAATACGCGTACGTGAAAATCCGGTCGTGCAACGACGAATACCCTTTAGAGGTTTTTTTTTGAGGGGGGGAGGGGGGCAGATATTCGCGCGGATAACCGGGCGGCGACCTGTTTTTTTTTCTTTTTTTTTTTTTTCACGCATTTATGTCCGTCGGCCTCTCACCTTCGCCCGATCGAAAACAGAGAACACACCACCGTGAACAATGATCCCGGCTACCATTTTGTTGCGTCGGATTTGTTTCTGCCCGAGTTTCCAGTGCAAGCCGCACCCGCAATTCTATAAAAACGTACACCGCATCTCCTCTTGGTTTCGATGATTTTCCCATCCCCTCTCTCTTCATTTATATGTGAAATTGCAACTGACGAATCCACGCGTGCTTCCTTTCTTTCAAAAACACTCTTGGTTTCGCTTGATCTCGCTGCTCGGAGGTTTCGATTTTTTTTTATCACTGAAAGTGATTTTAGCGGGGGTTACATTTTACGGGAGTACAATTCGTCTCACTGAAAGGCCCAGAAGCAACTGTTCCGACTAGGAAATGAAGATGACTTTTTTGCCACAAAATTTTATTGATACGCAAACATTGAATCGATACGAAACAAATTACAAGCGCGATCGCTCAGTACTAGACAACGCCACTCCTACTCGAGATCTACCTCACGCCCCCTTACGAATCACGTGACCCAAATCAATCGCTAATTTTCGTTGCATCAGCGTTGCACCTGAAGAGGCCCTATTTTCTGGGTTACCTCCGCTAAAATCATTTTCAGTGATAAAAAAAAAATGTCTTGTATCTATTTGAACGCAAAGATTGCGTTTTTTTTTTGTCGTGAGATTGTAACGTGAAATTAAAAATTAATTACAAGGCAGAATGAGTAATGTTGTAAATTTTAATTAGAAACGTTCTACTCACGTTCTGAATAGAATACCCACGCAAGAAATTAACTTGTTTCCAACATTGAGAGACATTTTCCCCACATGTTTCTCCTAGTCAAATTTGACTTTGGGTCGTGAATGATATCTGTGAATCGCCTTGTCAGATTGATAAAGGCTGAATTTCATCCGGAGTTTGTTAATAGACTGGTCTCAGTAAGGATGTCCAGCGGAATTGTCGTGAACATAGGAGATAGCCGACATTAGGACGTCGGAGCTATATCAATTCCGTTCTCGGTTAACTCGAGAAGCAAATTACTTCTCTCTCTCTCTCTCTGTTCTGCCGTCACTGTGGCGTAGAAACCGTGCGTTTGACATGGCATTACACGCGCGAGAAACGTGCACGCGCGAGATGCGTTGTTTTCGGGGAAATCCATTGCCTTTAACACGCGAATGGGAATGAAAAGCAGCGGAAGGAAATTGCTGACCCGAAAAAAAGTAAATTTCAGCCGGGATAGAATTTGCCAGAAAACAACAGCCAGAAGTTACGAATATGTATTTTAAAATTGCAGGTCGGGATTAAATATTTTAACACGACGCACAAGTGATGTGCAATGAAATATATTTTATAGACGCTATTGGTCTATAAAAACTATCGGCAGCCTTTTTCCCTCTTATCGAGCTTCGTATTTTATTTTCAGTATTGTTCGATTTTTGTATTTTTATATCATTTGAAAGCGTAAAACAATGAAAAAAAGAAAATAACACGAAAAATACTAGGTACTATCCGTGGAAAGTTGACAATCAAATAAATATCGCAAATGCACGCGCGTCGACGTCCCCAATTCTGTTCTGCGTATTTCTCGCAGCAGGAGTCGACGTCCCGTTTAAAAGTCGCTACAATCTCGCGATCCGCGAGATATAGCGGCATATTATATCCTCGCGTTCGCTTTGGTTTCCTGTTTTGCCGTTCGTGGCAACCGATGACGGAACAAAAGAGGAAGCGGCAGCCCGTGGGGCGGGTTCTACCGGTGGAACGGAAAAGGGAGCAATTCGCGGGTAACATTACCTAAAAGCAATCTTCGTGCTAAAGTAAATCGCTTTTGAGCCAGCGCGTATACTTCGTGTACTACGTGTGCGTATATATATATATATATATATGGCCACGTACATGTGTACGGGTGGCTTTTAAGTATCGCGTGGCTAACAACTCACCCCGCACACACATGTGCACACCCGTACAGACTCTCTGAGGTATTTGAGTAGTCGCAGACAGCTTTTATGATTATACCGCGACTAGTGGTCAACGTGGGAGATGACTCTACATGTAAGAATAAAGAATAGAAAAGAAGGAATGAAATTTGTCCGTCGAGGCCTCCGTTTTCGAGAAAATTGAGCTTGCAAATTGATCTAGTACGCTTGAATTTGGCTTATTCCAGACGCGATAGAAAAGAATTATTCTACGTGCGAAAATAAATAAATAAAACACGTGGAATAAAATTTTTCTGCAAAATTTTCTCCGTTTTCGAGTTTGAAGATTTATCGAGTGAACGAGATGCATTCAAAGTTTATTTTTTCGAAAACGAAAAAATTTTATTCTTCTTTCATTTTTTGCTTGTTTATGTACAATATCCTCGTGTCGATTATTCGCGCCCGTCCAAGTTATGGAATTAGCCAAATTCAAGTATAATCGATAAATTTTCAAATTCAATTTCCTCGAAAACGAAGGCTTTAACGAGGAAGTTTTATTCCTTCTTTGTGACACGCTTTTACACGTACAACCGGGATATATATCTGTACATCACGTGCGTTGTGTGATTAGCACTGTAACGAGAGTCGACCGACATAATTGGATCGCCGTCTTTCTTTTCAATAAAAATTCATATTTTCGTAGATACAGCGGCCGCCGTAACCGAGGTAGAATCTGACGCTAAGCACTACAAATTGGTTTCAAACTCGGCCGATATAACGCAAAGCGTTTCACACGTGGCGCACGCGATGTGTCGTTCAAATACCTTAACGTGGTGTGCACGAGGGAGTGTGCCAGACAGGCAACGCAAGAAGATTGTTAGCAGTCAGTCTGCCCGCTGGCTCTCTTCCAGAATCGATGACTGAAACTGCTGACTGATGAATGAATAAATAAAAAAAAAAAATAAAAAAAAAAAGAAGAAAAAGAAAAAAAGTAACGAAGAAGGAAAAGTTGGAAAACATGAAGGAAAAGAAAGACAAAGAAAAAAAAAAGGAAAGAGAAGAAACTCGGCGACCACGCCCTCGCGTAACCGCATAAACGTGGTTTAACATCGGCGTCGACGCCGGTGACGCTCGGTTAAGCCGCGAGAGATCAGCTTAAAGTAACCACACACCTTCGGTCGTGTGTTTGCGTGTGTGTCGGTGGTAAAGCGGGCAACGCCACGACCGACGTCGTTTTAATCTCGTGGCGCCCGATGAAAACGCGACGCGTGTTCCCGTGTATGCCCTGCATATCGGCCGGTGGCTCTCTAATGTGGCTGGCAAACATAATTTGCGGGCGGAAAAATGGCGAGAACCGGCGGATTTCGAGGAATTTCTGGGAATTTCGCGTGAAAACCGTCGAAGTTACGAGGTTTATCGCGGCTACGCGCGGCGATTAACGAATTCGTGTTTGGTAATGATTACCGTTGTTTATCGAGCCGGGTAATATCGGGCACGCTCCCGCGGTAATCGATGCGAATTTAATGATTCGTCGTATGGACTTGTCGCACGTTACTGCGAAAATTATGGAGATTTTTTTTCTTTTTTTTTAATGTACTATTTCTAACGACCTTTTTCTTCACACATTTTTCTTTCTTTTTTTTTTAGGAAAAGGAATGTCTTGGAATAAGATTTAATACAGTGGAAATTAATACGTTTTATTATGTATACATGATAATATTTGATGTTTTATGATTAATCACTTTTTAATGATTCTTTGAACCAAACGTGAAGACCTTCTTTTATTTCATTAAGAAATTGAAATACTTCTTCGTTATTAAAATCGTCTTGGAATAAGATTTAATACAGTGGAAGTTGACACATTTTAATATGTGTACACGATATACGTGATAATACGTGATTACAGTGCACGATATACGTGACTTTTTATAATTTTTATACAGTTTTAATGATGTTTTTTAAACCAAACGCGAAGACAACAACGTGTTCTATTTCAGAAATTGAAATACTTGCTCGTTATAAAAATTGTCTCAAGAAATTCCGATCGTCTCGTAGCAATCGCGAGTTACGTCAGATTCCGTTTTTCAAGGAAATCATTGCGAAGAATTCGAGAAGCCAGCGCGCGTTTGATTAAAAATCGATCAGGCATAGCTCCGCGGATTAATACTTTAAGAGCAACGCGTTTCTCCGTTACGTTCGACGACAGACTGACGAACATTTTCAATAAATCCTGAGCGAATAAACGGACGAAGCATGCAAACATTTGTCCTGTTTCCTGGAACGGTGCCGTTGAAATTGTCGGTATTCGCGAGCGTCGAACGGGGAACGGAACGGAGGAATAGTTCATCCTCAGATTGAATTTTATCTGGTCCCCCGACCGAACCAATTCCCGGCCGATAAATTTTTAAGACTCAATTTCCCTTGAAAAAGGAAATCTCGCGCGAGCTTCTTCTTTTCTTTCCGATATTAGTTATTACCGATTGACCGAGTTGAATTGCAATGTTGGGCGCTGTATTCGTCATTCGTGGGAGCCAACGAAGCTTGTGAATCTAATTTGTGAATCAGCGTGATAATTACACCGCGGACGCTCGTGCAAATTCGTGCCTTTGAGCGCGTGATTCAGTACGATTCGTCTCACTGAAAGGCCCAGAAGCAACTGTTTTGACTTTTTTGCCATAAAATTTTATTAATCGATAGAAAACAAATTACAGGCGCGATCGCTCAGACAACGCCACTCCCACTCGAGGTTTACGCCACGCCCCCTCACGAATCACGTGACTCAAATCAACCTATCGCTAATTTTCGTTGCATCAGCGTTGCATCCGAAGAGGCTCGATTTTCTGGGTTACCCCCGCTAAAATCACTTTCAGTGATAAAAAAAGAAAGAAACGCTAAATGAGAATTTCTTTCATATCTAGAGGTCAAATGTCACGACGCGCAGCATCGTTTCTGAATATTTCATATAATTTGAAACTTCACGGTGCGTTCTGCACACTTGAGTTTTACATAAATGCGCGGTCTAATAGTAATCCTCGGTTGTGAAACGCGGAGTTCCATTCGAGTCGTCGTTCCATCTCTCGAAGATGATTCACGGCGTGTATCGTGATAATTAATAGGTGGCCCGTGTGTGTTTGCTCGGGGCGTTATTTTATCACGATTCAACGTCGCTGCGAGACGCGCTTATGATTTAGTATTCCACGTTCCACACGGTGCTGCAACGTCAGTGTTTAGCATTTAATTCCGTAGATCGCATTAGCCTCGCTTGCTCGCTTGCTCTTCTTTCATCGGCGTCGAAAGCTAGATACATTATCGCTTTTCACAGGCTTCGTTTCGTTTTATGCAACTTTTATATTCAAGCCACGGCTAGAAACGAAAAAAATCAATCTCTACATTAGCGGTTCCCAACCTTTTTTCTCTCTCTCTCGTATCCCTTGATTAGACTTTTCATTTATGAAAAATATTCCTCCTCTCACAGACTTTCCACCTATCCCTCAGAAAGTTTCAATTTTTTTAGGTTAGTTAAATAGTGAAATAATTCGAATTAACCCAATGACGTTAAAACTCTGTAACTTTATTCTTGTGTGTGTTTTTTTTTTATTTTAACTCCTCTGTTTGATGTTTTCCTCCATTACCGTGTATCTCCAGGTTGGGAACCGTTGCTCCAGATCGAAGCCAATCAAAACGAGACAAACGAGACGCAGAGGATCGTGAGAATTTCAAAAAATTCCAAAGTACCTTGTAATGATCGCGAGAGAGATTTCCAGTTGGTAGTTAATCGCGTAGTTAACTATCCGCGCATTGATCTCTCCCCAGCGGACAAAATCCAAAGCCAATTTGCAAATCTTGCCCTCTGGCTGCCCGGGCTCGATCAATCATTTTTATATCCCGCGCTATCGACGTGATAAATTGCGACCCGTCCCGCGCATTGTTGCACGCGCGTTCATTATCCTCTGCAATTTTCGCTAATCGCAAATGAACGAAACGCGTGACGTGGCTTACATGCATGTATCTTTGAGACACTCGACGATCGGCTCAGCTTTGCGGCGTTGCGGTGCTCGCTGCCTCGGGGATTTATCCGCGCAATTATGCGGCTTCGACGATGCGGTGATGTGATTTCTAATACGCGAACTAGGGATTTATCCGTCCTTTCTCTCTCTCTGTCTCTCGTTTACGCGTGTATTTTGAACGAGCGAGATCACGGCCGTGTTTTATGCCCTCCGATGTGTTAATTGCTAATCAGTCTACCGTAATTAATAAGGCTGGTTATGCTGCCACAGATATCGCGTCGAATACGCATCGATGATTCTATTACGACTATCAGAATGTTACCGCGACCAAATGAGTTTTAGAGGGGGGCATCCAAATTGCTCTGTCCCTCTCGTCCGTTTCGCTTTTGCCTTTTGGCTACGTCATCCGCAAAGAACTCTTTTCTTTTCCTTCGTTTCAGTTTGCTCCCTTTCGGTTTTAATTTTTGGTGAATCGCGAGACCATCGTCAATCGGATAGATCTAACTGGGATGAACGTGTTCTCAAAAACGCGAGAACGAAACAACTCTGAACTTTCCACGACGCGAGGAAAGTGTTCTTCCGAGCTTGGAGGAAAAACAACGTGCGTGTTTCGACGACGTTGATTCGAAAGAAGTCCGATATATCGTGCAATTAGGCCAGCTGTGTTACAGAGCTTTTGTTTTTGTGTTACAGAGAAATTTTGGTTTTCTTTCTCTCGTAGAGTTTCATACTCGTAGCATCGTTCAAACCTGTAGGCCATGGGTGTTCAATCTTTCAGATCTTCTAGCCCTCATTGGCCAAGAAAAATTTTGTCAAGGGCCGCGTAGTTTAGTTTACACATTTTTTGATCAGTTCAACGTAACCTGTATTATTTATGAGGATGTTGAAACAACTTTTATAGCAAAGCAATACGTTTATATATTGCTAAGAAATATATTTTAATCATTGAAAAGTGTATTTATATCAATTGAAAAAATATGAAAATTTTTCATGAGAACGCTGAGCGTTTCGTCAATATCTGGTTTGTCAATGTGTTGTTTTACTTTTTGTGTGCTTCGCATGGAAAAAATTCTGCTCATAAATACAAGCACTCTCCAAAAGGAGTAAATGAAATTCTTATTCAATCATTCCAGTTTTGATTATACAGCGATGAATAGGGTCGTTTATGTAGGCTGCGCAGTAATCGCAAGATAATCGAACGATATCAGGAGCATTCGGATATTTTGAGAAAATATTGAGCAGTCACCGTACGTAACGTAAATTTTTTTTTGGGAAAAAACGATCTGACAGTCTACTCTGATTTATTGCCTACTGCAACTGGACGTTCTAACGATCCTTTCGTCGTCGAGAAGGACGACAACAACGCGGAAGATATTGGACGAGCAAATTCTAATCAGAGAGAATGCCAGCTAGACGTAAACAATTTCTGGAAACGGGCGGCGAAGTCACGGCCAGGGTAAACTTCATTAAATTCATGCTACTAATTAGTCTGAATATCATCAGTAGCAGCGTGCCATCAAGGGAGTGGGGAGCGAGAGGGTTTGCGAAGCTGGCATTAAGGCCAAAGAGGGCAGTAGCTCCGACGCATGTAATTAACCGGCGCTGATTCGTAAATATTTGCACGCACTTTGCAGGTTAAAGTCACAAAGCTCTGATACGCGTATATGTAAGTAGGCACCCAGTATGTGGATCTTGAGCTGTAACGTTCCGGCGACGAGCTATCGTCAGCTCTGATCGATGCCTGGAAGAAGAAGGATGGGAAGGCACACGGGTAGAGAAGGGTTGCATTGTTGTTGTTCGATACGACGAAGTGCAACGCTGATGCAACGAAAATTAGCGATTGGTTGATTTGGGTCACGTGATTCGCGAGGGGGCGTGGCGTAGACCTCGAGTAGGAGTGGCGTTGTCTGGTACTGAGCGATCGCGCCTGTAATTTGTTTTCTATCGATTCAAATGTTTGCATATTAAAAAAGTCGTCTTCATTTCCTAGTCAGAACAGTTGTTTCTGTGCCTTTCAGTGAGACGAATCGTACTGGGGTGCAAGTCGTGCACTTTGCAGCTATTAAAATGTCATTGCCATTCCCCTGAACTTAATTTTTATAATATACAATTACTTTTCAACGCGTCTTCTCCTTCCAACTTTGGGACAAAAAACTCGACGTACGTCAAGATATTAACCCGCAAAGAGTTAAACACGCGTGGATTCGGATCACGAACACCCCGTTGCCGTTCCAGCACGTTCGAATTGATGCGGCCGTAAAGGTGCATCGAGCGTATAACGAGCCCATCCCACAATCTGTACGCAATCTTGCACCACGGGGAGAGTAATGTCTCGCTGGAACGGACGATTCGGCATTAGCCGAAGAAGAGACGAGAAACGAGAAACGAGAGAGAGAAACGCTCGACGTTCCCGCGGTTACGTTCGCCATTTACACGATCCCGCGATGGTAAAATCCTGACTGGCTTCGACCAGAACCTTCTTCGTTCGCGCGCTCGTGCCCGTACTTCGCACGTTTCTCCTATGCGGAGCATGGATTGCGTTCGCTTTAAAGTTCAGAAAGTACAATTCATCGGAGACAGGGAGAGATCCACGTGAATGCGGTAATTAATGCTGTTCGTTAGACCTTTCGCGTCGAAGCGGATTTATATTCATTTATCTACCTACGGCGTTTCACTGAGGTGAGCACGGATAATATTAAGCTGGCCAACAAATCTGTGCGGTTGTAAAATGCAAACAGAATTCTGTTGTTTTCCTTTTATTGCGAGATACGTTCGTTCTCAATCGCCGTGGAGAAATATATATATAAATATTTTGAATAATCTCTAAAATGTTCCATTACTTCGTTTCTATAGAGTGGCCACTGAAAAACTGAAGGGTCATAACTTGTTCATTTTCAATCTCTTTTATTTTCTTTTTTTTTGCAGGGTTATAGAGCATCCTTTGAAGATTAAAAATACATAATACTGAAAAAAATCCGTTAATTATATTTCCAAATAAAATAATAAAAAATTTAAAAAGCATGTGTTTGTACAGGGTGATCAGACTGAATGATATAAAACAAAAATAACTTTTACAAACACGTGTTTTTTAAATTCTTTATTATTTTATTTGGAGATGTAATTAGTGGATTTTTTTAGTATTATCTGTGGAAAATCACCATTTTCCTTCAGTTTTTCAGTGGCTCTCCTATACTAGAAACAGGGTTACCCCAATATCTCATCTTGGACGAATCATCAAACAATAGACTAGCAATATTTAGCAAACGACCAAGTATCTCGTTCGAGTGTTTAAACCACCAAAATAGTCAAAATGACCAATTTATAATTTTTTATAGACATTTTACAGGCGTGACACTAACAGTGTACTTTTAAAGATTTAAATAATTTCTCACAGTATACAAACGAAAACTTGTGTTATAAAGTCTCTCTATTTTTTTTCACTTTAATGTCTCTTCGTGGAAATTTTATGCAAGTAATTCCATACTTGGTAATTTCAGCGTTAAAAACTCCGAATTTTGCCAATGGTTCTCCGAAACGAAACGAAACGAAGCGAAACGATCGTCGTAGTTTCAGCGTGCAACTTTCGAGATGTAAATAGGCAGCAATGAATTTCCGCGCATAGCTCCGAGGCGATTGCCGGGGCACGTTTGTCTCTGCAAGTGTCATAAATACAATCGCTTAAACGTCGCGTCTATCTCCTTGCAGCGGTTGCCGTAACCTATTCGTCTTGTCGATGCACGCTCGGCACCGAGAAGGTATCAAAGTGGCCGCGAGCGCACGTCGAACAGACGCGAGCGTGCGCTTCGCCTCGTGTACAATCGCGAACGCAGCGTGTCGCGTTGCCCTTGCCCCCCTTCTCAACCTGCAATAACGCTGTTCGATTGCCGCGACACAGAACGCGTGTTGTTCCGCCATCTCCTCAATCCTTTCCCTCGTCGATTAATAGATACCTCTCAGTTTCACTCTGTACTCGTACTTGGGTTTGACGGAAAGAAAGGAAACATTACGCATCAGAGTTGTCTCTCTCTCTCTCTCTGTCTGGTGTTTGAAATGATTCTCGAATTAATGAATTAACGAGAAGTAAGAAATTATTAAATTTAGAAGAAGATGACCCGCCGATTCGGGTCACTTTTCATAAGAGCTAATACCTTCATCCGAATGTCTCATGAAATATTTGGATACTCGAGTATCTTACGAGATAGTTGCCATAATTTCATCAGACGTTTCAAGTAATTTATGTTTTATGCGATGAATAATGAAGTAAATTATAATTTATGACAAGCGGGATAACCTGAGAAAGGTAAAACTCGTTAAAAGGTGTTTGCACATGCCAGCTGTGAAAGAAAGTTTTCACAAATAATTCGAAAAAAATAATTCAAAGCGGACTGGAAAATGTAGACTTGTTGGTATATATTTTTGTACAAAGTAGATTATAATTTCTGAGCACTAGGATGGCGGAGAATTTGAGAAAGATAAAATTTGTTACAAAATATAATTACGTATGCCAGAATATTTTTCACAAATGGAAAAAAATAATTCAAGGCGGACTGGGAAATGTGGACTTATTGTGTTTTTGTACAAAGATAAAGATGTTTTCGTTGTTTTATTACTTGTCGCTGAAACATAAATTACATTACAGTCTGAGTAGAAATAATACCACGAGTAACAGTTCTACTTTTCACGCAGACTATCGTTTTTCTATACAAATTGCAAGTAAACAAAAAAACATTCAATTTCTTTCTTTATATATAACATAATCTTCACTATGATGACATTTAGTATCTACAATTTCGATACGAACGAAGTGACCCGGATCGACGATTTTTCAGAGCTAAACGATCGGAGATTCGTATCTGGTTTCCAAAAAATTTCATTCATCACCGCGAAAGAAACAATTCGTAAAATTCGTTAAAACATGTAACGATGTTTCACTTTTTTTCTAAAAAATTTAGAAATTTTTAGAAAAAAATCTTCGCTTTGGAGCAAAATAAATAACGCAAACGCAGTCGCGTCGAGTCGTTTTCAGTGACACTTCGAACACGTTTGAAGTTACTTTAAACGCTTTGGCAAGGTTTGTAGATGTTTTCTATTGGCTAATGTCCGGTGCAGGTGACTCGATGCACTTTTCACGAGATTTTTGGCACCGGATTACTGGCTTGGATACTCGTCGAATTTATTATAACAACACCTTACTAGTGTGTATCTTTAAATGTCTTTTTAATTAAATTACCTACACACAGATTACTCTTAAGTCTAACCCTTTGACTGGCGGAGCAGCCAAATAAACATGTCATAAATCCCATTAAAAAGTAAGTTACTTTGTCTCCTTCTAATATCCTTTTTACACGCATTATTTACAAATACACTATTTTTGTTGTTAAAATAATTGAATGGCGCACATCGAAGCTCACTCGAGAAAAAATTGGGCGCCTAGGGTAGAAAAGTTTTGCCACCTCTGATCTACGTATTCGAGGCGGAACGCTCGTCCGTTGCAAGCGAGTTGGGAGTCGGAATGTTCGATAACAATCCAGCCTTGATTCAACAATCCGCCGCGATGGTTTCGGAGCTGGTTGTTAAAACAACCGTGTAACACACCGGCGTGCGAATCCGCTCCTCCTCGGAGGAATTGCCTCGCGTGACTTTGGTTCGTCGATTCTTCGATGAAGAAACTCGAAGAAACTGGTGTCTCCGCTGCTCGAAGGAAACCGTAAATTAACCGTACTCGCGTTTGTTGACGCGCTACCGAGGCACGAGGACACGACGGTGTCTCTACGAAATTGCAGCGGCACGGTCGAAGCAGACGGCAGACAATGCGCTCGGATGTCCAAAGATGGATCGTTGCGAGCTGAATGGCTCTCGAGGAGACGCGGCACCGCGAGGAGGATTCCGCTGTCGCGGTGGAGAAGCAGGATGCGAGTTGTTGCCAGGCGACATCTTTGAATGCACCCGCTGCCGGTCGAAGGACATTTCCGAAAGGGTGTGAGATCCTCCGAGTTTGAAACTACGCAGGATGTGCTAGACGGGAGTGCGGGATTTTTCGCGTCGCCAGGGATAATGGAAACTTTTCGAAACTCGAACGAAAGTGCAACGCGAGATTCCGGTCGAGGACCATCGAATTTCTTAACGTTAGAACCACCAAGGGGAGAAATTAAAACACAAGGAACAGGAGGAGAATTTGCAACGTAATAAAAAGTACGAGCTGCTGTCGATACGGTTTAAAATAAAAATAAATAAAATATATAAAGTATATAAAAATAAATAAAAATCGAGTTTATCAAGTCGCGAAAAATACTCTGTTACAAATTTATGAAATTACAAACTGATCATTTTGACTGCTTTGGTAGTTCCAGTGTCAAATTTTTGTGAAAGTAGCGTAGCAACTTTGTTATATTTTACGAAGAGAGATTCTGAAGATTCGTATACTAAAAAAATTAAAATAAATAATATTTTTAAACATACACGTATAACTACAATATTACAATAATAATATACGCAATACAATTTTTATACAATTTTAATACAATATTACAATAATAATTTTCTTTGATACGATAAGATTCAAAAACATTTCCACAGACATAAGGACATACTTTATAAAATTTCTCCCCCGAAAAAATTAAACAAAGTAGTAAAATATACTACAATAGTGGTATTTATGCATCAGAAAAGATTCTTGGAATGGTCATAAACAAATACCAAACACGTTCCTTTTAAAATGTTGCAATAAATATCTCCTTTCTATAGCCTCAAACAGGTTTATGAAAGCTAAAGGTTTCTCTACAAAGGTTTGTTATTTCATGTACAAACTAAAGTGGAAAATGTAAAAAATCTGCTATTTTTTTATGAAAAAAAAAAAAAACTTTCGTTACGTGCGCGGAATTTTCAATATATGATGTTAATGCGTTTGAAACGAACGAATGCGTCTGTTCTACAAATGACGCACAATCGCGGCGCTGGTCTGTATAAAAGCGATGGATGTGAAAGAGTTCTCGCGACTCTAATTCTCGGATACACGGTTACCAGGATTTAAGAGTTCCGTCTTCCTCTTCACGAGGAATTTTAATAATGCAGCAACGACACGCGATACGGAGTTAGGCGACGTGCGTATTCCCGAAAGAGAATGTCCGCGCGTTCTTTGAGACCTTACCAAGTGACAGAGACGAGATTACCTTTGTAACTTTGAGAGATTTGGGGAACGCGGGGCTCTCGAAATTTTTATAAACACGGGTCTTACGGGAGTTAATATTCTTTGGGGGCTTTCGAACCTCTGGAAACCCTCCGAGGGGTCTTCGAAGCGGTTTATTCTGTTTGCGACTGCGAGTACAGACGTACAATACGTCTAAGATCCTTAAAAAAAAAGTCTTATCATGCAGATGATGCATGTGCACTTGAATTTCTCAACTCGGACTCGTCACGTAATTGATATGTTTTTGCCAATGATTTGTTTGTCCTGACGTACTATCGTGCAGTACCACTGTGCCTTGCAATTAGGCTGCCCACACTTCTCATTGTATGGACTTATCGATTGCAACGCCGGTATATTTCCAGTTGACGTCTTGGGGATAACGATAGACGTTCGTGCAAGGTTCAACGAAAAGAACAAAAAAAAAAAAGCGCACGGTTGTTTAATTAATTTAATTCTTCGTTTCTCGAAGAAACATCCCTTCTCACTTCACGTCATTCGTTGCTGATCATTTTTACGCCCGAGGAAGTAACAACGCTCTCAGTCGGGCAGACTTCCCCGCGGAACTTTAAAATAGCAATGAAAATGGGTAAAATAGTAGGTACATCGTTTCCGCCAGCAGGTTACAGTGATCCTTCCAGGCAATAAGGAAGAATCTCGAGTTTGTTGCCGGACGGAAATTTATTGCCGGCAATAGCCAATAAACATGAACGGCAATTTAGCCGTTTGCGCGTAACTGTGCTCAACGCCCGTACACACGCCCGTGAGCAGCGAGCGAAGGAGAGGGGAGGAGAGTCGTATAAAAATAAGATAACTCATCGTATATCCCACGGTAAAAGATACAGGTATCCCATTCGAAGGCAATAAACGTTGAGGTGAATCTTCCGAACAACTTTACACGTCCGCGTGTCGAGTGACTTTCCTTCGCCATTGTTCCATCTTTGTTTAAATGGAGAAATTCAGCGTCAGGTATCTTCGTATCTGTCGATGTTAATTTAATATTCGCGAATTAATCGAACCCTCCCTGCCCGCGATTAATAAACCATTTCGAAATTTCCTGTTGACACGCTTTCGCGTCATCAATCAATCGCTCGCTCGTCAATAATTAATCTCCCGCCGATTCGGTGCTTGTCGCGCGGCGCGCGTTCGTTCGTTTTTTCAAACCGCGTTAATCCACGCGTTTGTGAAAACGCGTCTTGCACCGGGGAGCAGCGTTGTTTACCTCGTTACGTAATTTTCGGTTGACGCTTGTTAATTTTGACGAACGAGAAAAACGGAGAATTCAATCAGATAAACCAGAAACTGAATGAGAGAGAGAATTTTTCGTACCCTTTTCAAAAATTTGAAATACTCTGAATGTTTTCCTCTTTTTTTCTGCAAGTAAATGAATCTCAATCTCCTCGTGAGAAGAGCAGAAAAAAGGAAAAATGAGATGGCTAAGATTCCCAAAAGTGACAAATCGTCGACCGCGCGGGATTCAGGGCTGGCGAATCGGATAACAGCCGGCGGAAGTCGATTGAATTCGGGCGTCGAAAGGAAGAGGCAAACAATGGGATGTGTCTAGCATCGCGCCGCGTCGCTAGAAGTTGTCGGGCGTTACGAACGATAATTCGTTTAACCGTCGCCGGCTCTCGTAATGAAATTCCGTTCGAATTCACCGGGGTGGCCGCGCAGTTTTGCTTACGGTTTAAAGTCAAAGGTGCAGCGCTGCCGGTGGAGCAGCGCTGGGATCGGCCTCTCGCTGGGAACAATAAACTAGAAGCTCGAGAGAGCAAAACGTCGTGTCCCGGCTTCTCAACTGCCTGCGCGCGGACAATACACACTCGGGGAATAGGAAGACGCGAAAATATCCATAATATCCTTCTTTCCGAAAGTCGTCGTTTCGGTGAACGTTATTCGCGCTTGCTCGTCGTCGGCAAGACCTGTTTTAAAGCAGAGATCGAATCGGTAAAATATCGGTGTCTTCAGCCAATTATTTTATTTATTATCTTTATGGAAACTAAATGCTTCGGATACTGATATCCTTTACGGCCACTGTTAGTGCTGAACTTCCAATTTATATGGATGTTTGCTCCTTTAAATAAATATATTACGAGATTTGACAGGAAACTACAACAATAACTATTACATCTGCATTTAGAGCGATCGAACGGCGAACGTTCACACGTAGATTGCGCGTGGACGAGACGAATATTTCTCGAGGAGTGGAATTCTCGCGCAAGAAGCATCGCGACTGTGCCGTTTGTTATTGCAGATTTGTGATTTGTCGCCGATTGTGTTTTTTCGCTGCTCATCGCGCAGTTACGCCGTACGGAAACTACGATTGATCGCGATTGAACACGACTGGAATTGCCTTCGTGTTTCGCTCGGTGGTTACGTCTCGCTATTGTTATTTCAGCGAACGATTCGAAAGTTGGAACGGGAGGAAGGGGGATAGCGTACAAAGAAACGAACGAGGGAAAGGGGGAAACCTCGGTGAACGGTCTCGGTCTCGTTTGCGGATTCTTTGTCCGAGAGCATGGGAACACCGTGGGCGCATATAAATTCCCCGGAGGAATTCGCGAGGGTCGATCGTATTGGAAAGCACCGCGGAAAGTAATATCGAGAGAAGAAGATATCTCGTTTGAGTTATAGCCAGCGTGGAATCGGTGGGGCTCGTGCGGCCCGCGACGACGATCGTTTTAATAAAACGCGGTTTCGCGATTCGGTCGGCGTGTGCTCGACTCTTTAAAGGGGATGAAAAACGTATCGCCGCGGGGTACGAATGAGAAGGGGTTGAGGGAAAAAGGAGAGAGAGAGAGAGAGGGGGGGGGGGAGGTAGGGGGGAAAAAGAGCGTATATACCCGCGGGTCATGCAGGGTGAAAAAGAAAGCGAGCAAATAAGGAGGAACGTAGCTGAATGGGGTGAAGTTGGAGGGAAGAAGGAAGAGAGAGAAAGAGCTGGCGAGAGTAGGATGAAAGAGGCCAGGCCAAGCTCACTAACTTGAACAATATCTCTCAAGATGCCGTGGCTGCCGCCGCCAGCTCGGAGATCTAGACTCGAAACTTCCTGGGTGCGCGCATCTCGCAGCCCAGCCAGCGAGAGACCGAGTTTTCCAAGGAAGGGGAAACTTTCACATATTCCATTCACGAGCAGCGTTTTAGATCGGTGCTTAAAGAGAAAGAGGGAGAAAGAGGGAGAAAGAGAGAGAGAGAGAGAGAGGAGGCTACGACTGTCTGCCTGTCCGCTTTTCATACTCTCCGTTTCTTTGACCCATTCAAACCGGGTGGTAAACGACCCGAGAGACGCCGAAACTCGACTCGAACTCGTAAATAAATTACGCTGGAACGCGCGAAATCTCTCTGTTGACGGTCTTTTAATTTTTCATTCGATTCCCGTGGCCCTGAAGGAGAAAAGCGCTCGCTTTTCGGCAACACGGGGGATAAAATCGTTGCCACTCTCCTTCTCTCTCTTTCTCTCTCTTCTCTTTCGAGTGTGTTCCGCGTTCCTCACGCGAGAGCTCGCTTTCACGGTCATTTCGCGTATCGCGTAAAGTCCGAGAGGTAATTCTCCCTGTTGTTCGTAAAATTTTTACTTCGAGCGTCGTCGAGTGCCGCCACGTTTGCAGGTTCCCAACCACCACGCCACAAACAGCCAGCTTTATTTAACGTCCCGAACGGTCGCTACCGGTCGTAAACTCGACAAACCATCGACGCCACATTTCTTCGTACGAGGACGAACATACGACACATACGCCGTTACCATGCTCCGTTACGTCATCGTTTTCTTCTTTTTATTACTGAAAGTGATTTTAGCGGGCGTAACCCAGAAAATCGGGCGTCTTCAGATGCAACGCTGATGCAACGAAAATTAGCGATTGGTTGATTTGGGTCACGTGATTCGCGAGGGGGCGTGGCGTAGACCTCGAATAGGAGTGGCGTCGTCTGGTACTGAGCGATCGTGCCTGTAATTTGTTTAAAAGTCGCCTTCATTTCCTAGCCGAAACATTTGCTTCTGGGCCTTTCAGTGAGACGGATCGTACTGGGATACAAGTCGTGCAGTTTCTTTTTTGCTTTCTGAATCAGATGGAATTCAGACGAGAGGCTATTTCCAAATCTAAAAGATCCTTAAAGCTGTATATCATGTTTGAATAAACAAGGACGGCCTTAAGCTTCCTGTTAATTGAACAAATTAAATAAATTACGCTCGAACCCAAAATCCAATCGATCCTTCGAGCTGTGGCATGTATGTCGTGTTTGAATAAACGAGGATGTTAATTAAGTAAATACTCGAACCCAAAATGCAATCGATTAAGCATTCCAGTGATTCGGCAGTTGGATAAAACAATATTCGACAACTTGTGCTTGTACGTATCGTTGAGAACGTGAAGGGTGCTACTTTATATCGTCCGAAAGTATCATCAGGACTCAGATTCGTGTATGTACGAACAGTTTGAAAAAACTTGAGATTGTTTTTAAGCCGAGAATTGCGGACGGTCTATTTGTACTTTTTAAATTGCGATCCCGTCGCGTTCGAAAAGTTTCCTGCTTGAGGGAAGTACGAAAGTCCCTTTATTACGTCTGCACTTTATCTCCACATCCTCTCCCGCGCCGTCTTTCTTGCCTCGCGTCGGGCCACTTGACTCGAAGACGCTGCACACTGTTGCCGGGAGTTTTCGCGTTTCCACTACCAAACGCGTATTCGTAGAAGCACGCGCGAATCTACTGAATAAATCCTGCAATCATGTCCTCGGCCGAGACAGAAAAACGAATGAGGACAAAAAAGAAAACTGTTGCAAGAACCGACTTTTCATGTTTTCACGTCCGACTTTTTCCACATTTTTTCGGCTGTTGGTTGCAGAGGGATTTTCTTTCGCGATTAACACGATAACTGCATTATCTCCGATAATATCTCGTCATTTGCGATACGACGACACGTCGTATAATTAATTTCCGCTGCAATTCCGACCGACGTTTTCATCGACGTTGCAAAACGATTCGTCGATTAATTTAATCCAGCAATTGATTGTGAGATACTTTGTTTGTTTTCTACGCTGTTCGATCGACAGACGATCGCAGGAAGAAAGTACAAACATTTTACTAAAACTTGACGCACGATCTAAATGATTTTATCTCTGAAAGAGTCCTTTTTCTGATTCGTTCTCACTCTTTAAATCATGATTGCCACTCTACAAATTTTTTAACAAATCAAGGCTAACTACTTTGGCCAATTCTATAAAACTCAACACCTTGATTCACTCATAAAAAACCTTTGATCAAAACAAATTACAGGCGCGATCGCTCAGTACCAGACAACGCCACTCCTACTCGAGGTCTACGCCACGCCCCCTCGCGAATCACGTGACCCAAATCAACCAATCGCTAATTTTCGTTGCATCAGCGTTGCACCCGAAGAGACCCTTTTTTTCTGGGTCATCCTCGCTAAAATCACCTTCAGTGATAAAATTGTTCCTCCATGTTGAAAAAATTGATTCAAGTGACGGAGGGAGCCGGGTAAACTGGGGCTTGGTCGAGAAGACCTATTGACAGAACTCGCCATTGTCAGGCAACGAAAGTCCGTGGCAAGTGTAACGCATCGGAGCAACGAAGGAGACCGCCTCGGCCGAATTCAATTGGTCGCGAAACTTTCGTCGTTTCCGCGTTCGGAGTTCCGGCCGGCGGTGTGTATTTAAAGGAATCGGATTTGCAATCCATTATGCCGGCCGGTGACAAAAGTGGCGTCGCGGAACGAAGTTTCCGCTTTCGGAGTTGCGCGATTCATAACCGCGCGCGCAAGAGACAGCGCCATTCTCAGCTACGAAGTTCACGGCAAAGTTAAAGCGAGCGTGGCTTTATTGAAATTTCATCTCGGTGACGCTCCTCCGAGCACTCGTTCTCGTTCTTGGCCCGCGGGCTACTTGCAAACAGTCTCGTTTCGTCTACATTAACTCGTCCGGTTCCGTGTCTCTTTGAAAGTCATCTGAAATCAGACGGCTGCTGCAAGATCGTTACAATTGGATCTGGACTTGCTGTTATGACGAAATTATTAGGACCACTCGTGAGTGATCAATTATTTTGCATTTGTTGGGGTGTTTTGTCAACTTTTCTGTTGACTAAAAACTGCAACATTTTTCTAAAAATTTCAAACGCAGCCGTTGCAGTTGTTGACAATAGTTTATCTGTTTATCTGTGACAAACATCGATTACTTATGGGTACACCTAATAGTTTCTGTTTCGCGCTTGTAACGTTGTACTACATTTTGGAAGCTTTCGGATCCTCGCTTGGAAATATAGCGAGAGTGTTGTGCAGCGCGGCTTTATTTTACTTCATCCTCCCCGTTGCAAAGGATCGTTCGAACCATCCTTTTTCCTCATTTTCATCGCTTTAACCCGTGCTTTGACTACTTTGCGACGCGAAGCCCGGTCAACCAGAGTTTCCAGTCGTGCAGTTACTTTGCAAGAGACAATTTGCTCTGCGCGAATTTCGTAAAAGTTTCTGTTCGGTGTATTTTTCAGCACTTTCAATTTCAAAAGAGAAGAAAACAAGGAATTCTTTCAAAACCACAGGAGGGTCGAATCGAGAAGTCGACGAATATCCGCGCGTAGCGAACAGTAACAAAGCATCGCGGAATCCACAGTTTAACGACCTTGATTAACGATTATCAATTGGTTTCAACTCGTCCATAGCTCGAAGCGCCGCCGCGACCGCTTCGTGCTGGAATCCTCCTCTCCGGTCCGCGTGTGTGACGCGTTGGATCGCGCGCGTGGATCACCCACGCTTCTCGCGCATAAGGGCAGAGCGAGCGACGGGTGTAAAACGGGCGTATCGCGTCGGTCGTCGGTTCGTTCTCGAGATCGTTAAGCCGGTGACCCCCCGTGGCGAGCGAACGTTAGCTTCCACGGGGAGAAAGAGAAACGAGCCTCGAGAACTACCGGACGTGCAGGTCGGGGGCGACGTCGTTAGCGATCCACCGCGCAGCACCGACGTCTGCACGCCGCGCAGATATCGCTGCTTCCCGCGAGATCCTCCGTCCGTCACCGCCGCTTTCGCTTTCCGCGAAAGAAAACCTTCTCGCGTTTTTACGTAACAGATCCTCCTCTGCCTTGTTAGCGTCTGCTTCCTCAACGGCGAATCGTTAACGTTCGTTAACGAGACGGAGCCGAATCTCGATCTGTTTAACCGGCGGAGAGTGTACTCCCTCATTTGACTGCGACATAAATGCAAACTATTGATAAATAAAACGTGTCGAGATAACACACGCTGAACGCTACAGAGGTTTCTACTTCACTTTGTTATTACGTTTAGATTCAAAATTGAATCTGAATCGAATCCTGTATCGATCCCCTATAAACATGGCACGTGTTTAGACTGTGAAGAGATTTCTTTATCATTCTTTCGGTGTTGCTCGAGGCACGAGGTTTAGACAAGACCACGGAAGAGTAAACGTGTTTTCATTTCGGAAGAGAGAACTTTTTTTTATTGTATTTATTGCGTCGGATACGAAAACAGTTTTTAAAATCTGTATTTTTTTTTTTGTATGATATCAATTTCATTTTCATAACAGTTTTGTAAATATATTTTTTATGTTATTTAAATTAGAGTATTTTATTCTTAGATTATACAAAGCAAGTTTATTTATCAGACTCGATATAGTTGATGGTTCGACACTGGCTAAACGAATGTTACAAGTGTCGGTCTCGAAAGTGTCAAGGCAAAATCGTTGCAGTCAATTCTCTTTTGTACGCTCTACTTACTATTCCTGAAATACAACTTGAGTTATAATCACGCGAGAATCACCCTCGTATGAATGACTTTTTTTTTCAGGTTAAAATCCTAAAATTAATTAGCAAACTCAGATAACATTGAATCAAGACCATTTCCTTCGTGCAAAAAATTTTCAAAAAATTACTCACTGTCGTATATAATCGTTCGTATAGTCATAACGAGTAGTGCGAATTCTTTTTACGAGAATCAGCTGGTGAACTAGCCAAGGGTCATCCAGAAAACAGAAGTTCAAACGTAACAACCCAAGCCTGAGCAAACTTGCTCCGAACGTAAAAATCGGAACGCGGGAAACACTCTGATATCTCGAATATGTATGTCGCTTTGCCGTTCATGCGTAACGTCGAAAGAATCAGACTCGGATTCAACATTCCGCGAGTGTACCAGCTCGCGATGCGATTCCACTTTCGAAACGTCCGTCGATAAAATATAAACGTACGGGTGAAAATAAATTCGAGGCGAAAGCACGTGTTATCCCGTTCAAAACGAAGCAAAACTGATATAGAGAAGCAATTTCTCTCGGAAATGATAAATAGATAAGAAGACACGTTGGCTCTCGGCTCTCGAGATTTGGAAGTTTCTCATCGTTGATCGAAGTTCATCGATGAAACGATGACTCGGCTAAAATTCGCCAAAATTCGATCGACTCGTCCAGAAGAATGGACATGTTGGCGATGCTCGTGACAATTCCGAATCTGCACGCATCTCGCGCGTTTCTTTTCAATAAATAACGCCCCGCGAGTGCCGTTAAAAAAACGGAATACATTAGCCGTGACAAAAGATTATTGGCGAAGAGCGTCGCGAGCACAATCAGTGCGGCTGTTGCGACAGAAGGAAAGATTATGCACGCCTGTCGAGCCTGGCACTCCGCCGTAACCCCTTCGACGTGCGCTCCAGACGTATATTTACGGGCAAACTTCGCTCATTGGCCGCGCTCGAAAGGTACACCATCCCGTCGGCAGAATAAATACATACGCGCGATGACGCTCGTGCGCGGTGTTTATCCGACAGCGCGACGGATATCGGTAAACACAATATACGCAGTTTATCGTACCCCGCTCGAATCGATAACGCGCTATTGCTTTTGCATAATGAAGGGGGCAGAGGTTAACGTAAATACGCCCCTCTAATCTGTACTTATTAAGAGGAAGTCTATACTTGTCCGCGTTTATCTGGTCGAACGGCCACCCCGCCGGATAATCGATGCGAGCGGCGCGTCGATAAATATCGATCGAGGATGAAACGCCACGCGAGATCGGACGATTCGGGGGCGAGAAAGTTGCGAGCGTGGAACGCGCGACGGTTCCAATTGAAATAACAGCCCATTGAACGTGCAATGACGAAGATAAATTGCCGATACTTTGAACTTTGCGGAAATCTACCTGCTTGGTCTGATTTTAAAATTGTTTTTCAGAGATATTGTTTGCGGTCGGAGCAGCGAGCAGGTACTTTTGCTACTCTTGAAAATATTGAAGGAAAAATTCAAACGCAACTCTGAAAATATCGAAGAAAATCACCGTGGCTTGAAAATTGAAATTATTTTCTTTGCAATGACTCCTTGAACCTTGCGATTCCTCTTTTGACAATTTATTGAACTTTGAACGTTTGACGACGACGTGTTATTAGATTTCTTGAATTTTCGTTGTTCAGAGTTCAATAAAATGATCGAAATAGAAAGAATCGTAAATTTTGTAGAGAAGAAACTTTTTTTTTGATCTTCAAGACCACGATGGATTCAGTCGTAAATAAAACTTTTCGCTGTTTCTACGTGCATGTGAATTTTTACAATTTTTTTCTTTTTTTGTTTAGAGAAAAGGACACTTCTTCATCATAGAAAATTAAATATATGATGTAAAAATGTCTCGCGGGGGAAAAAGACGAATTCAGGATAATCAAAATAAAAGCTTTACACTTTTACAAAAAAAAATTTTACAAAATTGCAATGGTTTAAAGAGAGTCAAGAATTTTTCATTTCGATCAATTACGATGCAAAACTGACTGAACGAAAACAGTTTGTAAAATTTTTTCGAGAAACCCAGAACGCATCTTCTCTTTCTTTTTCTTTTTTCGTATTCTGCATGCAAGTAAAATATTATTCGCGTTAAAACTCCGCGTGTGTGTTTAATTTTTCTCATCACTGTATGCATATGAGAGACGGTGTACACTGCAGGAAGAAAGTAATTTAAAAATGTTTTTTCACGTGAGTGTCTATTTCCGAGGGTTTATTAAATGTAGGCATGCGTTTAAGAGAACTCGATTCAACGATATACGTATGCATACGTATATCGTGTAATTTGCAGCATTTGAAATTCTTCAAATTATAATTAACGCGAGCAAATACGGCAGATAAATTTGGCGAATCAAGTTCTCGAGGGAGCAAGTACGAGGTGAGAGGAAATAAAATAAATGATGCAACTTTGGAAGAGAGCGAGCGTCGGTCGGATTGCTGGTATTCGATTATTCACTACTCACGCACTCTTCTACATTGTTATCTCTCTGTCAATTATTATTGCACAAGACACGAGTATCGTGATCGTGTCGGTAAAATTTGAAACGAATCATGAAATATAACCACGTACGTGGAAAATTTCAAAATGTTTCGTATCAGGTATTTCATAAGCATTTACTTATTTTTATGAGTCACCGTTTATATCTTCAATTTTTGATACCATGATAATCAGAATATACATGACTTCATTCTAACATTCTACGGCTAGGATTGTCTTCAGAAATTTCTTCTTCTTCTTATATCGTTATTGTAACTTTCACTCTAAGCGCATCATAGAAAATTAAATATATACGTTCGTTTTTATAATTGTCAGCAAATTATTTAAAAAAAAGGAAAAATCTTCAGAAGGGACAGTCGAGTGCAATTTACGATCAACAACTAAAATTGGAACCGCGATTGAATCATCGTTGGTTGATTTTTCTACCCAATTCAGCGGGTAGACTGACGATACAAGCGTAATTGCAGAATGTTCGACGAACGCGCCGAGGTTCGAGGCGGTGAGAACGAAGAGAATCGAGCTGTAGCGTGTACCGTGTTAGCGGGTTCGCGCGAGCATCGCCGCGCGCGATAAGATAGACTAAATAAATAATTGAACGTCCGGCCGTTAGCCAGCCGCGGGTTAGGGCGTTGATAACCCCTCGGTGAGACGACTCTCGGCTCTCTCCGAGTTTATCTCGAATCTGTCCAAGCGGCACGACTCGGGATATGTCCCAGTTTATGGCCGCCACTGTCGCTTCGCACGTCCAAAAATCAGGGCCGAGCTTCTTCCAGCGGGTCATTGCGAACGACGAAGACGAATAGCCTGTCGCCACTGTTCTCGGAAATAATAATAATCGTCGAGACGTATACGTACACATATGTGGAGGACATTGACGAGCGTGTTGACTCGGAAGAGGGTGACAAAACGTGTTGACCCGTCATGGCGACTTGTGACATTTTTTTCTTTCTTTCTCTCTTTTCCAAGATCGTCGTCACGTTACGAAATTTCGTAATTGCGAGGGGTTGTTATTTTCAGCGTTGAAAGATAGTCTTAACGTGAAGTGTAATCAGAGGAGCTTTTATGAGCGATCTACTAGACACTAGAACTACCGACGATCAAGGCCATCGCGAAATTTCCATCAGAGACATCGAAGACGTAAAGATAAAAAATACATTGTTTAATTACACAATTGAAAATGTCCAACAAAAATTACAAATTGGTCATTTTGACCACCTTGATGGTTCTATCGTTAAATCAGGGGAGTTGCTTTTATGAGCGATCAGTTTCGAAAGAGTGCATTTTAGTATCTACCACTAGAACTATCGAAATTTCCACCAGAGACACTGAAAACGTAAAGATAAAAAATACATTGTTTAATTACACAATTGAAAATGTCCAACAAAAATTATAAATTGTTCATTTTGACCACCTTGATGGTTCTATCGTTAAATCAGGGGAGTTGCTTTTATGAGCGATCAGTTTCGAAAGAGTGCATTTTAGTATCTACCACTAGAACTATCGAAATTTCCACCAGAGACATTGGAAACGTAAAGATAAAAAATACATTGTTTAATTACACAATTGAAAGTGTCCAACAAAAATTATAAATTGTTCATTTTGACCACCTTGATGGTTCTATCGTTAAATCAGGGGAGTTGCTTTTATGAGCGATCAGTTTCGAAAGAGTGCATTTTAGTATCTACCACTAGAACTATCGAAATTTCCACCAGAGACACTGAAAACGTAAAGATAAAAAATACATTGTTTAATTACACAATTGAAAGTGTCCAACAAAAATTATAAATTGTTCATTTTGACCACCTTGATGGTTCTATCGTTAAAATCAGGGGAGTTGCTTTTATGAGCGATCAGTTTCGAAAGAGTGCATTTTAGTATCTACCACTAGAACTATCGAAATTTCCACCAGAGACACTGAAAACGTAAAGATAAAAAATACATTGTTTAATTACACAATTGAAAGTGTCCAACAAAAATTATAAATTGTTCATTTTGACCACCTTGATGGTTCTATCGTTAAAATCAGGGGAGTTGCTTTTATGAGCGATCAGTTTCGAAAGAGTGCATTTTGGTATCTACCACTAGAACTATCGAAATTTCCACCAGAGACACTGAAAACGTAAAGATAAAAAATACATTGTTTAATTACACAATTGAAAATGTCCAACAAAAATTATAAATTGTTCATTTTGACCACCTTGGTGGTTCTATCGTTAAATCAACGAATCACTAGATGAATCCAAAAGATAAATATAAAATCTGAAAACTCCAGTTACACTTGCATCGGCCGATAAATAATTTATACAAGGGTTACATATCCACCGATTCTCCCTCAAATTCAAACAAGGCAGCAAGAGTTCGTACAACGATCGACCAAATTTGGCTGAAATGCGTGGAATTGGAACGAAGTACCACTGTATCTCGCAAATAATCAAATAAAAATAAATCTTGGCATAAAGAGGATATCGAATCCGTGAAATAACCTGCGATATCGATTGCAGTTGGATGTGCACGCACACATACACACATACACACACACACGTGCGGAGAATCTGGAAATTCGAGTGTGTGCAGCCAGCGCGAGAAACGAAGTTATTAACCGGAACGGGATGGTGTTCAACAACGAAGAACACGATAATTCCAGCGCGGGGTCTTTGAACTTTCGAGATACAATTTTAGGAATCAAGGCGAATCGCCGTTGGGATAATGGACAGTTTCATTTCCGTGGCGCTGCCGTGTTTTCCAGCCTAAATCTTGGCTGGATCGATAACTACACCGTGCTACTTCTCTGCACGGCAATTCCGGCGGATCGTCGAGCTTATGCAAAGTTTTCGAACGATCGTTACGCGGCCGACGGGGGCGACTGTTTCATTACGCGATTGTTGAGAGTTTACTAGAATCCAAAGGATCTATTCCTAGGGAAAGCATCGACTTTCGAGTTCTCTAGAAATATTAAATAAACTAGAAAATCTTCTTGCTGCTTTGTATATCGTTATAAATATACTGTGCGTTACTAGAGAATAGATAGGTGGTAGGTGAAATAGGTAATTAAATCATTCAAAGACTGATTAATTTTATAAATTTTATTTGTATTACAGGACTTATATTTTATTTATGTTACATCACATAAGACTTGTATTTTATTTTTATTTGTTAAAAGTGATTATTAAGTTAAATGGTGTTTTTATTTATTAAATGAAGAGACTTGTATTACAGGGCTTATATTTTATTTATGTTACACTACATAAGACTTGTATTTTATTTGTTAAAAATGATGATTAAGTTAAATGGTAATTTTATTTATTAAATGAAGAGACTTATACTTTATTACACATTTTATTACACGAAACGTTATGAATTTTATTTATTAAAATTTATCTTGAAAGTAAGACACAGTCTGCTCTTTGAGAAATATTCTTGGGGTGTATTCTGAAAGAACGAGAGTAAAAAGTGTAAAAATTATAATAAACTCTGTAGAAAAGTCAACGAACTTTTCGATGATTATCGAAATAAAAATTTGAAATTCCGTTACTTCGATGGAAGTCGACTGATAGTTTCGCCGTTTGAAGAAAAAACAACCTCGCTTCGATTTCATCTCCGTCACGTTGCAGAACTGGCGCAGAACGGAAAAGCGGATTTAATCGAGCGGCGTTTATGATATGTCGTTGGATTGTAATTATTAGATGTCGAATGACGTGAAATGTTGGGCCGTTTTGCACAACGTTTCTACATTACAAAATGTAATTAGATCTAGTATTTGGTTACAGTGTTTCTCTTTATCCGACTGCCATCTCGACACGGTTTCTTTCTCCGAACTAGAAGTAAACCGGCATTTACGAAAGAAACCGATCTTATCGGTTTCCTTGGGTACCCCGAGTCTCTCTCTTTAGCAGCATGTTAAGGAAACAAGTATCGATCGATCATCGTCCCACTCGAAAGCGGCACTTTTTATTGCTACCGTTTCCACATATTATTCCTGTACTTCTTGTTTCCCGAGTGAAAATAATCACCCGACTGTCAATAGGAACATCCTGACATTTCCTCATTTGCATTGCTATTTGTACACTGAGTTTTCTGACACTGTCGCTCTTATTACCTTTACACAAAGCTGCGACAGATGATCTTGTATCTTCGTTCATCCTAGTACCGAATGTTAGGATACATATGACGCAACTCGTATGTAAAAAGTATGTTCTTCGAAAAGGGGATGCGAAAATCTGGTTTTGAAGAATGTCAGATTTTGTTAATTGAAAGAATATGCATTTGTTCACGGTCGTAACAAGAATCGTATATTTAACACTGGAACTACCGACGAGCCTAAAGCATAAAATTTCCATCAGAGACATCAAAGTAAAAAAATTGGAAAGTATTTATAGTACGATAAATTGCACGAACTTTTCTTTGTATATTTCAAATATACAAATTTCGAAAAATACATTGTTTCATATCTGTAAAATTTCTATGAACCACTTTCTAGTGTAGTTCTAGTGTTAAGACAAAATTCATAATACATATAACATGATTTTACCACTCTGTGAATATACTTCGCGTAATTTCGTATAAACCCGACGAATAAAAGAGCGATCGGCACCGCGAGATCTCTATCGGCGGGCGCGATAACAGAGATCAGCGCGCGTGACCCTCGCATCCGCGTACGTGCATGCAAGACGTGGATGCGTACATGTACGTATGATGCGCGTGCGAACTCTCGACGCGGTTGTCCGTAAATCGATCTCGATCAGCCGGCGCAATTCGTATCAACGATACAACCGGCGCTCGCCACTCGTAGCATTAAGATTAATTACTGTGTATACGGATCCTCGCGTGTCGATGGAAACGCGCGTTTGATAAACCCTCGGCGCCGGGCAGCGTGAAAATTAATTTCGACCGACTATCGAGGAAGTAATCGCAATTACTAGCTGGGCTGATACGCGGAGAGCGTCGCTGAGATTGCCGGCCGATAGCAAAAATGACGTGCAACCGTGTACGCGGTTGATTAAACGGCGAGACGATACGTACGTACGCGACTCTCTCCCGATCGCGTAATGAGTAATCAGAGATGCTCGGCGTTTCGTTCTCGTTCTCGTTCTCGTTCTTCGTCGTCCGTTTCGCGATGGTGGTGGTGATGGTGCGACGTTCCACTCCGTGTGGGACATTAGCAGCTGTTATCGGTTTTATTTAAATAAGCATCGATAAAGCCTCTCGAAACACGATACCGAGGATAACGAGGCGTGTATAATCAGGCGTCGTTACATCTGCTTGTTTGCGTATTGTCGATCTTCGTGCGCGATACTCATCGTGTCGCCGGGACCGATAACTCCATCGCGGAATTTCGTGTGCACGTTGCGCGTGAAAATCAGGGACTGAACTATCGCTCGCTTTCGGAGCGTCAGGATTTTTTTTTTTTTTTTTTTACGAAATTCTACGCTGTCTGATACCGCCAGACTGATACAACTACTACAAGCGGAGTTCGAGTTTTGGAAACTTTTAGTTTGGAAAGTTACTTTTATTTCGAGAGTTACGTCGGAGCCGGCGGGTTCTGCGAAACAGTAAATTGCAACACCGAGATCGCGCGGATACGTATGTAGGGGAAAGTTGAGGCTGAATTCGGATTATGATATTTCAGAATCAGACGTCGGGTCTGATTTGCGGAGTCACTCGGCGCTGTAAAATTCAATTTTCGACCGAGTGTAATAATCGCGAAAATCACAAACGTGGAAATTCATCGAGACCTTGCGATCGAGACGACAACGAGATCGACGTTCGAAAATTAATTTAGCGCGATCGCGTGAATCGCCTTGCGTGCCGATTGAATCGGTGGCACGCCGTTTCCTCTGCGGTGCAGGGGGAATCAATTCGGGACAGATATGGGACGATCGTGGCCGCGTGAACCACCGGATAATTGCGATTATGACTTGTAGTCGATCTTCAGACAGACGTCATCGATCACGCTCGTACTTGCACGCGCGCGTGATTGCAGCAGTACGATTACTCGGTTGGATTCTGACTCGTCGTAGAAAGTTCGGTAAAGCGTTCAAAACTCTAGAACTTTGAAAGTTTTGCAACATGTGAACGTTAGAGGTCGTGTATCGGAGGATTGTGGAACCTACAATTTTGAAAATAGTACAAATTATTCTCTCTATCTTGCTTTAGCAGCAACGAAAATAACAGTAAAGAAAAAACTGCACGACTTGAAATGAAGACGACTTTTTTGCCATAAAATTTTATTGATACGCAAACATTCGAATCGATACAAAACAAATTACAAGCGCGATCCCTCAGTACCAGACAACGCCACTCCTACTCGAGGTCTACTCCACGCCCCCTCACGAATCACGTGACCCAAATCAACCAATCGCTAATTTTCGTTGCATCAGCGTTGCACCCGAAGAGGCCCGATTTTCTGGGTTACCCCCGCTAAAATCACTTTCAGTGATAAAATTCATATCTATACATTATACGCGAGTATTGTGGCTGCATGGAGGGATAGTGCTAGCGATCAGGATAGTGGTTGTAAGGGCCACCAGTTTGCCCCCTCTGGTCTAAACGATGGCAACACTCACAGTCAGAAATGTTAGATACATTCTTCTTCGATTATAATATCTAATTGTAATTATTTCTTTCTCAATGTGTACCATCCAACTATTTACTTTCTCCACTCTTGTCTAATAATTCGTTCATTCTCATTGTGTTCGCAGGTAAGCAAGAACGAACGAACGAAAATCAAACTGGGCAGCGCAGAGGGTTGGAAGTAAGCGCAGCGATGCGCGCGGTTGTCAGTTTCGAGGCGAGGGGCAACGGGCCATCGATGAAGCGATAAGTAAGGATAAAACGTAAATCACGCGGATTGACTGCGCGTCGCGTACGGTTTTGCTTCGGCCGATACATTCGGTATCGATGCGCGCGATGTTATTCAAATGTGTGTGACGCGCGTACGCCGCGAGTCGGTGGTGACCACACACACGAATACACACACACACGCACGTACACATACACGCATGCGGTAGTGCATCGTAATGGATGTGGCGCGCGATGCATGGGCCCGCGTGTCCCGCCCGATCTTTGTACGTTTCGCTTCGTAAATTTCGGCAACGAGAGAATTCGTTGTAGAACGTTTCGGATTAGGTTACTACTACGGGACGTCGTTTCGACTTTGGCTACCCCGTTGGTCGCGGTATCGGCACGCGTTACGCTACGTGGCGTTTAAGCGCGCGTTTAATTGCGCCCCACAGCGTTCGACGCTTGGCCCCTTGTCGATTATGGCGCGTGACGTTCTTTAAGCGGCCGCTTAACCTTTTCGCTACGGTGACCCCGCTGTCGGTGAACGCGCTGCCACGGTACGGAGCGATCCCAACGCTGACGTTTCTACCAAAGTTCAGAATATATGCAAAACTTTATTATCCCGCGACGTGCAAAGAATATATATATACGATTGTACTTTTACCATTCGAGAGTTTCAACTCGACGTGGGTTTTTTAATTATATTACGTTTAAACAGAAGCAGCAAAATTCCCAGCGTCCGAGAGCTCCTCGTTTCTCATTTGTTCTCCTCTACCGCCGTCGCGAATCTTGGGCGCTGCTTTTCTCGAGTGTGAAACTTGGCGATTAAATCGATGCGTGTGATTCAAAGCGTGAGCGTATCTCTGAGAAGAAATTGAGAGAGGAAAGAAAGAAAGAAAGATAGGGGGAAAGAAGGGAAAAAAATGAATACGAGGGAGCAGAAGCCGAGCATGGAGGGAAGAGAAAAGAGAAAAGAAAGAGCAAAAGAAAGGAAGGAAGCGAGGGGAAAAATTTATAAAGTTTGTCAATATACTAGGTTATGTTCGGGAGACTAGAATTAATTGAATTTTCATGGAACGAGTAAAGTTCTGTTGTCCGAAGTTACCGTTGTTCGTTTCATAAAATCACGATTCACTTCGCCGATGAAAACTAGTTTTCTTTCAAATGATAGTTACGTGTCTGTACTCGTAACCATCCCATGCGAAACTTTCGTGTCTCTCTAGCCAACAGTTTCTATTCGCCTCGTACGTGTACATCGATCTAGCTGCACGCACGATGGAAGCAGAAGCATTTTATAACCTTATTTACGTATATGTTACATGTATAAAATTCCTCGGTTTATCTTGTCGGTGTTTCGATAAGATCGGCGCGAATTTACATTTTGACGTAACATGAAAGGTAAGAACGGAACACGGCGTTTTGAAAATGAAACTTGCGGCCAGGTAAGTATCTTCACTGATGGAAAAAGAACCGTGATTCGGGATTAAATCGAGCCAAACTTGTAATTATCATCTTTGCGCTTTGCTCGTTTCTTCACGGTCGATCCAGTTCGAACAAAACGTTCTGCGTGGCGTCTAGGACTCGAGGCAGCCGAGATACGGGTCAAAGACGCGTTGCGTGTCCGAAGTAAGGAACAAACGCGGTATTTTTAGACCGGAGATTTCTGTAATGCGGGAATAATGTTCGATAAACGCTGAATGAGAGTCAAGTATAACACCAGGGTCGCGTTCTATATAAAGCTCTCTATACGAAGCGACTGTATAGCGTTAAATAGACACAGCGGAGAATAATAGCACACACTCTCTCTCTCTTTCTCTCTATCTCGCTACGAGATACTACCCGACGCTCGTTCGCGTTGAAATGCATCCTGCGTTTAGCCTTTGGTGCGTTCTCTTTTGATGGAGATTCACGACGTGCGTGAAAACAAAAACAAAAAAACGCGACAGTTCGTGGGTGGACAGTTTTTGAAATCGTAGGTGCGAAGAAAGAGCTTGCCGCCGTATGAGTATGCAGAGTATGTAGCTTCGCGTATTGTCTGGAATAATTGGATTGTTAATCAAGAATTTGGTTCTCACGTATTGTCTGGAATAATTGGATTATTAATCAAGAATTTCGTTTTCGTTCGCGCGGGAATGGAAAAAGAACTGCGGAATTTACAACGCGCGGATCGCGTGGGTTTTGTTATGGGAGAAAAGATTCGACTTCGATTCGGAAATCTGACTCGAGCTTTCGGGCGGAAATTTTGAATCGCACTTGTACGCTCTATTTAAAAGAGGTCTAATTTCTACAGTATTTAGAAAGTATTTAAACACCCAAATTTCGGAACAAACGATTCAATCGTCTCGTCGAAATTCACCACTGTCAGTTTCGGTAAACTGCGGAAAATTTCAGGAACAACGCTGTAAATTATTTAAATTAAAAACCGCACGAACGTGATTCTGTAACGAGCTCGAAAGGTCCACGCAAGACTAGATCAGTTATCTAAATACAATAGCATTCTTAATATTTCGATACTAAATATTTAAATCACTTCAGTGTTGCAAAAGAAGAATGGTGTTTGAAAAAAAAAAAAAATCGATCTAAATATAAATATAATCGCTGACGAACTGACTCGATCGTAGGATATCGTCCCTTTCTCCATCATTTTTTCTCTTTTCGCGCTCTTTTATCCCATTCATCTTTGAGGTGGCTCGGTGACGCGCGAGGGGGTAGTCGGTTCGCCGATTACTCGGCTGTCGGGGATGGAGTTCTGGCCTTTAGGCGCGAGAGGGAGGCGAAAACCGAGGGGTGAAAAGCGCGTGCACTCGTTCTACTCTGTCGAGCGCTTAAAAATGAATTCGGGTCAACGGCGTACGCCGCGTTGTGAAGTAACGCGCGAAAACAAGAGGCTCCGGACAGCCGTCGATTGCGATCGATCGTCTTTGACTCTCAACTGTGTCTGTGGGGACGAAATCCCCACGAAATTCAGCGACTTCGCGAAACGCCGAAAGAAGACTCTTGAAATCCAAAACGAAAACGTTTAGCGAAGCGAGTTATCTTTCCCTTTGAGTTACGCGGCATGCGTAACGAAATTATTTACACGGCAAGAGAATACAGAAGGGAATAAAGAGACCGCGTTCTTTTTTCTCTCGCGTTGTTTATCATACGGACGTGCACGCGCGTCGTCGCACGGCGAATAATGCCACGAGGCGGGCGAAAGTTAACCGCGGCGTACACACCGTAACTCGCAACAATGGAGTATTCGCAGTTTGCAACAGCACGCGAGTGGAAACAATGAAATCTCCTCGAGGAGAGATAACCTCCACTGTGTCTATCAAAACGAATTACGTACATTTCGAGTAAACATTCCGCCAAATGAAACTATCCAGCCTCTTCGTCGCTTGGAAACCAACGATCGTCGAACCAACTAAACGCACTTTCCGACACGCAAGACTTTCTAATTTACGTGCGCAGCCTCCTTCGAATCTTTCCCCGATCGAGCCAACTGCTCTTGCATTTTCTTCGTACGAAGTTCGCTCGTTACGCGGAGCTTCGCCGTAATTCCGTTATCTCGTAAGCGTAATAGATTTCCCGTGTCGTTCGACGCCGTGTCGTTACACGCTTCGCGTGCTTATTACGCGAAGTGATTTCCCCTTTTTTCCTTTTTCTATTCGCGCGAGTCATCGGCATCCAACGGGAGGGAGGGGGGGGGGGAAGAAATGAAATTTCGCGTTGGGAAATATCTACGGTGCATCGGAGCATGTCTAACGGCGAGAGATTAAATTCCGTTTGTTTCAATTTACGAGCACGGGGGAAGGGAGAGGAGAGACACGCGCATCGGTCGCGCTTGAATTCGCGTTCCCTGTCATCAAGACAATTTTTCCGCTCGCGCCGACGCGGCGCGCTACAATGCTAAAATATTTCTCCGTATCTCGCTCGGCTGTGCGCCGACAACAGGCTCCTTATCCCAGGGAATTTTTATAATGTATGTACGTACATGCGTATGCGTTATGAGACAACGCGGAGATGAAATTTGTTGAATGTTGTACGCGCACGTATTATATAATTGTTTCTCCATTTCCCGATTGGAATGGTATATAATAGTACAATAGATTCATTTTTACTGCTCTGCATTTGTAGCTGTTACATACTTGTCCAGCAGCAGGTACTGTGTCTTGTGACATAATAATAATAGTACATGTAGAGAGCGGAAAGACAAATGATCGAGCGTTTATGTATGGTATGATAGCTCTCGAAGCGACAAGTTCGTAGCTTCAATTGAAATAAAAAATCGTTTATTAACACGATTTTACATGACTGGCCCAAGACGCTAACATGAGTTTATTATGTTGAAATATTATCTGCCACAGATAAGTTATTTTGCCAGTGACTTCCACAGCACTGAAATGCGTTTCTTCGATTTTCTTATTTTTTTCGATATTTTATTTTTACACTGTAATGAAATTGTGAGAGCTTCACGTAGAAGCCTATAGAGAAAACTCTACCATGAAATAAAAAGGATGGCAAGAAAAGCGAGGATCGAGAAAGACAAAGATATTATGAAAAAAGGTAGAACAAAAGCAAAAGAATCGTCACACTGTGAAGACTGCATTGATCTATCTTTTCTTCGTTTGCAGTGCTTTAATACGATGTGTCACAATGCGCGCGAATAATACGCGTACATATTATCAATAAAATTATAAATGTAACGAATAAATCATAATATATAAATTGTAAATATATTTAAAATACGTTTTATATTTTATACGCGTTAACTTCTTCACACCATTGTAGTAACGAAGCTAATATTGAAAAACTTACATTTACTCGAATGTAATGTGTTACCACGTTTATTAGCACTTTTGTTCGTGTTTCGACGAATACACTATCTATCCTAAAGAATTTCATTCATATTCATAAAAGTTTTCTAAACTATCCCAATCATTTCCTTCGAAAATCTCCAAATAGAACGCGCAACCTCTTCCCCGTCTATCTATCTATCTCGTTTTTCTCGATTTTTTCCTTCCTCGATCACATCAATCGGATGCATTTGCCCGAGCAGCGTGTGTTCGCGCTTGCATTTGTGTATGTGTGTATATCTGAAGCTGGAATCGACGAGAGCGCGTCCGACTGTAAGGGGCATCTAACGGTTCCTCGAGGCTCGTATCAATACGGTCGGGCACGCTCAGCTCGGAATTTCCTGTCGGCGGCTTGGTGGCGCGTTACGACTTTCGTTGTTTCGTCCTTCGGGCGGTGACGCGCGGGGTGAGAGAGTGCCACGTTTTTCCGCGATAAATCGTGGCCGCAGGAACGACGTGTCCCGCGGCCTGCGAGTAAGCCACGCGCGGCAAACGCGAATTAAAACGAAGCTGGCCGCGCGAACCAGCCCTGCGAAATCCTGATAAATAGCTGGATAATATTGTGCAAACACCCGTGCAGTATCCCCGCCATACGTCTTCGGGTGGACACCGCGGCGGAAATAGCTCGCGTACCGTCCGCTCGAGCCTTCCGCAAATTATGCTCGGACGCGAGCCGTAAGTGAATTTAATCGGCTGTAACCTCTTCGGCCGACTGCGCTCGTGACGTTACCTGTTCGACCAAAGGAAACCACGCTGAAACGTCAGACTGTGCCTCAACGAAATTGTTAGAACAGATTTTTCTTTCTAAAAGAAAAGGAGACAATAGTAGGTAGTGTTAGCTATAACTCTCTTTCGAGAACATATATTTTTAGTTTAACTATTTTTAACTATTTTTAATTATTATTCAACTATTTTTTATATTCGATAATAATAACTCATAGTGTTGTATTGGTGTGACATTATCTCTTCAAGTCACACTGAAATATACTAATCACACCCGACTGTGTCTGTGACGACGTAGATCGACGAATTATGAAACTTTTAGAGCACAATTTCCTTTTGAGACAAAATAGTAGAGTGTTAGTTCTCTTTCGAGAACATATATTTTTAGTTTAACTATTTTTTATATTCGGTAATAATAACTCATAGTGCTATATAGTGTGACATTATCTCTTCAAGTCACGCTGAAATATACTAATTACACCCGACTGCGTCTGTGAAGACATAAGTCGACGAATCGAAAGTTTTGCAGCAGAATTTTCTCGATTGCCTTTGGAATTTGGGACAAAAGAGATAGTAGATTAGTTTAATTTGACTGATTATTTTTTTATTATTTTATTCAATAGTAATAATTCATAGTATTATATATTATTTATATTCATAGCACTGTTTATATATACAGCACTACGTGTCATTTACATTCATAGTATTTCGTCGTTAAAAGAATTACAACGTAAAAAATGCTCGACGGAGAAAAAATTGGAAATTTTCACTTACGAGTCGCGAGACGTGCATCGATAATTCAAGATTGTAAAGTTCCAGCCGTCGTTAATTATCGAGCGCAATTATCGCGAGTGATAGTGAAACGAAAGTTTTCACGGCAGTGCGCACACGTTAATTTAACATTATAAATATTAAGCCGGCGAACTTCAACGCAAGTTACGCTTACGTCGACAGTCGGCCACTTTTAACTTCCGTTCTCCACGAGGAATCACTCGAGCAACGTCGACTCGATGTGCACAACGTATCGTAAAGATATCTCGTTCCTCGGACACTGGCTCGTCCCGCGATGGCGCAGCCTTTCACCTTTTCACCTTTTCACCCTAGATGTTGGCCGTTTAAAATTACTCGGCTCCATTAAAGCTCGCGTGCTCAACTTTTGACGCGATACGCGATTAATCAACGCGGCGTTAATCACCGAAAGAGAAATACTCGCATCCTCCCTTGCTGTCTCGTGCCTCGCACACTTTTTCCTTTTCTTTTTTTTTCTTTTTTCAGATTATGTTACACAAGCTCGTTCCGCTTTTTTGTAACACTCGTTTGCAGTAAAATTTGAAATATACCTATGCAAGTGCTGTGAAAATATAAACGAGCCTGTCGTTCTACCATTTTTTCCCATCTTTCTGCAAAATTTCCTTGGTCTTTCATTAATTTATATTTTTATATTTTTCGAAGTCTTCCTTTCTTTATAGTGTATTGTATTTTCGATATTGTCGTATTTTTCGCCAGTATTAAAAAGTATAAAACAATCGAGATATAGATAATTATCTGAATGGTGGGTTTCGAAATAAAATTTCCCAACCAAATTCACATAATTTTTTTTTTTTTGCATATTTTGTGCCACATATGGCCTAATATTGTCGTGATGAAAAGTCAGGTTTTTGGCGTTTCGTTCTATTGTTATCAATTATTCTCTCGATTTATCCAGCTAAGCGCAGTATTCGTCTGAATTACTGTTTAATCCTTCTCGGGATATTTGGATAGATACTTTTAACCAACAGTCTCTTCCTTTCGTCCGCTGTATTTCGAATCGTATTGTCGTCCATCGTCAAATGGATGTCCGAAACGAGCTTACAGTTTGACCTGATATTTCACGTTAAATTGTTACGACAGTCGAGTCTCGTAATAGCGTTTTGCGTAATTTTCGTCAAATTTCAGTCGCTCTGATGGGCATGTAAAATGTATGTCTGATGTAAAGTGATACCGAGACCAATGTCCCACTACGCAAACAGAGGCAATTAATGTTTCGTGGAATTAATCGTACTGGTAAATCTATAATGGGCGTGACCGTGTGCTGTAGAGAATATGCAAGATATATACTTTCGAAGTAATTGTTCGTTTCCTGGGAGAACGGCAGTACCGGTGGAGCACTCGCACCGTAAGTTTCTAAAGCACCATTGTCAGGTAGCTTTTATGACTTTCGGGACAATAAGACGGAGAGTTTACGAGCGAGTATAAACATCCCCGGGACCGTTTTGTCACGGTGTCGAAAGAATACCGAGCACGTCTGTTCTCAATTAAATACGCGTGAGTCAAGTAAGTAATCGATAGAGCTACGATAAATTCCTCCAGCCGCGCAAATTATCGACGTTCCAGCTTCTCCTTGCGATACGTGAACAATATATAATTGTGCAATTTGATGTTTATTCAAAAGCAATACGTTACAGTTCGATTTGAATTGACTTGACTTCCAAGTGTCGTTTATAGACTTAGCTATAGCATTTCTTCTAGAGATCTCGCAGTTCCTAGAAGATTCGAGAACTTTCTGCGTCTATTTTTCCTTCAATGTGAATTTTATGTACAGGGTGGAAAGAAAAGTTTGTCCGTGGCTATCATAGATGAATTCTGCACCTTTGATTTGATGAGAATAACCTAACCTAAACCTAAACCTAACCTAAACCTGCAGCGAAATTGAACTTGAACTTAAATTTCAAGTTAACAAATTTTTTTCCTTGCGTTGTATTCTACTCATCACGAAGGCAAAATTTTTCCAAGGAACCTAAGTAAGTCGCAACCTAACAGTTCTCTTGAAAAATGGCAGAAAAGTTAACACTTTTAGAAACCAGTCGCGGTTGCATGCGTTCTAACAGCGACTTTATGATTCTAAATTAGGTTTCACTAACATTTGATTTATCATAGTTGTAGCATCAGTATGAGTCTAAATAATGAAATAATAAAACTAACACTATTCGATATACAAATATCCAGAACCGGAGGAATAAAGTCGCTGTTAGAACGCACACGTTCGTAGTAGTAAATGAAGAGAACCTATTTAGGTTGCAACCTATGGTTCCTTGAAAAAGTTTTACCTTCATGATCAATAGAATACAATGCAATAAAAGGAAAAGAACTGTTTTTTTTTTTTTTACCTTAAATCTCAAGATCAAGATCAAGATCAGTTTCTTTACGTGCATTTCCGTCAAATCGAAGGTGTAGAATTCATCTATAACAGCCACGGACAAACTTTCCTTTCCTCCCAAGAAAGTTGCACCATCGACTTTCTTTACGGACAAATCTGAAATCTGAAAAATGTGGTCGCGAAATGATTAACGAAATTCTAAATGTCGCCGTGCCCAGAACACAGTGTGTATTTCTCTCACACTGCGAGGATCGCGCTGTAAAAATTCCGAGCCGCTCGTCTCCTTTTCTTTTGAACGAATTCCTTAGGCTCGTTCCCCGGGATTCTCTTCCTCCCTTCGAGGCCAACGGTCACGAGGTTCGTCGATGAGAATGCCTCGAAAGCCAGAGAGCTCATCCTGCGGCTGACGGATTGAATTAAAGCGGCCCGCTTTGCGCGAACTTTCACGTGGATCTGGCCAGTATCGTCGTCGTTTCAACGTCGTTTCGACGGGCCAGCCTTAATATTCGGCGAACAATGGTCCACTAACCTAGATGCAGGTACGCCGGTCGTGATTTACCAGGTTTTTTTTTTTCTCTTCTTTCACGTCGTTTTCAGCCGTCGCGCGACTCCGTCTCTCGTCGAGGCCGCCAGACCTTGGTGTGTGTACTCGCGGCACCGCCCTCGCGCCCGGGTCAAGAGTGTTTCCCTAGAATCTCGTGAAAAGGCCCGTGAAAGATTTCTTTCAGAGATATCGTCAATGAAAACGTCTTGCACGTCCTCTCGCTGCTGGTGGAGCGAGAATAGCCGTCCGGCTGTGAGCATCGCAGTTTCGTGTTTTGACTGCGGACGTGTTTAAGTGCCTCGTACGTACAAATGAGGCTGGCCTACGAAAAAGTGGAGGCTGGCCGGGATAAAGGTCACGGTGGGGGGGGATAAAATTAGATGGATCCGAGCGAAATTAATAATGCATTAATCATCGGAGAGCGGCGACCCAGACGGGAGAGCTCCACATCTGGGTCATTCGTAAATATTCATGCTGCTAATCAATTCTTGGATTGCAGTTGGAAAAATCGTTGAATTAGTGAAGTGAGTCTGGTGAATCGCGAAACGAGTCGCCGTCGTGTTAATATTAAGCACCGAGTGAAAATTTGACTGCCGGAACGTCGTCAGAGAAGCACTCTCGGTCCTAGTAGTTCTCTCAGGTCTGGCAGCAGTCGGTCCTGTCTCTTGGTCTCAGACATTAATGCCGTCGAACTTGGTTTCTAACATCGACGAAGCAATTATCTCGCAAAAAGCCAGGCCTGTTATTTAGTCTCTCGCGTTGTTCTTCGTTCGTTACACATTCGCGTTGTTTGGGTTTTTGTATTCCACTGTTGGTACTTATGTATCTTCTCTTTGATAACTCATTTTTGTCATCATGATAAGTAGAGATAACTACTAACTTCTAATTGAACGGCACGCACGGTCGACAGAGCGTCGACGCGGGGGTTGAAACTTTTCTGCCGGTTAACGCGCGTTTGCCTGTTTATCAGCGGAGAATAGCGGTGGCGGTCCCCTCGAGGCTAGACTTCGTTCAACCTAGACAATCCGCCCTTTCGACTCTGTTTATGAGGAAACTTGGCGACAAGTCGCGGCGAAGAATAACTTCAACGAACACCGGACGATCCTTTTGTTCGTTTAATTGCGTTTGCAGTTGCGCGCGTTGGCTGGTCGCGACGCTTGCTAATTAGACAGACTGCAACCCCCTCTCGTTGAAATACGTTTGAAATAGGTTTGCACAGCGAAGAGCACCGTACCCCAATGACAAATGAAAATTTTTCGATAATTTCACCTACCGTGAGAGGATAATTTCACCTATCGCTGCTACAACGATCCCCACTTGATCTCATTTCAAAGCGCGAAGCCTCCGCTTTGACGGCAGTGAGTTCGTTTCAGATTTTAAAATGATTTTACGTCGTGTTGCCGATGGTAACAGTGAGGATACTTTCTTCTCGAAAATTGTCAAAATTCAAACGCTAAAAAAGGTTAAAACATTGTTTTCTTGACAACGAGCTTGTACGATTTTTGGCATTGAAGCTTGACAAAAAATTCAAGAAATCTTAACATTTCGTTATTTAACTTTGACGTTCGAAGTTCAACAAAATTGTGAAAGAAGATCGTACAACAAGTAAATCTGTCAAAAAATCTTTTTCAATGTTTTTACATACGTTTGAATTTTTACAATTTTCGAGGGAAATGTATGCTCGTTTTGAAATCCTCTGCATGATGTAAGTAAAATCATCTTTGAAAAAAAAAAAGAACGAGTTTTAAGTAGAAGCTTCATACTTAAAAAAAAAACTATTTAATCATTTAACAAAGTTAATCGTTACACGATCTTTTCCTACGAACTTATGTCAGTTGATGTTATCAACAATTTTTCATTATCACTGGTACAACTACGCCACATGATATTTTCATTTTATTACATTAAAAACATTCCATCTGGAAAATCTCGAAAATTCGATCGAATCACGTTTTTCACAGCGAATCCTTTGTCGAGAGCCTAAGAGAGGAAGAACGATGGAAATATTCCAGCAAGCAAGAGTTGGCAGTTTCTAAAATTTCGGTGGTTACCGCGATCTTGTTCGGAAGCGCGTTTGAATATTGCAATGCGAGGGATTAAAGTTACATTCGGTCCAAGTGGAGGAGTGTGTTTCTGAAAAGTAGCCTGACAAAAGGGCGCCTCAATTTTTAAGAGACTGTCTGTCATGGTTATTATTCGCGACAGCCTTCGAGTTTCCAGGTGTCACGACACCAAGTCTCTCTCTCTCTCTCTCTTACTTTGTGACATATTCTTTATGCAAACGTATTCTGCGTTTGTCCTGCGATGGATCAATATGTTTGTCATCCGTGGAGCCATGCTCCCCACAAGGAACCCACAGAGACCGGCATGAATTTGTATTTACAGAGTGGCGCGAGAACCAACGGCATTAAAATTGATAATATCTATTCAGATGCAGAAACAGTATTTTAACGACGCTTTCGCGTGGAAAGCGATCCTTTTCGAGCTGGTATCTGGCTCGTCGATAATTTCGGAATATATTTCACCATTGTGGAATCTCGGTCGGGCATATTGCGAGAAGGAGGCTTTAATGTGGGAAAGCTTTTTCATTGAAAATGTTATTTATGAGTGTGTGTGCGTGTGTGTGTGTCTATGTTTGCGCAAGCTGCACAAGGTGGTCTCGATAATTTATAACGAATTGAAGTTGTAGATATTTCAGTATTCTTTGTTCCAGCGATATGGAAAAACTCGTCAAGAAACTATAAAAAGAAAAATGAAATTTTATTGTTATTTGATCTCAGTCCTTTCACCATTTCGCCTGACGTGATCGGTGATTGATCTACCGCCATTGTGCGACACACTGGCGATTTAAACGCCACTATCCCCTATTGTTCTCTTCAAAAGCAGTTTCTGGCCATTTTTTTTTTCTTTCTTTCTTTTTAAACGTAGGTGTTTCGCAATAAATCCACCGTAGAGGTTAATAGCAATTTTTCAATTTCTTTCGAGTTTCATTTAACGATCTCGATCGATCGAGTCCTGCCTAAGTTGAAAGGCTATTCAAAATCCTTTCTAGCACATTCCGTGCCAGTCGATTTGTAAACTGAGAGAGAGAGAGAGAGAGGGAGCAACAAATCACGCGTCATTTATCGTACGAATTACGCGAATCGTAGGAGGCAATTACGCGATCTCGCGGCGCTGCCCGAGACGAGAGTTGGGCCAATCACGGTCGTCCGCCGCGAAGCAAGAAAAGGTAGATAGGACGGGGCTGCAACGCGTTGGAATGCACGCAACAATGCATCTTGGTTGCTTGATTAGATACGAGCGGAACGATAACGGTCGTCGGGCAACCGGTCACAATTTGCTGTCAGGAAAACTCGCTGTTACACCGCTCGACACCGCGACCACGGTGGCTGAGGAATTATGGCGCCTTCGGCCAAGAAGACGAGCGCAGACAACGTTGCAAATTCGCGCCGCGGTGCACGCGAGCTGGCTAATGCACGCGTTCCACGCTGAGACGTGCGCTGAGCGAGCTCTCTCGCGAAATACAACTCTCGCGGCTCTTCCACTCGCACACCTGAAAACCTCGTTTTGAAAAATTTTCAAATAATTACAAACATTACATTACGTTACATTAATCACAACATAATTCAAATAATGTTCAAATAATTACAAACGTTACATTAATTACAACATAATTCAAATAACTTTCAAATAATTACAACATTAAATTAATTACAACATACTTCGAATAATTTTCAAATAATTACAACGTTACATTAATTACAACATACTTCGAATAATTTTCAAATAATTACAACATTACATTAATTACAACATTATTCTTAAATTATTCTTTAACGCTAGAACTACCGACGATTAAAGCGCGAAATTTCCATCAGAGACATTTCAGAGAAAGTTTATGGTGCGGATGGAGTATGTAAGCTAATTATTCGTATATTTTACGAAAAGTTATTCAAATAAAACGTCCATCAGAAATTTTTAATTGTGGTCGTTTTGACCGCTTTGGTAGTTCTAGCGTCAAAGTTATTTCAGAAATAATCTATTTGAAAAACAAATATTATCATATAAATATAAATATAAATATAAATATCATATAAATATTATCATACGAAAATGAAGTTAATTTGTTTCCAATTAAACGATTCATTTGTTATTTCGCGAAACAAATTATTTACTATTTGCCAGCATCTTTATTTGTTTGTTTGATTTTGATAGAAACAATTAATTTCTCACATATACACACTAATAAATTATTTCGATTTTCATTTGATTATTTCATTTTTTTCATTCGAGTTCCACTGATATTTAGTTTGAAGAATTTTTATTTATTTTCGAATTTTCAATTATCGAGTAAATATTATTTTCTCAGGTAGTCACTTCTTCGATTTATTATTTTCCCAATTACTCGCACAGCTTCAAATTCCTATAATCGACCAAACGAGGTATCTACGTACCATTAATTGAAATCCATTATTTGTCAAATGCTAAAGTACGTTATTTCCAAAATTTACTAATAAATTAACAAATTTCACAGTCGCTTCGAATCTGCTTATCGCGCGCGAAACTTGGCCAGAAGGGAGAGGATTGGACGCCAGGATCGAGAGTCGAACGCCTGTTTGCAAACGAATGGCAAGCAAAAATTCGTTCTAGCGGGCTACGCCTATCTTCTTTCGTCTCGACGTTCGTCAGAGAACAGAATGTAACAAATTTCGTTCTCTCGCTTCTTGCCTTTCGCGGCACGAAAAGGATAAACCGTCGTTACGTGGAATTTGCAATCTTAACGATACGTACGGGGAGAGATAACACGTGTCTGTTCTTTTTCGAGTGACTTGCACGTGCGTTAACGCACGAGGAATGGGGAAAATTCCTCGTCATCCAACGGCGATCTCTCACTCTTTTCTGCTGAAAAATTTCGCACTCGTCGTACAGCCTCGCGAAACAATCTCCCTCACCGAGAGCGGACACTTGTCAATTTCTGAAATCCAGCGGCGATGCGATAATCAAACCCTGTTTCGTTTCAATAGCGCGCTATCTACAGTCCAGGGCGAAAATCGTAGATCCTCCTCGGGTTGATCATTAAAGCAGAACGTGCATCGTACGTTCCGTTTCGGCGCGAGGCGTGCAGCAAATCGTTCAACGCTGGATATTCAGCTAAAAATCATCCAACGAACGTCAGCGATCTCTGACCTTTTGTGTCTCCGGTCCGTTGATCCCGTCGGCGCTTCGCCGAGGTGGTCTCCCTTTCTCTCTCTCTCTATCTCTATCTCTCTCGAGCAGTGAACTTTCTCCGATGCTTCACGAATTACACGCTCCGAGGTGTTTCCGAGGTGGTTCGAGCACGTGCGTCACGCTGATATACGCGCGGTGAGTTCTAGATTCTAATATCGCGGCGCGACGCTCGCGGCACGATCCCAAGCGGCACAGTACATGATCCCGGCCAGAGTCTAGTCGTTAACCTTTAACGAGCGCTCTTCGTGTATTTGGAAATCTATTAAACGGGTTGATCTTTCGCCCAGATCTTTCGCCCGCCACGATTCAGCCACCATCTCTGCTCGATTATTAGGCGTCGATTACGAGGGAATTTTAGTTACACACTTTGCGTTGCAACGCGAGAGATCAGAGGACTGCGTGCGTCTTGGGGTACAACAGAGAATTACGTCGATTGTTCGAACTAAAATTGGGGGGCAAAGAACCCCCATTTTGTGATCATAAATTGATCGATTAATTTTTCTTGGACAACGGATGTTTATTACGTAAAAGAATACGTGTCTAATAATCAGTCGATGCTTTGGAAACTTTTGTCACCTTTTCAACGTTTTTCGAACGTTGAATGTAAAAATAATATCAAAGTTAAATTTCAAAGAATAATTCCAGCGCCATTTTTCTCGTTTTAGTACGAAAAAGTCACAAAAGTGGTATAAATGAAAGTTCATTTAGACGAGGCATTTTGAGTGCTCCAAAATGTACATTAAATATTACCAAATATATGCAGTTTGTAATTAGGTGATTCAACCTGTTGGAGATTCATTCTGATAAATCGACGTTTTACTGTACAATGGAGAAACTTTGTTTCGTTCCAAAGCAATTTACGAATCTCGGTGCAAGAGCAGGCATCGGGCATTTTCCGGAGGCTGGCAAACACATTCACCTTCTGTTTGCTCAACCATCTCAAACTCCCACGCACGCGCACACGCACGTTTCCACGCACGGTACTCGCAAGAATGTAACGAGCAGGATAGGGACGATGTGTCAGCAGGATGGAAACGTAGCGGACGAAATATACAGGAGCAGGGAAGGGAAGATCGGCTTGGATAAAGGAAGGGAACGAAACTTGCTCGTGTCCGGCTACATTATCCGAGGTTTGAACGTCGTATCATTTTGTATGTAATGCACGAGTCGAGGCACGTGACGCGACTGCGAACGCGTAGACCGCGTACACTCAATCAGAGTGCAAGTTGCGCTCGAGAGAGTAATTCCGAGCGATTAAAATCTTCGATTTCGATCGAAGTGGCGCACGCAGATTTTGTCCCTCCAGCGTCTAAGCGCTAGGTTATCTCTGGCATTATTGCAAATCAATTCGAACACCGGCTCTCGGGCTATCTAATAATCGGCGCAACGCCAGATCGGTTGCCAGACGCCAGATAAACGGCCGTGCCGCTTTTTCAAACGCGTAGTACACGCAGTACCATGCTACTGTAAACCGCAGAACCCGGAATCGTAAAAACATGGACGGAGAATAGATCACGGTTCATTTGTCAGATCGAACGAACGAGTTTGAGAACGAGCAAGTCACTTTCCTGCTCTGGGCTCTTTACACGCCATTGAACAAACTTGTATCGTTGTTGTTGCCGATGATTTTCCGTGCTTTTTAGACTCTTCGTTTCCGTCAGAAATATCAAAAGTGAACAACGCAGAGTGTACAGGACTCGTGCACGTTCGAGTATCGAAATTGTGTCTCTTACAGCTACACAGTCGCTCAGAATATGTAGAGTGGGCTAAAAGTTTCTTCCTGCCTGTTTTTCTTTCCCTTCTTTTAGTAAAACATCGAAATACAAGAAAAAAAACTGCACGACTTGTATCCCAGTAGGATTCGTCTCACTGAAAAGTCCAGAAGCAACTGTTTTGACTAGGAAATGAAGACTGAAGATATTTTACCATAAAATTTTATTGATATGCAAACATTTGAATCGATAGAAAACAAATTACAGGCGCGATCGCTGAGTAGCAGACAACGCCACTCCTATTCGAGGTTTACGCCACGCCTCCTCACGAATCACGTGACCCAAATCAACCAATCGCTAATTTTCGTTGCATTAGCGTTGCACCTGAACAGGCCCGATTTTCTGATAAAAACTAATTTTAAATTAAATTCAAACATGTTCAAACATGATTTTCTTTCACTACGTTTTAAAAATTATTTTTTTAAAGCGTTGAAAAATAAAAAAATTAATTGGCTGAATAATCTAGAAAATGTTTAGTCTATCGAGCTGCTGACACATGGAACGTGAAAAATATCGACTGTAGAAAATATCAAACTTTTGTTAGAAGCTTGGACGAAGATTCGGAAGGTCGTCAGAAGAGCAGAGATGGCTCCATTAATTACTTCACACCTCTGATCTCTTTGCCAAATAGTTCGAGAACAGTTTGCACGGCCGTGTCGGCGGTTTCCATAATTGCAACTCGCCTCACGATTTCGCGAAGGTGGCCATAAATCAGGACGTTGGACCAGCGGGCACCGTATATCTGGCCGAGGGGATCGACGCCGTTTCAATTGATATCGCGACACCAGTCGCGCTCGATTCTTTAAAGCGTGATTAACGCGCGACTAATAGGCGTCATTAACTTTCGCCGCGGCGTGATAATCAGCACGACTCCGGCTGAGGCACCAGGTTCACAAGGCTCGCGTGTTATTTCGAGATGGTGACGTGTGTGAAAGGTGGCCCAACCACGTCGTCCACGGGAGAATGATAACCCATCGAGGAGGAGGAGGAGGAGGAGGAGGGGGACGAGACTAACGAAAGATAGATGCGCTCGTAATTATCGGTTTGATGGTGGGAGAAGCGTCGGACTGGTTGGACCGCGTCGCGGTTTTTCATAGACGACAGAATTTATCAAAGCGGAGAAAAAGGAATAGTCATCGTTGTAGCTATTTACCGGGTATTGAGTATTTTGCAACGTTTCCTGGCAGCTAACAGCGTCCGCCACTCGAGAAAGGTGACTGCTGATCGGCTACGTAAGATGCTAATGATCGAGAGAGTGGCTTTTTCTTTTTCTTCTTTTTTTTTTTTTTGCGAAACGTGATTGAAATTGAGAATCTTCTTCTTGCGAGCTCGTAAACTCTCCCGTTGGCTGCAATTGCGTTTTATTAGTCGTAAATTCGCCGGTCATTGCTGGTATCGATACGCTGCCACGTGATTGCTACGACTCACGATTCGTACGACTTCATTTTTCCTTTAGGAAGAGAACATTCATGGCGACGTTTAGCGAGCGAAACAAATTTCTGTTCAGTTGCGTTAAAGGTACATCGTTGAAAGAACTCACGTCGAAAAAATTCACATCGTTGTTTTATTCGCGTTTGCAAATTCAACGAGATAACGTGAGTTATTTTTTTTTTTTTTTATTTTATTTTATATGCGACGAACAATTAAGCATAATCGCTTTTGTTCGGGGTTCAAAGCTCTGATTTGCTTTGAGCGCCGTTCGAGTGTAACTTTTGCTATTCTATGCGCCATTCCATCCTTTTGTGTTCCTGCCTGCTCGTTTGCTTCATCCAGCTGTTTGTTTTCGAGGACAGGAATTGTTAACTCGCAGCTACTACATCCTTCGAACGCACTTCGGATTGCAAATCGGGATCGGTAACGACGATCCCGCGATTTGCGGAAAATAATTCTTAAATAACCTCATAATTCGGGACCTAAGCGGATGCTTAAGCGGGGAGATGTCATTCTGCGAATTGGGACCGAAGGAAAATGAGGAGATGAACTTCCTGGTTTCACCGATTATTGGTGTCGTTATAGCAACAACTGAAATTAGGTGTTCTGTGATGAGTTTATTGTTGCAGCATTGAACTGTGTATTGTAATTTTATTTTTTAGATTCTGATTTTGGTATTAATTAATAATAGAAGACATTTTATAATTTGTTAATTTTTTTAAACATTATTATAAATTTATAGAATTTATTATATATACACGTAATTATTGCAAAAGAAATTTTAATTTTTAAAAATAAGATATGATCTGTATTCCCAGTTTCAAGAATTGGTGACCACAGACGCCTAAGAGTGGAGAGAACTGCGGACACTTAACTGCTATTTCAGTAGTTCATTTTCAGCTCGTTCTTCCCGCTGGGAAGCTACCCGAAAATTTGCCTACCAAGTACGTGTCGAATCTGTGGAAAAACTTGCTCGCAAGCGTTGTAAATTCTCTAGCTGTGACTAGATTCCTCGGCGAAAGACAGAAAATCGAACAAACGCCGTCTGTTTCTCCGACTCGATCGCGCGGAAATAATCTTCCGGCCGATGATCTTCCGCTCGCCCGGGCAAACAAACGAGCGTAGGCAGCTCAAGGGATTTGATTGGAATAGATTGGAAAATTCCGATCGAGAAATTTTTGCCAATGCACACTTGTATCGAGACTTGGGCCCGAGGAAAAACAAGCGGCCAATTGCCTAAGCTTCTTGTCAGATACCGTCCGAGGATCCTATTAAACCTACTCCGTAAATATTCCCCTGTACGCGAGAGACGGAGAGATAATAATTCGAAAATATCCGTGACGTTCCACGGCGGAATTGCCCGGCTGCTCGTGTACGAAAAGAGAGAGAGAGAGAGAGAGAGAGAGAGGAAAAACGCCGGGGCTCGCGGGAGCAATTACAAAAATCAACGTACAGTCGACGTGCTGCGCGCCGGGAAAAACAGCAAAACCGATTCGCATCGGCGGTGGGAAAGAGTCGTGGCCCGCGACGTGACACCGGGGGCCTTGATATCGTTGATTAAGCACGGCAGAGAGCGAACACGACTCGCGTGAGTCGGACTTTTAAAAAAAACCTGTCCGCGACAGCTATATCTTGCATGCTCGGCGACGGACCGGTGTCCGTGAATGGGCGATGGTGATATTTGTAACAATGATGGCCGATGCTCGCGTCTCTTTGCTCGGAACGGGCAGAATCGTCCGTGTGGCCGATGGTAGCGTAGCCTAGTGGTCGCGGCAACAACATGGTCGCATCATGGTGGTAGATCCGAGCAAGGAAGAGAAGGCCGACTCGAGAGAGACTCGAGGTAAACGCGAGACGTGTCCTACCGTGTAACTGGACGAGAGTGGTGGAGGCCGCTACCCGTCAAACCAGTTTTATCGGCTACTTCCTTCGGGATGAGCAGGTAGAGCGATATTCAGCCTCGAAGCCACGGGCACCCACCTTGCGCCGCGATGTAAACGGGTCACTCTGACGATTCCCTTTTCGACAACGGACTCCGGCTGGATCTGAGGAAAAAGTTCACGTCCGAGTGTTCAAACTTCGTTGTTCCTTCCACGAACCTCGTTCGTTCTTTCTCTCGCACGAGATTCTGTCGTCAAGACTCGCTGAAAAATCTCCGGACGATCGTGTCGAGTGGCTGATTTTGTGATCCGCGCGACACGAGTCTGCGTCTGGCCCCATTGAAATTCATTCGGTGCGCGATCGTGGACCTGGAGCTGCCGAGCGACGACAAAGGGGCCGTCCGCGTGCAACGACCCGTCGCTCGCGTCCGAGAGTCGTCGAGCGCACGTATCCTTGGAAACTGTAAAAGAGCCTCCGCGCCGTGTTCTCCGTGTCTGGAGCCGTCCGACTAATCAACGCGTGGACTCCAGACCTTCGATTGAAATTACGACAATCGAACGGACGAGAGTATCGCCTCGATTCGAACGCCACGGGGATTATCAGTTACGTGCTGGTATGTACGTCGAAACGCGATACACGCGCACGCCTCTCGCGTTTATGCGCGCGGATTATACGTGCACGGGCCAATTGAGGCGGAGGCCCGCCTATGAATGATTATTCGGCACGCACCGTTACGCGAACCTGATTGAATAAGTAAACTGATGGACCGTGGTAACAATCGATACACGCTACTCGTTACGAACGAACAGTGTGTTTGATAAGGTCAGTATGCGTTTGATCAGGCATTCTTTTCGTAAATGATTCGAAAATAGTTTTACGCAGTCGATTGTTAATAGTATGTCCAATCGCCATCACTAGCTATCGTTGCTTGGACACGACAATTTTTCAGCGTACGAGATAAAGACAAGGCTTCATGATTGACCAAACATTATCAAATCCTGTCAAACGAACCCGGTCTGTTGGAAATCCAGTTGTCAAACATTCAACAACAGTGCATGTTTGAGTCATGTCTGCTTTAATGTTTGCGAATTTGGGACTTTACGCGTCTTTACAAACAATCTGAATGTTCAAACGACGATCAAATTGTACAAAAGAGGACTGTTAAAGTGAAACTGTGAAACACTGAAAGGAAACCAGTCTTGGATACTTTAGATACTCAAGAAGATGATACCAAGCATCGAAATCGCGTTTGCAATAATCACTAGTGGTAGAAATTGGATTATACACTATTAATTGAGTGCGTAACAGTATTTTCGATCTGTACAAAATTTTTTACAAAAAGAATATTCTTTTTCAGAGAAATGACGTCCACGTTCTTACTGAAGATTGTACGCGTATGTATGTATCTACGTGTTTCGAAACCTTCAACTTATCAAGGCGCCCGGTGTCTGCCGAGAGTAGCCTTAGGCGAGCCGTACTTTTTCGTCTCGCTCGCGACTCACGCCGGGAAAATCGGCTGAGTTATGAGGGTCGATACGTGTCGCGAGACGCGTGAATCGAACAGATAACACTGTTCCCGTCGATCGAGGGAATAGGCGTCGAACGGTATTTCGTTTAATGGCGACTCGAAGCAGTCAGACGTGGTTTATGATCCGTTGGAAAACGTATTTCGCACGAGTACGACATTTGGATATACTTCCACGCGAGTCTGCCGATTCTTGTTTTTCAGCGAGTTACACGACACCTGTCGCGTTCGTCGATTACTCGTTTCAATCTCTCGCTTTAGCGAACTTTGAACCTAATTGTTCCTATCTTTTTTCTCTCACTTCCTCCTTCGTTGAATTATTCGCGATCGTCGTCGATCAAGTGCTCCGAATCACCAACAATCCGACGCTGAAGAGCGCATACAGGTTGAAACTTAAATTTTCATATTTTTGTATGTTTTTACACTGTGATCTTGAAATGATCTCGAAAACTCCGGAAAAACTGGCTTTGGAGAAATATATTCTCACAAGTTACTGATCTTTCGACGCTATTCGTATCGGATAAAAAAGTATTTTATTCACAGTTGGAAATGATATTTAGGACGATTTCTGAAACATTTCCGCAAACTTTGTCTCGCTTGGAAAATCATTGGGTCGCGACGTTACTATTCTCGTTGCCCCGACAAATTGTCTCCGAAAAAAGAGGAAAAACCGGCTGGCTAAAAATTCCTCGCCGTGGAAATTCACCGGGCCTCTTCTCCTCGTTCCCCGTTCGCTCTGGACGCGAGCTGTTACGAGCTTCGAACCTGTTCCCGACGCGAGCGGGATACGAAACGAGCCGTTGCCTGCTCCTCTCTATTCCCCGATCCGCGGAATGCGCGATTGCTCGAGAAGTCGGGCGGGAATCTCCGGATGTCTGCGCGATGACTCATTGCGTCGGCGAGCAACGCCGAGGTCCGAGAGGGAGGGACCGGTTTCTCGCCACTTTGCCCAAGCTCTTTGCTTCGATCAAGGTCGAAAATGTGGAGCATTTTATCACTGAAAGTGATTTTAGCGGGGGTAACCCAGAAAATCAGGCCTCTTCAGGTGCAACGCTGATGCAACGAAAATTAGCGATTGGTTGATTTGGGTCACGTGATTCGTAAGGGGGCGTGGCGTAGACCTCGAGTGGGAGTGGCGTTGTCTAGTACTGAGCTATCGTGCCTGTAATTTGTTTTGTATCGATTCAAATGTTTGCGCATCAATAAAATTTTATGGCAAAATATCTTCAGTCTTCGTTTCCTAGTCGGAACAGTTGCTTCTGAGCCTTTCAGTGAGACGGATCGTACTGGGGTACAAGTCGAGACTCGATCTCAGAAGACAATGAAGCGACGGAGGGCCAATAAGGCCGACGATCGTTGCTCGGGCCATTGCCTTGATCGCGGATGATTGCCGCGAGGAGGAACTATCCGTCTCGTTGCGAGAGTTTCTTCTCGAGATGCTGGATTTATGATACGACGTGCCGACGATGGATGATCGTTCGAGCATCCGCATTCTCGGGAGAGGGAGGAAGGACTCGAGAAATTTGGTGAACTTTGGAAAATTGGGTAGTTTAATTGGAGAATCCCGCGGATTGTTCCATCGAATTAGCTGGAGCTTCGGATTGGTGAGATCTAATTTTGCACGAATTAGTGTTATGAAACGTTTTAACTGCAACTGTTCGCGAGAGATCGCCACGTAACGATGATTCCCTTTGTAGGCAAAAATTACGTACGCTTGGTATTGAAATTCGATTAGAACGGAGAACGTGTTGAAACAAGGAATCATGTTCGTTTATACGTTTCAACTGTTGGCGCCTATAGACGCTCACTTTACACTGCTCGAATCAAACTAAAGGCTTATAGGCACTCAGTAAATCTTACTGACAGTGATTGCAACAAAATAATGTTGATTCAGACGTAAGTGGATACTATTTCAATAGTTACATCTTGTACGTCAGTCATTTATTATTTAGACGTAATTATTTTACTTATTATGTACGTAATTATATTACTTATGATGAAAAGGTATGGTAATAAATTAATCGCAAGGAAAAAGACACATTACGAATGTGAGAAATGTGCTGTAAGATTATTGACCCATGTTTCGAATTGTGCTATACCTTACTAAATTATTAGATATATCGTGAAATAAAGCTTGGAATTATTGTAAATTTTTCATATGTGCACTAAAGATTCAACGCAGAACGTGAATAAATAAAAATAATATTGATTTAACGTAATGCAATTCAAATATACCCCAGTACGTTTCGATTCACTGAAAGGCCCAGAAGCAACTGTTCTGACTAGGAAATGAAGATGACTTGTTTGCCATAAAATTTTATTGATATGCAAACATTTGAATCGATAGAAAACAAATAGAAAACAGGCGCGATTGCTCAGTACCAGACAACGCCACTCTTACTCGAGGTCTACTCCACGCCCCCTTGCAAATTACATAACCCAAATCAACCAATCGCTAATTTTCGTTGCATCAGCGTTGCATCTGAAGAGACCTGATTTTCTGGTTTAGCCTAAAATCACTTTCAGTGATAAAATTTCGCCGTTCTCAGTGTAGGTCGCCGTAGCCAAAATGTTAATAACGATGCTTTTTTGAATACTACGAATATCACGAAATTTTCATTAAATATTACGAAACGACGACGACAAACTCGCGTTCCTGAAACGATAAAGACAGCGAGAGAGATGAATTGCAACGATTATAAATCAAATAATGCGAGCGTACGCGAGCCGACATTTCGTTGATGCTCTCGTCTGTTTCGGTGGGATAATCGGCAGGATTGTCGCGTTAACTTGGCCCGTATGTCGGTTGCCAATTAACGAAACAGAGAGACGCTCGATGTTTACATAGCTCGCGGCATAACTCGGACGGATGTTGTCGAATGCGTGCACTCCGTTGTGTGCTAAGCTTGTAATTAAGCTTTTACAGCAGGAGTATACAAGGAGTATCGGCGGCAAACAGCTATACCATACGAATGTATTTAAACACGCGGGACGTGTTTCGTTCGGGAAGGTTCCAGCGCTAATCGATCGACTGTTTGCTGTCCAATTGACGTTTCTACAAAGAGCTCTCACCTTGCCTAGGACGTGTCCCGAGTTTCACTTGCAGGCCGGCTTCTATTGAATTGGCCGAAAAGTAATTGCATTTTCTCTTTTTTCTTTTCTTCAATCGACGGACGTGTGTGTGTGTGTTTCTTAGAAAATGTAATCAATTTCATTTTAAACCGTATAAATCTGATACCTGATCGTTCAAGCTTGTTTAAAAGAAAAAAAAAAGAAAATTCATTTGGCGTTGATTTCAAAATGGAAAATCGAAAAGGGACATTCTCGTCATATTGTGTTATACTATCTTTGAAGAGGAAATAAAAAAACGCTGTGCAAGCTCATGAAAAATTATAATGCGTATGTGGTGTGAAGAAGCCTTTAAACTACGACAGTGTCAGAATTTTGGTTTGCTAAATTTTATTGATTATGAGGATATTTCTTGAACGCGAATTCTCGAAGTTGCGAAAGAAAAGTTGCAAGGCAAAATGTAATTGAACAAAATGGTCAGTTAAAAAAAATTTGTCTTTCATTTGCACACATACAAAAAAGAAGAAAAAAATCGTAGTTTCTTTTTGGCCAACCTAGTATTCGAATTCCGACGATTTCTTACTTGACCGGCTCGCTGAACGATGGAATTTGATGGGTGAACGTGTCGATCGATCGATCGACGGTTGACGTTTCCACTGAATGCGCTTTCTTTTTTCTAGACGCCTCTGTGCTACTCTCTAGGAATGCAAGTGGCAAAGATTTATGTGCGGGAAGTGGCTGATGGTACGGTCAACGAACGGCCAGAGGAGGATTTAAGGTTGACGTATCGTTCGAGTTTTCTAATGCCCGGCGACGCGACCCGCGCCCTCTCTTTCTGAAAGCTGCCTCGAAAAGTAGCACGAATAGCGCACACCGCTATGTGTATATACACGGTGGGACGTCGATTCATTGTCCCCCTGACTGACAATGAGAGACAACTTGACTGACAATGAGTGATGTGTTTGGCTATCGCTCGTTCGAACAAAGATTTTGCATGGAACCAAGTAAAATAGTAACTGCGACTTCAATAAATTTTAAAAAACTATGCCATTTCCTCAAGAGTTTTATAAAGTATATTTTATTATCAATTTCTTTTTCTTTTGCGCAGTTAATTGACGTGCTGCAAACTTAAACATCTCAAAATAATATTTTACTCGGGTTTCAAAATGGCGAAAAAGTTTCTTAATCGCTTAACACTGCGAACGCATGCGTTTAGGTTAGGTTCTGACAGCGACTTTATAGTTGGACGCCTATGGATGTCTATATTACGTAATGTTTATATTTCGAATAATGTTAACAGTTGATTATTTAGACTCACACTGATGCTACAACTATGATAAATCAAATGTTGATGAAACCTAATATGAAAATTACGTAAAATGAATATCCACGCATCCAAGACCATAAAGTCGCTGTTAGAACTCACGCTGTTAGTCCTAAATGATTAAAAAACTTTTTTGCCATTTTTCAAAAGAATTAAAAGGAAAAGTTTTATCTTTGTGATGAGTATAATACAGTGCAAAGAAAAAAAAATTTTTTTGAAATTGAAGAGGTCAAGATCAACTTTGCGGCAGGTTCTTTACACGTATTTGCATCAAATCGAAGGTGTAGATATGATTCATCTATGATAGCCACGGACAAATTGATCCTTCCATCCTGTACGCATCCCCTCAGAACGAATTGTCCCGCATTCGTTAACGATTTATGACGAATGGAAAGTTCGCCGGCGAAATTCGGACCTTTCCCCAGCGCCGCGAAGACACGGCACAGTTTTGTGTGGCAATTTATGGTTATCCGCAGCAATTTCCCTGTTCGCTGATCAAACAGCCGCGTAATAAATTTAACCAGGCGCCGTGGAGGCTTGTAAATAGCGCACGAGGGCTAAAATGCCGGTGCCCGGCCGAGGTGTAACTTCGTTCAACCTCGCCTCTCTTTGACCCCGGGCAACGGTTTAACTTTCTAATTAAAATCTAAACTTTCCCGGAACTTGCTCTGCTTTACGCGTGCACGCTGGAAAAAAAGAAAGAAGAGAAAAGAGGGGAGAGAAGAAGAAAAAAAGAAAAAAATCATCTCTGCCGAGACCTCGAATCGCGTATTGTACGTGCAACAAATGGGAAGAAGACAGAGGATGGTCTTCAACTTCAGCTTCGTTCCGTAATTTCTTGACACGGCGTGTGTAAATTTCCTAGCGAAATAAAAAAAAAGCGAGTGTACGATGATCTTAAATTTCAATTATCGGTTAATAGCGAGAAAGCAATGGAGATAAGATCGTTTGAAATTAGAATAAATCCGTATGATGTGTGAAGGTTCAAGTTTGTGTTGGTTTGAATGAGTAGTCCACAGTATAGGATCGTCGGGAGTGCAAAAAATGAGCAACGACGATGAAAGTGAAGATTTCTTGCTTCAAAGAAACAGAACAAACATGGTGAAATTAATGAGGAAACTGATTACGAAGATCATAATAAAAATGAAATTGAACGTAGCGAACATACTGGAGGATTAAAGAGAATGATGGTGATTTTGAAAAAATTCTTTTTTAAGAATCATCCAGCTCTCCGAAAGTTAATTGTTCTTCGAGAAATATTTTACAAGTACTTCATCGTCTTTGTAAAATTTTCTCAAAAAACTCATTCGCGGGGTATCTCCTAATTTCTATCACTGAGCTAATGAAAATATTCTGAAGAGCCAGTTACATACACGGTGTGCTACCATCTTATTCGATCGAGAAATGCATCTGCGATGTTAATTGTAAATATCTGAGATTTTTCCTTTTCTCGCTTCAAAATAATTCCCCGTCTCGAACGGGTTAATCTTGATCGGCGCTCGTTATCTCACGCGCTACTAACCGTACCCGTTCGCCGATTTATCGAAAGTTCGATAGCCAGCCAATTTTTCTTTCTCGCTCGACCTTCTCTCCCCGCGACACGCGCGGCTTTCCCCCTCGTTTCCCTCTTCTTCTCTCCAAAGATGAAAGATCAGTCCGCCTCTCTGTTTCGCCTCCGCTCGGCTCGCGTCTTTCTTCGTTTTCGTTGAAACTATCGCAGCTCTGTTCCCCGTTGATCTACGATCGCGATCGAACGCGTTATCAAAGAGGAACTCGCGGTCATTATAGTCGACCGCGTTTCTATCTGTTCGGCTATTAATCCACGCGAATTGCTCGCGCTGCTTTCCCAGCGAGTTGGTATCGGACCGTAACACCAATCGCGATAGCTTCCTTCACCCGCGGTTATATCTCACGTCGATTTTTCTCTGTTCCTTCGTTCTCCCGTTTAGCGGTTGTTTCGTTTCACCCGCGCGAGGGAAAGTAAAATATTGTTTCAACAGAGGCGGCGGTTCGCCCGAGTAATTATACCCACTGTCGTCGAGTAATTAAACCGAGAACGCGAGAATTTAGGAGAAATTTCGCATTGGCTTCTTGTTCCTCTGCCGCTCTGCTCATTTCAAGATTTCATTTTGCAAATCGCGGTCAGGGTTTCTTTCTTTTTCAATGAGCTTTCGCTTCGTGCGAATTTGATGTCCAGGAAATAAATGTACGGGAAAGCGAGAGGGTGTTCGATGAAATTTCTTGTACCGTGAAAAGTCGTAATTTCGTTTCGCTTCGAAAGACTTTTTCTCCGAGTCGACGTTTGTGGAAGCGTTGCTATTTAGCGTGAACTTTCTCTACCACGTATCTCTGTCTTTTTCATTGCGTTATACACCGTTATATATAGCTTCTTATACGCTCGGATATACGTAGAACTGACACACCTGAACCGCGAGTATAAACGCCATTAGAAAACAAAGCTGTAATACATAAAATTGCCCTGTTTATGAATATATCAGAGAGCGCGATCGTTCAGAGAAATTTCTATCATTAGCCACCGTGAATGCTAATAAGTATCATTTGCATGTACTTATATCCGACGCGTTTCTACGCTTGGAATATCATTATCTATAAAAACACGATGAAATCATATTCTCTGCTCACTGTTTGCGCTAATGGACTCTAAAATGTTATTTTCCGTGGTTTATGCGTAAAAGCGTTTAGAAACTACAACATCACGTCTCTTTATTCGAGCCCTGGTTCGAGTATCTGAACGGCACTCTTGGATAATACATCGATACGATGACGTAATCGGTTATGTAAAATCCACACACCGAACGCGATAAATTTCCTAGCCGAATGAACAATCTAAAGATATATTAGTCCACTTCGCGATTTCAAGCTTTTAAATTATCGAACTAAAATTTAGAAATACTCGCCACTATACTTTTTAATTCAATTGCTCTTTTCGTACTCGAAATTGTACGACTTTGTCAAATTGCCTTTGTTGCGAGTAAAGTCGCTTCGATGTACAGGGTGGAAAGGAAAGTTTGTCCGTGGCTATCATAGATAAATTCTACACCTTGAATTTCATGGTTAAATTCTTTTTTCCTACTCATCACAAAGATAAAACTTGTCCAAGGAATCGTAACTAGTTGTTTTGATAAATGGCAAAAAAAGTTTCTTAATCATTTAAAGCTGCGGACGCGTGCGTCCTAACAGCGACTTTATAGTCGGACGCCTATATTGCGTTGGATGTCTATATCACGTAATAAAGTTAAGTTAGTTTTATCACTTGATTATTTAGGGTCACACTGATGCTACAACTGTGATAAATCAAATATTAGTGAAACTAATCTAGTAATAAACCATAAAGTCGCTGTTAGGACGCAGATTAAGAAACCTTTCTGCCATTTTTCAAAAGAACCATTAAATTGCGACCTATGGTTCCTTGGAAAAGTTTTACCTTCGCGATGAGTAGAATATGATGCAAAAAAAGAAAAAATTGAAATTCAAAGTCAAGGTCAATTTTGCAGCAAGTCATAAAATTCATCCGTGTCAGCCACGGACAAACTTTTCTTTCAACTCTGTACCTCAATTAGATAGAGTGGACAGCAGTTTTAAAATTGCCAGAGTAACGGTGATCCGGCACGATTTATCGGGGATTGGCCGATAACATCAGATTTCGTTCAATCTCGTCTCGCCAGATCCGGCTTTCCCTAATTTGCCGAGGCGACGCGTGAATTACGAGAGCTACGTCTCGTTACTGCGTGCCGCGTGTTGAAGTTACAAATGTAAGTTAGTCCAGGCAGAAATAGATCGCGCACCTCCCTGCCGTTGCTCGCGAAGATAAATCATCCGGCATCTCGATGAATTTCTCGCCCGACACTTTGACACTGTCAGTCAGTGCTTATTAGTTTAAGAGTCGCTCGTTCTCCGGCCGCTAATTTAACTTAACGAGCCTTTCATACCGTTGCCAGACATTTCGTAGGAATCCCGGCTAATAAAGCGTTTCCCGCTGGCTCAATTATCATTTCGTCGGGCTATCGCGTGCTTATTCCCGACAATTTGTTCGTTTGTTCGTTACCGTGTTGAGCACCAGCTGAAATCAGCAGGACGAGCAACGGATCGCGTGTTTCCCCAAAATTTCGCGTAATTATCTTTCGTTACATTTTCTTTTTTTTTTTTTCCTCTTCCTTTTTCTACATTGCTTGGAACACGCAACCGCGAGGAAGAATTTTTTTTTTAAAGCGACGCGCAGAATTCGATATGTAAAAAAAAGAGAATGACGAAAAGATAATAACTTCTCTTTGAATGGATTTTTTGAGGTAGTAAAATCTATTGTTTATTTACACCAATGGGTCCTTTTCATGTTTTATAATTTTATAAATGTCTTTTGTAAAAACTTCTATTTTTGAAGATTCTTCGTTTGAGTTCTGAAGCTTCTCCGCTGTCACATATTTCTGAATTTAATTGTAATCAGACTTCTTTATTTTAATCGACTTTCGTCGGTACTCTTGTTAATATTCCATGGCGTACGATTTTCTGGATTGTCTCAAATTTGAAATTGTCACGATAGGTGGAACGTAATTGGGAAGAATTCGCAGTGAAGACATAGTTCAAAATTGTTGGCTTCATTGGATAGATTCATTCAGACAGATTGACCTACGGTTCAATTTCAGCAGTTGGAAATCATTCGCAAAGGAGATCACACTGCAGACGACACGTTATTTACGTGTTTGTTTGAAAATTAAAGAAAGACAGGGAAAATAGTTTACTAATATTCATGATGGACAATGAGCAAGCAGCTCAGTTTTAATATCTCTAGTTATTTAAGAAACGAAAGAATCATTCAACGAAAACAGTCATCGAAGAAACTTAAATTAAAACGAGAGGCGAGACTCGATTTGCAACGATGTCGGGAGCGCAACCGCGTCTTGAAGAAAATTACCAATTACCTCCCCCTGCTGCGCGAAACTGCAAGCTCTCACCCTCTCGGAACTCCGTCTGCCAAACCCGAGGTGTTTGGCAACGGCGTTTCCGAAAAGCGTTTCCCGCATACACGTGCGTTCAAGGAGGATCCGTGCGGAAACGTAGCATGGAACTCGATTACGCTCGTTGGTGGGGTGACATTCGCGGGTAGGCGTAATGACATTCATGGTAACGCGTCAGCGGTAGCGCGTTGCGGAAAGAGAGAGAGTGTGTGTGTGTGTGTGTGTGTGTGTGTGTGTGAAAGGGAGGGGGGATACAAGGGAAAATTCAATCGAGCCGCGGTCGTAATAAAGCGATATGTAAATCTGCGAACGGGGCGCGAACGCCGCCGCTGAATTTGACATTGTTCGCGTTCGCGGTGTGGCTCGGTCGGTTCCTCTTTGCTGCGCGACCTGCCCCTAAAGAGCTTTAATTGGAAGCCTGTCGCTTCAAATTACTGTCACTAGAGACGCTCCAGTTACTCCTTTCGACGCTTCGTCCCCGGCAGCGCAGCTTTTCCAGCTGCGCCGCGGCAAAGCGCGGGCCGGCATTATTTCAGCAGGAAGTGGGTTTGTAGGTCGTGCGCCTCTCTTCTCTCTCGCGGGGACCTTCTCGCGTTTACCTTCTTCTCTTTCGACCGGCCCGCCGACCGAGCTCTCGAAAGCTCTCTCCCTCCCTCTCTCTCTCTCTCTCTTTCCTTTCGGATGCCACTTGCGCCTTCGTTATTTTCCCTCCGATTTTTCTTTTCTTTTCTTTTCTTTTCCTTGGCCTTGGCGCGACCAGCCTCGCCGGTCGTGGAAAATCGCTTTAATGCGACATCGACTCTCTGTCACTCTCAGCTCTCTCTCTCTCTCTCTCTCTTTTACTCACTCGGTGTTCCGGAGAAGACGCGGCAACGAGAGAGTTGTTTGAAGCGGAACTTCTTTTGTGTCGAGTTAGAGAATGATCGAGGTAGCCTGGTTAACGAGCTCCGCATCTCAGGATTGCTTAATGAGGTGATTTCTGGGTCGATCTTGTCCCGGCTAGATAGCTTACAAAGTTGGGATTTTTAGCCGCGCTTGACGATGCGATCTCTTTGACGTCGAATCAAACCGCTGCAGGTTGAATTCTATCGGGATCCTTCGTTGCAGATGCAGCAGGTTAGAACTAGGCCGCGCCACGTTAATTAGACCTGTTATTAATAAGGGGCATAGTTTACGACTTTTTGCCTTTCACGTCAGGGAAGAGTGATGACGGATTGTGGCCAGCCGTTACTTTGATTTATTACCGCTACTGATTTATCGTACGAAATGTAGGAGTTGCCTTACGCAATATCAGCCTCCGTTGTCTCGTATTTAACCGTAATGCACCGAGACGACCGAGCGTTTGATTTGTGTTTCTCGAAAAGTACAAAGTGTTTCATCACACGTTTTCACTTTTCCTTTTTTTGTCAATGGAGAATGATCCGGGAATTGAAATTTTTGTTATTAACGCACAGATCGCGCGTTTTTCTTATGCCTCGTTACCGTTAACAGCAACAACAACAACAGGTATACGAGCAACGATAACATCGTGAGTAAATTATTCCGCGAACCAACTGTTACTGAAATAATTAATGAAAACAACTAAATTAAGCAGAAAATAATTATTTCCCGCGGAAATAATAATCAACGTGACCAGTTGAAATCCTATTTATGTTTCGCATCGTTCTCATGAATATGAAACTACAGCATAGTGTCGGTAACAAAATATATCTGGGTAGTTCATTAATATTCTCTACGTTGCGCGCGGGATCTCTGTACACCTGATATATATGTAGATAGATATTTTGCAGTCCAAAAAATAGAGAAAGAAAAAAAATTAACTTTTCTGTTCGTTGCAGTTTTCGTTCAATAAGATACCGCGTCCAATAATTCGCGGTGCTCTCTCGCGAACTTTCATTCAAGCCTGCGTTGTAAATTACCCGCAAGATTTACAACCTTCGCGAAGTTCTGAATCACCGTTCGCTCGTTGCCACAGATGTGTAGTCGTGCGATTTTACGGTCCGTGCGACGACTATACCCGGCTGGAGCCTTTGCGAAACGCAGCAGAAGAAATATGCAAACGGAAGTGTTGTCAGTCTCTCGAGAAGGCGGGAGGGAGGGGGGTATACGTTTTAATAAATATTCAGCCGCAGCTCTTTTCTAGTTACCGAGGTAAATCAAGCTTGAAAATTGACATGACTGACACTTGGTTCGAGTTTATGACACGATTAATAACAACGCAGGTAGATACGGATCAAACTCTGTCAAACTCGGAGTTACACATTTCCAGTATGTTACAGCATGTTGCAGTTTATCTACAACTTCCGTTGCAAGCAACACGAGTCGGTGTACGTGTTCAAACGTTCATTCACATCAACTTTCCCCGTTCTATTAAGTCGTATTAGAATCCCCCAGAAATTGCTCCGAAACCCAAGATTATCCCCAACGTTTTGCCTATCCTTAAAAAAGAATCTGCCTTGCCCTGTAAATCGCTAGAATCCCTCAAGAGGCCGTCCGACCCCCGAGAGATCACCTTGAAACGGGAAAAGTCACGTTCCAGCCGACAAACTGCTCGTACGCCAGGGAGCTCTGCTGCAGGGAGCATCTAATCCCGAAGACGAGAGCCGAAACGTTCTTTCGTTCGAGCCCAAAATTACGATCACACCGGCCGGCCCTGTAATTCGAGCGTCTCGCGTTCCGACCAGCGTCAGAAAAATCCACGGCAGCAGCAGCAGCTGTCGCTGCCGTTTTTTTAGACGCGCCCTTCTAAACGGCGAGCCGCGACGCGAATAGATCGCGTTTTTATCGGGCTCGCGCCGCCCCCCGTTTATTTTTATTCCGCGACGATTCGAACCAGGGATTGACTCTGAACCCAGTTTCCATACGCTCACGACGTCCATACGCTCGTCGTCGTTGGTTGGTTGGTTGGTTACGTACATATGTACACCATGCCAGCGACTCGTTAGAGCGACGCGATTCCACGGGAGAGCTTTTTGCCCGGTGTCATTTGTCATGGTTCCGTTGTCTCGCCGAAGAACAGTCCGCGTACCACCTTGCGAAGTGCTTCGAAACTCGACGGAAATTCAATTTTATACTTGTGCCGCCGGGACACGGTACTTCCGGCCCGAGCTTCTTCGCCTGCTCTCCTCTCTGTCTGGATCCCCCTTGCGATTCTTTCTCAATTAAATTGCACCGGCTCCTCCTAGGAAACCACACACACACACACACACACATACACACATACACAGCAATTTCGTTTGACGATCTACCCTGGATTTCCAAAGTAAATTAGGCAAGCTAGGGTCTAATATGCTTCCAGCTTCCTTCGAGTTCTTTCCATCTTTTCCAACCAAGTTCTCGAAGGAACTTGCTACTCCCTTCTAACCAGTCTTAATAATCACGTTACGCGTCGAACAACAAAACACGCGTATTCTGGCTTGATTTTTCCGTCATCGCGTTCGTCCAGGATCGAGAACCCAGCTTCAGGGATGCTGCACTTGCCTGCGAAAGAAAACGTATCAGAGACACAGGGGCGAGAGTGTCGCGTCAATTTCTCTCCCGATTCACGCCCTTTCACCTTGATCTTCCTTTTCACTGTTTGATTGGATCAAATAAGCTCGAGCGTGTGCCTAACCTGGCTCGAGCCAAAGTTTCCCAAGGCTGAAATAGATATATTAGGGGTACCCATAAGTAACGTCGTTTTCTTCAAATTTAATAAACTGCCAACTTGCCAACTGGTGACAATAATTTCACTTGAACATTCTAGTTAAATACGTTGACATTTAGTGTGCTTATTGTTAAATTATATTAGAAATTACTTATGGGTATAGATTCCAAAAATGTATAATTTGCAGGAGACGACTCGTGGTTTGATCTTTCGATGATCAACATTGCCATTTAGTGACAATAATTTACCTTATTGCGACGTAACCTATATTCTAGTTAAATACATTGACATTTAGCGTGCTTATTAGATTATAGATTGAAACTGTATTAACTCTCGAATAAAATAAAATTTTGTACAGTATTCGAAAACGATATTATCTTACGGGTACTCCTAATAAATTGAAAGCGCACCTATTAGGCGGGAATATCTCGAACGTGTCGTCTCGAATGTATCCTCGATACGTTAAAGTTTAACGCGATGACCAAATGAAAACACATCTACTTCTATAAACGTGCAAGTATGCGCGTACGCGACCTGGAAAACTGGACGAATTTCGATTTGATCGTTGGCTGGTCGCTTACTCGTTTCTGGTTGCTTACTCGACCGCCCACCGTCCCGTTGATTTACTACCCAATCGATCGGCCGATAAAATTAATCATAATTGCGCTTGCCGCGCGGAATGCCGCGGGTTCTGCAACGTTCTCCACCCGAGAGTCTCGGCCTGCAGATAATATAGCTAGCTATATTAATTAGTCGTTAATAACACGTTGCGCGAACCACTTGCGCGTTTCTCCGCTCTTTCCAGGAACCGTGCGAGACCCCGGCTCTGTTTCTCTCCCTTTTTCCCCAACGATCGCCAATTGTGTTACGAAGTGGCGAGAAAGGCGATTTCGAAAGCGAAATTCCCTCTGGACAAATTCCTTTTTCAGCGGAATCTCTATGAATGGAGCTTTTTTTTCTGCGTTGAACGGTGTGAATGGAGTCGCGCCGCAGGAGATTCGAATTGCAGATTGAAGTCGCGCGCGAGTACGAGTAATTTCGATCGAGGATAAAACACACATGGACGTTGGAGATTAATTACTGAAATAATTTCTTTTTTTACGAAGCGTTAGTGACCAATATCGGTAACATACAGTAAGTATGTCTAGACGGTGTCAAGCTATAATCGATAACGGTGCAGACTGGACACACTATTGATTGAGTGCGCATTAATTTTGAACTTACTTTCGGATTATAAACAATTTTTTACAAAAAAAGTTAATTTTTAACCGTTTTAGTGCCAGGGGTTTTTAAAAATCCGTGTTCTATTCGCGGTTCGTTCATTTATTTGCGAGCAATACCGATCGACGCGATCGCGCTGTTTTTTTTTCGTCCAGATATGCGCTCGCGCTTCATCAGTCATATCAGACACATCGTATTAATATTATAAATATTCGTGTTTTACGTTTTGTTTATGCGATAACATTCTATAAAATAAGTTTTGATTTTCCAATTCAAGATGTAATTTATACGTTGCGAATTAACGATCGTGGCTCATTTCACCACAGTGCGCGAACAGCGCGATCGCGCTGCGTGGCGCCAAAACGGTTAAAGAGATATCGCGTCCACGCTATTGTGAAACATGCTGTAACCGCGTAAATGAGAACAGAGAATGGTTGCATATCAAGCCGTAAATGTTGCCACGTGCGTTTTCGTTCGAAGACGCGGAGGAAAGAGCGCTTCCTCGACACTGATAAGACCGGCCAGATTTATCCGGATTCGGGTTAAGTGGAGTCTGCTTTATAATCCAATTAGTACCGGTCCGGGAGTTTCATCGGCGATCATTTTTCCATCCCCTCCCGGAACGAGGGAAGGAGATCTCTCGCGTTCGCCAGAGGGGGATCGCGGAACAAACACCAGCGACGCAAGTAAGACGACGCGACGGAACGAAAACAGGCCGAGCGTGCAAATTTATCGCGTCGCCTTTTCGGATTACCGTGAGGAGGAGGGGCAGGGGAGAGGGCGTAATTGAGAAACGATCCAAGTTTCGCGGGCTCCTCGACGATCGTTTAATTGAACGGGTCGAGGGTTGCAGGCTGTTCCACCAAGAGGCACGTTCCTGTAACGGAACGGGTCGTGATGAATTTTCGTACAAACGCTGCCCCGTTAATGCAATTATACTTGGCGATGAATCGTCGTCACGGACGCTTTGATAAAGCTAATGCCCGTTTAGACTCGTGCTCTCCTCGCTTTCGAGGATCGCCAACTGCGATTGAGAGGAAGACTTGAAAAATTATCAATTGTCAATATGATAACATTGTTAAAGTTATCAATTGTTAATCATTTACTTTTGTTAGATGTAGATATCAATGATGAACTTGTCACTTGTTTATGCTTTGGAATGTTTTTTGTGTAAAATTGTGAAAGAAATTCCGCCTGTTGAGGGGGACAATTTTACTTGTTAAATTTTTGCGTCATACGCACGTGCACTACTATTAGTATTGTTTCTCGTGACAGTCTACACCGTGTTCTACAAACGCTTTAAAATATAAATACTAATGCTAACGTGAAACGAATGTACATCTGTTTTATAAACCTCGCACTTTACATTCATATAATTCATGATTAAAATTAGATGCTAATGCTACACGAGGAAGTGCTAAGAAAAGTCGATGAAGAATCTGTTTCTTTCTCGCTGAGAATTGGGACTATCCAGAAACCGCAGTTAAGAGCAACTCTCAGCGAAACTGTACGAAATGGAGATACCGTATTTGATAAACCGCAAGTTAAATCGCTGGGCAATTGACGCGGGGAACCGATGACTCGGCAAATCTATCGACGATGGTGGCTGGTAGGAGCCGGTTTGCACGCGATCGTGTGTGGGTGTCGCCGCTATGCAGAAGAGAAAGTAGCGTGCCGTTAATTTATGTAATGCTGATTTATGCCCATCCAGGATGATCTTTTTTAATCGACCGGCCGTTGACACGTACAGCCTTTGTGCGTGGCCATCGTCGCGCTCGAATTACGTTCATCGCGCCGTTCTCAACGATCCCCGATTTAAATTGAAGATTTGTCGACCCAACAGCGCCAATGTTAACGGCGCTTTCTCGTTTCTTTTTTTTTTTTTTTTCCTCATTCATCTTTTCATCGTGACGTTCCCTAAATACCTTTAATGCTGATTAATTCATAACGTCGAAAGAACACATCTCTCTCTTTGCTATGCATTTCCTGTTTAATTTTCATTCTTTCTCCTCTCTCGTACAAAGCAGGGTGGAAGCAAATTGAAAAATAATAGATCGAACAGGATTAAGATTAAGAAAGAAGGTTAGCCGCGCAAGAGAGTTGACTCGAGTAGACTGGCTAAAAGCGTAGTAAAGTGTGAATAATATTTAGCAAAATTGAAACTGTTCGGGGAACAGAAGTTTGGGAACAGGAAATTGCGGGGACAGACGATCGACAGACGAATAAATCCTGTCCAGCGTAACGTAGAGTGTGGGAGGTGTCACTGTAACTGGGATACTCACTTTCACTGTGGGTTAGTCACTCGCTTAGAGCACGATTGCGAGGTGAGCTCACGTCGAAGTCCTACGTGGGTTCTTCAAGGTGGAAGTTCCGGGTGTTTGAGAGTATTCAGCGTTCTTTATTGCTTTCGTCTCATCGCGTGTGCATGCACTGCGAACGAGAAACAATCGAGACAATGAGGACACAGTTACGTAGATTCAGAAGCACAGAAATCAGAGAACAGAGTCGTTGGAACGATAATTCTACGAACAGAAGAATAGGACGCGTCTTGGCAATGAAATCCAATTACGGTGCCGCACAGATTCGGATTTATATGGGGTATACGGCGGGAACTTTGGGGTTCGAAGCTGCGAGAATTAAACTACCAGCATCGAGAAAGTGACGCGCGAGGATCATGAGGGCTGTCTGTCCTCTTTGAACCTTCTATTCTATTTTAGATTTCTTCCCTTGTAATACTTGATTCTACGATTCAATCGCTGGACGCTGTCTTCACAAAAGCAACGGGGAATACCTACGTGTCTGTTCTCAGCTCTGGTGTCGTTTCTAAAAGTGTGTCTCCGTATTGCGTCGCTTATACTCGTCAAACACACAGAGTACGTGCAGCCGCTGTAAAATTGAATTGAATTATCAAGGAAATGACACTAGTACTAGAAATGACGTAAAAAGAACTAGTCGAGTCTAGTCTAAAAATATTCCACAAGAAATTTAATTTAAGCCACAAATTGCAATTACTTTTCTCGCATGACGAATGTATGCACAAAAGATTGTTATTTCTTCGTGACGAGTACACACGAGTCATTCACAGCTAAGAGGTTAAATGGTTTAATAATAAAATTACATGTTATATTGTCAATCGTATTTTCAATTTCATATTGGACTTTAAATACGTTTTCGTGTTCACTGAACAACACAATTATAAATTTAGCATAAATTTGCCATACTATATACTACGTATATATCTGAGTGATATGTATATTGTCCGCTGCAAGATGACGTAAACAACAGTTTCTATAACGCGAAAATGTAGAATTAAATAGCGAATTTATCGTCACTTAGACTTACAAAAGATCGTGTCGTCGTTCACAGCTAAGAATTGTATCGAGATACACGGTTCGTACAGCGGCAAGGACGAGGGTGCGATCGCAGAAAGTTTAAATATCAGGCATGCCCGAGGCGGAATCTCGAACGTTACCGAGAGGTAAAGTACGAACGAGGCAATTTTCGGTGAACGAGGAGGGAAGCGTCGAAGAAGGGGATAAGAAAATCCGTTCTCCCGGTACCCTGACGCGGATCGAAATCCGGCCGTAAGTCGATGATCCAAGCCGCAATTATGGGAATTCACATCCTCATAACGTTGCAAGCATCCCCTCGCAGTTTGCCCGTTGCACCTGCCGCTCCGGCCAGGCTGGTTCTCTCCTCTCCAGCCACTCTCCGCCATTCTTCTTCTTCTTGTTTATCTCTTGCCATCCTGCGCCGCGCGAGAGCGCGCGCCCTTCCTCTCTGCCCCTTCCTGTGTATATATACGCCGGTTCGCTCGTTCGTTTTTGCCTATCGTCCACTCGTTCCGCGTCTCTTCCTTTCGCCCGTTGCCCTTGCCGTGTTGCACCGACTCCTCCCCTCTCGCCCCCCCCCTCTCCCGCTCTTGCCCCCGAGGCAATGCACCTCCGAAGAACGTTGACCTCGCCTCTACGGCTCCTCCACGAGGTTCGGTCTGCGCTCCTCGTCGAGGAGAGTAGGGCCCCTGCTCTTCTCTGCGCCTCTTGCTCGCTTGCTGTTTGCTTCTTCTTCTTCTTCTTCGTCTTCTTCTTCTTCTTCTTCTTCTTCTTAACTCTCTCTCTCTCTTCCCTCGTCTACCTCTATTTTCTCGGGGCTTGGTGTTCACCGCCGCGCCGCCAGGAATAAACCAAGCTCGACGAGAGGCGACCGCTCTCGCTCCGGGCCATCGGCGGAGAATCTCGATAAGCTGCGTGGAGAAATTAATTGGCTGGCCTCGAAAACGAGCCTACCTTTTCCCCCGAATCGGCGGCGGATCGTTTCGCCTTCGTCTTGGGAATCGCTGAATCTCTCCTCTCCTCTCCTCTCCTCCCTTTTCACTCGTTCACCTCTCCGATGGTTGGGAGGAAGTGGTGCCCACGGGGAACGCCGGTTATAAGTAAATTGGTGCCGATCGCTCGAGCTTCCTTGCCAAATTGGACGCCGTTGTTTCCTTCTCCTTCGCGGCTCTCGGCATTCGAGTTACGCGAGGGAAGATCATACCGCAGATGACAGATCTCAAGCAGCGAACCTTGAACTTGTTCTGCTAGTTAGGAGCCAGATAGCGCGGCGTCGTGATTACGCGATTAGGGGAAACAAATATTGAAAGTACGTTTAGTAAATCAAAGAGTCAGAGGCACCCGTGTAGATCAAGACGAGCCTGTTTTTCAATGTTATCGAAGCTTCAACGTTCTAGAAACTGTCTGGATCGTCGTTGCCAGACAAATGTGATTGGCTCGCGAGCGGCCAAGCGCTGGAATCTCTCAGAATTTCATCGAGTGATCGTCGAAGTGAACCTCGGAATCTCAGTCTGCGATAGACCATCGAGAGTTTTCGTCAAAGTGAGCCGCCGAACAAAGTAGTCTCGAGGTGAAATATATCGCATCTCGATTAGACAAGATTGTAGGATCCAGTGCTATTAAGTTGAATCATCGTTTCCGAGCACCCAAACGAGTCAAACTCGACCCGTGCACGATCGAGTTAGACCGCGAGTCCCTGAGTTATAAAGTAATTACAAGTAACGATTAGTCGGAAGATGATTAACTCGGACTTCGCTAATGATCCTTCAACAACTGAGTAAGAAATTATCAGAGTGAAGTCAGCGACGTATTGGCTAACTAGACTTCACCTCTACGGCGAACGAGGTGAAGATAAAAATTTGAAGATTGAAGAGTGACTGCCTCCTTTATTTTTTCGGTCGCGTTCTTGTACGAGTCGCAAACCCAACCTAACCTAAACCTAACCTAAACACTGACTGCCTCCTTTATTTTTTCGGTCGCATTCTTGTACGAGTCGCAAACCCAACCTAACCTAAACATAACCTAAACATAACCTAAACCTAACCTAAATCTAAACCAGTTTTCGAGGAGTTTTGGCAAGTGGTGGAACTTTATTGCTCCTGGTCAGGGTGTGTAACAAGTACGTGACAGCAAGCGTCACGATGATTAGTCGATCGGATGAAACTCGCGGTCTTTTCCAAGCACAAAGAATCTCTCTTTTCCACGCTCATTTTCAACGTCGATCCCTCCCGTTTCGAATCCAAGTCAACGGACGAACGCAAGATTCTGTAGCTTTGAGATTCGGGGGGGACGTTCCAATCGCAATTAAGGACGTCTCTGGGGCACAGCCAGGGGTGGAAGGACAATCCGTAATTGTCATTTGCGCGCTCATTATCCTGAGATCGCGAGGAATCGGCTGAGGGAGCATTAGGAAGAGGCCGCAAGGAGAATTATCCGAACGGGCAGATATGACGTTCAAGTCTCCATTGTTCTCCGTGTCGCGTTTAAGGCGCGAAGACGAAATTGGGTCAAATGGCGATTAACCTCGTCCAGAGAGAGAGGGAGAGAGAGAGAGTACGTGAGCAGCTGAACGAGCGAACTTGTTGAAAGGACAGACACCAGGCGAAGAGAGGAGGGAAGAGGGGAGATCCGTCTTTGAGACGTCGATCGTCGAACGGAGGGAAACGGTCGACTCGATGGCGCTCTTCAGATGCCAACCACACGGCGTTCGCGATACTCGGATAAGAATCCGCCAACGTGAACTCGAGCCTCGAGCTGGAATTGCCGAGCTTGGAACGCTTTTATGTTGATTAAAATTGTTAATGGATTGTTGTTCACGTTCGATTTTGTTAATATGTATTTGCAGGTATTTTGTTAACGTTAAAAGTAAAACGACATTTCGGAAAGGTATCGGACAAATCTGGGATTTGGGAGAATATTAAGCTCAAACCTATTTTTGTTACCTGGCTTTATTGGTGGAATTACCAAGCCTGGAAAGCTTTTATTATTTGATTAAAATGTTGTTTACGTTCAATTTTGTTAACGTGTATTTGTAAGTAGGATTTTGTTAATATTCAAAATAAAACGAAATTTCGAAAGAAATATCGGATGAATCTCGGATTTGGAAGAACGTCAAGCTCAAACCTATTTCTGTTATCTGGCTTTATTGGTAATACTTGTTAGAAGCTTATTTCGAGCAAGCTCTTGAACCTTCGTATCTCAGCAAGTTGTCTCGCCCGAGAGTTTGATAAACGTGACGATAAAGAAAGTGTCGACTAATATCGGTGGAGTTAACATCAGGTCACGCAAGGTACGTGCTCTACGAGAAAATCACTCGACTATAACAGAATCAGATGCACCGTAAACGTAATTCGCCGCCAGGATAATTCTACCGGGTTCTAAATACCCCATCGATCGAAACTACGAATTCACCGTAATCGGCTTGCAATTTGTTCCACTGGAGCAATTTATTACGGGAGGCAGTTCCCTCCTTTCGGGCGAGCAACTTTTATTTCAGCGTAACTGAAACTTCAATTACATTTGGACATCTGTTTCCACGTGGTGACAGGTCCTCTCGAGAGCCGCCGGGTCCCCGAGATATATCCGGTGGTAACCCGCCGGCGTAGCCGCAGCGTCGTCGATCAAGCGGATCATCAATCGCGAATGATGCTTCTCGGAGGGTCCTCGACGAGGGTTCCGTTTACACGTCAGGAACATTGAAGGAGTGTCTGCTCTTCACGTCGATCAGGGATCTCTGACAGATTCCCATCGGATCAAAGGATCGCGGCCAACACACGATCCTCCGTTCCGCCGATTCGGTCTACGCCGCGAACCGAGCGCCACCCTCTTTTCCTCCCAAGTTCCAAGTGCCATCACGTTGCTCCATCTTTGATTCTCCTTTGACTCTATACACACGTACATGTAACGTAAGGTGACTCGATTTAGGGCAAGTTTCTCAATCTGCGCGATTCTCCGATCGCGACGCTTGCAAATTTTGCTAAATTCGAGCATTAACAGGCGTCAACTGTCTCTAAGTTTCAGCAAACGTCGGTCGTTTCGTTTTCACATTCGACTTTTGCCGCCGTTTCGACGTGGAGTTTGACATTTTTGAACGACTATCCGGCTAATCTGCTGTTGCAGGTCTCACGCAGATTTTGTCAATCCTGTATTGATTTGCATCGATTTATTCAAAGCAGTTTTTACTTCGAATTCAATATTTCGATATTGTTTCGACGTAGGATTCGACTGCCACTTCAGATTTCACTTAGATTTCTGTAATGATTTGCGATTTCCATTCGACAGATGTTTGCTTAGACTTTAAAGCAAAAGTCAATCGCCGATACCTAGGGGCGTTAAAAATCTACACATGTGTGCTAGAGTCGAGTTAGAGATAGTTGAGACTAAAGTCATTACCTGCTCGGCTAATTTACGTTTTTTAAAAAAGAAATCACAATTCGAGTACGTCCACCGGAATGATGGAGTACCCAAGATTGGGAAGCCTTGTTAAAAAATATTTATGTACGATATAAGTCCATGTTAGTTCAAAGTGGACATGGACTTGTTAGTATTTTTGTCTAAAAGTAAAGACACATTCGCTGTGCAACATAAATTATGTTGCAGACATATGCCTCTCATAGGTGACAATGGCAACACAGAATTCTCGCGAGGGAAATTTACACATGCAGAATCGACTTGCGCAAGATCCGAGCGATTAGAATTCACGCGTCCAAAAACCCACGCGTTCAGAAACACACACGTTCCAGAATCAGACTTCTACACGCGCAATTGCGTAAGATTTCACGCGTTCACCAAGGCACCACGGTACCTCACAGAGGATTCCTCAGTTCGAAATGTTCGCGATCGTAACGGAACAATCGAGCACCGAATTACGCGGCTAACGCGTGTCCGGAGAAATATGAATTCAATTCCGTGATTAGGTAATCTGCATTATTGCGGCGTTTGTTTGTTTCAATGGCAGGGAACTCAATTCGATACGCACAGCAACAGGTTACTAGGATCTAATCGGTTTGCCCGATTACGCCGAATGACGAGATGTTTGCTCGGGGATGACCTTCGTCGACGATCTTGCGAAAATTTGGGAAAGGTCTTCGCTGAATGTGGAGGATCTTTCCGAAATCGTGGTCACGATCGATCGTGATTCTATGTTTAAAAATACAACGTGAAAATTTTATCAGGCATGTTTGAATTTAGCTAACTTTAGACGCGATAGGACAGAATGATCAAGCAGATCATTACACGTGTGAAAATGAAGAAAAATGTTCGGTCAATTTTCCAAAAACTGAAAATTGCAAGTGGAACAATTGTACTCTACATTTTTTTATATTATATCTGCTATCAATCATTCTTTTCTGTCACGTCTGGAATTAAGTTAAATTTAAGTGCTTAGCTTAGAATCAAAAAAATTTTCTCTTTCTCGACTTGTTCTTTTCTTTCTCTCGTGTAAAATCACCTCCTGGCCGTGGTTGTACGTTTTCGGAAACAAAAATGTGTCTCTCTTGCTCGTTCGAGCATTACCTTTTCACGCGGTTTTTTAGATAGATTTTAACGGAATATCTTCAAATTCGCGGTTTCATATTGGTATATTAAATCACAGTTAATTAGCGAGTGCTTGAGAAAGGAAATCGGGGATAATTTCTATGCGGCTAATTTGATGAAAATTTAAGCAACGGCGGAACGGATTTGCCAAAAGCTTAATCAAACTGCATAACGTATTTTACGTATTTCATTAAAACACCTAATAACTTTGTAATATTCGTTTCAATAGAACGAAATTGTTCTATAAATTGGGTTACTTTGACAAATTGTACGCGAGGTTAATCGAACTGATTCGGCCTATCGATACGCATGCCCGGGGAATTTCGTGGAATAATCGGGAAACGTTCAGATATCCCTTTCGTAGCTGGTATCAGAAATAATTACAAGCCGCAAAGACCGGTTATATCAAATTCGACGTGTAGAACGGCGCATAACGAGAGAGAAAATTAAAACGGAACAGCAATCAACGTTCATCCAATCAACAGACTCTCAAGTCACGAGCAAACGGGGGTACATATATACAATATATATATATAAACACGTGTATATACGCTCGGGGCCGCCATCGCAACGACTCATTAACTTTCGCCGTGACCCGTTTCCCGGAGTTTTCGGTTCCTACTTCGTACAATAATTATCCATTTTCGCGGCGTCTCGTTATCTTCTCTCCATCCGCGACACGATTACCACTGTGCCATTCAGTCACGGTGTCGCCGTTCGACAAAGAAACGCGAAATCCGACCCGAATGTTGAACGTACGTGCAGTGTTACACGTGTGTCAAAGCGTAAGAGCGAAGCAAAAGGAGAAGAAAGCAGAAAGAAAAGCGGAGAGAACGAAAAAATCGCACGATTTGTACGATTCGTCTCACTGAAAGACCCAACTGTTGACTAGGAAATGAAGACGACTTTTTTGCCATTTAAAAATTTTATTGATATGCAAACATTTGAATCGATACAAAACAAATTACCAGACAACGCCACTCCTACTCGAGGTCTACGCCACGCCCCCTCACGAATCACGTGACCCAAATCAACCAATCGCTAATTTTCGTTGCATCAACGTTGCACCTGAAGTGGGTTACCACCGCTAGAATCACTTTCAGTGATAAAAGAGGAAACAAATTACGCGGTTTGGGGGAGGAGAGGGAGCGTTCAAACAATCGATGTATACGTGCAGGTGGCACAACTGCACGCGCGCTCGCGTCTTTTCAATTCCGCGGCTCTCGGGGGGGCCCCCTTTGATCGCCGCTCGTCCGTCATTCGCGCTTCGAGATTTTTTCATTGCGGCGGGAGATGCGGATCGCAGTCGTGTCGCAACAAATGGAGAACAATGCTGCCAGCGCGCGGATGGATAATCTTTCACAGTTTTGCCTACAATAGCAAGTCACCGTTGCGACGAGAGACGACGTGTCCCTCGGCTCTTTTCCCAGCCGAGTCCTCGCGTGCCACCTGCCTGATCTACGGCTATGCAAAGTCCACGCGCGTGTTGCTGCTTCCCTCCCGTTTTCACGGAGAAACGAGATTTCAAAAATAGGGGGGAGAACAGTCGGTCGGTGCTCTCTTTCTTTCTCGCGCGCGAAGCATGTTCAATTGCGAATGTTACGAATCTTCATTTACGCTGCTCATTAGCCCGTAAATCGACTTCATGATTGTGAGGTTTGATATCGGAGAATGCACGATTTAACATTTTGCAATTTTTTTACCGATGAGCACGTTTCGCAGAAATCAGGAAAGCAGTTCAAAGTAAGTTGCTAGCTGAGACTGAGGGAACGATTAATTATGTCAAAAGCATTGATTGATTAGTAATTATTATTTCTTAGCATTGGTTAAATACATTATTCGATTCAGCTCGTTATTCTTTGTAAAACCATTAGTACGGGAGATATTTCAAATTAAAATAATTCGTGATGCTCGTAGAGTATCGAATTTATCTATAACAACAGCTTGTGTAACGTTTGTTAATTATTTATTCCAATTAAAATAAAATAAATATTTGTTTCACTGTTACGCGACGCGATTTATTCAAAAACGTGCTCAAAGTGACGATCACTGACATCTGAACACTTTTGTAATCTAATTTCTTCAAAAATGTTTCACTTTTTACTTAACGTCGGTGCAGTGATACTTCTACATTGTCTTTGACAGTTCGTATCTTCAACAGTTGTTGATATAATACATCAACGTAGACTTTGTTTTTTATAATTTGCCACAAAGAAAAAATCTAGTGCCATCTGACATCTAAAAAGCTAATGAAACTAGATAAAAAAATTCGACTTTGAACAAGCATCACGCTGGAATATTTTTTTAATTAAAGTATCTCTTGAATCAATGGTTCAGCACCTTTTTACAAAGAACTGAAGCTGAATCCAACAGTGTATTAAAAAATATTTATAATTATTTTTCACTTAAAGAAACAAACTTGATCTTTGAATGCCTTTTGGACCGCCTTCTAAAACATTTTTTCATGCGATTAATCGTTTCGAAAATATTTCAACTTCTAGTCTCTTGGGTGGCTCACTCGGATGTACAATCACTGGTTTTAAGCCAATATATTCTCAAATTTGTCTCAAACTTACGTACGTCGGGGTAAATAAATGATACGAAGGAATATAGAGGAGACACAGAGAAGGTAAAATATAATATTTAACGGACGAAACAAATCTCTACTTAGATGTCGCTAAACGTTGAAAAATGTACACGGGGACGGGGACGGTGGAAGATGCGATGGTTCTGCAAAGCTCTCTGGTTCTGAAAACCTCGAGAGAGGAAAGAATACTCGCCAGAGAATGGAGTCATGCATTTGAATAAATATTCATAACAAATAATATCCAGACGTATCATCCCTCGTCCTTTGTCGTATCTACTCGCGCATCAAAAATGTACGACGGCCGGATGTCCCGCGTTCGCATCGCGAATGAAAAGTTCACGAATCCCTCGGATGGCAAAACGTGATCCCGCACTTTTGAACGACGGCGTATTTCTCTGAAATTCCGGCGGAATACCGCAACTGCATCGTGCACGGGCCATTTCAGGCGCGAGCTTCGGAAGGAGATAGGATGAAATTGATAACAGGGGAAACGAGAAGAATTCAAACGAATCGCTTGCGTCGACTCGATGGTGATCGAACATAACGAATGTTTGGTGTTTTACTTCTGTCGATCTGTTCGAAAAAATTTTGCAGTTTTTAAATTTTTACGACACCTTGGCATTTCTATTCCGATTACGACGCGGACTTGCAAGGGGAGAGGCGGTTTTTGCGGTGGAGATCGGGCGCGCGTGTTTCTGGCAGCGTCCGCGAAGGAGGAGAGAAGATTCGGCCGGTTGGTAATTACCAGCCGCGAAACGAGTCGCCTTTGTGCGCTGCCGCCGACAAACTCGGCGTGGGGAGAGGGAGTTCCCGAGAGACACGGCGAGATAACGCGCGATAGTTTCTCGCGGAACGCTGGAGGAAGACGAATTTCCGAGCGGTTTCCAGTGGACACTGGCCGCGCGCGCTTCACACGCGGAGACAAGAGAGGGAGGGAAGCTTCACCTCTCCGCGAACGTGAGAGCAAGGGTGAGAAAACCGGCCCCGTAGAAAAACGAGGAGCGAGGGGAAGTGCAACAGTAACGTAGCGCCGCGGGGCGAAAACTGTCGCGATAATGAGATTTATGGGGCCCAAAAACGTGGTCGCGATTACCGCGGATAAGCTGGATCCCTCGCCCCTCGTCTCGTCGTTCTCGCCGTTTCTTCTGCTTTGTGTTCTTGCCCGCTTGCTGCGAAAGATTTTAATTTCGCCTCGCCTCGCCTCGCCTCGCGCGGCACGTGCAAGAACGCCTCTCTCTTCCGCGAATCGATCATCCTCCGGCTTGTTTCTCGCGACCGCGTGTCAAATGTGAAATTCAGTTTCGTTCGTTTTGCAGCGTTGCTGCGACAAGCTTCAGAAAATTCGAGTCGCCTTCTTGGGCTTTGCGGTTTAAGGCACTCAACGCTCGGAGACTCGAGTGTGAGCAGAGTATCGTGGACTTTCAAACGTATCACCGATAGTAGTGTACTCGCGAGATAAATCTTGAGAGCTTTGAGAGCCAAGTCCCTGTAGCTTCAGAAGCTCGAGCCTTGTACATCTTACTGTGCTGGTCTGGAGTTTGAAAATTTGTCGAAAACTGGCGTTTCGAAGGACGATAGAAATTAATACTTTTGAGATGGTTCTCCTTTGTATTTGGCGAATTACCCAAACTGATAAATTAATCCTCGGTCAGAGACGAAAGACCTGCCTCGTTGTTTGAAAACAGGTCACTCCGTGAGAGATTATTTCACGCAAAAAGCTAAACCCGAAGAAGAACCGTCGGGTTAAAGATACTAAAACACCAGAGCCTGAGTCGCCACGGTTGCACGTTCTGCGTATCTCTCGCTGTACGACGTACCTCTATCCGTTCGCTAATATCCGACACGACTCGCGTCCGAATGAATAATTATTTCATCAGACAACGTAGCCCCGCGCGCGCAGATGATATCGCGGCGCATCGCGCGGAGCGTTTGCCAGTTTCGCTGCGAGCCTTCGCGACGGAGGTTTAATCGTTTTTCTCCGGCGGGGTGGTAACGGTGCCACGTCTACGCAACGAGTCCATTGTCTGCGCTAATGGGACGCGCAATAATTCATCGAACTCCACTACCTGGCTCGCAGGACGCTTCCAGTAGTTTAGTCAAGTTGCCGGGGCTTAGTCGGACAGTTCAGCGAACAACTGGTTTGTCCACGTGGATTATGCAGCTTGGCTGAATGATTTAGTCCGGTCCACCGTCCGTTGTCATCCTTGCGAGAAGTTCCGCGAGAAGTTCTTGCGCAGATTTGGATTTTGCGAACCGAGTCTTTCGACGAAAGGAACCGAGTGAATTCGAATCGAGCGAGTAGTTCTTAAAACGAGAGTATCGGGGATTGATCCACTCGACGAGGAAGAGTCAATGCACACTTGAAAAGGCCTGTTAAATCAGTGGGAGCAACTAGTCCGTTTAGATGTGGTTTTCGGTGGAAACGTTTAAAGTCGTCTCTCATCGCGAGCGTGATCAGGCACGAGTTAACGTGGCATTTGCCTCGACGGCGAAAAGATCAATTGACATTTCAGCGCACGAGAGGCGTCTCGAGTATTGATTTCATCGATTGCGCAGCCGACTCGTTTGCGGGCTCGTGACCGAGCGTTGCAAGGGGTGCGAAAATATTCCACCGCGGTCTCTCCTTCGATCCTCCGACGCGATACCCGGTCCTCCTTTTCCCGCGGGGAATGCTTCTTTGCGCAATCTGTGTGTACACATGCACGCTGTACGCTCGATTGCTGGATTATCCTCTCGTCAACTACGCAGAAGCTTCTCGCGTTGATTAATCCGAGCGTCTGATAAAGTTCAGCTTTTGAATTTGGAGCATTCCGCGGCTTGTTCAGCTTACGGCGTTGATACCGGACGGTGAATGTTGTGATAATTGCGCGACTTGGAGCGAACGTGGCGAGCGTTCGAAAAGGCAAGGCCAACAGCGTTAGCCTTCGAGCGCGCTGCCTGTGATTTATGCTGGCAATGAAATGTTGTTCGTTATGCGGTGAAAAATGTAAAGTAACGGTGGAACTGTCGCTTGCGAGACGGAACGGCGAACAATTCTCGATTACGAGGCGTTCCAATCTCGAATCTAATTATTTTCGAAGATCTTATTTCGATCGAGTCGGTTTTTGACAAGTGTTCAATCGATGTTTGTTACGATTTTATTCGATTACGTTGCTATGATTCAACCTTGCGAACTTTGTACCTGCGTGTACCTGCACATTTTTATTAAACGCTTCACCGAACTTCTCTCGTATCAAATGAAAATTCTAAATAATCTAACGACCACTCGAATCTCCAATGACCTTTCTCCGATGGGGAAATCTTACTTCGATCAAACGTTAGTATTTCGACGAGTACCCGATCGACATTTGCGACAATTTCGTTCGATTACGTCACTACGACTCAACCTTGCGAACGTTGTACACGTGTACGGGTGGACTTTTATAAACGCTTGACTGAACCTCTCGTTTCGAATCAGAATTCAAATATTCATACCACGGCGCGAGCATACGAATTTCGAGGATATTACGCAAGAGAATTAGACGAGAAAGGCAAGATCAGGATTGATGTGGTGGGTCCGCATCGATCATTCATTCTCGCTAATTCTCGCTTCGCTTACGGAGATATTCGACGTCCAGAATGTCAAGAATCGTTCCTCAGTGCCTTTGCACGTTAACGCGCCACTGCACGATACTATCCTCAAAAGCCGATTTCGCCCAATGTTCAGGATCTCCATCATCGCAACGTTGGCAACGGCACCTTCGATCGATCGAAGAAGCGCTTTCACGCAGGTGAAACGTGACGTTCGCTTCGTCCCGACGAATCTGGTTAACCAACATTGTTAACGGCGAAAATGTTCGACCGTCGACAGACGCGTCGCGAATACAACCAGATCGTATGTCAAAACGATTTTACGCGTCCCGGATCTGCGATCTTGGCTCCGCGAGCCCTTTCACCTCGTTGACCAAGGTTGCTCTCTGGCCGACGACTCGCTGCGAGGCTCGTTGATTTGTGCACCGACTTCGCGGTCTTCCCTTCGACTGGCCTTTCAGTCGTTCAAAGGTCCGGGCTCTCGCTGACGTAGAAATTCCCTCTCTCTCTCTCTCTTTCTCTCTTTCTGCACGTCGCTCAGATCCGCAACTCGCGCTGATCCGAAATTCAAGTCGTTCAATAACGACTCGGATAGGGCAAACCGCGTTTCACGCCGGATTCGAATAGTCTGCACGGGGGAGAGAGCGTTGGGGGTTTGGATTTTGCTCTTTGGAATCCGCTGTTCCGAGATTCGGATTGATTCCCGTGCAAGGGACGATAACGAGGTCTTCGAGTCGGTCGGCCTGTGTGAGATCCTCTCTTTTTCTTTTTTTATTTTTATCACTGAAGGTTACAAGGTGATTATAGCGGGAATAACCCAGAAAATCGGGCCTCTTGAGATGCTGATGCAACGAAAATTAGCGATTGGTTGATTTGGGTCACGTGATTCGCGAGGGGGCGTGGAATAGACCTCGAGTAGGAGTGACGTTGTCTGGTACCGAGCAATCGCGCCTGTAATGTGTTTTCTATCGATTCAAATGTTTGTACATCAATAAAATTTTATGGCAAAAAAGTCAAAACAGTTGCTTCTGGGCCTTTCAGTGAGACGAATCGTACTGGGATACAAGTCGTGCAGTTTTTTAGGGATTCTCGTTCTCGTCAATTGATCGAAGAATAATCTCGTAGTCTGGTAAGAGGATTCCATCGAATGGATGGCTGAAAGGTTGCGTCGCTTGGTCGGCTTCTGGAGTGTGTTTACCTCGTTTGTAATTCTCGGCTAATTCCTTGTCTCGATCGGGCAATCAATTTCGCGTAATACGCAATCCCGCGTTTCGATGTATTTTTCACCGACCGTAACCGGTGTTTTCATTTACTTTTAATTCAGCAACAGAGTGAACGAGCAAACGCAGATGTTGTTCCGTTTTCCTGGCTATTTTTCTCCAAATGGAGTTTCGGGAGCCGATCGATGAAAAGAACGATAAACAACAAGTGAAAAGTTTCAATCAAACGAAGACACGCGGTGACGTGTGATCGAATCAGATCGACCGATCTCGTAATTTACGACGAGCTTTCCACTCGTTGAAAATCGTCGACGGACACGAATCCCGATCTTCCCTTCTCCGGAGTTAAAGACGAAAATCCCAGCTCGAACGACGATACATCGTTCATTCGCTGCGAAGCGTCTCCCAGTCTGAGCTGTCTCGTGGAAAATTCCGTCTTTCCTGCGCACGGAAGTCACCGGGTGTCTTGTTCCGAGCTTTGATCAAAAGTCTCAATCAGGATTGATTGCTCGAGATGAAGCGGAATCTCTACTTTATTTTCGCGTCCGACGGGATTACAGGGTACAACCGGTTGAGGCTGAATGCTAAATCGGCGGCCGCCCGTTCGGTCGAGGTTGACGTGTCCCCGAAAGGTCGAGAAATGCTAACGAGCTGCCGATCCGCGCCCCAGCGACAGTTCAGTTCTCAAAGCTTCTCTGAATCCACGATTCCTTCCTCGCGTGCGCTCTCGTTGTTCGCTTTCTCTCCGCTCTTCCTTTCGAACGAACAGATTTCCCCTCGACTTCTAGCGAGGCTCGTTCGCCTGAAATTTCGCCGAGCCTTCGTTTCAGCTTGCGACTAAGCCGGTTACCCAGCCCGAATCGCGGAGCTCCTCGTGGATTCGACGAATCTGTCCCTGTTAAACCATCGGACCAGGATCCAAGTGGAACAAAGGATCGTCGCTCGGCACCTTCTCTCGTTCTCTCTTTCTCTCTGGCCTGAAAATGAGATTCGAAGACATCCAACAAACACAACGGGAACGAGGCAAGTCCAATCTCGAGCCCCTCCGTGTTTTTCCGAGCGTCGAAAGTTTCGAGTAATTGCGCCGCGCGAGCCACGTTCCGTATATCCGGATACTTGTTGCTCCGCTGCGTTACGATCTAATTTTCTTCTTTTTTTTTATCGAGGCGCAGCGCCTCGTTTACGTTCCAGCGCGCGACTACTTTCAAGGAAAATTTCGCAGGGTATGGAAGCGACGCGAGAACACCGGGGAGGGATTTATCGAGCGTTAGAACTCGGAACTTCCGTCTCGGAACTGTCGTAAATAACCGATAATCCCGGTGTAATTCATGTTTTACGAGGAAGCGGGGCTGCCTCGATCTTCGCTGGTAATCGAACGTAGTAAACGTAACTGCGTACGGATTGCGTCGATTGATCTATGGGCCGTGGCTCTACCCTGGCTGACTTATCGTTCGTTCGATCCGAGCTGCAGGTTATACGCCGAGAAGTCTGCGTGAATTATACGCGGGGTGAAATTATTACGCGTCAAAATCGTAATAATATTTAATACACGGAGATTGTAAAAGGCACTCGCGAATGTTTGACCATTGCTTGCGGCACTTGGAAAGTAAATAGATTCGAAGAAATCGAAGAAAATATTCTTTTTGTAAAAACTACACCTAAAATTGAATCACTATAAATTACTACAAAGTCACTAGAAAATTATTAAATTACACACTCGATAGTCGTTGTCATTATGATCGCTGATCACGGAGATTGAACACACTACCGAGCGTGCAACAGTATTTTCGATCTGCGCAGAATTTTCTACAAAAAGAATACCTTTTTTCCAGAGAAATGGCGTCCACGCACTGTACGTGCCAGGCAATCAGAAACTTTAAACTCAGAATACGCGGCTTGATGGCAAAGTCAAGATTTTTTTTTATAAAACTTCCGTCCGTTTCGAAACGATTAAAATTTCATAACGGACGAGGCTACGGACTACGGGCTACGGTCTGCGGTTGCAACGACGAAAAACGAAAATAACTGAGAAAATAAATAGTCGACGAGGGGAGGGAGGGTAGAGAACGCGCGGAATACGCGGGGAATTTAGTAACCACCGAAAAGGTTAACGAGCGTATGACCGACACGACAGAAACGGGGCGCGTCGACTCGCCACCCTCCGCGATCCGGTCGATCGAAAACCCCGGAAACTAATTCCAAGTCCCGATTCGGAGCGCTCGGCTTCCGTGAAAAACCGTGCTCCTGGGTGTTCTGTATTATTCGACCTATCTCGACGATAAATATCGAGTGTGTGCACGCGGTGGCGAGCTCGTGGCGAAGTGCATGTACCCGCCACTGCCGGCCGGGGCACAGGAATATTTACACGGCCGTTCCGATTTATCGCGCGCTCCAACTCCGATCCTTCCCCTCCCTCCCACCTTTCTCCTTTCTTCTGACAAGGCGAAAATTGAAATATACTTCTGGCGAGATTTTATTGTCCGATACCATCCAGCGTCGCTCTTCGCTGTTGCTTGTGATGCGATGCGAGATTCAGAGACCTCCTTACGAGACCTTGTTTCTTTTTTTTTTTTTTTGAGGGAAGGATTACACGCTGTGTTTGGTGAAAAAAAAAAAAAAAGAAATTCAGAAATATTCGCAAAATTACACGATGGGAGTGATCAAACGTGTACATCGCAGGAAAGTTTTAATATTTATCGCTACAGATGGAATACATTTTGTACATCGCGCGACTTCACCGCGGCCCGGTATATTTTCCATCTTTATTTCACGAAATGTAAAAACGCCGAATGCAATGTTTTAAAATTTTCATTTTTTAAAATATGCGAAACGGGACTCTTCGCAGATGCGCAGTCTCTGCGTGGGCATGAAAGTTTCAATCGAGTTGTCAGTTCTGTGAAAGAGCGTGTAACGTATCGTCGTCACACTGCGGATCTTGCGAAACATTGTAGAAACGCGAAGGGAACTGCGAAACTCGTCCATCGAAATATCTAAAAAAAAATGTCGCGCGAGTAAATTGTAATATTTAACAGCGAGAGTAAATTTTTGTCTTTTGAAACGCGTTCGTAAATATTTGAAGTTGCACAAAAATCGTGTCTCCGGACTCTGTGAAACGGTTCGTCCGATTTGGCTCATTCTCGTCGCCGTTCGATCTTGACGTCTTCGCATTGCCAAGCAAAATGTGTACGACACAACTTGGAGGGGAAGTTCTGGGGCTGGATAAACTCCGGCTCCTCCGTCGGTAGTTGATTTTACCAGGATCGATGCGTCGCTTCTTCCGGGGAATTTCCGCGCGTTACTGGCGGTGCAGTGTTCGGAGATTTCACGGGATGACGTTGAATCGAGTACAGCGCGGAGTTAGCAGAGCGTGGAATAACGCTGGTGTCCTCGCGGCGGAAGCTGATGGAACGTTTGTATGATACCGTGTTCGAGGAAATGATGTTCGTACCTACATCGATTGATCTTGTACGCGAAGTACGTCGAATTCTGTTCCGCTGTGAATGAAATTGTTCGCATTGTTCACACTCTCGCGGACGAATTTTCTATCGTTAGAGTCGAACGTTCGTCGCTTTTTCTACTTTTCGTTGTACCTTGGAAGAAAATCGATGTCTGATATGGGGAAGTTTGTTTAAATAGCTCGTAGGTTCACTGTAAATGGAGAGATAACAAAAACGAGTAACTTTCAACTCTCTTGATATTAACGTCGACGTCAGAAAAATAATTCTTTCAAATAATACACATGTTTTCACAATCTTCTTTTGAAAAGTGCATATTTGCCGCGAAATCTCCCGTATAGAGAAACTATACTTGCGGAATTATTTACAGTAATGAAAGAGTTAAATAGACGTTAGATAATGTTGATTTATTTCCATTCGCCGTTATCGTCGCGGTTTTACGTAATGTCGAATGAACGATTGTTATTTTTCCGTAGAATGTACCGAATGGACAGACCGAATTCGATAACATACTCGATAAATTTCCAACCTCGATTTTCTCGAAAACGAAGAAGAACAAAGGAGAATTTTCTTTTCAACTTTTCATCAGTAAAAGAAATTTTATTCTCCCTTGTCTCTCGCTTTTTCACGTGGAATCCTGCTGGGTTGTGCAGCACCAGTGCGGTGTACTCCGTCGCACGTCAGAAATTTTATTTCACCTGCTGATCCAAAAAAAAAAAAAAAGAAAGAAAAGGTAAAGGTACACGTTGAAAAATGTCCACATCTCTTGCAGACACGCGACATTTTCTACCGTTGGAATCAAGTACTTTCGCCGATGGTTATCCGCGATGGACGTCGATCAAGCGACGTCTGGCAACGCGACGTGCACTCGAAATGCCGGGCGAGCGTAACGATTAATTGTCTCGACACGTTGAGGAGGGGGTTCCGTCGATTACGGTCGTCGCGAACGCACGTGCGTCCGCATGCAAGCCGCTCGTAACGCCGAACGAGCCGCCGTGCCGTCACGTCCCGTCGTCGAGTGCCTCGAGCGAGAAAAGACGGCGGCCCGTTTTTCCTCCGGGATGGAGAAAAGAGCGTCGCGACGTCCGCGAAACGCCACGCTCTCTCGCGTCTCTAATGCCTGCCGTCGGTACACACGCTGATCAATGGACACGTCTCGACAATGCTCGTCCTTGTGCCATTGAGTCGAGTTTTCTAAAGCCTCCGCGGCAGTATACGCGACGTACTGTGAATTTGGTGAATTTGCGCGAATAAACGTCCGGAAGGCGTGGCACACTCTCTTGGGGGACGAGATGGATGGAATATCGTTTTTAGTTTGGAAATAAAAATTTAGATGAAATAGATGACCAGTGTATTATTATTATATATTATTTTTATTATTATAGTATATAGGGTCACACCCACTTTCTCGAATTATTAGTGACCGTGGTAGGATTTGCAGGTGTGACTATGACAAATGGTATAACTCTACATCTTTCAAAAATTCTAAAGCTTTTCTCTCGGGATCTTCTTTTTGCGACACTTTGACTGAGTTTGAAAAATCGTGTTGTTTTATCTTCGTATTTGGAACGAGCGATTAATATATGAGCTCAATGAAGTTAGGCAAATTGCACGTATCACAGATATTTGATTCTGTATTTGGTTCTGTTTTTGGTTCCGTAAGTGCGATGGCACTTTTCGCAAGTGTTGCTAACAACGAGAGATATTGCATATTGTACGATAATTACTGCAAATGCAGATATCAATGCAATAAATGAATTGTTAATTTTTTCCTTCGAAACGCTATTCTAGGGTGAAATAACCTTTGATTCCGAGAATAGCCATACAAAAATAGCGAGAAAATACACACAAAAATACGCAAGTGTAAACTGAATCGCGGCACGAGGGCCGGATGCTTCGTGGGACTCTTCCCGAGCTCCCACAGCTTCCAAACGAACTTCGTCCTGAAGCGTGGAGTGGCGCGTGCACGCGCGAGAATAATGCACCGACCCCCGGTGCACGCACGTCACCGCGAGACAAAACGCTTCGCCGTCGACGAGCCGCGACGCGACGCGACGCGACGTGACGGTACAAACGTGCACGGCGACTCGTATGCTGGTAACCCGTCGCGGATTATGAGCGCTGCTGCCCGATGAATCGGCCGGCGAACAATAAGTACCGCGAGCACAAAGATATATATTCATAGGCAGAAACGCGGCGATTTTGTTTTACACGTCGCTCGAAACGGACAAACGCGGCCACCGAGTGTGCGGAATACGTCTAATCGCTGCGAGATCTCGTTCGAGCGGCCGCCATTCAAATTCTCTCTCTGCTTCTGTTTGAAGAATCGTAAGGTTTAAGCGCTTGAATTTTTCTATTTCTTGTCTTATTATTAATATAACTATTATATAACTATTATATAGCAACAGATTTTTGCCCATGTATCGTTTGTTTTCATAGAAGTGTCGCCGAAAAACTAAGTGTGCGGACACGTCTTTCTGCATGCACATCAAGTTCAAAATACGCGCGCATTTAATGACCGTGCGGTGTGATTAAAAAAAAAAAAAAACACGTTCAATATCGAATCACGCGAAACGCAAAAAACGCGGCGTATAATTGCGCAGCAGTTGAATTAAACGCTCGTCGACGAGCGTCAACAGCGACTGGAACCAACCACGGAAATTGCAACCAGACAGAAGGTGCAAAGAACGTCGTCGGTGTCACTGCACCTACCGCAACTCGCGCGATTTTTTCCCAATGACAAGCTCACCCCGACATGCAACGAAACGATCTTTCGCGATTCAGAAGCCACGAACGGAGCCACGAGACCTCTCTGCGCGGGGACGAGCCTTTCGCACGGAGCGCTGGGTCCGATGAATGGGGCCGCGGCTGCGAAAGTGAAAATAATTTAATTCGAGAGCGCGTCGTGTCGCTTGCTTTTCGCCGGTTGTCGATTGTTCTCGCGCGAATGTTTGAACGTCGCGCGCACAAAACGTGATACAACGTCGGTACAAAACGGTCGACATCTCCGGAGCGAAGAAGCCAACGGCGGGAGGGATATTGATGGCGCGGAAACAGAAAGGCCGACGTGCGTCGCGTATTGTTCCAGCCGGCGAACAAAAGGGCCCGCGATAAACAATTCCAGTTAGCGGCACACGCGAACACACGCCCTCTCCAAGATATAACTTCTACCGCTCGTTCCGGCGTCGCTGACAACGAGTAGCGTCTGCCTGCCTATTCAGAATTTCTCGCGTCTCGTCTCGCGACCGCGGGGGCCCTCTTCGTCGCCGTTTCAACGTTGCCGACGACGTAATGGCGTCACGCGAGGGTCGTCGCGGTCAGCGGAAGCTTGTTAATTTTTGATCCACCCTAGCCCTATCTCCATTGACATGCAAAATTGTGTGTGTGTTTGTATTTGTGTGTGTTTGTATTTGTGTGTGTCTGTTCCAAACATAAATCGGCTGTTTGTTATGCAAAGGATCGGGTTCTAGGCGGCTTCTGGTTTTGGTCTCTACGCGTGAAACGCAAATTTGATGGTAATTCCTGCTCTGAATGAGAGATCGTCGAACTGGTGAGGGAACGGTTGGCAAAGGGTATTTTAACGCGTTGACTGCCATCGGGGTCACCGGGGTGACCTGCGAATCGAAAATTAGTGAAAATATATAATTCGACTGAATGTTAATACTTCGAAATTTTTCAATGTTAGCTCCGTTATTACAACGGTATGAAGGAATTAATGCAGTGTAGAGAAAAAAGAGATGACTTTGGTACAATTTCTTGGTTTCGTTCTGCCTAATTGTTTCGAATCTTTTTCGTAACATTTTCTACAAAATCATTACCCGATCCTAGTTTCTTTGTCATTTTTTTTTTTTTTTCATTTCATGGCTTGTACGTGAAGAAATGCAACCCTCAATTTCACTACATTGTAAAAATAAAATATTGTAAAAAATAAGTGAAAATCAAAGTAATGCATTTCAGTACTATGAAAGTCACTGGTAAAATAACTCATCTGTTGTAGATAATATTTCAACATAATATCCGTTGTGTAATAACAAATTCACGTTGGTGTTCGAGAATAAATTGTTAACAGTGAATTTTTTTCCACTTCTGAATTTTAAATTTTAACTTTCCAATTTTTTTTCTTTCGTGGATGTCATGTTCTTTGGAAGCCTGTTTAGACCAAGTTGATGCCTTTTTAGATTTCCTTCACGTCAGAAATTCACTTTTTGAATAATAAGAATTACGTGTGACAGCGGTGAGGCATCAGGATTTTGGAGATGCTAAAATAAATATTCTTGCGGAAGATAGATGACGAAGTACATAATTTATTCACGATTTTTAGAGAATTTTACAAAATTGAATTCAATTTCAACATAAAATTCAATCACGAAACAGAGTAATCACTAGTCCCGTCTCCTTGTCTGTTACAGGTACACTGACTAAATTACAAGCAAATCTGTCAACAGCTTCATCAAAGAGGAACGTTTGAACTGGCGGACTTGGTCGTTTGGTTTATCCTAAAAGGTAGTCTCTTTGATTCGATTGTACGGTTGCGTCTCGTTCGACTCGAATCTCTGGATTTCCTGTGAACGAGCATCTTGATTCTGCCACGGGGAATTTCGATTGAGATCTTTCAGCGGCTGATATATGTTTGTTTGACCGGATCTATACGAATCGATCGAATACGAATCGATCTGCATGGGCGAGAATGATTGACCCGAGTCGGTGATTCCGTTTGCGTAAATATGACTCACAGCGTTTAAATCGAATAGTTGTCGACAGCTGTAAATACATTTGTTTTATGGACAAATGTACGGTGAAAAACATTATTGTAACCAATGACAATAAAAATTGTCGATAACTATCTATTTCAGTTGATATATCTTTCTTTAAAAAAATCTATTTGGTTTCACATTAAAGCGTGATTTAAATTTGCGATAAAAAGAAAATAGAATAAAATTGAATTTTGTGAAGCAATAAACGTCACGGGAAGAAATTCCATTAACAGAGTATTAAAATCTTACAGCATCTATGCCGCGAAGGATCAAAGCAGGAAAGATTGCGAAATATTAGATAAACTATAATTTACTCCTCTGTAAGTATGCAATAACTAATTTGACCAATTATGTTTCAGTTAGATAACAACCAAAAGCTTTCTTGTTCCTTCGCAACATTTCGTTTGCACTCTAGTTTTTCCCTGATACTAAACTTTCATATACTATAAAGTTTTATTGCAACTTACTCTTTACAAAGAGTAAACTCCCATTATTATTACGAAGGTATAATATTATTTTATAGTATTTCATAATATTTTTTATATTTTTATATTTTATATTTTATAATATTATTTATAGTTACAAGATACAAGTATTTTTAATCTAATTTTGAAAACTTTTTGCCAGGAGTTGTACTTTCACAGTCGTGAGTTCATTTCGAAGATGAATTTACATCATGCAGCGGATGGGAAATTGAGGATACTTTTTTTCCACAAAAATTTTCAAAATTCAAAAATGTTAAAAAAATTTTTTTCATAGTTAAATTCACTATGGTCTTGAAGATTGAAATTTTCACTTTACAAAAACTCGTTCGCTCTTCGATTTTTTCCTTTTTTCACTCATTTGATTAAACTCGATGAAATGTCTGTTTTTAGATAATTTTATTTAACCCTAAAAAAAAATTGTACAAGTTTTAAGGAGTCAAAGGGAAAGATTTCAATCTGAAAAAAATTTTTTTACATATTTTTACACACGTTTGAATTTTGACAATTTTCGAGAAAAAAGTATCCTCGCTTTGCAACAGATACGTGGAGTAAAATCGTTTTTGAAAAGAACGAACTAACTGCTGTCAAAGCAAAGGCTTCGCGCTTTAAAATGAAATCAAATGGATCTACGCGATCTACACGATCTTTTTTTATAAAATTATATCAATTATTATATTGGTTTAAATTACCAACAATTTTTCATCGTCGTTGTACTTTTCTTCGTACACTATACGGTAATTTCGAGCAAAATTTGTGAAAAGTACAAAATCTTTTATTCAGGAAAAATGACATTTTAGATGGATTCTTTTTTCTGTGAATGTTGGTAATGGAATTCTATCTAGGTTAACAGGGAGGATAGAAATCTTTTATCTTTTGTCTCTGTTACGATATGAATACGCCAACTACGTGTTACTTCCAAGAAATTTATTGATAAATCGATTGTTTCCAACAACCGTTCACGTGAATTAACTATAAACACAGTTTCTATCTTCGATGGAAATACTTTGACCCATTCTAAACCCTCTTGTTCTTGTAATTCGAGGAATTCGCTACAATTGATTTATTTGTGACACCAATGCGCTAGAACGGCAATTCGAATTTAAACGTCCTGTCTACCGAATCCACATTGTGTTCAATCAGAATCACTTTTCTTCGTGTTACGTCAACTAAAAAAATTTCCAAAATTTTCAAGTTGAGAAATCCTATCAACCGAACGCGCGATCCGACAGTTTTCATCGAGTGTCTCGGTTAATACCAAAACGTTTATTGGATCAATCGACGAACTGGGAGAAACTGGTCCCGCTCGCGATCGGTTGATAAGCCGTTCAAGTATCCTAATGGATTCACCGGATTAAGCGAATTCGCGAAGTTGCGACTGGGTACACGGGTACCGGGGGAAATTTTTGGTGACTTTACGGCGAAGCTTCTCGAGAACGAACATTAGTCTAACTCCTCGGTGGTTCGAGAACTTTGCTTTTAGCGGACGGAGTCGACTTTCGTCGGGAGTACGCTCGGCTACACTCGGAGAAAACTCGAAACACTTTCTTGATAGGTGGACGTTCCCTGCCTGGACGAATTTGTTAATCAGAGGGACCGAGAGCTAATAAACCCGAGCCCGATTCGTTTGACCAGGTTGTGACGCGTTGTTGAAAAGTGCTTCGCGAATCGGGGAAGGAGGGAAACGAAACGAAAAGAAAGAAACAAAAAAACTGCACTTGTATTCCAGTACGATTCGTCTCACTGAATACTCGAAGTCTACCCCACGCCCCCTCACGAATCACGTGACCCAAATCAACCAATCGCTAATTTTCGTTGCATCAGCGTTGCACCTGAAGAGGCCCGATTTCTGGATTATCCTCGCTAAAATCACTTTCAGTGGTAAAAATCGGTACTACATACACCTCGTATCGGATGTTTGCGCTTCAAAAATTGCGGGTAAATAAGCAAAGCAAACAAGTATGCAGACCACAGAGAAAGAATATCGATAGTAGATTAAAACTTGATGGATTTGCCGATAACCGAGTTAAAGTCAGGTTAAATAAAATTATGTAAAAGAAGATAGTTTATCAAGTTTAATAAAATGAATGAAAAAAAAAAAAAAATCCAGATTTTTTTTTTTTTGTACTTCTAAGTACCGCGGTTTTCATACGATCTCATACGATCTCTGTCGGTGATTGTGCGTGAGAGAAGCGAGAAATTTTCGCGTGATTCTTTCGAACTTTGCTTTCGTGATTCTATCGATGCTTAACGATTGAAAAATCTAGTCGTCACGATGGCACACAAAACTGCACCAAAAGATATGAAAAATTGTTCCCTCTTTTCTTTGTTTTTTCTTTTTTCATTGCGGAAGCGGAATTACCAATTCAGCCGGATATTTTTTGAAATATTTTGCACAGTCGATAAATAAATTCCGTTGGTGAATTCAAAATTTTTTCCAAATGTTTATACGTTCGACTATAACAAACTAGAGAATGATAAAAAGTACAAATAGAAAGGACGTAAATTTTTCCACACCAGTAAATGTGCAATACATTCGTCATCCTGCTCTATTTGTAGTTACGAATTTTTTTAGTACAAGCAGGCAATAATTTTCCTACCGATAGTTACGCAACAAGCACACAGGGTATTAGTTTCTTCTAATGCGAAGAAAAGACCGCTTGTCACCTTTTTAATCTCATTATCTCCATTAGTCGCGAAAGTAACAAAAGGGCAGACTCGCTCCTAACCAGCGGAGTGCTCACCTTTTAACGCTGGCTAAACGGAACAAAAGAGAGTTCCATTGCGATGCAAAAGGATCACGAGTCCGAACTCGGGGGTTCGGTAATTACCAGACTATTGTAATTAATTCACGAAGCAGTTCGTTCCACGCGACTGCTCTCGCTTCCGCCAACCAAATTCAACGTATTCGCGTTTACGATTTCAACGATCCTCTGAAACGAGATCGTTTCATCTTTCCTTTTCTTGCGAGCCTGACAAATTTCAAACATGCTATCAAACAGTGTCACAAAGTATACCGGCGAGGAGCGTAACTATGAACAATTGTCGACAATTTAAACGAATGAAATGAAATTATACAATCGAGATTCATTTGGTCTAACTTTAAAACGTGAAGATCGAATTTTCGACAGACGCGACCTCGTTCCTTTACGCGATAAAAAGTTAATTAACTCGATAATTGTAGAAATTCAAACTCGTGTAGAAATGTTATGATTTTTTATTGTCGCTGATATAGTTATGCTCTTCATTGTACCTTAGATCTTAAGAAATGTAACATTAAATTCCTACAGATTACTTTAAATTGAATGTCCTAAAAGGAAGCAATAATAAATTATCCTTTTCTTTCATTTGACAATATGTATCAGATAATTTATCGAACCTCGGCTTTCGTGTTCTCCTTTAAACGTTAAAATTAGAATCGATACAAACGAAAGATAGAGAGAAATAATTTTCTCTGTTTCGTAGTGGCGTGTTCATTGGGAGAAATTGCCATGACTCCACGTTCTCCGCGTATTATTCCACACCGTGCTCATATTATTCCGTACTGTCTCCGAAGTAGTCGCTTACTTATTCGTCCCGGATTGCTTTCCAAGAGCTCGTTTCCATCAGGATGGCGTACGTAAAGCAAGATAATTTACCTCTCGTCGCGCGTCTGGTCGCAAGACTGGGGAACATTGTTCGAAATAAGACGACACGAGACGAGTGACGGGAATTTTTTTTGCCGGAAGAATATTTATCGAAGCTGGACGTCTTCGACTGGACGTTTATATAACGAAGCTACCGATCGAGTAACATCCGACTCTTTGGCCACGCGTCGCTGAATATTAACCTCTTGCGCTGGAATGACGTGCCACGCACGTCGAGAATTTTTGGTCCCAAATTGCAACATTTTCTCAGTTTTAAATATATTTAAATATAACCCAGGCAAAACAAATGATGAGTCTATTACCTCATAATAATTTCTATCCAGTGATATCGTACCGACGAGTTCGAAAGAAAAAGAAAGCGACGAATTACGGTTCGGTCACTCGTTATGGTCCGCGAACCAGCTGCCAGCGCAAGGGGTTAATTCACGAAATTGATACCTCTTTCTCAGCCGGTAATTCTGACGTACAAGCTGTGTCGTTCAATTTGGGTGGGTCGAGGATCTTCGATAATTTGCTCTTGAGGTATCTTTGACTAAAGACTAAATTTCTCAAGAAGAAGATGTCAGCATTAATCATCTGGTAACCGCAAGAATTTCGTACTGTGAAGATGAAACTACTTTGTCGGGAAATGAGGATTCGCGCAGATACTGTATTTTAGGAATTCCAACGATTACAGAAAATTATTCACTGGGTAGTTGAATAATTTTCTCGCGAACAGAGTACGAAACGCGATCGAGGAGGGGACAGACAGGCGTTGATTAAATATGGACCCCGTTTAACCCAATTCGGTGGTCACGCGGGGGCCAAACGTAGCAGCCCCTCACTTATTCAACGCGATTCGTGCATTGTGCAGGGGGGCCTTAAGCGGCTTAAATATTCAAGGCACGCGCAGCTGCTGCTGCCATTCGTGTGCTCCACGTATGTCGTTCGCCTTGGCTGTTTCTATCCTCCCCCGAAAAAACAACTTTTCGTCATCGGGAACGCTCGCGCGCGCAGCAGCCTCTGCACGCCCTCGCGTAAAAATTCTCCGCGGTCACGTTGATGTCCAAATTTATGCTAAACCGACGCGAATTGGAAGATTCAAGCCACGAGTTTGTTGCGGATCGAGCTCGATCGAGGGGTAGTTTACACGCGGTAGCTAAGTCGAGCTGGATCTCTGTCACCGGCCGAACGAGCGCGACACGTTTATGGTAATCGATGCGAGTACTTTAATTCCTCCGGAGCTTAGTTTCCTATTAGAGAGACCCAGTTTGGGAGAAGAAGCTAATAGGATTGGCGGTTACGATAGTGGACGCTGGATGATTCCTGGGATACGGAGGCTTGATCCTTTTAGGATTTCGTTCGGTGATTTTGGAGCTGATGGCTCGTTCCATTCAGTGGACTTGGCAAATAAACTGTCGTTGAATCACAAGAGTTGAAACTTTAAAACTTGTACAGAAGTACAGAAGTCGGCCACGACTGAGTCGTGACGAAACAACGTGGACGATGAACAATTAGAATATTCCAATAACGAAGGAGATACAAGACGTGACTACAGCTGTTCAAAATGAGAATTCAGCTCCGAAAGTTCATCACGTGGATTTTTAAACTGGTTTCGCAACTGGTTATGCAACGAGTATCTCTGCAAAATTTGACAGCTCTGATTTCAGAGAAATACGAGCATTTTTTAACGTTTACCTGCGATCATTATGACATTCGTAAGGATCGCGACAGAATTATAAATGAACTTGGAAAAAAATTACAAAATTGCAAAACTTTAAAGGGTCAAGGTGTCTGCTGACTTACTCAACACGTTTGCGCGATGCAAACGCCACGATGCAAAATTTCAACGAGTACGCGTAGTGTGTGGAACGTGCTCGCCGCGCGTCATTCTCGCGGGGCTTTCAGGCATTGTAAACTTAAAACAACGAGAGAAAGAAAGAAAAACAGAGGGGGAAATGAATTCCAAAGGCGCAGCGTGCATGGCCTGTTTGACAAAGTAGAAACACGTATAGGCTGTTGGATTCGGCGTGTGCACAGTTTAGCCAGCATCTGGCCACATCGAAATGCAGAGTGATAGAAGCTGCCTCGTCGTCGAGTAACCGCTTCGAAAGTGTTGGATTTTCTTCGGCATCCCAATGAACTGTCTCCGGTCGCTCTGATCGGAATGCAAAAGCAACTTTGCAGCCGGTGTGTGTCGGTTGTTGAATCGCGGTAGGATAATTTAATTCGCGAACGTGCGAATTAAAAAGGTATCCTCGTTTCTCCTCTTCCAACTGTTCTTTCCAACTTTCCTTTTTTCCTACGAGATTTCAGCATTTCAGTTCTTCAGTGATTACAGCTCTCGCTGAAACTGTCTGAAACTTTCGAATGCAATTACCTCTCGATGTTTGAAATTTGTGTTTAGCAAGCACTTGCCTTTCTTAAAAAAGTAAAAACTTAAGAGTAATTTGAAAAAATGCATTTTTATATAATTTCACGCTTCGGGTCGGATATAATATTCCATTTACGCTACGTCCTTCTACGTAAAATAATTTTCATACACGCAGGGTATTTTCGATTCGGGTGTTGATTTAGCAACCAGAAAGTGGGTGATCTTAAATAAATAAATCGAAAAAAGGAAGAATAAAAAGCTTGATTCTCTCGAGAACGAAGCTTCAAACGAAAAAAGCTATGAAAAAGTTTTATTCTTTAACGTAAAATCAGCCGTGCATATTGTTAAAGAAACGTTAAATATCGTTAATCGTTTCCTGAGAGTTCCTTAATAACATCGCGTGACGACCATCTCGTTGCGTAACCATATTTTCTCATTCACGGGTGAACGGGTTTAAGCGGTCGATGAGGAGTCGATTAACATAACAAGCTGGCCGCCGTTTGTTCGCGCTCTAACGGGCTATGGGCATTATCGAGGTCATCGCGATAAAGCCCGAAGCTACTTGTCGTCGGGACGGTGGTGTTGGTTTCCTCTCCGCGCTGCCAACAATAAGAAGACACGCGAATCCCTCGAAGAAAGCAGGGTACAACGAACGAAAAGTTTGATCCAAGCTGCTCGCCGAGGAAGACACTCGGAACAGTTAATCGACTCGGCGGTTTGCCACTGCTGATAATGAAGTCCGATGTCGCTGTTCCGAGCCAGCGATCTCCGAACGCGTTCGTTTCGAAGCGTGGCGCGCTTGTTGATTTTTCAACAATCCCCGGCGCCTAGCGGTAGAGGTTTCATTAGCCGTATGGAATGAAAAGCAAACGAGGCTGGCTTCCCTTTGAACTACATTTCATTAAAAATGATGGATAAACGCGCAACGACCCCGGTCAACGATATTAAATTTTCTTTGCAACTTGTGATTATTTATACCGAAGTTACGGGGGCTTCGACAATGAAATTGGAGAAAACTGGATAAAAAAGAAATTACACGACTTGTACCCCAGTACGATTCGTCTCACTGAAAGGCCCAGAAGCAACTGTTTTATTGATATTTGAATCGATAGAAAACAAATTACAGGCGCGATCGCTCCTACTCGAGATCTACCCAACGCCCCCTCGTGAATCACGTGACCCAAATCAACCAATCGCTAATTTTCGTTGCATCAGCGTTGCACCTGAAGAGAGTTACCCCCGCTAAAATCACTTTCAGTGATAAAAACGGGCTCGATTAATTCGACTTTTCACTCGAACTCGAGCCCGCAAATTTCTTTCTCCATTCGCTCGTTGCATTCCGGGGATACGCGAGTACAATGCGCGATCCGACGAACAATTGAACACGCGTCTTTCGTTGCGTAATACACACTACGTCGACCGAGCAATATTTGTTCTCCTATCAACAAGAATCTTGAATCTTCTATCAATTCTCCAGCCGCGTTAGAGCGTAGAAACATCGTATTACACCGTATTATCAACATCTATTGATCGCTCGTCTGCATCACCCACGCGAAGAGCTATAATTCAGCTGTCGAAATTTCGTAACAATACCACGTACGTATTGTGTTGTGTCGTGCTTCGGAATTTTTTCTAACCTATCTTTTGGCGTCTTTTCGATTGCGTCGCTTCTTTGACACTTTTTTATCTTAATAGTACGCGTGTACTCTTTAATTAATGAGTATGCACCTCATTTAATTAATGAGCGTGTGTTTTACGATTCGTTACGAATCGTAATAATCGAAACGATGTTGTACAATTTGTTATCAAAATAATTGAATTTAATAACGTTAAAAAGTTAGAATAACTTTAAAGTAAATATTATTTATTAGTATCATCGCATATAATAAATTATTATTATTTAATACTATTTATTACTATTACTAAAAATATTTGGAACAAGATCTCTTATTTTAAATTAATGTTTACATCATTAAAAAATTGTTCATTAAAATAATACCATAAAATTAAATTTATTGCTCTGTCACGTAATGCATCTTAAATTCTAAATACTTTTTTTAATAACTATAGTTTTCGCACTATTATAAAAATTGTAAGGCATACTTCAGAAGCAAAACTATTAATCGGTAATAGTCCCAAATTTTCGCCTAAACGAGAGTAACCAGTAATCGGTGGAACCTTGTACACATTTTGATACATTTGTTCTGACTTTTGATTTATTTTCACGCAAGTTATTCTTTGCTATTGCAGAGATAACATAGAACTCATGGACGCCACAATTATTAATGGACAATTTGATAAATTTTCATGTGGTAATTTGATAACGTTTCATTTGTTTCAAGTAACGTTTGAAATTTGGACAATTATTGACGATAAAAATACGTCACCGTCCCTCTCTCTTTCTCTCCCTAGTATTACAACCACGAAACGTTAATAACGAGGCTGTTAGCGTAATGGCGCCGCGTAATCCGGACGCTCTCGAGCGGCGAGATCTCGCGCGTGCATTTAGCCTGAACTTGGTCCGGACGACAAAAACCGTTTAATATACGTAATTACTGACCGAGTCCTCGGGAGCTATCGATCTGCCTGCGAAATTATGGAAAACAAGGGTGGAAATCAGTTGGAAAAATGTCGGCCACGGCGGTGGAGCTGGCGCGAGTGGGAGGGGCGTGTTCTCCGTCGAGGTTTATGTCGACGCAGCTGGCTGGAACGCTCGTTTTTATATCGGCGAGAGCGACGCGTCGGTTCCAAATACGGGGCAAAATACGAAACGAACGCGTACTCCTCTCGTGCTTTTGCGGTCGTCGATTAAATCCGCTTCATCGAGGAATAATCACGACCGAAAATATCAATCGATGTTGGATCGACGATGCGCCGATTTTCGCGCAGAAAATTGCTCGACACCTTTCTGTTTCGATCACGCGGTTAGACGTCTTTTTTTTTTAAACACTTCGCGTTTTTGAAGCCATTATTATGTATGAAATATTTCTTTCATATTTTTTATTGCCGCGGCGAATATTGATGTAAATCGCGGAATATTTGTAAGCGGTTACGGGCACACGAGTATACGTTCGATGGAAGTTTTCGGAGTTACGCGACGTTTTTATAATGTCGCATAGGTAGGAGGGGGGAAAAAAGAGAGTGTAAAAACGTTATACTCGATATGGGAATCGAAGTTTTCAATATACCGCCTGATTGAAATTTTAATTTGCCGTCGAAATTAAAAGGAATTTCTTTATTCATATTTGCGTTTCGAGCATCCTTTTCAACGACGTCGGCGATTTCATCAAAAAATTAGATAAAACGTGTTGTTTCTACTCCGCTACCACGCTCGGCCGTAGGTATTTTTCTTCTCCAGTGGTCCTCCAACTGGTGCCAGTCGTTACGTCGGAATCGCGTTCGCAACATCTGTCGTATTTCTGTTTTCTGGATTTGTTTCCTTTGTTCTTTCGTTAGAATTTCTTTCATCGTTTCCTTCACGTTTTGTAAAAAATGTGTACGAAATTTCTGTCTATTCCATATACAGGAATACATTTATATATATCTCTTCTTTTAAACTATTCGCTATATAGAAAAATGTTTGCACTCTGTATATATCGAATTTAACTATTTATCTAGGTACAGTTTTTTGCAAACGATACGAGCTGCAGACGTACGATGGTTTGAAACGCGGTTAATCAAGCCCTCAAACTCTTTTTTTTGCTCGCACGTTACAGTCGACTCGAAGAACCATCGAACGAAACTTCCGTCAAATTATCGGGTTTCTCGAAACGTGCAATAAATGTTACCACGCCGCAGCTAAAATACATTCGCGTAACAACTTCGGCCAAGTTGCATTAAGCGATCTCGGCGAATTAGCGGAGCGCCGCTACTCGCCAGTTCGATTCCGATCGACCATTAAATTGAAACTCGGCAAAAATAATAATACTCATCGTTCCTAATTCGGCGCGCTCTTGCGCATACCGCCGATGGAAACGGAGCACCGTTACGGAGTCGATAAATGCGCGTAATTACAACCTTGTAAATGATCCTGGTCGAAAATAACGGACGACTTTGTTAATCGTCATTTTCTCGATCAGTTTTTGCCTTTTTTCAAGGCAGCTTTGACCTCTCCTTCTTTTCCTTTTTAGTGCTCTTTAATCTTCCTTCTTTCTTTCGATCGAAACTGTAACGAAAGGCCTAATGATTGTACGTTCGATGTTTCTTCTTCGTTTAACCTCTTGCGCTGGAATGAAATTGCAACATTTTCTCAGTTTTAAGTATATTTAAATGTAACAGGCAAAACAAATGATGAGTTTATTACCTCAATATAATAATTTCTATCCAGTGATATCATACCGACGAGTTCAAAAGAAAAAGAAAGCGACGAATTACTGTATACGGTTCGGTCACTCGTTATGGTCCGCAAACCAGTGTCAACGCAAGGGGTTAATATACACACACACATGAGATGTAATTTAACTTTAAATAGAGCCATGGAAACAGTCGAAATAATCAACTTACAATTTCTCAAAGAAATTTTACTATACGAGTTTTACACTTTAGCCCTGTCTGTGTCTGGAGTATTAGCTAGTGTTAATGTTAGCAAGCTGCGATTCGATCTATGAATTTTCAATTCTCGCAGCGCGAGCACAACGTGTCTTGGACGTGACGTTAAAATTTAGATTAGCGGGTGCTACGAGCGTAATGAATCGCTCCGGGTGAACGAGTGCAATTCAAGGGAGAGAGAGAGAGAGAGTCGAGGCAGAGCCGAGACCGAAATGTATTAAAACGTAATTTTACATTCATAGCGCGATACGTTTGATTACCTTTGAAATTCTCGCTGGAAGGTGTGCAAGCAAGCGACTTTCACGGCTTGTCATACTCCTCGTGATTTACGTCAAAGTTTATTTATCCGATGTTCATCTACAAATTCAGTCTCTGACGATTCTTTGATTATGTTACAATCAATTAACGATAACCAACCTTCTGTCGCCTTTCGATCCAACTGGACCAATTTCTCGTCTAAATTCTACGTCATTTTTCGTCTGTAGAAATATATGTCTAACGATGACACGAACATGGAAGATGTTATAAACATGTATGATTATAAATCAACAAGTACGGTCCCATTCACCTCGATAGGTACCTCGTGTATTCCCGCAAAAATGCGAGTACGCGGCTCGAATTACACCGAATACTATCCTGTCGAAACGCGAATTGAAAAATGATAGACACGCTACCTCTGTGACCGGAAGCTCCGGCCGCAGGAATTTAATATCCTTGTTGAGCTCCCCGCATACAGCTTCCCGTGTACGTTTCCAAAGAAATCGCATCGTCGTCGTCGTCGTCGTCGTCGTCGTCAAATAGATATTTCACCGGCTGGCGCAGGATCAGCAGGTGCTCGTACTGGTCTGTCGGTTATAGCAGCTCGGATCGACGACATGTTGCACTACCTGCGTATTTATCTATGTACGGATACGTACGTGTCTGTGCAAAGCGCACGCGCAAGATGGTAATCATTATAAATAACTTAGCCAACAGCGACGTCACTGTAACACAATGGGGTCTTCGCTCGCGGGAGAAACGGCCGCGATAAATAACCGGATAATAATAAAAAGCCGCGCGAAAGGGGCCAGAGATCGGTCGTTCGGCAAAGGAGCGTTATTCCCCGACGAATGGGAACGAATTGGGTAATGTACAGGGGCCACGGACAATACGTTGTATTGCAAGCTGAGAGAGAATGAGAAAAAGAATCAAACGGAAGGAGAGAAATAGAGCCGCGCGTGTGCCACGAATTGGAGCTACGATATTAAGCGCTCCGGCGGAAAATCGCGAACGAACCCCGTGGACCGTGGAACCAATGACTCAACCTGCCCCACCGCCGCCACCAATTGGATATTCGCCGCGTTCCTTGCGACGTTTATAGCCCTGACCGAAGATTTAGACCGCTCAAGGTCGCCAGTCCCCACCACGAGTGGAAACGACTCGACGTCAGTTTTATTACAGTCATGTTAGGCCCTTTCATGCTTGACTAACAAAGATCGTCCGTGTAAACGGACGCAATCTTTTCACTCGCCTTTTTTATCACTGAAAGTGATTTTAGCGGGGGTAACCCAGAAAATCGGTGTAACTCTCTTCAGGTGCAACGCTGATGCAACGAAAATTAGCGATTGGTGGATTTGGATCACGTGATTCGTGAGGGGGCGTGGTGTAGACCTCGAGTAGGAGTGGCGTTGTCTGGTACTGAGCGATCGCGCCTGTAATTTGTTTTGTATCGATTCAAATGTTTGCATATCGTCTTCATTTCCTAGTCGGAACAGTTGCTTCTGGACCTTTAAGTGAGACGAATCGTACTGTGTACAAGTCGTGCAGTTTTCCCCTTTCGTTTTGTCTCTCGTTCTTCTTTCAGTTGATATAACACAACGTAGGTGTTTACTTGAAAAAAAAAAGGCAGAGAATATGAAATGGAAATTTCTCTTTGTACGAAGCGATGGTTCGTTTAACGTCACCGGAGCTAACCTCCGGCGATAAGTTGAACTTCGCTGTAAAATCTGGAAAAAAAGAACGCGAGCCGGGATTCGCTGTGTGTAAGATTTTAAACCGACTTCACGATTTGAAAAGGTTCTTTCCAGCCGTTCCCCGGTATAATCCACCGAACGGAGAACATATTCACCCCCCTCTGAGGAAACTTTCGCCCGAGGAAACTTGAAATTTAAACGGAGGAAATTACTCAAAGTTCCGGTGGTAGTGGAGCGCGTCCGTCCGTTGAACGTCGGCGGGCGACAATCGGCTCGGTCGAGAAGTCTGCCAACAAGTAAATACCTTTTCAACCCGGGAAACTTGCTACGTTTGTTCCAGATATTGGGTACGTTTATTTTAACGTCTGCCAACTATTCGGCGACCTATCGGTCCCCGGAGATTTCTCCCGGCTCGAATTGAATTATTCCGGAGCGAGGCCAATGAACTCGCCGGAGGATTAATTGCGTCGGCGTTCGAAACGTCGTGTAACGGAGAGCGTGAGGGAAAAAGTTGGCGGATGGCAACTCGTCGCGATGTAATTGCCGCTCGCGCCGCATACTTACGGCCGGAATTCAAACCAGAATCGGTCAATTACGCGGAGATTTTAAGTTCATCAGCGCCTCGTTTCTGATTACATCCATCGGCCGGCGGGGATTAAATTGAATATGCATCGAAGATGTTTCCGTTTCTAATTAAGGAAATCCGAGCTCGTCCGGGCTCCGGTTATAAACGCCAGTTCTTTCCCAGATGATTTTATATTTGCTCCGCGCAGTTAAGCGCCTCCGGGACGAGCTCGATAAGCGATACGAACGCGCGCAAGGAGAAATTGGAACGAAAGTTTCCTTTCATGTGGATAACTTTTTCTTCTTCCCCTTGTTTATCGCGTTATCGTTTCAACGTTCCGTTTAATGAAAAAAAGGGAAGACAGACTGTGCCGATCGGTGCAATTAAACTTTCTGATTCGTAAAAGTGAGATTTTTAGAACGCTCGGAAGTAGAACTTGTAAGAAGCATGTACTCCCTCCATTGTGTAATTAATTTCTTAATACAAGCGACGTACAAACGAGGTGCCTTCGCGTTTGGGAAAGAACTACATGAAGTGTTACGAGTTATACTTGCGTTCAACTCCGTCCTTAGATTCATTCGACTCTTTACAAATTGGTGGCTTTATAAATTGGCGAAAACTTGCAAGTAACGTTGCTCAAACATTTCGAGAGTTTAAGCACATTTCTTTACCGTCTCCGACAACGTTTCAACATCTCGAGAGAAACAATACCGCAAAGGTATTGCTTTCTTTTTTTTTTCTGTCGAAACACGGCCTTTCACTTTATGCGAAACTTCTTACGTAAGTGTATCAAAACAAAAAAGAAACGCGGAAAAATAGCAATTACCGAGGCAACTGACGAGCAAAGGATTGTCGTTGTTTTTTTGAAATCTTAATTGTGATTTTCTGACGTTTCGTCGTAACACACTCGCGTAATACGAGAATATTCGTAACGGACGTAGTTTCTGTTTAAATTTTCCTCTTTTCTTCTTTTTCTTTTTTTTTTTTTTTTCTCCTTTTCGTTGGTAGCGGCGAAAAAATCGCGCCAGCCGAAAAGGACGGGGCGGGTTTATTCTGACAAAGGGACAGTAACGGATGACGAAGAGCGCAACGCGCGGCTGTGTCCACGTACACCTGTATTTACCTGCGCCGCTGGTGACGTGCAGGTTTCTATCTGGGTGAGAGCATACGTCTGGAAACCGAGATTCGAGCAACCTTTTTGCGCCTTAAAGCAGAACGCCCGTAACAACGATAACGTTCACCTCGTTTTCACGTGTATCTGGATAAAATTTCTTACTTCAGGCGCTGTATCTTTCATAAATATTCTGAAACGTCAACGTGTCCAAGACACAAGAAAAAAATTCTAATTTCCTCGAGTTAACTAGTAATTCGATATGAATACACGATATTGATTCGAGCCGAAGACAGTTTTATTATTTTTAATTTCAAATTTCAATTGAAATTTAAAGGTTTCAATTTCTCACGCGGCACAAGTTGGTAATTAAAATTTCATTAGAGTCGCGCCGAAGCTGTAAATTGAAGCTTTGCTTGTTTTTTACAACAGCGAGCCGACGATAAATATTGCACAACGACGGTGTATAAAATGCGGCGGATTATTAACGCTTTTGCCAACAACCCGCGTCCCGTGTTTCTTGCTGCTGCGCGGTTTCGAGGATAGCGGCAAAGCGCGAAAAAAGAATTAAAGCTCAGGCGATGCATCCATTTTTAACGCGTCCCTCCCCCGTAGCTTCAATCATTAACGCTCGCTGTTTCCAACCTCAAACAGAACGTTGCGACAGACGCGACGGACGGCGACAAAAATCGCGAAACAGAAAATCGATGTAAAAAGGAACGAAAACAGCTCGATTTATTACGCCGCGTTCTCTTTCCAAAAATAAACATCCAGAGAACGATTATTTCGCTGAACGATGATAAATCAAACGGGAGGAATTAAAAACTCCTCGTATACTTTACACTGATGCGTTCGCATTACCGTAACTGTTTGTCACGCCATTTGTGCGAGCATACAGGCTGCAGTTAATGATATAAAAGTTAAACAACGACGAACATTTCCGCGCGCGAAACGTTTCCTCTTGGATTCGGCGGAGAGAAAATGCGATTGTACGGTTATTGGATTACACAGGGTGAACCAAAAGTTCGTTCTCACCGTTTTTCTTTTTAACGAAACATCGGAGAAAAAACTAATTTTATTAATTTTAAATTAAATTCGAGGCCACACACGCACTTGAATTAGTGTACTTTAATCTGTAAAAGAAAATTTTTTTTAAATATATAATAAAAGAAATACGAATTTATTTTAGTTAGCAGGAAGTGATTTTTGGCCCACTCTGTGCAATAAATACGATGAATCGCGATTTTTCAATTATCATCCTTTGTTTCTTCAAATTTTTTAGAGATAAAACTCTAAGTCGAGGACAAACCGCATAGTTAATTTTTTCACTAACTTGCCGCACACATACACACACATACAAATACACACACATGTACATCAAATCGCGCAGCACAAAGAAGCACGATCGGTAGCTCGCGAGAAAGCTCGTTTCCTATCCAACCTCCAGGATGAGATAGCAGACGAAGCGAAGCGGGAAGCCCACACATTTCGGGGCCCTGATATCGTTCGTGGGAAAACGAACGCGTTCGAGGAGAGAGGATCGCGATCAGATCCAGGCACGAATCTCTCGAAGAGGCAGACCGGTGTTCTTCGTTTTTCGAAATGGAGTGAACGCCCTTTTTCTCCATTTTCGGAACTCCAGCCCGCTCGGAATGACGCGGACGGCTGGTTACCGGGGAAATACGCGTCGATTTACGTGCAAATTACGAGGCCCGAGGCTTTCCAATCGCGCGCACGGCCACCCCTCGAGAACCAGCTCCGCGGCCGAATCTCGTTCCGGAAATTGCAATGTATCCGGTCGGCCAAGTTGTTGCCGGCCGCTTCGCGCGCGCTCCACGCGCGAAAGTAATTAAAGCTTTCGTGCTTCCGGCCCATTGCCGCGCGAATTCGTTGCGATTCAGAGCCGATTGAAGTTGCCGCGTGTCGCAGAGTCGAATGTTTCGGTGATCGCGGAAAGAACGCTTTGATTCCTTGTTGTCCGATCGAGTCAACTCGATTCATTTTCTTTTTCAAGGATTTTCTCTTCCTCTAAATCCGTTTTATCACTGAAAGTGATTTTAGCGAGAGTAACCCAGAGAATCGGGTCTCTTTAGGTGCAACGCTGATGCAACGAAAATTAGCGATTGGTTGATTTGGGTCACGTGATTCGCGAGGGGGCGTGGCGTAGACCTCGAGTAGGAGTGGCGTTGTCTGATATTGAACGATCGCGCCTGTAATTTGTAATGTTTGCAATTACGTCGTTTATAAGTGGTTTAAGTCAATCTTTTTCGCTATTTTTAACATCCGAAAGAGGAAATAATATTCTTCAGTCACGACTTGAAAGATAAGATCTATACCAATATATTGCATCGTATTATTTTCTGTTTCATTTAAAGAAAAACTACTTACGATAAAACTACTTAAATATATTCCAACATTTTGCGCTCTTTCGTCCTACCGTACGATTAGGGGCGAGCAATCTTTGACTTTGAACGGTTTTTCGAAACCGTTTGCAATTTCAGCAAAAGAAACAAATAATCCCGTGCGTACACATCTGTTGGAAGTTGTTCCTGAAAAAGAAAAAAAAAAGAGAGAATCCCTCCATTGTGCGTCGTCTCTTTTGACGCGAGTCGAACAAGGTAACAATTTTCATGCCACGATTGCCAGATCGATCGTCCGAGTCGGATCAACGTGGAAAAAGAGAACGAATTTACAGAGAGGAACGCGAGACGAGCGAGAGTTTCGAGTGGAATTTTTTGGCGGTACACTTGCTTTATTGAATGCGATATTGCATTTCGCAGTAATCCTGTATGCGGTGCACGCTCTCGACCAGAACATTTTATATCGTGTTTAGTCTATGAAACATCCTTTGGATATTGGATTCAAAACTCGTCTAAAATACAATCGACATATATATATATAAAAAAAAAAGAAAAAAAGTACAAAAAAATAGAGAGAAGGATCACACGCGATCGATTGTCGTTTACGACAGCAGTTTATAACAATTTATAGAGGCATTCAAAAATCGATGCGTTGAACAAGAGCGGTGATTATTGACGGAATGGTTTCATGCGTCAGAGAAAGAACCAATTCTTCTCTAGCGCGACAATATGAAAATTTGCGTATCGATCTCTCGAAAGTATCACGAGTTTCACGAGTTTCGTTCGTTTCAGTATTTCGGAATGATCGCGCGTATGTATGGAATTCAAATATTGGATCAATGTAATTGCACCAAGTGTGTCGGCCGGAGAGGCGAAATCTCGTTCGATCGATGAAATAGTTTCATTCGGCAAGCATAAACGTTTGCCAACCTGCCAAGTTCAAACTCAGTCGCTCTGAGAAACTTCTTAATTTCCTCTTTCCTCGCACTCCCCCCCCCACTTCTTCCTCTTGCCCGCTGCGATACCGGCCTTGATTAAAATCATTCGTCTTTCGTTCTTCCGTTCTCCGTTTTCTCATTAATTTACCTCGCAATTTCTTCAACTTGTTTTGCGTAGGAAATTTGAAAATTCAACGACAACACGATGGTAATGGATCAAAAAAAGATATACCCGGTTTTCTTGCGAAAAACACATTGACAAAATGTGTTTCGATAAATCATTTTTTACCTACAAAAGTAATTGGAAGTGCACAATAGCAACTTCCAATAATGAGTCATATAGTAATAATGCAAGTAGTGTAAACATTCAAGAATCAAAAAGGTAATCGAGAGGTTTTTCTTCGTAGTTCTACCATACATTTGAGAGAACACTCCTACTCGAGGTCTACCCACGCCCCCTCACGAACCACGTGACCCAAATCAACCAATCGCTAATTTTCGTTGCATTAGCGTTGCACCTACCTGAAGAGGCCCGATTTTTCTGGGTTATCTCCGCTAAAATCACTTTCAGTGATAAAAACGTCAAACTTGAATTGAAGCATCTTCAACACTCGGTTATCCAGTAGGTGATAATCTTTCACAAAACAAAGCAACAAACTTCCTCGTTGGGACGCTGCCCTCGCGAAAAGTCGACCGCATTCGAGTTGCGCGACTTGTTAGTATAATTGTCACTTGCCAAAGGTATCAGCTTCCGTCGATTTGGCATAGCGATGGTTAACTCGAAAGCCAAAGTAACAAACTGTACGAGTGTACAGGCTGCGAGGTATCGATTGAACGACTCGGGGAGCGTAGACGCGAAGCCAGACACGTCTATTCACCCTCGCCTCGTCTCGCCTCGCCCCCCGGGTATCGTTTAAACTGAAGCGAAGCCTCTTTGCGGTGTCTTAACCGGAATTTGGTCGAGGAAGGCGAACAACCTTCGAGAGTCCGCTTCATTTATATCTACCGTAACGTACGTGTTCCACGTGTCCCGTGACTCGTTCCAGGGATTTGTCTGTCCGGAGGAAATAAAGGTTGACGAACGTCCCCTTATTCCTGGGCTAAGATTCAAGAGGGTAGGTTGATCCGTGGATTGCCTCACGATTGCGAAAATAAAAGGATTTTGTTTCATTATTTATGGTTCGCGCGTTTCGAAACGTGGAACGTGTTGCAGGCCAAGCTGCAATGGGGTAGTTCGACTGGATTATGGGAGACGTCAAAGCAGGACTTTTGAGATTAGTCGACAGATCCTAGTTTCTGAAACTACCAAAATGGTCAAAATGAGCATTTAAGTATTTTTCTTAGATATTTTATACACGTAAAACAGTGTATTTTTGGAGACTGATTCTTTGTAAAATATATAAAAGCTTGCACATTTCATTACAGTGTAAAGATTTTCTGTTTCTTTCACTTTAACGTCTCCGATGGAAATTTCACGCTTTAGTAAAAGTTGATAGTTCAAGTATCGTTAAATTAAAATTGAACTGAAATTGCAAGGTAAAATTAGGAACGATTGAAGTAATGTTTCAACCTTCGAAATGTTTCAAAGATAAGCATTTACGTAACTCGCACCTGTTTTCTATCAGGGCGAAGAATGTTTTCGAGAAACGAAAATTCGACGATATATCCGAACACTCTTTCGCTTACAATCCATATATTACAGTCCGAACATTCCGTAGCATAGTTTAGCATGGTTTAATTTATGCTTGAGAAAATACTCGGGCTGGAATTAATCGACATTATTACAACTCGCGTTACAGCGAAAGACGCGTCGCGGCCGAGTGAGTTCTCAAAACATAGTAATTGAATCAGTTTCTCGGGATAGCCTTCGCGTCTATTTTCTTAGTAAATTGAATTGCTTTCGGAGTCTCGTCCCGCATTCAGGGGAACAATATGAAAATCGTTTCAGCTGGATCACGGACGCGGAGATCTCGCGTTGCAAAATCAGAAGTGTTTCACAAAAATTCAGAAAACTCGCAGACTTTTCTCGCTGCGTCGGAGAAGAGAGAATATCTCTTGAAGAAGGAAATACATCGTTCGATTTTCTTCTATTTTTCTTGACAGGTTTTGGCATTTCTCGCAAATAAACCGTTTCGCATTTCATTTTATTTCAGGTTGTAAATATTACACGCGGAAGAGATAAAAGACTTAAAGAGATAAAATTTCGTTCAAAGGCCAGATCTGTTTTATCTCCGTTTCAACTCTGTATCATATCGAAAAACGTATAAAATATTATTTGTATGTGTCACTGCTTTGATTGAAGTTTCACGCTATATCGCAAAGGCTGTTCGTGATTTCTCGCGAAAGACTAGTTTTGTTTGTTTGGTGTTAGTGTTGTTTCCAGGGGAGGCATTCGGAAAATTGTCGTTTCATTCCGAACCGAATCACGCTGGACAAAAACCGTCGTTCAAATGAAGCAATGTCCGATGAGAAATTATCTCCATTAATCGTCAGCTTCCTGCCTCCATTTATTGTCACTGTGCTACGTGCACTGGTTTTAATGTAATCATGTTTTAAACCATATTAGTCCGCTGGATAAATAGGAATGAAACAAAACTGATCATCCGTAATGATCATTATTATTGGTACGTGGAATTTAATTACATGTATATCTGTTTGGTTTCTTTAATTTATATCTGTTCGAACAACATGTATTTGCATAGTCGTACCAGCGTTATAGTACAATCGTAAACTAATTTTTCGTTTAGAGATGCTTATTAAACTTGTATTATACACGACTTTTGTATTGTAGAGATGCTTACTGAATTTGTTATATTATATACTAGTATGTAATACTTATATACTAATTATACTAGACTCTTGTCTAGTAAATTGCACCCCAGTACGATTCGTCTCACTGAAAGGCCCAGAACTGTTCTGACTAGAAAATGAAGACGACTGTTTTGCTATAAAATTTTATTGATATGCAAACATTTGAATCGATACGAAGCAAATTACAGGCGCGATCGCTCAGTACCAGACAACGCTACTCCTACTCGAGATCTAGGCCACGCCCCCTCGCGAATCACATGACCCAAATCAACCAATCGCTAATTTTCGTTGCATTAGCGTTGCACCTGAGGCCCAATTTTCTGGGTTACCCCCGTTAAGATCACTTTCGGTGATAAAAACCAAATCGAATGTTCGTAGGTATTTTAAATAAAAATGGCTTCGCAGAGAGGTCGTTCGTTGCACGGCTATTAGGTGTTCAGCCCGGCGTGCAATTAAGTTTCAAGGGAATCGGTCATCTCTGCCGATCAACGTCCCTCGGCCTGTGATCGATCACGAACGCCCACTGTCTGGCTAATTATCGACAGCGAAATTCAAGGTGAATCTCGCTGTGCGTTTTACGATCGTGGCTTACGAGTCGCGCGAAAGGAGAGAAGAGATTCGAAATTCCATCGAAGACAGACGCAGCCAGAGCTTGCGGATGTTATCGTCCGCGAAGTCCTTCGAGCAGTTTCTTCTTCCAGCGACGATTAACAGAAAGAACGAACCGAGGGCAACTTGCTTTCGCGTAATTGCCGACCTCAAAGAAGGCATAACCGGTTAATCGATCGGATCGATTGGCGGAACGTTGAAATCGTCGACGAAGAAGAGGAGGGAGGAACATGCTTGGCGAGCCAAAAGCAATTTAAACGAGCGAATGGCTGTCGATCGCTTAACCGTGCGTTGCGAGTTGATGGATTTTGCTCTCTTTCAGTGAACGACTGATGAAAAGTAGACGAGAAACAGGGATCGAAACACGTCCAAAATCAATCAGTCGAAGATCGTCTCGTTCTTCCTCTTTCGTCTGCCCGTTTTTCTCGAACATGCTCCTCTTGGTCGTTATCTGATACGTTTTAACCCTTTGCTCTCGGAAGCTTCTTTCGTGCAATTTATTTATTGAAGTATTCAGTGAAGCTTCAAATAAAACGATGTGGCGATCATCCTGTTTCAAGCATGTTTATGATTATATTTAGCATTTTGTTAATTATATATTTTTCCAACATGCAATGTCATTGTGGGTTTGCTACAAATATAGTATAACGTATAGTTCAATTTTCGGAAATGTAATTTTCTCCATCATTTTTTTATCAACTTTTGCAAGAAGTCTGGTTTATGCGAATTATTCGAAAGAGTGTCAATTGACTCGTGGTTGCCTTTGTCCTCAGGAATTTATTCTTCTTATATCGTTATTACAGCTTTCATTCTAAGCATCTATTCAGTGCCTATGTCCGCTATAATTATCAACAATTATAAAAGAATGAAGCTCGAGCTGTTAGCTAGATTTAAGTGTAATGTCCCTTAGAAGTTGAACGGTAAGCTTTAAATCGAGAATGTGTGTCGGTCCGAATTCGTTGTCGTACGGAAGGCATAAGTGCGGAGGAGAAAAGAGATGAAATCCGGATTAAAGTTGCCGATCGTGAAATTTATTCCGTGAATATCAATATGGCTTGTGCACGTCCATAAAGGTGTACTATATCGGGAAGATCTTTCATCGACTCGAAGTAGAACAAAATTTCTCGTACAGATCCGAAACGAAACTTGGATGAATTTGTTCGTAAAAATATTCTTCCATTAACAATTCCTAAAGTTCAAACAAATCTCGAGGATTCGAGTTATTTCAAGTTTCATCCCTCAGAAAAATTGTCTCCGATGTAACCTAATCCAGAAACAAATTGATCGTACGTCACGTTATTTTAAGTTTCATCCCTCAGAAAAATTGTCTCCGTTGTAACCTACTCTAAAAATAGAGCAGTCGTATGTTACAACGAATATAACGTTCTAATTTCTTTACGAAACGAGCGGATATACGTAGGAGCGTATGTTCTAGATTGATTAAATCGTCAGAGGCCGTTTGTCAAGAGCAACGTCCGAATGCGGGTGGGCTGTCACCCCTTGCTCTGTGTCGTTCCTGCGGAACGCGTTCTTCCCTCCCTGAGGAGCCGGAGACTCGATTAGGCTACTTATAGCTCGTTTGTCAACGCGATCGCTCCGCAACGGCGTCTCTCCTCCAATCCTTCCCACCGAACCGTATCCTTAACTTTAATGAAGCCACTCCGCCAAGAACTTGTCACTTTTAAGCCATTTTTCCTTTTTTTCCCAGAAAACGCCGCGAAAGATAGTAAAACAGTGACGCGTTCAAAGCGGATTTGAATTTCGGAACTTCTCGTTTACAGCAAAGTTTGTGACACGTTTAAGACATTTTGTCAATATCCGACTTAAGAATGATGAGCAAAACTGAACACGCACATGGAATTTCAACATAAGTAATATTTCATCGAGTATTTGCACGTGGAATACAAAAGAAGCAAAATATGTAGGATGATTTGTTTTTTCAAAAAAAAATATTCTGGAAAATACGAGCTATTTTTGTTGGTTCAAAAATTCCAGAAATTCTAACATTTCGTCATTTAATTTTAATGTTCGAAGTTCGATGAAATGAACAAAAAAAATCGTACAATAAGTTTCGAAGGATCGTTGTTGAGAGAAAATTTAAATCTTCAAGATGGATTCAGTCGTAAATAAAAATTTTCCATCTTTTTACACGTGTGTAAATTTTTGTACATATATGTATATTTTTTTTTCTTTTTGGAGAAGAAAAGAAAAAAAATACTTTTTCATTTGCTAAAATATCTACAGGAAAAAATGAATTCAGGGCAGTCAAAAACGGGACCAAATAGTACGTAGAATAAAAACCAAACAGTATCTATCTAAATCAATTGCGGTCCACGAAAATAATTCGTATCTGCCAGAATAGTGATGCAATAACACGATCGTAAATTTATTTTGAAAAAAAAAAAAACATCCTACGAAACACTACATATTTTGCTTTTTTTGTATTCTACGTTCAAATACTCGATAAAATATTATTTATGTCAAAATTCCACGTGCGTGTTCAGTTTTGTTCATGCATACATACCTACGTTGCGTACTCTTTTTTCTGATATTGTTGAAAGTCCTTCAGAAAAATCAAAGTTAACTTTTTTCATTGATAAATTATTTGATTTTGGATTCTTTATTTTAGGTATTCGATGATCATTTTTGAATCTCTCACGTCATACAGTAGAATTCCATTTATTCGAGTCAAATTTCAGTCGGTGTCCGATGAAGTGAATTTTCTTGTCGATGGAATTTATTTATTTAAACCTGAAACTTCTGTTATACGAACTTCAATTATAAATTATCTGTCTTCCGACAGAGTTTGTTTATCTAAACAAAGTTCCATTTTATTGACAAATGTAGACCTTTATTTATTACTGATCTCGTTTTCTGAACTCGTCTTCCAAACATCATCGATTGAGATCATCGTCATAATTTTGCACGCCGATCTACGATTCAAGGCACTGCATCGTCAGTATGTCGCTGTCTTTAAGACTTCATTATTCTCACTTCACTTCATTTTTACGCCCTCCATCCTTTATCATTATCCGCGATACGTACTGCCATCCGGAGGCTATATATCGAGCTAATAAATCAATCACCCTTTTCACCCGTCCGTCTAGATCGTCGACAAATTCATCCTCTGGGCTCCTACCCCAGTTTATACCGTTCGCTTTATGAATGAAACATTACCGTCTGTAAATGATAGGCAGCTCAATCCGATAGCGGCCGAAATACCGCGCCCTGCCGACCCAACACCTGCCAGCGGCACCAAGTCGATAGTAAGATTCGTTAATTGAGCCGATTATGTCGGTTACGGAGGGTCTGCGATTGGGTGGCGTGGAAACTGACTAGAACTGGATCCTTACGACAGATTGTTACGACAGACTGTCACCCTTGAAGACTCGGCTTGCCGATTTGGTCTGGACTCGGAAAAGTTTGCAACGCAAATGGTTATTTCGCATGTACCAAAAGTTTTTTGGCCATACTGCACCTAAGAATCTCTAAAACCTCTAAAATCTTGATTTGACCCCAACAGTGACATATTGACAAAATGACTTCATATCACTAATCGCAACATTAAGAACAGAATATTGTTATAATAATTATTATATAAATTAAGATTAACAAATTACGAAATTTCAATTTCATTCGGTACAATAAGTATTTAACCTTCCTATTATGAAATTTTAGATCACACCATTTCCATCTCTAAAATCTTAAAGCCTCGCCCCTGTGACGTATAATTCTTATTATTCAAAATATGCGAATTTTTATCGTATTTTTGAGGAATGGTCTAAAAGGCCATTGACTTCAGGCCTAAGGTCTAAACAAGCTTCCAAAGAACGCGACGTCCACGAAAGAAAAGAATTAGAAAGATAAATTTAACTCGAGCACCGTGAGAAACTTCAGAAACAGAGGGAGAGACTCTCTTTGAGACGTTCGACTCTCAGGAAACAGACGCGCGATCGCTGCAGACGCACCCTTGAGAAGTCGCGATAATCAGGAGCGCGGCGGTGGTAGCTGGAATTCGATGTAAAAACCGGCGATCCCGGTGGCAACGAGCGCGGTGACGCGGAGGAAAATCATAAAGAGCATTTACGCGCGAGGGAGGAAATCCTTGGCTGGAGGGAAGTTAGTCAAACGCTGGCTCAGACAGATGGTGAAATAATGGCTTTTCCTGGCGGGTGAGGCGAGCGAGACCACCGCCGCCGCCACAGGCCAAGATAAAAGCAGCTTCGGTGTCGCTTTGATAAAAACCGCCGGCTCGCGCTGTGATTATTAAATACTGCGAGCGCGTGCGCCGTGCGGTCCCCCTGGTTACGGAAAAAATAAGCGCGAGTCACGCGACAATCTCTTGCGAGTCGAGAACCTTCGGCTGGCTGCTTTTTCACTGCTGCGTCTCTTCTATTTGCGGATCGGAGAGGAGATAGCGTCGATGCGCGGGAAGTCCTTTTGAGTCTCGAATCTCCAGGCTTCTTTTTTCTTTTGCGCGCGACTGTCGTTTTAACGAAGACGACGGGATTCTCTGCGTTCGGCAGACGTGTCTCTGGCTCGAGATAGAATTTCTGGGGGATGAATCGTGAAGAGACGAACTGTAAATGTGGGTTCTGTTGGTTCGTGTTTGATGATTTATTGTCGTTTGTATTTCTTTTATCGCTGAAAGTGATTTTAGCGGGAACTTCAAGTGCAACGCTAATGCAACGAAAATTTGCGATTGGTTAATTTGTGTCACGTGGCTCGCGAGGGGGCGTGGCGTTGTCTAGTACTGAGCGATCGCGCCTGTAATTTGTTTTCTATCGATTCAAATGTTTGCATCAATAAAATTTTATGGCAGAAAGAACAGTTACTTTTGGGCCTTTCAGTGAGACGAATCGTACTGGGATACAAGTCGTGCAGTTTTTTTTTTCTTTTTGTATTGGAACGAGACACAGATTTTGCACTTCGAATTAATTCTGTTGCAAATCAAATTCATCAAGCGACTCGAAAGTAAAGCAATGTCATTCTGTCGGTTTTTTTGTGATTTTATTCGTGATTTTATTACTTGTGCAGTCATGCGAGCTAGCGTCCGGAAGGCGATTAATACCTTCATTCGGTCGATACATTGTACAGACCACGGAACATATAAAGGATTAATCAATCTGCTGCAACTATCACTCCTGCAGATTGTCATAATTATTATATGTGGATATAATGTGTATAAAACCACTTCCGCGTAATGGCAGGCGACATTGAATATACATAAATCTACGTACGTATGTGTATATAAATTAACACTCTGCTAAACACAGTGCTAAATAAATGTTTTATGTTAATTCCATATCATTTTCTGTTACTCTTTGTTCAAACATTATTCCACACATGTAATACAATTTTTACGTCGAATTAATAATTTCATTTTACGTCGGATTTTATTTCTATTACAATGGCTTAAGAAAACTGATTTAATTCTCCACAAATTTTATCTGTGTTTCTTTGATTTTCCACAAATTTGATCTCTGAATTTTATCCGCGAACTGGATTTGCAAAAAGGATAAATTTGGAGTACAAAACCCGTGGCGTAGCATCAGTCACGTTCATAAACAGAGATCAGAAACTTCCCGTTTTGTTGAAAATTCTGTGCGCGTTGAGTATTGTATTAAGTTACAAAGAGACCAGGATTTTTTAATCCATTTGTCCCGAAATTGGAAACCGGACTGTAGGTTGTTCGCTGCTCAGGCCAACCGCTATCAAAATACATACAAGCATCGAGCACCCCTTGCCCGTAATACTCCTTATCAGTTCGAGTGTACAAATCCTACCCTTTTCAAGCGTCAGAGAATCGCCAATGAAGACGACATCGAAAAAGCAAACAACGAATTAAGACAGCCGATACAGGACATATTGGAACGAGAGCTTCCACTGTCCCCGGTATATCATGCCTCGAGTATCACTGAAAGCGTTGTCGTGCTAATCTGACAGCGTTACCGTTCGCATCGACAACTAGATATACAGGCGTTCACCTGTTAATCGGATTTATCCCGAGTCATACGCGTTTGGCTCTTGCGAAACATCGACGGTTGTCCATCTCTCTCTCTCTCTCTCTCTCCTTTTTTTTTATTTTATTTTTCATGCTGTACACTACGTTACACAGAGAAATAGTCGGTCGCGAGTATGGACGTCGTTCGTTCAAACTCGAGGAAATTAATTCCACGCTCCGTCTAATCCCTCCGCCGGTCGTTCCGTTAACGAACGCGATCGTTCGTATTGTCCGCCTAAAATACCGGCGGCGGTCCAGGCTAACATCGTTTTCATTCGTCTCTTCTCGGCCGATTCCCCGATCGCGATCGGAAACCACCCCCGAAACTTTGCCATTTCTCGTTGCTCTTCCTCTTAACGTTGATTTCAGACGAATTGTCCCATTTCCGGAGGGAGTCGTTCTTTTTTCTTTTTAAGTAAAGTTACGTTACATGTACAGGGTGTCGTTAATAATACCGTTTTTCATTGCGAAGAAAAAAATATTTTGTACGTAGTGTCCTCCAAGCATTATGTTTTTATCAAGGTGATCGATACTTTTTTTCAAACAACCACGGTATTTTTTCACAAACTACTTTGAATTTATAAGTACTCGCAAAGCCTGCGCTCTTCTAGAGTATGAATTTTAAGCTCAGTCTTCAATTTTCGGGATTAAACGTCACTTGAAGAGCACATCATAGTGCAATGAATGTCGTGAGCAACGCGATGCAATACAAAAGATGTATTGTTGTTGTAAAGAAAATGTCGATGATGTTGAAAACTTTGAAAAAAAGCAAACTCTGCAAGATATTGGCCATTTAATACCATTCTTTCAAATTACGTGCTCGCAATTAAAAAGATATTTGATAGTCACACTTGAATAAGCTGTCAGAAAATATTGATAATAATATAAAACAAAATATTGAAAATAAAATACTAATGATCATTGATGTATATTATTCGATACACTTTTATCTAATTTTCGAATCGAACAGCGTCGCAAAATCTGCACTGTGCGACAACCTTTGAAGAAAACAAACTCTGCCAGATACTGGCCATTTAATACCATCCATTCGAATGATCAAATATTTTTTGCGCTCAGAATTATATTTGAGAGTCACTTAAATGAAAGATATTTGAGGGTTGCACTTTATACACCCTGTACAAGTTGTCAGAAAATAGTCATAATAACATAAAACAACAAAATCTTAAAAATAAAATAAATTGATATGTATACTTTTATTTATCTAATTTCCGCAAAGTCTGCGCTGTGTGCAACATTTCCATCGACAGGATCGGTATGTATAGACTCGTCGAATGACAGAATACGTTACCGTGTCGTTCGCCTCGTCGGCGTTAAGTTTGAAACATGAATTCATCCTTCCCGGCAGACTTGGCTTCCCGAAACCTCTCCCCCACTTTTGATGTATCGGGACCGGTTGCACGTCTTCGTTCCTTTTCGGCGACGTGACGCGAAAATTTATTTTGCCAGCTGACGTCCTACGGGACCGGTCTCGTTTTCGTCGCCTCGGATAAAAGCATTGTCTCATCGGAACTCTTATCGCGCCTTCTCACAGCCCCCCGTCCTCACCGACGCCGCCACGCTACGAATTGGAACACACCGACACACCGAAGGGAACGTCCGACATGGTTCCTCCTGATAGATAAATGGTTCGGGATAAATCACAGAAGGAGGGTGGATGAACTTCCCCGCCGGTGCAAAATGAAGACCGTTCAGGAGGACGACGTCGATCGGCTTTGCCGCCGGAGCTCGACAAACGTGGCATTTAATTTCAACTCATTTCGCGCCGGTCACGTAAAAGTAAAAGTCTTTCGCCGTACTGTCGCTTAAAAGTGCTTTCCGCGTTGCGCTGAAAGAAATTAAGCGAAACGTCATTTATTTGTGAATTCTGATTGCTTTATGCTTACTACACTTTGGTTAAATGCTAAATATAACAGTAACAACAAATAATATAATTATAATCTAATAACATATCCATTATAATATTTTAGTCTGAATTCTTTTTGCATGAAAATGTTAAATACAGTCTTTCAAATTTGGCGATTGCAATAAATGCTCTTAGTAAAAATTTAAAAGAAATTAAAAATTAACAATTAATTTAGCAATGTGTCAAGATGCGATTACATTAATTTATTCCAAAAAATTTCAAACCGGTATGTCGAATACTTTTCCAGTAATAACAAGTATTCTACAGTGCAATTATAGATCAATATATTAAATTATATTAAATCATATAAATCAATAATTAAATTATATATTATATTATATAAATCAATATATAAAAAATTATCAAAGTGTGTCAATATGAGATTTCGAGCGTATCACGCTGCTTGAGAGATGCAATTTTTTAGATCTAGGAGTCTACAAGACCAAAATCGTGATATTCACGACTTTGTTTAAACTCGAAACAAAATTTAATCGCAACAAATATCTACAATTCACTGACTTTCATTAGAAGTGAGAAACCATTTTGCAAAAGCACGTTTGCGAGTCACGACGGAAGAAAAAGAAAATACACTGGCATTTTTCCCCCCCGTTTTCAATAGTTACACCAAGCCCCAGCCCCGAGAGACACTTGAGCGAACCTCGTGACAAATACCAAATACCATGGGTGTGTTGCAACTATTCGAGTGAATTACGCCTTCCGTCGCAAGGATCGATCCTGCAGGCGAGTTAACACGTCGTTTGGCGAACATTTCGTATCGCCGACACGTACGATGCCCCTTTGACGAATTGAAATGAACGACGGCGAAACAACGTCGTCCGTTTCTCGCCTAGCAGGCTCGTTCTCGCGAGCAGGTGTGGAAAACGGGCGAGCAAGGTTGTCTCGGGAGGTTGGTTCAAGGTTGGTTGGCCGTCGTCGGCTGCCGGCGAATGAAACGCGAATGGCACAGTGGCGCCAACCTGGCGCGCTTGCTGTTCACCGCTCTCCCGCCTTGCAACGTGGAAATTGCCAGACCTAGCCTAAAAATACACGCCGCCGTTTTGGCGATTTTTATCTAAAACAACTCGGATCACGGTCGCCGGTTTGCTGTGTGGAGACGAGTTCGTTTCCTCCTGTGGAGAGCACGACGAGCAAAGCGAACGTTCTCTCTCTCTCTCTCTCTCTCTCTCTCTTTCTTTCTCTGCGGGAGTTTAGCGTGCGCTCGTTCACGCCGCCTCAAGTCGCGTATCCATTGGTCGAACAAGCAATTCGAACGTCGCTCTCTTCTGAAGGGAAGGCACGATTACCACCGCGAACACGCGAACGTATAAACTCGTGCAAACTTATCTCGAACTTGGGTCGATCGTGCGCCAGTGTCTAAGCGTTTGCTTTGAAAAACTTTCAACTATGAAACTGGCTTGATCTTTATTCACCGGCATTCCGCGGTAATCGCAGCGACGTCCGGGATCCTTTATGAGGGAAAATTTATTTTCTTCCGGGATAATCGACGATAAAACACTTCGCGCAACGATAGGTAGATACACGGGGTATCCGTTTCACGTGGATTCGTTCTACGCGAATGAAAATCTGTCAGTAAAAGAAAAGAAAATATCGGAAAGATAAGCTAAGTTAAGAAACATATATTTATTTCACAGATTAACAAAAAACTGCACGATTAGTTTCACTGAAAGGCCCAGAAGCATCTGTTCCAACTAGGAAATGATAGGACGACTTTTTTGCCATAAAATTTTATCGACATGCAAACATTTGAATCGATAAAAAACAAGTTACGGGCGCGATCGCTCAGTACCAGACAACGCCACTCCCACTCGAGGTCTACGCCACGCCCCCTGACGAATCACGTGACCCAAATCAACCAATCGCTAATTTTCGTTGCATCAGCGTTGCATCTGAAGAGGCCCCGTTAAAATCACTTTCAGTGTTGAAAAAAAAAAAGACAGAAAATAAAAGTAAATTTCATTCGGTGTGTCACTATCGCTACTGTGATTCAAAACAATCAATCTTTTCTTTTCAATTGGCACAAACTCGTTATCCTCGTTATCCTCGCATGAAATACTTGCAAGTTCGATTTCATTTTCATTGTTAGTGTTAATTTTTTCGCTAAAAGTTTATCTTTTGCCAAGTTTTCAAAAAATTTGTTGATATCAGCTGCAACTGAGTTTTTTTTCTTTAACTCTCACTGAACGTTTGAATCTACAATTCGCGTAAATTGACAGTGTTCTAATTCACCGCGAAAATTTATCTCTCGCAAGAAAAAAAAGGAAAAAAAATAGGCGAAGAAATTAAGTTTCGAAAATGTAGAGGTTAAAATTCGTCGCGTCGATTGCAACTGCAAGTGGATACGCGGCTGAAGAGTGGCGGCGCGCGCCGCGACACGACGTTGTTTATTGTAGTAACTGTACCGATAATCTCGTCGATTTTACACCGCGTAAGAAACCCGGTAAGCGGCGTGGAAACGCTCCGCGATAATTAGCCGGTTTATCTCGAACGCTTTTTCCCTGTACCGGGGATAAACGCACCGTTAGCAGCTACGATTTTTATCCATCGGAGGGAAACGTTAGTTAGAGCCTGTTGAGAAGGCTTGGCAAAAGGAACGAGGCGAAAGCGGTGGACTTCGGAGCGCTTTCGAGCGTCTTTGAGCAGTTAAGGTTCCGCTCTTTGAAGCTCAGAAGCTTGTTCCACGGTCGTGCCACGATCGCGTATTAACCGGACGCTCTTCTGCCGTTATGTGGAGATAAACGCTCGTGCTAATTCGAGGAGCAGAAAAGTGCCAGAAAGGACGAAGGATTCTCCGCGAGTTGAAGATTTTTATCGAGTAGGAAAGGCTGCCGTAGGAAATGGAAGAAGAGGAAATTGCGCGGGAACGCGCGAGAGAGATCAGTGAAAGAATCCCCGGAGTTTCTCTCGCTCTGCTCCGAAAATCGAGAATTTGAATATCAAAGCTGAAGAGAGCTGCGGGAACTCAAAAGTTGCAAGTTCGCGAACTGGAATCGAACGTGCTTGGTTTGACAAAACCGTTCCGGGGCGAAACTTTCGGCGTGTCAACGCGTCGGAAAAAAAAAGAAGAATTTGTACGTCGGTCGATACGAATGAAGTAGTCAGCGACACGCAAGTCTACATTTCGTTCGTTTACATTCCAAACGGAACGCAGCGTTTCGTTGCTTTTTTCGCCCAGTCGACGAGTATCGATATCGCGTCGGTGCTGCATCGTCGTCGAATCTATCGATCGGTCGGGATCGGCGGGCTGCCCGTGCGTGCCTGGGAGGAACTGCAGATTGGGGAGTACGATCGAGAGGAGAGATCGCTCGCGGAACGTTCGAAGATAGGCGAAATCGCGGTGCCTGTTATCGGATCCAACGTTTTGCGTTGTTATCAGACGCCGGTTACTAAAACTGTCACGGTCGAAATATTCACCGGTCTGGCTACGTTCCGGGCGAACCGCACCACCGGACCTTGTACAAACGTTTGTCTAGTGGCACGACACGTCGCGGGGAACTCGCTGCCTCGAGAAGAGCGTGGTTTATCCCGTCCGAGTTTAATCGATTAATTTCAAATTGAAAGTTTGTAGGCCGGACGAAGGAAAACAGTAAATTTCAAAATTGTGAATTTTGTGACCTGTACTTTTGTTAATAATTGGATCACACCCTGTACAAGTTTAATCGATAAAATTGGGAATTTGTAGACTGAACGAACAAAAATGGTAAAGTTTAATTACAAAATTATAAATTTTGTTCTGTAAAGGGGTGCATAATTAAATCACGAGTGTTAATAACTACATTCATACCCTGTACAAGTTTAATCGGTCAATTCCAAATTGAGAATAGATTTGACGAACAAAAGTAATAAATTTTGATTACTAAATTACTAAAAATCTTCATTTTCGTATTTTTAAAAAGGAGGGGTTTCTACAGCGACAATAATTAAGACACATCCTGTACAAGTTTAATCGATTAATTTCGAATTCGGAGCTTGCAGATTTACTGAACAAAAATGACAAGTTTCTTGATCACAAAATTACAAATCTTGACTGGTATTTTTAAAAACGATGGGCTTCTACAGCGTTAATAATTAAGTGGCATCCTGGGTCTGCTCTGACGATTGAATTATCACCGGCGAAACTATTCAAATGCCGATCAATTGTCAGAGCGAGAGATGAAGAAGAAAAAAAAAAGTTACGAATGAAGCGCAAATTGAATGACATTTAAATTGACATCCGTGGAAAGGTGATTGCTACAAGAGACAGCGGAGTTATTACATATCCGCTGTTTGAAACGCTCTGAAACGAAACACGCAGGAACGGCGCTGTCTAGAATATTCCTTCCACCACTCGATCATACTTTTGACAGCGTTGAAAAATCGATGCGAAAACTTCTTTGTTTAAAAATACATCGTATCGATGCAATTAACGTTACGGGCAAAGCTGTACAGAGAGATGATCAATGAATCTTTATTTCATGGGATACGCGCGATAAGTCAATGATAGATCGTTTGTGCATAATCGAACGCAATGGCGAGCCGGTGGCACGTCAAATTTACTTTCCATCGCGTTTAATAACCGCGGATATTGTTTGGAATCGAAGCGCGTTATTTTCCGCGCGTTTGACGATTCCTGTTCGCGGATATACGCGTGCTTCCGATTATCCCCCGACCATTGAATTCGTAAATTTTCAAAAAAAAAAAAAAAAAAAAAAAAATTATTGTCAGCCAGCGAAATAAGAGCGCGATAAATACATCAGGCGACGCGACAGATCGATAGTCGCGACAGGTCTGCCACGGCTGTATCCTGCTCTCACGGAGGATCGATCGAAACTCGCGTGCGGAACTCGTATTAATCCTAGAGCCAAGACTACAATTAGAATTTCCAATGGAATTCATCGTCTGCGATGTTTGGCTATGAGTTGCGTTCCCGTGAAACGAACGAAGCTTGTCCGCTGCACCCGGGCGGTGCAGTGATCGATTCCGTCATATTTACGGGTGTAACCGATCGTACCCGCTTCTATTTAGTTTAACAGAACCTCTCGTACTTGTCGGATCGTTGATCGAACGATCCGGTTTTGATTTTGCATAGCCGACGAAGATGCGAGGAGAGAAGGATGAAAACCTTGGGTTCGGTGTGTTTCGTAACGCGTGCATCGATCCGGACCCCCTCGAACTCCATCTCTGACGATATATAGTCCCACTGTGTTCGCTGTCAATAGCCGTTTCCTTAACCCCTTCTCGGGTAAACCATCTACTCATCACGCTCGATCGAGCGGAAGCCAGTGGCTGTCGTCAAGGATAACCCGGATTTAGCGGAGCGACTGACGCTTCATCCTGAGCTTTTCTCACGAGTCGAGTCGAGTCGAGTCGAGTCCCTTAAAGACTCGGGCGTCCCTCAAAGCCTAAAGGCGACAGAGCACGATCGTCCAGGACGTGCCCCGCGATTCTCATTGCGCATTCTCTGTTCGCAGGCGCGGCCGGTTTAACGAGGACGGATAACTCAGGTCACGAAGCCACGGTTCCCTCGTCCAAGCGGGGAAACGACGGATTTCACTGGGAAAAACCGTCGACGATGAGCTAGCGACACGACGATGAGGAGGATGAAGCAGCGCGTGCTGCTCGCCTGGCCATGGTTGTGGCTGTGGCTGCTCGCGGCCACAGCGGGTTCCCCGTCTTCCGACACTTTCGCGTCGACCACGTTCTCATCGTCAGCCAGCAGCAGCAGCAGTAGTAGCAGCAGCAGCAGCGGCAGCAGCAGCAGCAACAGCAACAGCCTCGTCAGTAGCTCGATCACCAGGTCGTTTTCCTCGACGCTGCCAACGTCCACGTTCGCGTCCTTCACCGAAGACTTTCCGTTCCCTCCCGGCCACGAGTTCCGCTTCACCCTGCCGTTGTACAATGTCTCGATCCCGGAGAACTCGATCGGCAAGACGTACGTGGTGCCCGAGGAGAGAATGGGCATAAAGCTCGCGTCGCCGGACTCGAATCTCGATATTCGCTTCCGCATAATGAGCGGCGACCGCGACAAGTTCTTCAAGGCGGAGGAGCGAACGGTCGGTGACTTTTGCTTCCTGCTGATACGGACTCGAACCGGTAACGTGGACGTGTTGAACCGCGAGCGAAAGGACCGTTACGTGCTGGAGGTGCGCGCCACGTTGAACAGAGGCGACGGTAAGAACCGCGTGGCCATCATGGAGGCAGACGCCACGGTCGTGGTGACCATCCTGGACACGAACGACCTGAACCCGCTGTTCTATCCGACCGAGTACGAGGCGACCGTCACCGAGGACACGCCTCTGCACCGTAGCATACTCAGGGTAATAGCCGAGGACGCCGATCTCGGCAGGAACGGCGAGATTTATTACAGCTTCGCCGAGGAGACCGATCAGTTCGCCGTTCACCCGGTCAGTGGGGTAATAACGCTCACCAGGCCGCTCAGGTAGGTCCCCTGGCTGTTATAATAGAATTCTCTCCTGTTTCGTTTGACGAGCTCGCGGACCCACGCCTCGAGACGAGGGGCGGATCTCGCGCGGCCGCTTTGTCAGGTTCTCGTCCTTTTTCTTTTCTCCCTTCTCCTCCACTCTTTTTTCTCTCGGGTGTTCAACGTTAACCGCGGGGACGAGGGAAGTTTGAAAATACCGCCTAGTCGTTTTTTGTTAATTTTTGCGAGATTTTGATCGATACTCGAACTTTTTGCGGCTGTCCATTACCTTCCCCGGGCGAATGTTGGCTCGGGAAATATGCAAAGTACCTCTCAAATGAGCGATCGAAGTTTGCGAGAGTGTCAGCTTTGAAGTTGAAAAATTGACTTGTGTACAAAACTTGTAGCGGATTTCTTTTTCTTTTTTTTTTCTTTTTTGTTCGTTACGACGTTGGGTATTGCTACACTTATAAATTACTTTTCAAATATCGATTTCGATATCAAAGGTTCGATTGAAAATAAATCCGTTTTATGACGAGGTACGTTGCATTTACAATGAAACTTTCGTAGCGTTGTAATTTTATATATACATACAGGATGATTTACATTTAGAGAGAAACCTAGCCTATATCTTTACGACTATTATTTTTCCGAATCGTAACGACGCAGAAAATATTTTTTGCCCAACACGAATGATATCGAAAATCCAATAACTGAATATTCTTTTCCCAAAGTTATTTTTCCAGGTCGTTGATGTTTTTTTCATACGAGAGTTTGGCTCCGCGATCACGATAGAAATAAATTTAGTTAGTAAAACTTAGGTTTTCAAGATCATGTTTTTTACATATCTGACCGTATTTTTTGTATCTGTTGTACGATACAATAAAAAAAAATATATATATATAGTTGTATGAAAAAAAATATTCTTATCAGTTATTGGCGTTTCGATCCCATGCATGTTAGGCAAAAAATATTTTTTGCATCGCAATTTGAAAAAATTTACATGACTTCACTTAACGTCCGGTCAATCGGTTTAAAAATTTGACTTACAATTCTACATTCTTTCGTTCATTCAACTCTTGTTTTAAAAAAATGAAAAATCTAATCTTTCTCCTTATTATCCAAAAATTATTTTGTGCACTGTCTTCTGCATTAAATTGACAATTACCTGAATCTCTTTTCTAAAAGGACGTGACCAATTACAGTAGGAATAGCTATATATATAAAGTGTCGATACGTTTAGCGTTAATAGACCACCTTGTATATAATTCAAAATTGACGATTAATCACATCTTTTTTACAGTAACGAATTCCATTTCTCCGACTTTTGATCTCTCACTCGCCTAGATTGCCTAAATTTCTCAGCTCTTACCGAGATTCTCAACCGTTCGAAAGCTCATTTCCTAAAAATCGCTGCGTGTAATTTCATTCAGATACTCGGAACGAGCGGTCCACGAGTTGGTGGTACTGGCAAAGGACCGTGGAGCCCTGTTCCGCAGCGGAGGGGGCAACAGCCGAGCCAGCACGGCCAAAGTGACCATCAGAGTTCGCCAAGTGAACCTGCACTCGCCGGAAATCTACGTGCACCATCTGCCGGACATCGTGGAACACTCGAACGCGGACATATACGCGATCGTTCGTGTGGTCGACAACGACGAAGGCGTTCACGGTCAGATCGCGAGTCTGGATATCGTGGGTGGCGACCCAGCCGGCCACTTTAGGGTGCGGCCAGCCGGCGGGCCGCACTCGGGCGAGTACAATATCGAGGTGTTGCACTTGCTGGACCGAGAGACCGCGGTTCAGGGTTACAATCTGACGTTGCGCGCGATGGACCGAGGCGTGCCGCAGCGTTACAGCTACAAATTCGTGCCGGTTCACCTGGCGGACCTGAACGATAACGCGCCGGTGTTCAGTCGCGAGATCTACGAGGTGAAGGTGCCGGAGACGGCGCCGATCAACACGCCGGTGATCCGGCTGAAAGTGACGGACGCGGACGAGGGGAGGAACGCGTTGGTGTTCCTGGAGATCGTGGGCGGCAACGAGGGCGGCGAGTTCTACGTGAACGCGGAGACGGGGATGCTGTACACGGCGGTGAACCTGGACGCGGAGAAGAAGGCATTCTACACGCTGACGGTGTCCGCGGTGGATCAGGGGAACGCCGGGACGAGGAAGCAGTCGTCGGCGAAGGTGAAGATCAACGTGGTCGACACGAACGACAACGACCCGACGTTCGAGCAGTCGGAGATGGAGGTGTGGATCGACGAGAACGAGCCGGCCGGCACGTCGGTCGTGAAGATCACCGCGAAGGACCGCGACTCCGGCGAGAACGCCTACATCTCGTACAGCATCGACAATATCCAGAAGGTGCCGTTCGAGATCGACCATTTCTCCGGTATCGTGAAGACGAAGCAGGTGCTCGACTACGAGACCATGAAGAGGGAGTACTTGTTGCACGTGCGGGTGAGCGACTGGGGGCTGCCTTACCGGCGACAGGCGGAGATGCAGCTGCACGTGAGGCTGCGCGACGTGAACGACAACAGGCCGCAGTTCGAGCGGATCGATTGCACCGGCCACGTGTCCCGTTACGTGTCCATCGGCTCCGAGATCATCACCGTTTCCGCCATCGACTTCGACGCCGGCAACATCATCAGTTACCGCATCGTCTCCGGCAACGAGGACGGCTGCTTCGCCCTGGACTCGGCCAGCGGCGTGCTCTCCGTCGCGTGCGACCTCGCCGACGTGAAGGTGACCGAGCGCGTGATCAACGTCACAGCCACCGACGGCTCGCACTTTGCCGACGTGAATCCCGTGCACATGCACCTGGTGAACGCGAAGCGGAACTCGCAGGCGCGAATCCTGTCGGATCAGAGCGCGTTCGAGTGCCGAGACACGGGGGTCGCTCGCAGGCTAACCGAGGCGATCGCTGCCGCCGAGAGGAACAACATGCCCTCCAAGGACGACGAATACGCGCTGACGCCGAGCAGGTACGGCGAGAACATCCACGCGCCGGAATTCGTCGACTTTCCCAGCGAGATCAAAGTGAACGAGTCCGCGAAGATCGGAACGACCCTGGTCAGGATACGCGCCAGAGACAAAGACCTGGACTACAACGGCAAGCTGGTATTTTGCATATCGAGCGGCGATCGCGACTCGGTGTTCGGCATCGACCCGGACACCGGCGACTTGAACGTCATAGGCTACCTGGACAGGGAGCGCGAGAGCGAGTACTTTCTCAACGTGAGCGTGTACGACTTGGGCAAGCCGCAAAAGTCCGCGTCGAAGATGCTACCCGTGACGATACTCGACGTGAACGACAACGCGCCGCGATTCGAAAAGTCTCTGGCGAGCTTCCGGATCTCGGAGACCGCGCTAAACGGGACGAACGTGTGGCGAGCGAACGCGACCGACGCGGACCTCGGTGAGAACGCGCGCGTCACTTACTCCCTGGTGACCGAGACGAACGATTTCCGGGTGGACCCGGTGACGGGCGTGCTGACCGTGTTCGGCAGATTGGACAGGGAACGGCAGGAGATCTACGAGCTGAGAATACGAGCGCAGGATCACGGCGGCAAGGGGACCGACTCGCCGCCGTTGTACTCGGACGCTTTGGTCCGGGTGACGGTGGACGACGTGAACGACAACGCGCCGAGCTTCGCCCTGTCCACGTACACGGTGAAGATCCGCGAGGACGTGCCGATATGGACGGTGGTGGCGGTGGTGGACGCCACCGATCCGGACGAGGCGTCCGGCGGCGACATCGAGTACTTCCTGTCCGACGCCATGGAGAGCGAGGGTTACTTCAAGGTGGACAAAGTGTCCGGCACGATCAGAACCACCCAGAGCTTGGACTTTGAGGAGCGCCAGGTGCACACGTTGACGATCGTGGCCAAGGACAGGGGCGAGCCGTCCTTGTCCTCCGAGACGATGGTCATCATAGAGGTGGTCGACGTGAACGAGAATCTGCACGCGCCGTTGTTCGACGATTTCGTCGTGTCCGCGAGTGTGTTTGAGAATCAACCCGTTGGCACTCTAGTGACCACCGTGCACGCCAAAGACGCGGATCCGGTAGGGGGCGACTCCAGGATTGGATACACGATCAGAGGTGGCGACGGTATTGGGATCTTCTCCATCGACAACGAAGGTGAGTACGCCTGTTGGTTTCCTTTCTCTGTTGATCAATTTACGCGGGACGTTCATCGATCGACAAAGATAGATAGAGATAGATATCCTGAAATTTGCGTCGAACTTTCAAACCTCGTACTGCTCCGGCATTCTGCCGACGCGGAGAGGAAACTTGTGGAAACTCGGCAGGTCGAACGCGAAAATAAAGCGGCAGGGAGAATATCAACGACCGGTAGCGCGGTACGACAATATTTAACTTTTTCATCCGATTACCTTTAATCCCGCGCAATAATGGAAATTTATTGGCATTGCAAAGTTGCTGCTGGACAGGAGCCGACAGCTTCCAGCAACAGTACGCTCTCCGTACGCCCATAAATTAACCGTACTCAATTAAACTCGATATTCGTAAGCGGTTTACAAAGTAGAACAATCTCACGTCCAATCTCCACAGTTACAGGCGGTTCCAGCTTCTTTCGACCAAACTTTATCTACAGAACTACTTTGAACGAGGAGAAATTTTTATGCAGGTACACTGGAACTTTGTCAAAAACGTTGGAACGTAAAATAGAACGGAAAGTACAAAGAGAGCGATATTTGCTTCGCTGATGGAAGACTTTGTCGGAAATTGATTCAGAATATTCACCCGTCAAAGTTCGCATTTATCCAATCGAAAAAAGTCTGAAATTTTTCCACCGAAGAAGCATTATCATCGTCAGTCTTTGATCTTTTAATTTCAATTATTATTTAAACGAATTTCGCGAACGTGTATGTAATACATTTACTCCTGTTTTTCATCGGCAATCACTCACAAAGGTTCTCCGGCTGCCGTTCATTTCGCAGGAACGAGGAGACAGGAGGCCTGTCTTTTCGCGAGATGTTCATTAATGGAAAATTTGAATTTTAAACGAGGAACCGAGAAATCAATCGGCGTGTCGGCGTAAACGTTTATTTTAAATTCCTCCTGGCCTTTTGACGGGCATCCGCCGCATTAAACCATCCGCGGCTGTCGAATCTGTCGTTTGCATATTAACCTCTCCCCCTGCCCTTGCGCTGGCAACTTTCTCGTTCAAGCGTTTCCGCGTCGTGCCGCAGATAAATTTAAATTCATTTCTTCCCGACTTTGAAATTTCACGCGCGACAACTATTCCCCCCTTGTTCGATAGCAAATTGTGATACAATTCGAAATACGGGTCAGTATATAATCCTACATCACATTTCTTGCATTTGAATCTTTTTGTGATTAATTTATTACCACACCTTCTCATTTTAAGAATAATTAAATGAAACTGTAAAATAATCGCGTTTAAATGACATACGACTAACGGAAGATGTGATTATTAGATTAGAATTTACTTGTCGGGCACCTGTAGATACCTTCAGTTCGATTCGAGCAATGGCGTCTTTCGTTTCGACGAATTCTTAATTTCAGTTGTAACAAAGAAATTTAATTTCATTTCATTCTTTACTGAGTAACTTTTTCATTTTAAGGGTATTAAATGAAACAACTGTAAAATAATCGCACAACGGAAGATGTGATTGTTGAATTAGAATTTACTCGTGCTTGTCGGGCACCTGTAGACACCTTCAGTTCGATTCGAGCAATGAAAAGTGAGCGCCTATACATAGGCGTCTCTCGTTTCAGCAAACCGAAGTAAATTAACCTCTCCAGGGACGAATTTTTAATTTCAGTTGTAACAAAGAAATTCAATTTCATTTCATTTCATTTTTTTACTTGCGTTATAACAACTGGAATTTATGTTTTTTAGAGAAAACTGCACATTTATTTTTGTAAAGTATGGGATGTAAATTATAATTGTCCACAGGCGTGAAGAGAGTATGCGCTTATAGATGCCAACAGTACCTCGAAAGCAAATTTTCAAAACGACTTTAGGCGCCGACAGTAGCCAAAAGGTTAAGAAGCATGCGAAACGACACGAGAGTTGGTTAAACGTAATCTCCCCTGGAACCCCAGAGTCTCCAAAGGCAACTACTCTTCGTCAGAGGCGCGTCGCTCGATTTCTCCCGATACGCAACGTTCTGCTACTCGCCCGGGAAAGAAACTAAACTAACTCGACTAAAATTCGCAACAGGTCGACGGGTGGGGGTTGGCCGCCGGTCGAAATCGAGCCGAACGAATTGTATTTCCTTATCGGGGGTGGAGGGTTCGTGTTTTCGTAGGCGGGAATTCCGTTCGTTGGTCGGAAGTAGGATCGAGCGCAACAATAGTTTAAAATCGGGCTGTGTATCTCGTAGCAACCGTATTCCAATTTATTCCTCGGAACACGATCCGTGGAACGTGTCTTTCTTTTTTTTTTTTTTTCGATTTGCTTGCTACCGCCCGTTTGTTCCTTTTCCTCTCTTTCTCTCTCTCTCTCTCTGACTCTCTGCGTCACTATCGACCGATCAAAAGGAGCGAAACAAAAGTACAAAGAAAATGAACGGGGGAAAAAAAAGGAGGGAGAAAGAGAGGGAGAGGGAGGAAAAAAATACGGGCGTTGCGCAGCGCTTTTACATCGGACAGGCGAGAGCCGATGCTCCGTGGCTGCAGTCCAAAACGAAGTTACTGCGTCGTGGCCCATTAAATACCGACGCAGCGGGTTTAATTGAATTATGGGACTCGCAACGGGTCCCTTTTTCCCCGGGCCAAGCTCGCTCGCGCATTAAATTCCTACCGCGGTCTCCTTTCACCGCGAAAACCGACTCGAGAAATAGCTCGTCATGCCGTTTAATAGTCGACCCCTCGATTCGATCGTGATCTTTAAGCACTTGACTCTACGACGAGCTCCTCGCGACAATTTCTGAAATGTCACAGAATCATGGAATTATTCTCGTTAAGAGCACACGCTTTTTATAAAATCGTCCTTTTGTCCTGTTCTGTGAATTTACGCTTACGTGTTCCGCTTAAGTTCTCCAATTCTGTACCTCCATTTTCTGGCCACGTCTATATTAGACTACACATATTAAATGAAAATTGCAGTTGATTTGCGCTCGAGTCGAGTCACTGACTAAAATGGGAAAATTTACTTTAGAGAAATAGTTTGCTTGCGTCTTGGTCGAGCATTGCGAACGTTTTCATTCGTTTCAAATTAAAACGAGGAGGAGAGCTATTTGTGAAATTCAGAAATAAAGCGCAGCTTCAAACTCTAAGTGGTCTGAGACTCAGATTCTGATCGTACCGAAGAGTTGGGAAAGCCTTTTGAAATCGAACTTCTCTTTCCCTTCAGGCGTTGTTTCCAGACAGTCGCGAAACGACTAAATCCAAGATTCCTCGACGGGTCTCCTTATTTTTCATTCGCGATCTTAAGGCTTAAGCGATCTGCTTTCCTGGAATGAGTCCCGGCAAGAGACCGGTCCAGATTACTCGAAGTGCGAACAGCCGAGAATATCTCGTGAAAATCTCGTCGCGTCAACTCACCCTGTTCCATCCTTGTTTCCACCTGTTAAGGAAAGAATTTAATTGATACAAACGCGGCACCGATCTTTCTACTTTTCTTGATCGCGAGCCATTTGCCAATATGACCAGTCGTCTCTTGATCTGTGCGCCTGTAACTGTAACACAACTGATTTCTACTCTTCGCACGATTTCCAAAGTGTACAGAGTGAAAAAGTTTGTCCGTGGCTATCATAGAGTTCCACACTTTCGATTTGATGGACATACACGTAAAGAATCCACCGCAAAATTGACCATGATCTTGAATTTCAAAAATGGCAATAAAGTTTCAAATCGTCTAACACTACGGATGCGTGCGTCCTAACAGCGACTTAATAGTTGGACGCCTATGAATGTTAACAGTTAGTTTTATCAGTTGATTATTTAGACTCACACTGACGCTACAACTGTGATAAATCAAATGTTAGTGAAATCTAATTACGAAAATTACGTAAAATAGGTATCTACGCGTTCAAAATCATAAAGTCGCTGTTAGGGCGCACGCGTCCGCAGTGTTAAACGATTGAGAAACTTTTTTGCCATTTTTCAAAAGAACTGTCAGATTGCAACCTCTGGTTCCTTGGAAATGTTTCGTTACGAGTAGAATACAATATTTAAAAAAAGACAATTTGATCTTGAAATTCATGGTCAATTCATTCGAGGTCAATTTTGCGGTGGATTCTTCACATGTATTTTCATCAGATCGAAGGTTTAAAATTCGTCTACAATAGCCACGGATAAACTTTTTTTTCCACTCTGCAGTACAGCAGTAAGAGGTTGAAAAAAAGGAAAATACAGTGACCATCGTCCACGTTTTAGTCACGATCGACGAGTTTCCATCGGAACAGAATGCAATCGTGCGCGGCCTCGTGGCCTCGGTGTGCTCTCTTCGCGAACGAGCTTATACAAGGTGAGCTCGTTCGAACGCTCCAATGCGATTCACTTTGACATCGTTATCGCCCGATAACGATAGATCTGTCGAGGAAATATTCGTGCGTGGCGTTGAAACTAACGAGGAATTGGACGGAGAGGAAATTTTTGAAAATAGACATTCTACCTTCCATTCTTGTGGAAGAATTTTCTCCGAATGAGAAACTGTTCAAACAAAGTCCGAGTTTCAAGCGCATGAAATTCTGTTTTTCTCTGTTTTCGTTTTCCTCTTTTCGGCAATCCCTTGGAATAGATTCGTACAGTTCGTTTCAAATACTAAACATTAGCTAGTTTTTCATTTGAAATAAAGATTTGGCAAAATGATTTCATATCACTAATGGTAACATTAAGAACAGAATATTATAAAAATTATAAAAATTTGTTGTATAAATTAAGATTACAATACTATTAACTGTAATTAAGAAAATTACGAAACTTCAACTTTGGTGCAATAAGTATTTAACCTTCCTTTCATGAAATTTTAGCTCACACTATTTTCTTTAGAGCAGTGGTTTCCAATCTTTTTCTTTTTTTTTTGCCATATTCGACCTAAACATCTCTAAAATCCTGATGCCCTACCACTGTGACATATAATTCTTATTATTCAAAAAAGTGAACTTTTGACCTGGAGGAAGCCTGTAAATGACCAATAACTTCAAGACTTAAACAAGCTTCCAAAGAACGTCATATTCGTGAGAGAAAAAAATCGGAAGATTAAATTTTCATTTGAAGAAGTGCGGAAAATTTTTCCTCATTCTCAAATTGCTCCCCCTGTGGGGCGTAGGCCTTATAGTCGCGCGAGTTCCATACCATCCGATTTCTCCTTGTCTTCGAGAAGCGTGTCAAGACGAACGGGCTCACCCCATATACGTGACCAGGTAACTCGCCTTACTTACGTAGGTCTGCGTCGCGCGAGGCTGTGTCATGGTGACGGGACTAGGCGCACGGTCGAATGTATGCCACGCGGGGGTTGTATCGATCCCCCCACCCGTCGAGCAAAAATAATACATTGTCAGTGGTATGCATATTCAACCGGTGTAAATATTCATAAGTTGTGCGCCGGTGTATTGCCTTCGTGTTTCAAACACGACCGATGGTAATGCGGTTCCGCGGTGTTGGTGCCGTTTCTCTCCACCAATGAATCTCCTTCTCCCGGATCATAGTTCGCGTTCTCGCGGGTCGCCACTGAGGACATTCGTTGCGGCAAGGTTCGATTAGGATCCTCGTTCAACGAGAACAATCGCCCATTCGCCGAGCAATCGGTCGTTTCAAAGTTTCTTCCGCTGGAAAAACAGAGCGATCGCGTTCGATTACGAATCTATCATGATGTCAAGCAACGAGCAACGTTGATCGAATCACGACCATCGCCTGGATTACTTTTTAATTTCAGCCGTTCGGGAACGGGAAATTGCGGTGTGACACGTTGTAAGATTTTATTGACAACGGAAACGCAGAAACGAGCAGTGAAAAACTGCACGACTTGTACCCCAGTACGATTCGTCTCACTGAAAGGCTCAGAAGCAACTGTTCTGACTAGAAAATGAGAAGACGACTTTTTGCCATAAAATTTTATCGATATGCAAATGCATTTAAATCGATACAAAACAAATTACAGGCGCGATCGCTCAGTACCAAACAACGCCACTCCTACTCGAGGTCTACGCCACGCCCCCTCGCGAACCACATGACCCAAATCAACCAATCGCTAATTTTCGTTGCACCTGAAGAGGCCCGATTTTCTAGGTTACGCTAAAATCACTTTCACTGATAAAATTAGATGTAACACTGTAAACTATACTTATGCCAAATTCCATTAAAATCACTGATTGACACTTCCCTTGTGTCTAAGATGAAGACAATGTGTTCCAGCGTAACGACATTTATCCCAAGCAGTTTGGTATCATCGAAAAACCCGGGAAACCGGCAGGACGACGCGATTAGATCGTACGCGATTCGAATTTGACGTTGGATTTCACAGACGCGGGGAGATTACACGGGCGGAACTGGCGGGGCGCGTAGTTAGCGCGCGTATGAACACGATCGTTAGTCGGCCGCGAGGTTCGTTCGTCCGTTGGACGGTTCGCTGCGAGGGAACGACGTCGCCGAACGATAGACTAAATTTGCCGTGACGCGGTTTACCCGGTCGCTACCGCGAGGAAAATGCAGTTAAACTCCCGATCGCCATAGAAAACGTGGCGCGCACCTGGTTTGCGCGCGGCACAGCGCGGCGGAGAGGAGCGGAGAGGCGCGCGCGTTTTCCGGTAAACGAGCTAACGCGTTATTCCGCCGCGCCACTGTCCACTTTGTCGCCCGCGGCTCTAGCCGCGTTAGTCCATTAATAAAGCGTCCTATGCACATGCACCTGTGCATACGCGTCTGTCCATATTATACTCGTTGTTCGCGGCAAACCGGCTATACTCGATTCGATGCTCGGTCTTGCTATCGCGACCCTCTCCCTATCATTCCGACGACCGAATTTCTATTTTGGAGGTAAGTAGACTGTGAGAAATTCGAAGATGCGAGATATGGAAAAATTAATGCGCAGATTTTAGACCCCGGCAACGGTGGTTTTTCTTTCGTTCTTTCGATAATTTCTTACTGGGCGTTTGAGAAAAATCTGAGAAAATTCTGTGGTACTTCATCAACGTGCCGATAATATTTTTTGGCAGTAAAAGTAAAAATTTACTGCCGGGGAAAGTTGGAGACTCTAAACTAATAAAAATATATGCGAAATTGCAAATTTCGATTTTAATGCACAAAAGTCCAAATTCGAAATTTCGGCTTCACTTTTTGTCAGATGCGCGAACAAACGCATAGATTGTAATAGTTAATGTGGCGCGACAACACCATCGTTCGATAAACGGAGAGTGATGCCGCTGGAATGAGTGGATTGAGCAAATGCGTGTTGACGCTGTGGAATAATACGTTACTCACTCTACTGATTCCACAAGATTGATGCCAAAGATACAGCACACAGGCGAACGCGCAAGTACATTATACGATACGAAGATCGGTAGACTCAAATTGTGATTGAAGACTATGAATAGATTATGATTGAAAACTCGCGGACTCGTACTATAATCGAGAATATGTATCGTGGGATACGGCATGTTGCTCTCTTTGCTGTATTTTATCATACAGAGAGATACGTATATTTTTATCGCAGCATTTTATGGTTCGTTGTATGTTCTTCTTTGACCGATATTGTTAGTATTTTATCATACAGAGATATGGGATACATATATTTTATGGTATTCTTCCTTGATCGATTAACCCTTTGCCCGCGACAAACTCTTTTTGTATCCACCAGCAATTTATTGACGAAGCGTCATCACTTCAAATAAAACAATATAGCGTTGGAAATAGTTATTCAAATAGTATTTTAACACGAAATTTTTTTGATTATATAAACAAGTATAACGTACAAGAGTTAACGATATATATTTTCAATCTCTGGAAAAATAATATTCTCCGCCATTTTTTCAACTTTCGTAAGAAGCAATAAGAAGTGTAGTTTATGTGAATTATTGTCATAGCTTTCATTCTAGGCATCTGTTTAGATGTTATACTATTTTACATCGCATCATACAACACCGTATATACACTTATCATATTCGTTACAATTATCAGCAAATTATAAAAAAAAAAAAGTTCAAAATGTTGGCTAGATTCGAGTACGAAGGAATAGTCGAATGTAAAGGGTTAAACACGCCCCCTCGCGAATCACGTGACCGAAATCAACCAATCGCTAATTTTCGTTGCATCGGCGTTGCACCTGAAGAGGCCCGATTTTCTCGGTTACCCCCGCTAAAATCACTTTCAGTGATAAAAAAAAAAAAATGTAACACAATGCCCAGTACATTCCACTTTCGTGAAAGTTCAGCTATCCGTAGTCGCCATATTCGAGCCGAAAACGCTCGCATGCTTGCCTTTTACGAGCGCGCAGTGGTCTCGCGATGCAAAGGGGAGACGTTGTCGCGCGGCTGGATCGCGTAATTTCAAGCAGATGAATCGGTATCCGGCAAACGGGCTGACCCCTTCACCTTTTCCCCGAGCGAGCAGCAGCCCGGCGGGGGCACGTTCTCTTTTTCTCAAGCGAGTGGCGAGTTACCGTCTCAAAGGCAAAAGGTCCGCCACGATTCCCAGCACTCACCGCGATAAGGCCACAGTGATCCATTACAACGGGCATTCGAAGAATTTCTATGGACAACCGTCCCGTCGCCGTTGGAACGCAACCTTCGATTCCTCTTTCCGCGACAGGACGCGATACGAAACGAGAGTTACAAGTCTCTTTCGCCCCCTTTGAACTTGCACGAGATCAATTAAACCGCACCAGCGGTGCGCGAATTGAAATTTCTAGCGCGAGTGCGAACGTGTTCGAATTTAAGGTTCGAAAAGACCGACCAAGGGGAAGAAGTGTGGAAATTATTTTTTTCGATCAAACGAAAGGTTATTTTATTATAGAAAATATGTTGCTCGATTCAAAAGTTGCAATAGTTCGACACAAATCATTATGTACGTGTTGAAATAAAGTCTTGTAACATGGTTATGGTAAATACAAAGATATTTTTAGAAAAGAAGAGAATCAATTTTGTGCATTTTGATTTTTCTACCAGGTAGAAAAAGATTAATTTGACGAAATTTACAGTATTTGCTAAATATTTTATGCAGATTTTGACAAGGACATGTTAATTTTGACAAAAATATCACATCAATTTTGTAAAAGTTATAATAACGAGTAAGAAGAATAAAAGAATCTTTCAGAAGAAGAAATTCCTGAGGACGGAGGTAATCGTGAGTCACAATTGACACTCGTTGAAACAATTAGCATAGTTGGAAAACAATTCACATAAACTAGACTTATTATTGCTTCTTGCGAAAGCTTCATAAAATGGCAGAGGAAAATAATACTTCAAGATTGAATGTATATATCATTAATCTCTAGCAAACACATAATGCGCGTTCATCATTGCTTTAAACTCAGATGATATCACATGTTAAAAGAATATAATCATCGGAATTTTATGCCAAATACCGTTCGAACAAGACGACTATATATTTTCAATGCTATATCATTTTATTTGACACTTGACTCACTAGACTACAGCAGCAAATAAACTGCTGATAGATACAAAAAAAAAAAAAATTTCCGAGGGCAAAGGGTTAAATTAAAAGTCCAAAAATTCCCAAAAATTAAAGGATACAAAAACGGATAATCGAAGATTATTCTTAGTCGACATTAAGCTGCTTGTTAGATGCACGATCTGTACGATTTGATCGAACATCTTACTAGCAATTCCGGCTTTTCAATTATCAATGGCGATACCGATGGAACTGGAGGGAGAGAGAGTGAGAGAGTTTCTGTGACGCGAGGGGGAGAAATTGGACAGGGAAGAAGGCCTCTCTCCTCCCGTTCGACGCGGCAAAAATCCAATTTAACCGACGAGTGGCGCACAAGGCCCGTGGTATATTCGTAGCAGCTCGTGAATTATACCAGGCATAACGATCGTGCGCGCGCCCGCCCTAAATTACCTCTATCGACAAACGCGATGTTTTTATTCCCCTCGAAAGTCGTTTCGTTCGACTACGCCCCGCGTGCGTCGTCCGCGTTTCGCGATATTGGACGATCTATCGATCCCGCTTCGAGGAAAACCAACGGCCTCACACACAATGATATTTTATTTGCCTTCCGCTTTCCGCTTTTAATTCGAGCCTCCTGCGATTTAATACCGAGCTCAAGAAAAACATCGGAACATCATCAAGCCCTGAAGAGGGACCATTTGCAAACTGAGCAGCTGTTTTGAAATCGCGCAATTTTCACCGAAAGAAAAGAAGAATTTAAACGGCATTCCGTAGAAATGAAATTACTCTGGCGATTACCTGAATTGGAGCAGGTGAATCGGTTTGGTTTTACAATTTATAAGGTTTTTACATCTCTGAGAGGTTAAGTGCACCGTAGATTTCTGCCCGTTCCGTTCATACCGAACGGAAGTTATTAGGTTATCGGAAACGGACTTCCAGGAACTGAAATGGGCTGTAGGAGAGGCAGACTTCAATAATGTGAAACGTTAATACTACTCTTGACTCGACATTTTTTTTTCTTTATCACTGAAAGTGATTTTAGCGGGGGTAACCCAGAAAATCGGGGTAACCCTCTTCAGGTGCAACGCTAATGCAACGAAAATTAGCGATTGGTTGATTTAGGTCACGTGATTCGTGAGGAGGCGTGGCGTAGACCTCGAGTAGGAGTGGCGTTGTCTGGTACTGAGCGATCGCGCCTGTAATTTGTTTTCTACCGATTCAAATGTTTGTATGTCAATAAAATTTTATGGCAAAAAAGTCATTTCCTAGTCAGAATAGTTGCTTGTGGGCCTTTCAATGAGACGAATCGTACTGGGGTACGAGTCATGCAGTTTTTATTATTATTAGACATCAACTGATATTCTTCTCTTGAATTCGTTCTATCATTTTACCAATTTCTTCATTCAATTTCTTCAACGACATGAAAAACCGCGCGAAGACCTATAATTTAGCGATCAATTGCGATGATCGCTTTATCAACTCGTTCGACGAAACGTTGAACGATTGCAACACGCGGCGATGGCATTCCCTTTCTGCTCGCAATGGAGACATTCCATTTTCTCAAGAGAAAGGGGACAGAGAGAAAAATCGCGGAAACCAGGCGTCATCGATGACGGTCAACCGACTCTAAGCCGTCGGTTGGTTCTTGTCGTTCCTCGAACGTGCAATGGCATCCGGTGCTTTGTGTCGCTTGTGGAATTTCTAGCATTGTTAGCGGCGTTTCGCTGCCTTTTTTTCCTTTTCTTTCTTTCTTTCCAGCTCGCAGCCGCAGGTGGGAAGAACAATCGAGGCGACATTGTGGTTGGGACAGTTTCCTTTGCCTCGTCGCGCGCCTCTTTTCTTCACCCGAGCGGCCTCGCGCGTTTACTTGCTCGTCCTCTGTCTCTCGCGACGAAACAGCGCTGCGTAAGACGCACAAAGACGTCCGAGAAACGCGAACAACGCGTTTTTTTTTCTTTTTCTCTTTTTTTTCGTCGCGTGGACAAGACACGCCGGTAAATGTCGTTACGATTCCGAGAAGAAACCCACGATAGGAAAAACTGTTTTGTTCAAAGTTATTCGACTTTGCGGCCGAGCTTCCAGTGTACTTTATTACTTTGTACGGCTGAAAACAATGTGTAACGGAGGAAACTGCTCCTTTTTTTTTTTTCTTGAATAGTTTTTGAAATTTTTCTTGGTACTCTGTTGTGTTATGCACAGTGAAATAATTGTATTAGTGACGACGGAAAATTGTTGATAATTTAAACTGATGTAACTTCGTAGGAGTCATTTTGACCATTTTGGTAGTTTAAATTTAAGCCTCCGACTACTGAAGATTGTGGTCCGATGCGAGGGTCACTTTTGACTCACATGGATATTCCACTGATACATATTTAGGGTCCGATACTGTACTAACACAGAGTGATGATTGAGACTGAGGTTCTTACCGATATTGTACTCGACTTATGTAGGAATATTTGGAAGCATATAGGAACAAATAATAATCAATAATAAAGTGATATTTATTATTTTTGTGCATTTATCATTTATGTATTATTGCGAAAGAAGACAAAGAAAGATTGCTCATTGGCAATGAAGACATCGCGTCAACAAATGGAAACAACGGAAAAGAGTAATAAAAAGAACAAAAATAATAATAAAAATGGTAAAATAGTGCTAAAAACTAAAATCTAAATAGCAAATACAAAAATAGTATAAGATACTAAGTACCAAGATACAATGCTGAAATACTAAAACAGCAATAAAAACACTAAAATATAAAATAAAATTTGAAATAAAAAATTGCTTCGATTTGCTGCACACGTTTTTTTTCCTCGGAACCTTACTTTTTTTCGTCTTCAGTCTTCGTCACTTCGGCAATTTGGCGAACACGTGTAAGCCACATGACGTTCGTGGCTTAGTGCAATCGCTAACACAAGCAGCTCCCGTCACTGTGTGCGTTATTGCGTTCGAGTGGCCCTCAACTGTGACCCCGGTACAGTGTGCGGAGGATTAATTAAGATTGTCGGCGAAATGTTACGAGAAATTTTACACGAAAATGGAATATCACGCAAAATCGTAGCAGGTTGCAAGTTAAAAATAACAAATCCCTCGCACGGTTTGCAAAAAAAATCGTGTCTCATTTTAAAAAATGAAATTTCCTAATACTTTTCGATTTTAATGATTGTGAAAATGGGGATCCACCATTACATTTTGAAGATTGAGATCTCTATCCCTTAAAACTTTTAGTACAGATTTTTTCCCCTTCATTTTTACACAAAAATTCACGAAATTCTAACATTCCGTCATCTAACCCTAATGTTCCAAGTTCAATAAAGCGACAAAGAAAAAAGAAAAAAGACAAAAAGAAAGCTTCAATCTTCACCACCATGGTGGATTCAGTCAAGAAAAAAGTTATTTAATGATTCCACACATATTTGTTTAGAAAAGCTATCCTCATTTTCTTCCACATGATTACATCTTCCATCGTCTTTTTTTTTTTTTTGTAAGGTAGATTTTTTTTACAAAATTACATCAGTTTAAATTACCGACAATGTTTCATTCACAGTCATGCCGTAAGATCAGAGGTAGAAAAATATGGTAGACTCTGTTGACGAACGCGAAAAACCGGCAAAACGCGGAAATTTACTAACCGCGACAGATGGATAAAAATCCCGGCCCTTTAATTCCCGCGGAATTTCTGCCATCCGTTTAAATCCATTCCGGGTTTTACTCGATTCTGGTAAAAGATTTCGAACAGGTCACGTACGCGCGAGCAAAAGAGTTCAAGGTACGTATCTCGTTACATTACAGTAGTGGCGCGGAGAAAGAGAAAGAGAAAGAGAGAGAGAAAGAGAGAAGGGGAACTATCTTATAGATTCGCGGGCGGCACCGGGCTGAAAGTTCGCAGTCTGCAGGACGAAAATTTCATTTGTACGTCCGGCGAGAGCGGCGGCGGCGGCGGCACACAGTGGAAAAGTTTCTTTTTAATTTCCCTTTGAAACATTAATGATCGTTTAATGGAGATCCCTTTGACGCGCGGATGGCGGACTTACTGGAAAGTGGTACTGCAGGCAAATTAGTAGGGACGGCAAAAAACATTCTTTGAGTACGAAACTAGACAAGATTCGTTCCGCCGGCGTGTGCGTGGCCGCGAACTCTCTGCTTAAATATTACGGCTTGAATTAACAGGGCCGTGTCGAGCGGCAACCAAGCGAAGAGAACGAGCGAGCACAACTGGGAACAACGTACGCTTACGCTCGACAATACGCTCTCTGGCCACCGAGGTAATTGCCCGCGTGTTTCTTTAATACGCGGCCTTTACATTGCCGCGTGGTCGATTTCGTGGACTCGACGCTTCTCGCTCAAGTGTGAATTTAACTTTTCTGACGAATTAATTGTCTGTTTCTACGTCTGACGCGATCTGATGCCTGACGTTATTGGCTGAAGAAGAGGGAGACAGAAAGTTGGAATCAATTGTATTTTCACGCGTCAACTTGATTCCTTCGGCTCCTTTTCTTTTTCTACATAGAGAAAAAAATTGTTCACGCAGCAGGACCAAGAATTCTGACGTTGGAGTTAGTCGTATATGAGTTAAAACCATACAACTTTAGTACTAAACAATTTTTCATTAGACGCATAATTGCAAGTTACGTGAATCACCCTGTATAATATAAAATTGTAACATTTCTACACAAGCTCCTGTATGGAGTGGAAATCTTGTCTTGTTCGAATTTTCGAAAGTTCTCTAAAACTGTAAAGTATAGTTTTTAACTGTATTCTTACAACGTAGCAACATCTTCGGTGAGTGCACTCTGGCTTTTGTACATTTTTGGCTTTCGGTTTCGACGAAGAAGAGGTGATTTCGCGGTATTAGCCACCCAATTGAGCGAAACACCAGCGCGTCGACGAAACAGCTTTTTAGAGCTGAAAGAGTATTAATTACACGCGAAAGTAGAATTTAATCAGATCGATCATCGATGGAGATCAGTTGAAATTAATTTCTTTCCCGCAATATATTATCTCTTATCGCGTGAATTTGATCTTCTCGTTGGCGTGGAATTTTCTTTGATATCGAACTCGTACCCTGCTCAAGTGCCATTTCGAGCACGCGGTGTTCGCTGCTAATGTTTCATCTTGGAGGGTGAAACCGTGTTCGTATTAAATATTCAACGTGGCTCGACAAAGTAAATCAACGTCGGGCCCCGCTACAATTCGAACGCTCTCTTGCTAATGGACGCTCAATCGACGAATAAAATCAAAGGCCCATCAACTTTGTATCCGCCGAGGCAATAAATATGGAAATACGAATTTCTCCCACGTAGGGGAGAACCCGAACGTGCAAAAGAAAACAATTTCTCGCGCGCGAGAAATCTGATTTATACGCCGCATTAAAATCGCAAACGAACGTTTCGATCAATCGATATTTCCTGCATCAAACATCGCCGGATGTGAAAGCAATATCTTCTCGTCGTCAGACTCTTTTTCTACGATAATTGCAAGTTGTACGCTTCTTTTCTCGAAATATTACAATTCTTTCACTAGCTTTTCCCACATCTTATTCCTTTTTAATGAAAGAGTAGATAAAGGTAACAGAAATTGATCAATTATGATTTCTATATGAACTTGTACAAACAAAGTTCTACTGTAATTTACACAATTTATAAAAATTATTTTCACAACGTTTGTACTCTTTCGCTTATTTCGAGTATCTTGCGAAAGCAAACTGTGCGGACTGCATTTTTCAAACTCTCGGTGTTATCGAACAGCAGATTCAAACGTTATCCAGACGAATACAGAGACCATAGAATTTCACTTTTTTCTTATTTACAAAAAAAGCAGGGTCATTTATATCCGTAGAAGCTGCAGATCGAACTTTGTTTGGCTTTTCTACGTGCCCTCCGAACGTCAAAGCACAAGACAAATTAGTTTTTCAGCTCGGTACGGATAGATAACGTTCTCCGTTTCTTTGAATGCTAAATGTACGAGTTATTTTTATCACTTCTAAACTGGTTAGTGTTATAGTCAGTTTATGAAGTTACACATAATTCGATCCGGTTATAAAAAAAGGTAGACTGGGAAATGTCAATGTCGACGTATTATTGGCGTTTGCGTTAGATATTTTAATTTATTTTCGCATTTCTAGAACTCTGTTTAATCGAACCAAATTAAATTCCACCTCGAGTGAAATTTATATAATTGAGTAAAAATTGTTCATATAATTGAATTTAAACTAAACTAAATTTCAATTATAACGAAGATAAATATGATGAAGATAATTATACGAACGAATTCTAATTACGCAGAGTGTTGCCGATCTGGTGGCAAACGAAAATAAATCGAAAAAGAAAGAGCAAAGCCTTCGTTTTCGAGAAAACCGAATCTGAAAATTTTATCGAGTCTACTTGAATTCAGCCGATTCTTGACGTGACAGACAAGTCGTGTTCAACGGGAGATTATCCTACGAGAAAATAAATGTCATCTGCCAGAAAATGTCGAAAACATTCGTTCAAAATGAAACGAATAACGCAGTCTGAAAATAAAAGCTTCAAGAGTTCAAAGCTATACTTCGAAGTTTATTATCTCAGCAGTTTCTTTTTACAAAATTACCACATTCGGTTTCGACATTTAGCGTATCGATTGCACGTCGTGTCTACTGTAGTCTTTCCACAGTGACTCCCTATGTTTAGCATTTATGGCGGAAACACTGGCCGGTTGATTTCCATTTGAAATTTCGCACGGGATGAACGAGTAATAGCCGTGGAAAGTACAAGTGACACTGATGACGAGCGTCACGTTCGGCATATAATTACAAGTCACGTAACGCAAGCGTCAAGATTCCGAGCGACGAGCGAAACGGTGTAAAACACGTTTTCGACGGGCGGGCCGTGCGTGACACGCCTACGAATTTTTCATCGTGAATATCTTACGTTACTCGCCGAACTGTAATAATAAGTGTCTCGTCATTGAGTCCTCGCCATTTTGGTAAATCAGCCGCTGCGCGCGAACCGTTCTCCAAGTAGTGCAAGTAGAATCGGTCGACGAGAGTTCAGAATCAGACCTCCGAACCCCTTGAATCACCCATAAAAGAGACTCTAAATCGACGCCGCGTTTCGAAAGCGAAGCAATCGAGTCGTTAAAGGGCGAGCGATAAAAGTTGGCCTTCCTTATCTGTGCCGATAATTAGATCCTATTGGCGATCGATTGAATCGCGAACGCTGATAAAATTCCGAGCTCGCGTAAAAATCTGGCGAGGATCCTGCTGTATTGGATACACAGCAGACTCTATACATTTCCCTCGTTTCTTCGACGAACCCGATAATTAGTATCTTCAACGTTTCCTGGGGAGTTCTGCGGCAGAAACTAATTCACCTTCAGCGGAAAGGAAGTCGCGAGAGAGCGTGAAGAATTTATTATCACACAAGTGCTGTCGTGTTAAATATTACTGGACGTGACTCGTTAGCGAATAACCACGTTTACGTTCCGTTAGTTACGATTTACTACGTGGCTCGTAGATTTCACGACATCCAGTCTTGCAAGCTGCTAAACATGGCCAATTACATTCTGAAAAATCCATCTGAATCTCGGATATACATTACGGGTACCCGGGTAAGTAATGTTTTCTTTCAAGTGTAAATAAACGTTGCCATCAATTTAGTGACAATAATTTAGATAAAATAAAGTTTTGCACAGCATCGAGAAATACTCATCATAAACGTATCGAGTAATTAGACGTCACTTGGATGTTAGAGAGTTATTTAGAGAGGTACACTTCGAGATAACGCAGCGTCACCTATCGCGTTGTAATTGTTCAATTTGCAATGTATCGTTTATTTGCGATTGACACGACACACGGAACGACAAATGAACGTTGGCATATAAATTAACGTTAATATACGATGTCGCGACGAGCCGATGCGTTAAGTCAGCGTTATTAAGTCGCGTGCAAAGTTACCTTCACTTTCAAAAAAAGAAAAAGAAATACGAGAAGCAGACTGTTTCGTAGCAAAATGGGCAGCGAGTGGATGTTGACGGAACCGCAACAGATAATTGCAAAATCTAACGATGACAATTTAGCGAAATTTGACGTTCTAGAATTTTACTGCTTCCTTTAGAAAAAAAAAAATATCGAGGCGTGTCCAATATCTGTCACCTCTCCGCGACGACATTATATTAATAATGATAATAATGATAATGACAACTCGGTCGTTTAAGTTCGCGAATATCAACGGTAACCTGTACGGCATTCCCGTGGCATTGGCACAAAGCGAAGCTTGCACATTTCGACGGGGACGAGCTCGCTAACGAGCTAGCTGAAAAGCATTATAACGGGGTACGAGCCCCGGTGTCTTCGAACAGAGAGGAAAAAAAGAAAAGAAGAAAAAAAGAAACCGGGAGAAAACACAACGCTAAGCAGGACACAATGCGCCGGTAATTACGAAGTCGTCGCGCGCTGGTTGCGTGCGGATCCGTCACTCCGTCTCTCACCGGACCGAATAGCTTTCGTTTCGTCGATGTGCAACACGTACAGGTGACGCGCGCTACTCGAGGACTGCAAGCTCTTCGCGGGGTTTCTGACAGACGACAACGTTGAAGACGAAAGTCCGTGACAGTGAATCAATTTGGAAGTTGTTATTACCGTACGTACCTGGTTGAACGAGGTCCTGAATATTTAATTCCGAGCCGGGATGCCAGACAAGCCAATTGTCTGCTAACTACGGCTCCCTTTGTGCGGCGTTTTCCGCGCCGGTTATTTTAAACGACGAAGTGCAATTTGCCCCGGTAAAATTCTCACGAACGTTCTCCGCCACGGTTTTCATTTCGTTTCCATCGCAGAATTACGATCATCCGTGGTTCCATTCTGTACTTGACGAAACGGTCAACCTTCCTTTCGTTGTCCATCCGTCTCCATCGTCACCTCTGTGCTTCCTACGTCCTTTCGTCTCTCTTCTCTTCGGAAAGGGCGTTCAAAACTTTTTTAATAAGTTCGCCGGAAGTGAAGTTAAACCTCGGAATCTACGGCACGTAAATGAGATGCAAATTTCACAACCGATTAAACAGCTCGTTGGAACTGTTCCGCGTACGAAACGCGCGTCGCTGTTTGACGAAAGACCAGGGGTGAGGGAATTGCTTAACTCGCGCGTGGATGAAGCGCTCGGTAATCGACTGTCTCCGGAAAAGGCGGAGGAAGTACACAGAGACGCGTACAGAGGAAAGACATAACGGGACGGATTATTTGGGACGGAGGAACTCGCGAGTCAACAGAAAACTCTCTCTCTCTCTCTTTCTCTTTCTCTGTGTGTGTGTTAAATAGAACCCGAACTCGGACGCGTTTGAACGATTTCGACGTCAGCTCCCCGGAAGACTCGCCGGGCTAAAAGCTCGCGTGAGTAGCTTTTGGAGAACCCTCGCGGAGAAATAGCGAGAGAGGGGTAAAAAGAGAGAGAGAGAGAGAGAAAGAGCCAGGATGGGTCATTGTCTCGAGAGAGGTTGTGCATCACGATATGCGCGTGTGGCCCCTATGTGACGTCACTTCCGCCGCCCTCAGCCTCTGCCTCCTCGAAAACCGGTATATCGTCTCTCTCTCTCTTTCTCGTTTCCTTCTACTTCGCTATTCCTCTTTCGCTCTCCTCCTCTCTCTTTCTATCCTTGTTCATCTTTTCTCTTTCTCTCCACTGCTGCTTCCAACCAAAGTAGGCAGAAAGAGTAAGAGAGAGAGAGAGAAAGCTCTCTCGGGCTCGCGAGGAAATCTCGATGCAGCTCTTGGCCGGCTCGCGTGGGCGGTGTTTCACCGCTTCGGGGATTAGATTCACGAAGAAGCGCATACCGGTCATGCTCTCTCCTCACCCTTATCCGCCGCATTACGAGCACGTAAGTGCCGAGCTCTCGTTTCCTGGAACATGTACCGGCGGCTGAGCCGGCGCTGAAAAGACCAACGATTTATCCCTGTACACACGCGCGCACCGCGAAGTGTATCGGAATCGCGCCGCGACCGGTTATACACGGCAATACACGGCGGTTCTTTTCACCGGATCGTCGATTTTTCTGCCTTTTCACCCTCTGATGCCTCTCTCTCTCTCTCTGCCCTTCCATTCCGCTTCGCGCGCGTTTCGACGTTTCTCGTCGGCGAGTGTCGCGCCTTGGCGGATCGAGGAGCTCGAAGATCGAGCGAGAACGCGCGTGTAAATTGGCCGGTGTAAACGTTCGAGATACGGCGCGTGTCTCGTCGCGGGTTAATCCGAGCAAACCGATAAATTACGGCTGCCGCGTTTCGAGTCTTTCGGGCAATTAATGGTATCGGAGGCCGTCGATGCATTACGCCGATGCGCGTTACGTCGATGGCCGTGCGCTGACAAACGGCGCGGCGCGTTGCTATAAATCTCGCGGCGTCCGGCCTCGTCGCAGGGGGTGGCTACGGCCATGAAAAAAAGAGCGATATCGTGGCCTTCTTAGAACCGTGCCCCTCTGTCTGTAAAGACAGGCTCGCAGGGTGAACCCTGTAACTCAATCACCTTGGATATATCTCCGTTTGCGTTTGAAGATAAGAACTCTAGTCAATAAAAAAATTGTTCAGAGGGTTGTAACTCTTTGTGGCTGGAGGAGTTTCAGATACTTCTTTTTTATGCTTTTTATCTTCTACGAAAATTAATAATTTGGGAGATATTTTAGGTTTAATTTTATAAGATCTACGTGTGAAGGACAAAAGTCTCCGTCTTTCACACGATGAATTCAATTAAAATTAATTTAAGATTGATATTCGGAATTAAGATTGAGAAAATAGCTTTTGTAAGTTTTTTTTTTTGCAGAGTTGCATCGATTGATGAAGTAAAAAATATGTCATTCCGCTTGGAAGGGTCTTTGAAATAACATCGAATCCCTCCAAAAATCTCAACAAAAACAACTGACAACCATTGTCATGTCATAGTCACGTAATTTTTGTTAACAAAGTTTCTTCATGTACTCAAAAATAACGCAGATATTCAAGATGATGGAGTCACGTGATCATCATCACTGATACTGATCTGAATGAATTTCAATATTTCAGTCGATAAAAAGTTTTATTGTAATCCTTTAAAAGATCTTGATTGTAGGTTAATTAATTAATTTATGAATATATCAATGTGTACAATGAAAGAAAATTTATTGTAGATGTAATTGATTATATACGTATATATTACTAATGCATTTTTGATTGCTTTGATATCGAAAGTTTTATCGTCTCACGATCTACATTGTACGTAATTAATTTATAAACGTATCAATGTATCAACGACAAAATATTGACTGAAATATTGTCAAAAAATATTCGTGAATCACGAAGATCACGCACCGTCGAGAATACCTCCGCGTGACACGTGAAGTATGTACAATTTCCATGTTCGGTCGTGCAAAAACAAATTTCTCCCGACTTGGCAAATCCATCCTTTGCAACCTACGAACCGACCTCGCGCGGACGAGGTGGAGGAACGGGGCGAATTGGCCGCGAAGGAGAACGGCACGGAACTTTCGCCGCGCCCATATCGATACATATCTCGCAAGGAGCTGTGGGTGCGTGGACGTGGTGGCGCATGCACGTCGTGCCACGTAGAAAGAGAAAGAGAGAGAGAGAGAGAGAAAGAGAGAGAGAGAGAGAGAGAGAGAGAGAGAGAGAGATCGGCTACGTGGAAATGCACGGTTGGATGAAAATTACACGGTCGGCTGGCCATGGGCCGGCGGCGGTATCCCATGCCCTTCGTTGCTTATCACTTCGGCTCGATAACCGGCGAACCGTGGAAAAATCTTCCTGTCCGATTCGGAACCATCAATTTTCACTTGGCCTGCGCCCGTATGCGCGCTGATATTGGCAGCTCTCCCCATTGGTAGTGCAAAAACCCTAGCCGGAGAGAAAGAGAGAGAGAGAGCCGGCTCGATCGCCGCCTAGATAGATTTTATAACGGTTCGTTATTGCCGATCATCGGATGTTGACTTCCGACGTACATAGGTGCCGACCTACGATGATTCCATGTGGTTCGAGTCGATGATTCCAAGAGTGAAATCCTGTTGACTTTTCGGCCAGGTTCTTCAGGAACGTTGGAAATAAACGAAAAGAGTGAAAGAGAAAAATTATTAATTATAAAACACTCTGTTGTGCAAAGATACGCGGTAGATTGCGGATTTTTTACGCATTTGTAAGTGCAAAACTGCTGCAATGCGCATACATATGAAATGCAAATAATGTGAAAAAATATGTAAAATGTCCGAAACACTGCGCTTTTTATAATATCTGACAGACAGAAAAATTTTTCATCGAAATTCTTTTCCTCTTTTTTTGTTTTTAATTAAATCAGATTCTCAAAAATATGAATTTGTATAAAAATTCGCAGTCTAGATTATATTCGTGAATGTGATTAATATCGTTGAGTCTACCATATATAGTTAATATAGAAAGAAATAAAAAAATGGATAGAGTTGAGTTGTAGGAAACAAAGTAATAGTAAATTGGAGTTATTAATAAAATACAGATTGCTTGAAAGCTGTTTTCACGGGGAAATTGATCATCGGCAAGAAATACGAAATGCGTAATAACGTCCACGTTATATAATCACGTTATTACGAGATTGAATAAGAAATTGCGGATATCGCGATGGATCGTGCTGGCCTTCCAAGTGTTCGTCATTCACAAACTTCCGGATTTATTTTATTCTCCTGTCTCTCTACATAAAATTATTAATATTCCATTTCAAGTCGAAACAATACTCACTCTCGACCAAAGTACAATTTTCTTACGTAATCGTAGATAAATTACAGAAATAAATGTGCATATAGAAAGGTTTCTGATGGATCGATTTTTTTTTTTTTTTATTATTTTCTGCATAAGAAGAAACTATAAGAAAGAATACTCGGATCTTCTTTAGAACTCCAGAAATATACACGTAGGAAGCGAATAATTCTAAACAAGAATTCTCGAATGACACGTATATTTGGAGTTCAAAATCTTTAAAATCATTCAAAATAGCACTTATTCGAGCCTTTCGCCACGTTCGCGAACGATCGTAAATAAACTCGCCCGACTGCAACTGAAAACGAATAATTAAAACGAGCGCACGTTCACCGCGTGTAATTTCAGCTCTCGAAATCTCCTTGCCAGAAGTTATTACGGTTCTGGTTTTCAGATTCTATTATAAAACGGTGTCAGTTATGTTACGAAACTGGCGAAAATGAAAGACTTCACAGACCTCGTCTGCTAATACTTCGAACGTAAGAAAATCGTTGTTACATAACTGCGAGTGTTGGTCGATCGTTCGAGATATCTTCCATCGAAATCATTCATTAAATTTATTCCTATGTAATTATTAGCTAGTCTTCGCCTGTAATTATCATCCATCATTCGCGATAATCATCAGGTGTAAAATATTTTTATTAGATGGATAAAGATATCGTTTGAAAACGAACAATGTATGAACAAACACGCGTGTAACGGACTATTAAAATGTCAGAATGTTAGACTTGAACGTATCCTTTGACGTCTCGTTCATTCTTCGTTACAATTGCATAACAAGAGAGTAAAAAGAAAGCAAGAACTTTGCATCGAATTTTGATGATTATATTTGGAAAGGACGATTGCAATTATTACTAACCCTAATGCCTAAAGTTGATGTAGTTTGACAAGGTTTGACAAGAGAGTATAAAAATTCTGCGACGCATGATTATAAAATTCAAAAGATTGCAGCTATTACTAACTCTTTTCGCGCTGATGCCGAAAAATACAGAGCCAAGTTGATGCAGTTTGAGAAGGTTTGAGAGGAGGGTATAAAAATCTTGCAAAAAAAAAAAAAAAATAAAAAATCATAGTTATTAGGTTTGAGAGAAAAGCATAAAAGTTCTCTAAAAAATGATTACAAAATTCAAAAGATCAGAGTTATTACTCCTTTTAATGCCGAAGCCAAGTTGGCGCAGTTTGACGAGGTTTGAGCAGAGAGTATAAAAACTCCGTACAGAGTATAAAAATGATTACAAAGTTCAAAAGCTCGCAGCTTATTACTAACACTTTTGGCGCTGATGCCGAAAAATATAGAGCCAAGTTGATGCAGTTTGACGAGGTTTGAAAAGACATAACAAGGCACAAGTCATAAAAGTTCTGCAGAAGATAATGATTACAAAGTTCAAAGAAAACGGAACGTATCAAGAATAATAAAGGGAGACTGAATCAACTGTAAGAGTTAAAAACACCGTCAGCTTGCACGTTCGCTCGTATCACTGCAGAATGTTTCCTCGACAGCTTGGCTGACGGCACTCGACGATGGAATAAAGACAAACGATCCGTAAGAAGACAACGATCGATGGTGTCCCGTCATTTACATCGGAGCCGAGCCGCTATGGAGTGAATCGCTACGTGAGCACGCTTTACGAGGCCCTCCGCCAAGTTCGTGCAAATGGTGTACATCTAACGATTAGCCTAGCAGAGCGATTAACCTAAATTCACTGCGGGCGCACCTGTACGCGTTGCACGGTTAAGCCGGTCTTCCGTGGTTAATGATACACGCTGTCTTGTAGGCTACGTAACTGCTGCACCGTTCACTTGTTAACATTCGCCGGCTTTAGGCGAGCGCGCGAATCCTAAGGCTAGAATAGAAAATTCGGTTACCTCAGACTAGACTAGAAGCATGTGTGCCTCTCTCTCTCTCTCTCGGTTTCCAGACAATCTTCAGTCGGTCGGATTAAGCAGCACGTTGTTCCGCCTTATTATCAATTCTACAATTAATCTCGAGGGATACTTCTCTCGGGGAACGTCGGCTTTAGTTTAGATCACTATCTATTTGGAAATTTCGGAGAACAAGATACTACTGCAACATATGTACGTTCTCAGAGAACGTATCGTTTTGCGCGAGAGAAGAACAGAGGATTTGAGGAAGAGTCGGGGATTTTAATAAGCCGCGCCAAAAGCCGCGGGATTCGGAGCACAAAAGCAATTTTTTAAAGGTTCGCCTGGTATCGTATTGTCGTGGGTTTCCCGGAAATTTCAAAGTCGCTTTTTCCTGCCCCGAGAAAAATGTCAATCGGGCAGCCGCAGTTCGTTCTCGCGTCGCGATTCGACTAATTAACGAAATCCTTCCTCCTAATTAACAGCAGTTTTCAACACAACGGTCGGAGTTGCTCCGCTGAAATTCCCCACGCATCATCCGAAACGGATTCCGCGAAACATTCCTGCTGCAATGTTCAGAAACGTCAAAGTAACGCCGCGAAAACTACTCGACATTTAAACATGTCGACAATCTCGATGGAACAGTCCCCTAAAGTAACAAACATTCCCTCGGGTTCGCGAGGAATTTGCAGCGTCTCCTACGAAACTTACTCGTTCAGTCGAAGAAGACGATGTTTCTCAAAGGCGGAGCGCGATCGTCGCAAAATTAACTCCCGCCATGAATTAATCTGCGACAGTCTCGTCAGCGTCTCGTTTCTATAAATTTCCCGCGAAAGCGAGCCGAAACAACGCGAGACACTCCCGGTTTCAAAAGACCCGCTTCGGAGACTGTGCCAGATATTCACGATCGAGGCCGCAATTTTCTAGTATTGTACAACCGAGGAAACGAAGAAATCGACGATGAAAAGTTTGTTCCTCTTTGTTTCTTCAACGATTTGTCGTGTCGCGAAAGGAGCGCTCGCTGAAGTACCATCTGAACGCGACGGTATTTTAAATCCTCAGTGTATTTATTACATTAAATTTGATTTAATATAATAAATTGATTTAATATAATTTTAAAATTGTATTTATTATATTATATTAAAGCGACCAGCTTTAATATAACAGACAGTGGAGAAGCACAGTGGAGAATCGCCAGAAACTTTTGCCAAATTTCCCGATTTATCGTTTCCATATCGTTTCGATCGCTGCGCAATGCTCGTAACATTTCGAAAGAACGAAACTAAGTTTCACCGAAGATGTTTCTTATTATTGGGTGGATACAAAGAGGAAAACAAAAGGGGGGGAAACATATGAAAAGTGAAGTTACCTTCACACTTCAATTTTCGACTATTACGAAATGCTTCTAAGAAATTTAAAATGTGAAGGATTTTGTCGCGATATTTCTTTAAAGTGAAATTGAATTTGGTAGCTTTTGCCAAATTTGGTCATTTCTATCCATTATAATCCAATTTTTTTTCTTTCTTAAAAAAAGTAATAAAAACGATGACACTTTTGTTGACCTCTCCTGATTGATTTCTTGCCTCAACGATGAAATGGATCTCTAACATAAACGAATTCATACAAATGAAATATGATAACAAGTAAATACAAACAAACGAAATAAATAGATATAAATTAACCTTTTATTGAAGAATCGGTAACAAAACAGCTAAAATCAGCTCCACTGGAAATTCACCTTTCCAAACTATAAAATTTCACCGTTACCGAATTTCCCCACCGAAATATTCAAGAATCCATAAACATCGTTCGTACGACTCTCTCTAGCTTCTAGATTTCAAATCGAAATCGAGCGACTCGCAGTCGGCCGTTTCCCTGGAGCCACGCGAAATTCGAGCCACGAGAGGGATCGAAACGGGACAGAGTCGACTGATCCACGTCACGTACGAACGAAACTAATGCCGGCGATAAAACCGCGCGCGCGAGTGCGAGTTTCTAACCTTTCTAACGAAAGCCTCGAAAAATACGTGACGCACGTTGACGATCAGCCCCGTGATGGATAGCGTTTCGCGGTAACCGTGCACCAGAGACTTCCTCGATCGCCTCCTCTTCGCGTTCTATCCCCGCGAGACTTCCTCGATCGCCTCCTCTTTACACCAAAGATGGCAGAGGAAGAGACGACGTAGCGAGAAAAGCGTTAATAAGTGATAAGCCGAGCAAGGTTAATCGGTCCGGCGTTGTAATTGAAATTTTCGAAGAGGGAAAGGGGGCTGCCGCTGCTGCTGCTGCTGCTGCTGTCGAGGGCAGCAATAACGAGCAATCTTTTTCCGAAAGTGCCGAGTTTGGAAAGTTTCAAATCCCCCCGTTTAAGGACACTTTTCACGGGAATCGAGGAATTTTAGAAAAGCACGCTGAATTAGTAATCTCCCTCGGGAGGGGGATTGATTGTTCTTTCGAATTTGCGATAATTAGTCGCGGGCAACTTGGAAAGGTGACTTGAGGAGTTTAGAAAACTCCCAGGGGGGGGGAATGGATTTAAACGTTGGGGGGACGAGTTGAAAGTTTCACTTTGGTCGTTTTCAGCCGTCAGGCTGATTAGCGTTAATTGAAGATTTTCATATATTTGGACTTATCCTACCTCCTTTACAATTTTAATTGATCGTGAAACTCGGCAAATTTAACCTTGCAGAGAAACAGCTCTCAATTGCCCAATGAACGTACAATTTCAAAGGCGACGTTCGACGTGTGCGAAGATTCGGTAGTTTCTTCGAACGAAAGGGAGAGGTTTGGCAGCGAGGCGATAACACGATGATGCATGTTCGTTGCCCAGCCTACGACTGCGCCTAACGCCTAAAATATGGCGTAGGCAAGGCGCGGGTCCGGTCCGGTCCGGTCCGGCCCACATCCGTACATCTCGTTGGCGCGGCCGCGTGGCGGAAGTCGTTGCTTCCAAGTGCAACCGGCGGCGGCAGGAAAGAAGCCCGATCGACCCGGTGTCGGTGAAGTTCGCACGGATGAAACAGACGAGCGTGCACGTGGAGCCAGCAAGACGAAGACGAAGACGAAGACGAAGACGAAGAAGACAAGGCGGAGATGGAGTCGTGTGGGTACCCGGATCCGATGGCGCATGCGGTTCGCGGAACCGATCGGCAGAACCGGTTTCAGGAACGTGTTTCGCGCCGTATATGCACGCCGGATCGTCGATAATGGACGGAAGAGCTGTCCGCCGACGGTGTGCCTCTCGTCTCTTTTTTTGCAGCTGAAACGCGAGGGGCAGACTCGTAATAATCCGCAGACGCGGCTAGAATTCGATCTCCCGTGAGCTTCGAGTCTCCGTCTCGGCCACGTCTTTTCTCTGTCCACCAAGACGCTCGGAGAGGGAAGAGATCGTTTTCTTTGGATGACTGGCTGGCTGATCGCGACCACCACCACCACCACCACGATGACTCATCCCGCAGACCCATTTCTCGCGTCTACGTGCGTACGATACACGTTGCGTAGGCTCGACGCGTTAAACTGCGATTTCCCATAACCGCGTCTGACGCACTCGCACGGAACAATGGAGAAGCCGCTGTTTTTCGCTTGCTCGTCACGTTTCTGCATTCCCCGACGATCGATATCGAGAGTATATTCGGAATATGCTGCGCTGCTCTCTGTGTCTGACATTTACGCGAACCCGCAAGTACAGATTGTACAAGTGAAAAACCGCGATTCGTCGATTTTAGGGATCGAGTGTACAAATTTCGATGCCAAAGGAGTATTTTCGACAACGATGATCGATGTGAGTCATCAGCCGAGCGAAATGTGTGAAATTTCGTCGAGCCACGTGGCTTGAAACGTCACGTACGCGGTAGCTAAGCAGATCGATTGTACTCCAAAGATAAATTCGCACGACTGGGAAATACATGATTAATTACTCGCACGTTTCTTGCTCACAGTCGCTCGAAATCGCTCGGTTAATTTAACTGATTCACTCAATAAGTCGATTGATCAATCTGACAAATAACCACGTAACGTGAATTATTGATTGAAAGCTAACTGTGATTGCTCGCCGTTTAATTAAGTAGAAGACCTTGGGCGTTTCTTGATTAACCTATTCGTTTCTAATATCGACTGTGATCATCTGTCATTAAGCTTGTATTCTCTGCAAACACGCTTGGAAGAACGATGCTTTCGCGATAATGAAAACTACGATATACCCGTCATCTGTTACAAAGTGAACTTCTCAGTAGCGTAGTGTAAAAGCTCGAGAATCGATTGGTTTCTAACGAAAGCTATTAATTTGTTAACCCAAATTTACAACTTCGACGTGAGAATTGCTTTAAAACTAAAACTATAAGTTTCTATATTAAAACTACAGTTGCGTTCGCTTCCGAACGAACCATGCTTTCATCTTGTAGGCAGGAACTAAAAAATAAGAAAAAGCTACGAATAATAAATTTGTAGGCAGGAACTAAAAAATAAGAAAAAGCTACGAATAATAAATTTCGACTTTCATCGAAAAGTATCAAGTCGGATCAAATAGGGTGGCAAGTTCTGAAAGAATATCGGTCGTTGCATTTTCAATTTCAATTTCAATTTCAAGTTCGTATTTTTTATCCGCGTTTCGAGGCACGAAAGCCAAGATTTATATCGCCTGCACGAAGGAAAATGGGTCAGATAAATGTTGCACAGTTTTTTTTAAAGAAAAGACGAAATGGGTGAAACAAGATTTCAAGAATGTCATCTCGATAACGTGAGAGCACACGCAAAATTTTCAAAGAATTGATACAAAGTGAAACATACCGAAACTAGTGCAAAAGTGTGTTAAATCAAACAATTTGAAACCTGTAAGAAGGTTTATATATATAAAACCTAAACCTAACCTAATATATATATTAAAATTAAAAATTAACTTATAAATTATCAAAAAATAATCTTTCGATTAATTTTTTAAATAATTCTCTTCTTTCGAACGGGAGTTTGATAACTTTTTGTTAAAAAAATCTCTGGTCAATTGCTTTAAACGAAAGTTACTATTTGCTTGTGTTCACGTGTTCCTGCAATCGAAATTAATTTTAAAACACGTCGCAAGACTCGTCCGTATCAAAATCTGCTCGTTTGGTTAAGAGTCGTTTAAGATTAACCGTGCTCCTAATCCCACGATATAAATCCATTTAATTCGAGCTTCTCTTAGTCATCGCAGCTCGTTAAAACGCACGATAATCGACGCAACGTGCATTTCCCAGGTTTCTTAATCGTTTTCATCCCAGTTCAAAAATTGTCAACGAACGAGAACGCGAAGCGGACGTTAGCAGCCGCCTGACGTAACCGCACGTCGCTCGTGCGTTGCACGAAAGAAAAATTAATATCCAACGGGTGAGATAAGCGAGACGGGGAAAATATATAGAACGGCGATAAAACTGTGGCAAACGTTCTTTGGCACTTAATGTCCGGCGTGTAATTTACCACGAGTTCGAGGTAATTAACTACCACTTTGAAGTACGCTGGCTCGGGAAATTAGCTATAAACTCGAGTTTATCTGTAAACTTTCCTAGTAGTAAAACCCGCCGCTAAAGCGAATAATAAATACATCCTCCGTGTAATTATTATTTTTAATTAAGCGTCGCGATGCCCCGCGCAGCCGGTGACGAGTGGGCGAATTTCGTCGAAAGCTGTAATTAAACGCGGGAGCTGGTAAGTGTTTTTACTTGAGGAAGGTTAAGGAAAATTGGCTCTCTCTCTCTCTGTCTCTCTGTCTCTCTTGTCAACATTGAACAGACGTTGAACCTGTCAATTTGAAATTTTAATTTCCACGTAAATGTCAATGCATATTACATAAATGTCAACGAACGTATTTTATTTATTTGAATGTAAATTTCAGACGAACGCACGTATATTTCACATCTGTGCCCTTAGTTACGTTCTACATGCGCAATTTCGATCTTTATCACTCTTTCTTATTTCTGTTTGTTGGGAACACGTGGCCGAGATTCGAATCGAATACGAATTAAGACCGTTCGTGGGTTTCTGTTTCCCTGTTGTATCCCCCGTTTGGCGAGGATCTGCATCCCAGTTACTCCCCCGCTGAAACTTCTAACACGTATATAATCGAAGGAAACGTGGACGCGCGGCTCGCATATGAAACCGTCGAAACACGTGCAACTCTAATTCAACGCACGTGTCACCTTGCCGCATCGCGGCACGTGCGAGTTCTTCCGCGACAATCGTGTCTGTGAACCAACTTGCCGACGCGCGATAAATTCCGCCGTTTATAACATCCTCGCGAAACGACGCGCTACGATGCTGGGTATTACGCAAACCGAGTTTCCGTTTGAGTCGTGCATGATCTTTTAATCTCGTGAGAATCGTCAAAATTGGAGCCAGCGTCAATTCTTCTTCTATAGGATGGAAATTCATAATCATATCACGGATTCTACACCTTTGATTTGATGGAAAAGACCTAATCTGTAAAGACTTAACTTAAACCTGCGGCAAAATTCACCTGGATCTTGAATTTCAAAAATGGAAAAAAAAGTTTGTTAATCATTTAACGTGGAACGTGTGCGTCCTAACAGCGACTTTATAGTTGGACGCCTATGGATGTCTATATTACGTAATGTTTATATATTGAATAATGTTAACAGTTAATATTATCAGTTAATTATTTAGATTTACACCGATGCTGCAACTATTATAAATCAAATTTTAGTGAATAAGTAATACGAAAATTACGTAAAATAGATATCCACGCGTCCAGAACCATAAAGTCGCTGTTAGCACACGTCCGCAGTGTTGAACGATTAAGAAACTTTTTGCCATTTTTCAAAAGAACTAGTTTACTTTCATGATAAATAGAATATAATGAAAAAAAAGTTTGTTAATCATTTAACGTGGAACGTGTGCGTCCTAACAGCGACTTTATAATTGGACGCCTATGGATGTCTATATTACGTAATATTTATATATTGAATAATGTTAACAGTTAGTATTATCAATTAATTATTTAGATTTATACTGACGCTGCAACTATTATAAATCAAATGTTAGTGAATAAGTAATACGAAAATTATGTAAAATAGATATCCACGCGTCCAGAAGCATAAAGTCGCTGTTAGAACGCACGCGTCCGCAGTGTTGAACGATTAAGAAACTTTCTGCCATTTTTCAAAAAAACTATTAGGTTACTTTCATGATAAGTAGAATATAATGAAAAACAAATTTAATCTTGAAATTCAAGGTCGACGTCAATTTTTCGGCAGATTCTTTGCATGTTTTTTCATCAAAACGAAGGTGAGGAATTCAATGATAGTCACTGACAAACTTTTCTTTCCACCCTGTACGTGAGGCATACGTACGAAGAAACGGTTAGGGGTCCGACAAAAAGTACATTTTATAGATTCTGGAAAAACTTGCCACTTGTTCGATCGCGTTCACGGTCATAATCGTTCAAACTCTCGGCCGGCTTGCCGTGATGTCGTCTGCGTCCTCGATCCGAGCTGTGTAATCACGCCAAACGAACGGCCTCGCGGAAATCGAGACGGCAGAAAAATCACGTTAACCACGTAATGACGCGTTCGCGAGCCGCGTACCCCGCAATTATCAGTAATGCGTTCGCGCGAGGTTGTCTCTCCGTAGTCCGACGAAGGTCGCGTTTCCTCTCGACTTTACATCGAAATTGAATCAACGTCGAATTTATATCTTGTTGTTGCACGTTAAACGCGTCGGCAACGAATTCTCGAAAATTGCGTTTCGACGGAAAAATATCGAATTTCGACCTCGGCACGGATGAACCGCGGCCCAGGAGGGGTTCCGCTTCATTCTGCCGTGCGCATGAACGCGCGTGGAAAGTCTCCCCGACATTCAAGAAATCGCCGGCAGTTATATATCATCCGCGGATGATAGCGTCGTGTCGTGAAAGTTATTCGTTTCAATGCGTGGATTCATGGCCACCCCCTCCCCCCGACGTAATCCCGCTCCTTTTTCCACGCGATCTCTGCCTGTGCCGAACAAGCAATACACTCTTCTTCGGTTCCTTTGGATTTTTGTATCGCGAACTTTCCATAATTTACGGCACGCTGGACGGAAAAATCGACGGAACACCTTGTATATCTGGAATCTGCATCGGACTTTGCTTTTGTTCTTGAGTTTTTTGTGAACCTCCGCTTTCGTCTCAGCAGAACTATCTTCACGTTTCTCGGCCGAAATACGTAAAGTGTTTCATTTTTATCCCCGCCGTAGTGTCGGCGTGTTCAATGATTAAAAATGAAAAAAAACAAACATTAATACAAAGTCATAACTGTACTATTTAACAGAGAAATCAGAATAATAATTCATTGGTTTCTCGTTTAATTCTGGGTGTATCAATGATAGCAAAATTATAGATGATTGGTTTCTCGTTTAATTCTGGGTGGAAATGTTGGCAGTATTTAATCGCATTTATTATTAGCGATCGTTGTAATTACGCACATTATCGTGTGTCGCAACGCTATGTACGTAATTACTATTAACACCGATAAATTTACAGTTTTAATACCCTTGTTACGACTTTTTTAAATGAAACATTTCTAATCCCACGTTTATGTGACATTTCTTTTTCTTATTTTTAATTATGGAACGTGCTGGCGTGATAAAAATGAAACAACCTGTAGAATTTTACATTAACGACAGCGAAAGTGTTAACGCAAACAATCAATGCTTCTCCTCATCTTGAGAGGAATTTACACTTTACGCTTCACTTTGAAAAACTTCTATAACTCTCTAAAGCAGAGGTGGCTAACTGGCGGCCCGCGGACTCTTGCCCCCTACTTTGCTGATCGCTAGCGCTACCCCCTCCACTGCACGAGCCCCACTCCCTCAGTCTGTTGATTTCCCTACCAAGCAAGTGGTAGGGGCAAGAGTTTTACCTTGCGATCGACTTTCATTCATTTCAGGACCGGTGGATTTTTTCTCACGAGACTTTTTTTTCGCTTTCAATGGCGAGCAACTTTAATGGAAGTTGCTCATCATTATCGCTCGATACGCCGCGTCGTGCGAAAGTAGTTGGCGATCGGTTACCGGATCGAAAGTCACGGCACGTTTTCCATCCAGACTGCTATTTCGATCGTGATCATCGAGCTGCTGGATGCGGTCAACAATGACCCTGTTGAGGTTTCTCGTGTCCATGAAACGAAACGTTGCACGCTCTCCGCGCGAAAGGAGAACGTCCCCGCTCGTTGAAAAGCCAGCAATCTGTGACCAGCAAAAAGTAAAATAACTTTCTTTCGACGTTTCAACAGACGAAAACAAATCAGTTGATACTGAAAGTTAATGGAATAAAAATCCCTGAAAAATGTCTAAACATTGAAATTATTCCTAAATATCACGCGAAAGGTTAAAGTATTAATTTACTTACTTGAGGAATTATTAATTAAGGGAATAACTTTTTGAAACTTTGCAAGAATTCGCTTTTTCATTAACCCTTTGGGTATTTAATACCGAAGCAGCAAACAGATAATCTGAGATGATTAAAATAATTAGTTTCCTTATCGAAGATTCAAAGAGGGTAGCACGTTACAATATATAAACACATCGAAAAGTATTATACACGTTGAAAAGTGAGCGCGTTGTATATTTCTCATTTTTGGTAATTTTAATGAATGTTCAAAAGAGTCAAAGTCGTCGAACGTTTAATTTAATTAAAATGCATGTAAGAATAATTATATGTATGCAGACGGAACAGAGAAGTAGCTTACTCAGAGCATAAAAAAGAGTCGCCATTGTCGCAGATTCCAAATAATTTCAGTTGCCTCTCGCGAGCAGCCTCCTTCGTCTTTGTTCACGTTTAATTTTTGAGCAATGCTCCCGGAGCGAGATTCGATTTGCTGAGAAAAACTTTCATCAAGACAAAATTAAAACACGATCCAATCAAATGTTTCGTTCGAGTGTTTGTCGGAAGCCGGTAAAAAAATTTTTCGCAATCACGCTCGACAATCAGTTTCTCGTTTCCAGCAGATGTCAGACCATGACTTTTTAACATCTTTAACCTTCCGAATACTAATTTGGACTTGAATGACTTTGTTCTGAAATAAAGACTGGGATTAATCACCCTGAGAATATCTATCTGCTCTATTTGAATTAATAATTTTAAATACTCTCAACTTGTGCCAAAGAGGGGACAAAATTTGTAATTTGCTTGCTCAATCCTGATTCATGAATACGTTGATCAACTCTCGAACCGGCGAGTCGTGGTTCGATTTTCTGGCCCGTGTTCATCTCTCTCATATGTGCCCGGTGAATCCGCCCGGATTACGTATCCCGATGCATTTGTATTCCAGTGTATTCCCGATACCCGCGTTCGTTTTGATATTTCCAACGCGACGCAGATCGTATTTAATCCCTATTTTCGTGCGTTCATCAACAATGGACTGGCAGATAAGACGATTAGACGGCCGTTGTAAATTGCAACTCCATTGGTCCCGGTGTGAAGCGCGATTTCGCGGCGTGAATAATGAAGCGAGTGTTTGTTCCTGCGCCGGCTTTTTTCACTTGCCACGGCTATCGGTTTCGAAAACACCGTATTTCTTTCACGTATATTTTTTTTCGGTCTTTCCCTTTTTTTTTTTTTAATCAGAATTGTGTAAATACAATCGCGCATCGAGGGATTAAAATTTTTTCGTTCTCTCGGACTCTGCCTTCGTCGTGATTTATCTGAATTGCACAGTAAAATTTAAACGCGTGTTTAAAAAAAAAAATTACCGATCAGTCATCTGACGAAAGACAATTGTTTTTTCGAATCATCTCATCTGACAAACGATAGATCGCAGGACATATTCTACGCCCATCCAACGAATAAACGTAACGTGTTCATCAAGTTTTCTTAATTAACTGTACTTTTCCAAGTCGCTCGCGAACGTGTTTACCCTTTGAAGGCCCGAGCAACTTTGTAAACGGGACTCTTCCAACGCTGCCAACTACTTGTTAAACGGTTGATGAAACACACGCAAAAGAAGTGCAATTGCAGTTTACTCTCGTTGCTTTTTTCTCCTCCTTTTGGCATTCGCGTATTTCGTTCGCGTCGTTAGAGAACTTTCAGCGATTCAATTCCTCCTTCGAGAAAGAACTTGAAGCATCCAACTGTCTTCCACGTAAGAATCAGTTTGTCTTTTTGATCCAGTGCCGTATCGGTCTCTGCTGTCTCACGTGGCTAACTGTCGCCATTTTTATCACTGAAAGTGATTTTAGCAGGGGTATCTCAGAAAATCGGGGTAATCCTCTTCAAGTGCAACGAAAATTAGCGATTGGTTGATTTGGGTCACGTGATTCGTGAGAGGGCGTGGCGTAGACCTCGAGTAGGAGTGGCGTTGTCCATATCAATAACATTTTATGGCAATAAAGTCGTCTTCATTTCCTAGTCAGAACAGTTGCTTCTGGGCCTGCAGTTTTTTATATTAGCCTCTCTGATAAATAAAAGTATTCGCCGATTAGAAGTTGTTCCTGTAATCGAAATTATTCATCGTTTAAAAAATGTCTCAAGTGCACTTTTTTTCTGTTTCGAGAGAGAATTGATTTGGTACACTTGTAATTAGTTTGTCTCTAGATAGACGCGTGTAAAACACAGAAAGGTCACTATTTTTTCAAGTATAACAGTATAGTTTTTTTATATCAATCGAAATAGTAGCTCATTTTCTGTAAAAAAAAAAAAAGGTATTAATCTGCATATATAAGAGATGTGTTAATTTTACTTTTATAAAATCTATCATATGAAAGACAAGAAAGGACAGTATTCTTGTATTCATACTGTTCTCATCTTTTATGCATAGATATTTTATAAAAAATACATCTTCTAAATTAATGATACTTTTTTGTAGAGAACGACCTGCTTCATCAATTGATACAAACAAAAAAGGAAATTACATAAAACTAAGTACCAAATTACTCTCAAAATGGAGAAAAATGCGTTTGAAACAATTTCTAAACGACGACTGGTTCTGGAGGTAATTGCACTTACGGATTAAAATGAGACACCCTGTGTATTAACCCGTCGCAATTAGCATTTCGTTTGCATACGAGAGAAACGGGTTGCGATTCACTACAATTTGTTCCTTTAATCTGAAATTAACTACACCGCGAGTAATAATTACCATCAGCGAACGATTTTATTCGTTTGCCAGAAGTGTAACGTTACCTGCAGTGACACGTAACTAATGAAATACATTAACAAAATGGCAGATTAATAGAAAATAGACCTAGAGAGGAATAAACAGTTATGTAACGCTCTCGCCGCGTATCCAACGTCTCGTACTCACACTCTGATCCAAATACACACGCGCAACTTGGCACGGCTCGATTCATCGAGTCCGTAGAAGTTCCCCGATTTACCCGCGCGGCACGGTTCGCAGCTTTCGTGTCAACTGAAATCAGCAAACCACGACTTTTTATCCAAGTTTTCAGATATCGTCGACGAGGACTTAAGTCCGTGTATATATATATATATATATCCCGAACGCTCTGGAAATCGAGAAACCCGAGTGACGTCCTTTGGAACCGCGCTAATTAACGAGGTCAATTCTGGGTCGATTCCCCGCGCGAAAGAATCGCGACCAAACTGTCCCGCCCAGCGAACGATCTCTCGGCTGACGCCGAGGTTAATCAGGTTGCACGGTTTACAGGTTGCTGGAGAGACAACACGAACTTGGACTAATTCGTGATCGCGGATCGAACACGGTCTCTACGTGGACTAGCCGGCTCGTAGACCAGTCGGCGTCGTCACGAGCGGCGTCCCTCTTTTCTCTTCCCGCCGCGAAGAACGGGTAACCTCGTTCCAGAAAATTCTGTATACGCGCGCTGGTAGCGAGTAACTTGGGAAGCGAGGTAAAAGCCGAAGTTCGAGTGGATCGTGCGTGACCCGGGTTCGTTAGCTCGGAGCTTTACATTGCAAAGTTTGTACAATTCGAAGTCGATGGGGCACGTGCCTTTTCTTCGCGTTGACTGTAATAACGAGTCCGGAGGCTCCGCCTGTCACGGAAGAACCGGGCAACGCTCGCGTTTGGCTGTTCCGCGAAAATTACGGTCACAGTTCTCTCTCGCTTGATATCGTTCTATCGTAAAATTGCGTTGGCAAGTTTTTTCAAGCGCGAATTTTCACGAACTTTTATTTTATAAAATACTTCAGTTAACGAATTCCCCCTAAAAATATGTACGTACATCTCGTGACGGTTCTTTTTCGCTCGATATTGTTGGCAACTCCGTTTCATTTTATTTTATTTACAAAATCCTTTCGATCTCCATTAACGAATTTCCCTCCCAGAATATACCTCAATTCTACGGGGAAACGAGTCCTGAAATATTTACAGATTTATACCTCTTTATAGACCTAAGAACAAAGGGAATCCTGTGGCAAAACGTTTACGCGCAAGCAACCTCAAACCTCGTCCAATCCACTTCAAACGTGTACTACAGATCAAAGCAACTCCGCCGTGAAACGCCGCGAGTGCAAATACCGTGAATATTTTTCCTCGTTCGCGTGTCATTTCGTAGATTAATTTTTTTTTTTTTTTTGTTTCGGTAGCATTTTGGACGATTATCAGCAAATTCGAAACAGTGAACACCATGGCTGGCTAATGATTAATCCCTCAAGCGCTTCGTTTTAGTGTGTTTAATTATTTCTAGTTATTTACCCGACTAGAAAACACAGTAAACGCACTTGCTGTAAAATTGAGTCAAATTATAACAAAACGATGAATTTTTTTGGCGACTCTGAAAAATTTTTAATCTTACTTTTTTGCCTGGAAATATTCTAGAATGCGCAAACATTACAAATACATGTAATTCTTTCACCTAAAATTTCCAGTAAATAGCAAAAGCGAATTTTTTTCTACGTGACGAGTTAAACAAAAAAATATCTTTTCATACTCGACACAAAAGCTTGAGGGATTAATTAGGAAACTAGTCAGGTAACTATCAGTAAAACGATCTCCGCGGTGTACGATTTGTCTCACGACTCGCCTTTGGCTCAACGTCGAATTATCATTTTCGACATTCCGCTTTTTAATGAATTTTTAAACCTCCTTGATCCGCGACAAAATTACAGGCTCTCTGCCCTCTCGCGCGCGGCGAAATCATCAATATTACTACCGAAGGTTATTATAATTCGGGCTCATGTTCCACGTTCGCGCGGGTATTATCAACTTTCTTTTTCTCGTGCCTCTGACAATCCTTTTACGACAAATTGTCGCGAATACTCAGTTTCGCTTCCAGTCATCTTTAACACAGCCAATAAGCTTCGCCGCGAGGCGAAATTCTCCCAAGGAACTCGCGCAATTTTCACGCCCGGCGTGAAAATGAAAAATTCCACGCCGTTTCCCTGTGGAAGCGAATTTATTCGCGAGAATGGAAACAAAAGAAATATTCGCCTTTCTCTGAATCCTCTTGTTAAACGCGTTGTGTTATTTTTTATCGTCGTACGTTACTTTTTTGACGACAGTTTGCGACTCGTTGACACGATCCAACGTATCGTATAATTACAAGGTAGGTTAAATCTCTCGTTTCCCGACGAGCCCAAAAGGGGATTAAAATCGACTGGGTACACCGTCGACTGTCCGAGTTATAAATCATTCCATTGGCACGTTAAATTCCACGGGCCGCTGTTAATTTTCGCGGTGGGCCCGGCGCAGTCGACATATATTATTGAATTAAAGTAACAATTTCTGGCGGCTGGCGGTCACGCCAGTCGTATCGTTCGATGAAATTTTCGTCGTGCATGTCGACTAATCCGTAGCGATCGATCACTGGATAAGAGGAGTCTCTCCGCCCGTGGGGATCGGCCAGCCTCGAATCCGCTTTTTTGCTCTCTCTTTTTCGCGTTTCCCGTTCAACAAGCTAAAACACGACGGACCACGATGCTTTTCATCGGATAGAAGAAACGAACCTCGGTATATCATCGGAACAACCGAGCTAAGACAGAATTTCCAGATAAAAATTCAATTAAAACGAAACCTTTGACCAGCGGTTGTTTCCCGATGAATGGAAATTCGATTGCGCAGTGTTATTTAGGACACAATTGGAAGATCGTGCTGGAAAAATTTTACGAATCTTCAGTTGCGTGACTTTAACTGTCATTAACTATGCTTTCTCCACCGAAATGTGCGATGTACGTTTATTTAAACTTGAATTGCATTTTTTCCAAATTGCACGTGACACGGGTCTTCAAAAATATAGAATAACAGTGTGAAATTAACGTCATTGATCGACTGTACGCGCGTCGTCGAACAATAAGCAGTTTGAACGTGTCATTAATTAATTCGCGTGCGACGCGAATGGAAATTGCATTCTAACGTTGACACATGCTGTATTCTCCCGACTCTATTTTCTCTTCGGCGACAATTGCTAGAGAACAATCGACCATTGTTGATTCCAATTGTCAACAATAATCCGTGAAATGGTCGCGAAAAAGTGGATTCGAGAGAAATATTAACAACCGTAGAAAAGGCGATCTTCGCAAGGTGGACGACTGCCTCTACGAAAGAGAAAAAAATCGACGAAGCTGGCGGAAGAGGGTGAAATTGGAATTCGATCGAGAGAGAGAGAGAGAGAGAGACCGGTGAAATCTTTGCAATTGAAAAGTACATCGGGAAATATAATGCTAATTGGATTGTTACCGGGCTTTTATCACGGAAACGTGCAGTCGCCGCCAATAAAATCAATTTAATAACGGTTATGATTTTAGCGTCGATTTATTTCTCCCATTTCTCCCCGTTCCTCCGTCGAATTTATTCGGCATTTGGCTGCACTTCCAGGCGAGGCAACAAACGAAACATAAACGAGGCTCGATTCTTTGTAGTGCTTATTTCACCCGATAACGCCATGAATTGCTGGTGAATTAACTCTTTCGACACGGCTTCGTCTTTGGCCACTGTGCTCGTCGTTAGTATCGAGAGGTCTTTAACCCTTTCGCTATGATAATCAGAAACTCTATGCCAAAATATGTATGTACATTGAGCGAATCTTTTTTGAATTTCTTGGTAACATTTCGACAAGGGTCTGAAAATGTTCTTTTTTCAACAAACTTTAATTTTTCAAATCTAACGTTAAATTCTTAAGATATCAACAGTTATACCTATAGAAAGGTTTTCTATTACAATAATTTCTTGTCGTCTAAATATTCCACTGTCTCGATGGCTAAAGTGCATCATGTATCTTTGATACGTGATTGCATATATCACAATACGTCAACAGATACCGCGTATGTGGTTAATCGTTTGCTCGTGTCTTCGACAGTATCAGCATATATGTACCCTGTCGTCTGATGGAGCGTGAACGATCACCGGACCAATAAAGCAGAAGACGCGGGGCTTGGACGAAAGTCTCATCTCTTCTCGCGTATAAATCACGCGAGTTCTCGAGTAGGCGAGAGAGCACCCGGCGTCGCAAAGCCAGAACTTTCACGTTTACCTCCCATCGGCCAAGTAGCCGTTTCCTTTGCCTCTCGACCCAGCAGCCGAGAAAATTGTTTCTCCGATTGCTCGCGTTGAATTCGACTCCGTCAGCCCGACTCGCGCAGTCTGCGTAAGCCGACAACCGAGCGATTCGAAAGAGGAGGCCAGGCCAGGCTTGGATGCCTTCTTTTCGCGAAACTTTTCCAAACGCCAAAGAGGAGAATCCGCGACGTGCCTCTGCTCGTACATTCTGCCACCGTCGTCGTTCGCTGTCTCTTTCCCTCGCGATGTTTTATCGCGCGTATCGTTGGCCGTTGTGCACCGAATTGAAATTCAATTAGCGCCCGGGTTTTCCTCTCGTTTGCGCTTGAAAACGAGGTCCAGATGGACGCGATCAATCGCGTTAATTTCGCATTAATGTGCCGGGGGTCGCGCTGGCCTGTTTTTTCCCGTTTGCCACCTCCGCCTCGTCAGAAATTTTTGCACCTCGGCCGATCGCGAGTCGCGTGCAATTTCATTTGTGAAATGGGAATCGATTCGCAAGTTCGGAGAGTGAAATTAGTCGCGTTAAGGTCCGTTTGTACAGACGAGATACTAGCGCGCCAACGTGACAAAAGGCGTCGTTGAAACACGTATTAATAGTATTTCATTGTTGCTTTCATTCGCTGCTACGTGTAATTTTTATTATATTATCGATCGTTGTAACAAAAGGAATCAAGCGTCCAAGCGTCAATGTATTTTTCAATCGAAGATTTGGCTGCGATAGCTATAGTCGTGAAACACAAAGAGATCGCAATAAGAATTTTTTGTTCGATTTTGAATTTCCAGCGCAGCTTTTTGAAAAATCATTGCCCATAAATCGGGCACGATTGCGAAGTTAATCTTCGCAGAATGAATTTCGAGCATTCGCTCATCATTGGGCTTTCCACGTATATATTAATCAATACTGTGCTTCGACTGTACTGTTTGTTCTGCTAGGCTCGTCGATGGTATTACAAATCGATCTTTAACTCTCGGACTACCAACGTCTTGATTCAATCACATCTAATATTTTCAATTCTAATAGTAGTTTCTTTCTCTGAAATCCAGAATAAAAAGAGAAATCAATACTCTTTTACAGTATTTTTCAAAATACAAATATGAGTTTCTCAGGAATTAAAATGCAGCTGGAAACTCAAAGAAGAGGAAGAAACTATTGGTTTGTAACATAAATTCGTTTTTTCTTTATGGTGATTGCTCTTTCAAACCGTTACCAACTTCGTGCAACCAGTTGTAATACTTTATTTTAAATTTGTACATCTCAATTGTCATTCTAATAAAATTTTATTGCGATCAGTGATTATTATATTGTTTAGAGCTTTGCAGAATTTTTCTGTAATAAGACCCCGGAATTCTACGAGAAAAGAATCTTACCAATTATCAGTTATCAAAAAATCTAATTCCAAATTTACAAATAAATGATTCTAAAACACTGAAGAAAGAAAACGGGACGAATTTCTGTTACAACCTTGTATAATATCGCTAGTTGGTGAATTATCGTGCAAGTGGGACGTCGAAAAGGGGGCACGCGAGCAACGAAAAAAGATTCATTTCCTCAGTCAATAACGGTGGACGATGGGATGCCGACCTTTGCCGGTTGTTTCGCTGCCGTAATTGAATTTTTCCCGCTGCAGAGAAAGAGAGAGAGGGAGAGAAAGATAAAGACAGATATAGAGAGAGGTAAGGCAATGCACGCGAACACCGTTACGTAACACCGGGATAGAATGTGTACACAGTGGGGTTTGAGCAGGCTGACCGAATCGGCAAACCAATAATTTCAGTTCGCGTAAATGTTTACGAACATTGGATAGGTAAGCTGCATTAAATCGTACCAGTCCGATGTGGTAACCCGCGAATGTGACGTCGCATCCGCTTCAGGATAATTCGTAGCTGGAATGTTGAGCCGCACAGATCACTCGAGGATCAACACTGTACAGAATTACGATGTTACCGTGCTTGACGAACACATCCGAATCGAATCGTTTACCCGCGAAACGTTTTCTGTTGTCTGTGCGTGCTCGCGTGGAAATATCGTTCCAACATTTATTTGGTTGTTGAATTTTGTCAAAACTCTAAACTCAACAAATCGACAAATTTATCTAGGTATTTTTTTAGCGAAATAAAACACGATTATGAAACGGAGAAAACTCTATCTTCTCGAACTCTCTATTATCCTTTAACTCAGAGTTGGCGAACTGGCGGCTCGCGAGCTTCCCCCTCCACTACGCCGATCCCCCCACTTGCTTAGTAACGAAATCAACAGACTGAGAGTGGGGGCTCGTGCACAACTCGAGGAAATTTCGATGCAGTGGAAAGCTAGTTAACCAGTCTCTGCTCTGACTGTTCTTACAAACCAAAGAGTTCTTCTATCCTACTTCAATTAACATCGAAGAGAAAAGAAACGCGTTAAAAATTCCTTCCTCGAAGCAGGAGAAGACAGAACAAGAGTACGAATCCGTCAAAACGGGTTAATCATTGTCACCAAGGTGAGCGAGTTCGATGACGAAGTGTGTAGCGAGACGTCACTGGAGAACGACAGAGAAGAGCGGCGGACTATTGTCGGTGAAATAAAAACGGGCGAGTAGGAACGGTGACCGCTAGCGTTACGTCAGGTGTTGAGAGATTCATGAGCGTTCGTTCGCTCGCAAACGACGTCGTTACGTAAGTACACCCTTGGCGGGGGCCAACGACTTCCGACGACGAAAGACACCCTTCAGCGTCCCGGTAATGGAAGTAATCATTCTATAAAGTCATCTGAATTTTTATCCCTCCGGGCTAAATCGCCGGTCGCTATATTCCTCTTGATAAAGTCGAGACACCGGTTACTTCGCTCCACGCGTCTGCGAGATAATGTATCCGAGCGGCGAGTCGACCGCGATTGAAAAATCCCCCCGACGCCGATTAAGTCACTTCCTCGATTACGTTTTTACGTCGATCGATCGTCCCGGCATTTCATAATGGAAATTCATTTTCTGCCGGGACAGAGATGGTTCGCGCCTCTGTGTTTAATTTACGAAAAACACGTGGAACGTGTTTGACTAGGTACAGGTACGATATAAGCTTAGATCATCGAGAAAACCTACCTGGCGAAAGAAGTCGATCAACTAATCCCGCGCACATCCGTCCCGATGCTATCGATTACGTCGCGTGGAAGACGAAGAAGATTCGAAGCGTCGAAGGCTTCATCTTCGTCAAGGCGAGCCTTCGTTTTATTTCCATCGCGTCGGATGACTCGCGTTCCGCTTGTCCGAAGGCAGCACGAGGTCGTCTTCTCCCGATACTTCGCGACACGTGTCTCCCTCCCGTTGACGATGGCTCGCTCAGGATCAAAAGTTATTCCAGCTATTCGTCTTGGACGCATTTCGTCCCTGACGGGTATGACGATGCTTCGTTCGATCGGTAATCGAGCCTCCTCGGAAGCCCGATCGAGAGCCCACTTTTTATCGCCGATTTCTCAACTTCATTACGCGAATACACGGCTGATGCTCGCAATTCGCAAGAAACGAATGACTTACGGTACCTCGATAATTTCGTTCGTCGCAAGAAACGACACGTGCAACTGTATCGATGACAATGAGAAATTGTCGATAATTTAACCCGATTTTTTTCTTAACTTTGTATAAAAAAACAGATCGTGCAACGATCCGCTTGGTGTCGTTTCAAAGCGTGAAGCGTGTCCACTGCCGCCAGTTCGCCTTTCTCGAAGAGATGATTTCACATCGCGCAGCAAGCAGATGGAAAGGCGAGGATATTTCTCTCTTGAAAATTGTAAAGACATTGAAAAGTCTTTTTTTTGCTAGATCGACCATTATTTCGAAGATTAAAAACCCGTATGATTTTCTTTCACCATTTTATTGAACATTTCGTCATCTAATCCCAATGTTCCAAATGCAATAAAATTATTTAAAAGAAGAAAAAAATCGTGCAACGAATTTCAATGGTCGCGAACAAAGTCCTTCAACATTTTTACACGCGTTTGAACAATTCTACGATTCAATTTTAAAAATTCAATTTCAAATTTTTACACAAGAAATTTCTCCTATCTGCTGCACGATGTAGAATCACCTTCGAAAAGAATGAACTCGCCACATACTGTCTGTAAAGTAGAAGCTTCGTGTTTTAAAGTGACACCGAGTGGATCTCCTCCCCGCTTTTTACGAAACAACGTCGACAATTTTTCATTTGTATTCCTCGCCGTGCGTAAACAGCAATGTACGAAGAACGTCGTAAACACCTCTTATAAGTATTCTCAGATCATTTTTCCCCGTTGTACGACGCGACGTCGTTTCGTCCAATCTTTCTCCGTGTTTTTTGCGTCGGAGTAATAAGCGAGAGCGAGCGCTCTCCACCTCACGGTGGGTATCACGATGTAGCGAAATCGTTTTTCTGGGAACCTTCTGACCGAGGGAGAACTTTGAAATATCTGGCACGCTCGCGCCCGGGATGAACGTTCTCGCGTAATTAAGCGACGCCAGCGGGGGGCGCGGCGACCGCGACGACGGCACGAGTGCTAGCGAGAAGCGATTGCTCTTCCGGAACGAGTCGTCGCCGCCGCCGGAAGGAACGTCCATCCTCCTCGCGTCATTTTATTTCTTCTCCTCGTCTCGATCTCCGACGTACGCGCGTCCTCTCTCTCTTTTCTCCTTTTTTTCTTTCCAGCGCGTCGGTCGAGAAAGAAGCAAGAATCGGTCGGGAAACATTTTCACGAAAATAAAATTTTGTTTTTTGCCATTTTTCCGCGGATTGAAAAGTCGTCTCGGATAAGGAGAGAGACCGAAGCCTCTCGGACCGTGAATTGGATCCCGACCAACTTTGATCCTTTCAGACTCGTCCCGAACTCCCTTCAGGAATCATTTCTCCCGTAAAAAGGACCGACCATTTCTCTCCCTCTCTCTCTTTTCCGACATCATTTATTAATTTCTTCCCGACAGCTCCATTTTTTTCTATTTTTCCCACCTCCTTTCCTTGCTCTCGATGCGCCTCGTCTGTTGCTTCACCGAGTTTCTCAAGAGATTGGTATTAATTCAATTCTCTCGATACTTTCGTTCTTACGAAATGTTTGAACGAAGATTTATGGACTCTAGAACGACGCAGGAATATCCAGGCGACAATTTTCGATTGCTTTCACGGCTGGAGTCGCGTGAAACGAGTCGCCTAATCAAAGAAAGCGTTCGAGGACGGACAAAACTTTCACGGTGTGTACGACGTGTAAGGAGGGAATTTCAAGCGAGAAAAAGTGGTCTTTCTTGGTATTTTTGTTGGACGTTGAATGTCCTCTTTCGTGATTGGAAATCTTCAGAAGCTACCTTCTGAGTCACTGGAGGAGTCGTCTTCGTATCGAGCCGAACGAGAAGCTTCAGAATTTTCTTGCTGATCAAAGATGACGCGGAACGAAATTTTTCACCGCGTGTACAAAAATGTAAGAAGATCTAGAAAAACACACACTTTACATTTTACTTTCCTCTGCTTTTCGATCTAAATTCCGTTTGTCAAAATATCTCTCGCAAGCAGAAAAATATTTTTTACATTTAAAAAAAAAAGAATTCACGAGAATTGGAATTTTCTTTCCCGATCTAAACTGTGTCCGACATTGTCGAATTATCTTTCACAGAATGCTCTCATTTATCGGCAGAAAAATATTTTTCATGAAAGGAAGTAAGTTTCTTCTTTCAAAGGAACTTACGAGAATCGGAATTGGATTCGCGTAACGCCGTGTAACAGCTCCTTTTCTTCGAGGAATTCTTCGTAAGAAAAAGGGGATCGATCGTATAAAGGGAACGGGGGAATTTTCCAACACGGTGTTCCTGGTACTTTCCATGCTTCCGCGTATCCGCGCGATCCTTATCCCCGATATCCTTAAACGTTTATTCAGTTTCGAACTCGTTTGGAAAGTTCCGCTCGGGCGCGGGACGTGTCGGCCAGTTTGCAATTCGAAAAATAATATCCTAGGCAAACCGGCGGGATATAACGGCGGACATCAAGTTTGTCGGGTTGTCGGCGGAAAGTTCGGTCTCCGGAGCATCTGCGGTAACTGGATCCGTCGACTTCTATAAATAATTCTTATTTGGATTTATGGACGTAACGTACGCTCTTCCAACTTTGGAAATCGACTTCTCGCCGGAGACCGTCGTCCTCCACGACGACTCGCCAACTTCTTAACGAGATACCTGCTGTTTTTCTGCAAAGCGCGCAAGTACGTTCCCCGAGTCCGAGATCGAACATAGTTATCGCACGTTACACGTCTTCCCGCTTGCCAAAAAAGAAGAGAGAAAAAAAAAACAGAAAATACTTTCCAAGATCTCTCAACGTGAAATTTCTTCGCGAGTGTAAAATTGGTTGCAAATTGGTTCTAGAAACTTTTTAGAGGGGGGCCAGAAAGATTTTCGCAAGTTCCTCACCTCTGAAATTTCATTCGAGACCGCGAGTTTTCTGCCTTTTCGAATTGTCACGCGACAAAGAATGAAAAGTGTAGCGGCCTAGGATTCCTCAACTACGAGTTTCGAACGCTGACTGGCACAAGCCGCAAGTGGCTGCGCGCCTAGAGTCGAGGTCCTGCCGATCTCCGACGTTAAGCAAAGCAGTGTGCGGAACCCCGCTAGGATGGGTGATCGGGTCAGCCTTAGCCGGGTAGTTACAACACAAGCGTCAGGGGTAAGGTGAGTCTAGGCAGTGACTCTGAGACGAAACGCAACTTTCACCTTCTCTCTCCTTTCTCACCACCCATTCTTCCATGCATCCTTCTCATCTCTCATCTCTTCAAAAGGATTAAAATCCTCGACGTACGAGGAACCTAGCTTGAAGGAACAAGAAGAAAAAAAGAAAAAGACATGTAGTATAAGACGATAATAACTTGTTTCGTTCCACTTGACGAAGTGGCAAAATTCTAGCGCGAACACGGCCGAGCGAGCATTTTTTCGTAAGAACCGACGACAGCGAGGAGAAAAAGCTCGGTACGATGGTGTGTGTTGGGGGGGGGGTGGTACCCTTCGAGGAAAAATCAAGGTAGCCAGGTTGGAAACGAGTAGCCCGGAAGATCGAATCATACCCGGTCAGGCGATGCTGTTCTGCATTATCCTCGACGTTTCTCCGCGCGGAAATAAAGCTGACAAGGACCCACGAAAGAAAGGCTGAGTGGCTGGGCGTGGGAGGCGAGACGGAAGGGGTTTGAAAAGCCTCGAACGAAAGTCGTCGAGGTGGTAACCGAAGCGTACCGAGAGAAAGCTTCTTTCGACCCCCTGTTTTTTTCGTTAAAAGATTCGTCAGAATTAAAGAGACCTTTCGTTCTCTGTTTACGAGGATCCACCACCCTTCCCCCCCACACACCGTTTCGACTCTCCTGAACCGACCTCTCGACAAAGAATCAACCAAACTGGCATCGGTACTGCGAATCTCGAGCTTTTCAAACGTCCGCTGCTGCCGTTCCGCGAGACGACCTCTACGCTCGCTATAGTTCGTCTGAAATCAATTGGAGTCTAGACCTAGACCGTTCGTGGCTCTACCCCCACTCTTCCGTCTCTCTGCAAGTGGGGGAAACTGCGCCACTTGAACGGAATCGGCACTTAAACTTGAGAAAGTCAATGGCTGGAAATAAGTTTCAGAAGATTCCTGCTTGTCCTCGCGTAATATTGTAATAAATATGGACGCGAGAGCAACGAGAACAATCAGAAACCATTACGGTAGTGTTAGAAAAGTTTGAGAATTTGTCGTCCAGGCGGAGTTACGGGAGAGGAATCTCCTTTAGGAGAGAACATACCCCGACGATGTAACGGTCGATTGCAAGAAATCGATCAGAAAATTGCCTCGAGTAACAAATTGATCCGGAACGAAACTGTAGAATCTTGGAAATCGTAGGCGATCGGTGTTGGTGGGTTGGCGGTGCGAGACTGTTCCAGCCTCGGTTCTTCTGCCGGTGCCGAAGCGGTAGGAAAACAGGCGATCCCTGGCGAAATTCCATCTAATTAATTTCCTCGGCGTGGGCCAATTCGAATCGACGACGAACGGGCGTGGTTGTTCGAACGCGCGTTTGTTTTCCCGGATTTCCGTCGTCTGGGTCGCAAGACGACAAGAAGAGGAACGGGAGAAAGCGAAAGCGAATCCCGGAACGCGAGAGAACGCCTCGGTGTTTGTCTATCGCATCTTGGTCTAACCTGTGTACACACGTGGCTCCTCCCTCTCTTTCAATTTCAGGGGCCATTTCAATTCAACGTTAAATCAGTGTGTTTTCTCTTCTTCCGTTCGTTGTGTCTATCGAGCTACTGCTGCTACTACGAGTGGAGTGCGTCGTCTCTGTCGTTGGGAAATCCTTCGGGAGAGAGTGTCTGCTCGACACTCGTGGATGTATCCAGCAAGAAGTACGTCGACTATCACGTCGAGCTTCGTCTTCGTCCGAGCGAGAGAGGTCGCCGAGGCTATGCAAATGAGCAGCTCCGGGGGAAGGTGCATTGATATGCAGGTGAGGCGCCATCGACGAGCGCCGAGGCGGCTGTGAATGCTCGTTGCATCTCGCAAGAGAATGAGAACCATTAACGCGCTTCCTGGCTCTCTCTCTCTCTCTCTCTCTCTCTTGTCTCCTTTACTCTCCGCCTCCTCCTCTCGTCCTCCAACCGGCCGTCGTCGCGCGTTACCTCTCTACGTGTCGCGCTGCGCTTTGATTGATTAATAGCTGCTTCCTCCGAATTGCCGTCGTTCTCGCCTTGCATCCGTGCACGCCTTCGTCCTCCCGACGATGCATTCGAAACGTCGACGAGGTCCGTTTAATCCTTATCCCGAACGACAGACTCCTCCTTGTGTCAAATTTCAGGAATCTGTCGATTTCCTTGTCGATCTCCTGTCATTGTGCGATTCATTTAAAATTTACGTGTCATTTAAGTTAACCTCTTGCGCTGGAATGACGTGCCACGCACGTCGAGAATCTTTTATCCCAAAATTGCAATATTTTCTCAGTTTCAAGTATATTTAAATATAACCAAGACAAAGCATAATAAATTTATTTATTATTTCTCAGTAATTTCCATCCAGTGATATCATACCGACGAGACGAATTATTTGTAGTACACGGTTTGGTCACTCGTTACGGTCCGTGAATCAGTCGCCAGCGCAAGGGGTTAAGGTTCACAAATATTCCCACCCGAGCTTTGCGTCTCTCTCCAATTGCTTCACATTCGCTCTCGACGTATTTTACCCTCGTCTACGTTCCTCGCCGACAATTACGTGCAAACGAAGCGAACGTACCCCGTGAGCGGTCGTTGTTGTTTCGCGTCATAAGTCTCGCCTGAAATCTAGAATCCTTGGCTGACTCGCAGTCCCCGAAGTACGAACGATCTCTCCTCCAGCCAGAGAGCAACGTAAGAACCAACTGCGACGCTATTGGCCGCCATCGCGATTTATCACGAGCTCGGGGTACGAACGGAGGAAACGAATCGTTCTCCGGAGCACACACAAACACGCGCCTACACACCCGGCCAATAACAGTTCCGCGGACACTTATCGCAAAGCGTATTGCACATCCACGCGGAAAAACCATGCAAAAACAATTTCACGTCGAATGCCAATCGCCATATCTTTTTCTCCGTCCTTTTCCCCGATATTCCTTCGCCGTCTCCATCCACTACTTGCTTTCCCACTCCCGATCGTTTCGCCATCGTGCTATTAACGTGGCCGCGCACGATGCAGCCAAACGCCCGGACACCCGAATCCTCCGGAATTGAAAGATGATTCGATTTGCGCCGGAAGATCGATGCTTTTGGCTGATGGCTCTCGGACGATATTACGTCGAAGTCTAGCTTCAGGACTTTTGTTCGCCAACTTGTCAGCCCGTTCTCATACCCTGGATCTTCTTCTTTCGCGAGCGTGTGTCTTCCTACGACATAACGGGGGATCCATATTACTCGTTGCGAGTAGATATTCGCTCGCGTTTGTACGAAGATTTGACAAATTTCCAGAATTTTTCGAACATTCCGCGTTTAATACGCGTATAAATTATTCTTGCAGCTAACTCGTAGCGACATCTGTTTCGATTATTGAAATCAAATGGATGTATTTATTACTGGAGCATGCAAGTTCTGTGCAAATGTGGAAATGTTATTAAATATGGATATATGGAAATTCGAGCTGCAAACTAACGTTAGAAATCACACGCCGAGGGTTAATACAGTACGGTGCACTCTAAAATCAATATAATCTTTCGCTGAATCTATGCAACATTTTCCTAACATTCTCAATTAACGTCAATCGTGGACCTCCGGTAACAAATATCTCTTATCTGCAATGAAGGAAGAGCATATCAATGACAATGAAAAATTGCCGAAAACTTAAACTAATATAACTAACGTAATTTCGTATAAATAAAAGATCTTATAACGATCCAGTTGGTCTCATTTTAAAGCGCGACGCTAGTAGCTTTAGACAATCGTGAATTTGCTCTTTTCGAAAACTCGGGACATGTTTCAAAACATTCAAATGCGTGTAAAAATTTTTCTTAGAACTAAAGCTAGCATCTAGCATCGTCTCGGAATTTTTTTGTTTTTACAGCAATCTCTTAAAATTCGCTGTACGATTTTCTTTTCACCGTTTTACTGAATTTGAAACATCAGTTTAAGTTAATCACAATTTTTCATTGTTATTGCGCTCTTTTCACATTCGATCGCAACGCTGCAACATTATTGAACAAATGCTAATTTATAATAAAATCTTTCGCGACCAATCCTTCGGCATCCGTCCGTCTATGAATTCCTGTTTCTACTGGGCGTTGGAATCCCGTCGTCGGGCGTGTTTGCATATGATCCACGACGGTGACGTACGACCTATAAATACACATATACGTGTACCCCGTATTTCATTCATCTGGCTCTTGCAATATTCGTCGCGAGAGTATATTTTCAAACCAAGCGAACGACGAGCGAGACGGGATGCTTTTTCCTCGTGTTTCGCGCGTGTGATTCCTTTTTTTCTCTAAATTGTCCGCGAAACAGCTTGTTTGAGTATTCAGGTATTCACGCTGCGTATTAAATGTCGGTTTAAATCAGATAGAAAATGGGAGAAGTGAAAGGGAAACGTGGCGCGTGTTTTATTTGGCTACAAATATTTCAATAAATTCTGTAACCTCTATCCTCGGTTTGGATAGGAAAATTTCTTTGAAATTTAATGCTTTTAAATTGGTCGCGGGGTATTTCTACTCTCTAAACATTTAATAACTCAAAATTGAACCGAGTTCGAATCGAACGTCACGCCCGAACGGGCTGCCACTCTCCTCGCAGAGCCCAAAAGATCAAAAGCAATATCGTAAAGCCAGACAGTCGACTATATCAAATTCGAAATTGAAAGGCGACAAAAGAGGCCTGACCTAAACCAATATTACGTCGCCTCGCGATATTCACAGTCAAACAGATATTCGTGACAAACTATTTATTTGGACGCGAGACAAGCGCAAATACTGGAGTTTCTTTTCTTTCCTTGACAACTCTCAAGCAGCTCTCTATCGGCGAATCAAGATCCACCTCTTGGTCCTCGAATTTTTCACGAAAGCGCGAGAGACTACTCTCTATTCAGGCCAGAGGTATCCGCATTTCTCACCCGTAATTGCTTCCTAGATCAACACGCAACCGATCGAGTCGACGGCGAGCGCATCAATAACGGTCCCCGAGTAACCGATCTTCCCCGGGAACAAGACACGATACACGGTCCGCGCGCGGAAACAATTCCGCGTGGCGCGATATGCCGACGTAGAACCCCCGTCGATCGATCGCGAGAGGCCAGCTACGTAATTTGAATACAAAGGTGTCCCGAAGCGGCGATACGATCGATGCCAGGTTTCTAACGTTCCAATCAGGATCTGCCGCGCCGGGCCACGGTGACGAGAATCCGGAGACGGTGCAGCCTCTTCTTCCTAGTGAAAACGCGCAATCCAGAGGGGAGGACCGCGAACGAAATTTCCCGGATAAATCTCGTGGCGTGCTCGTACGATCTGTCGAGGGAGAGAGAGCAGCGGCAGACGGCCAGACCGCAGTGGTCATAGATCAACCGGTTTTCGATCGCGTTTCGAAATATCGTAATCAACGCTCGCGTGATTTATCCTCAACGTTCTGATTACTATCCTCGGCTGATCAGCCGGCGTGGCTCGCGATATCGCTGTTTACCGGAAACTGAACCGCGGTCTGTTTCGTTTCTCTATTCCGCCCGGTTGGTCGGCCGGGCACGGGTCATTGGGCAGAGATCGTCGGAGTTTCTGATGCAGCAGACGCGCGTGATTAATCCTTAACGCGACGAGGTAGAGTTTAAGAACTTTCACACGCGCAATGGCCCGCGAAAAATGTATTTGGGAAACGCTCGACGAAGACTCGTTGGTAATTCGAACTGTTGCAACTTGTTTGAGAGAGACACTTGTTTCGCGCTTCTTTCAAAATGTGACAATCTCGAGTTCGTTTCTTTTTTTTCGAAGATATTTTAACATTGTGCATAGAATGAATTCTTCGAAAGAAAAATTGTTTTCGTGATTAAATCCACCACGGTCTTAAAGACTGAAATTTCCCCTTTACGACTTCTTTTAAAACTTGCCGTACGATTTTTCTTTCGCTACTTTATAAAACTTCGAGCGTTAGGGTTTAAGGAGTTTGAAAAATCCATTGAATCTTCATCGCGTAACTCTAATATCCAAAAATTCCACAAAGTGGCGAGAAAAAGAACGGAAGGTTTAAATTTTAAGAAACTAAGAAGAAAGTTCAGTCTTCGAAATCATGGTGGATCTAGTCGTAAAAACATTTTTACAGACGTTTGGATTTTTTAAAGAAAACTATTTCCATTTTTTCATTTGAAGCTTCACGCTTTAAAACGATCTTTGTGTCCAATCTTTTGCAATAAATCTTCTGGACCTCATTGACCAACAAAAATGTGTCGAGAGCCGCACATATAGTTTTCATATTTTTTTACCAGATCATTGCAATCTATATTATTTATGAGGATATTAACAATACATCGGTTAAAAAAATATGAAAAACACGATCATAAATAATCAATAATATCCGGCAGTTCTGTAAAAATTTGAATAGTTTCGATCCAGTTTCAGCCACACCTTCCACGAAACAAAATGATTAACCCAACAAAAAAGACTGTCCTTAAAGAGCCAGCAGAGCACAAAACAAAAATTCTACTGCCTGTTTAAATACGCAGCGACAAAAAACCACCAAGTAGCGAATCATCGTCATTGATATAACGAATACAGGATGCATAAAGATAAATTAACGCTAATGACTCGCTCTTCCTATGCATCTATAATCCACGTACTATAACCATACACGTAACGTCGTAAAAAGCGACGATCCTGTAACGAAAGATCCTGAAACTGTAACCTAACGAAACAAATTGACTCGAACGTGATATCGCTATTTCAAATGATTACCGCGATGCACACCGGTGACGTGCAGCCATACATCTTGGTTAAATATTTTTACTCGATGCTGAGTCACTCATCCTTAACCCGTTCCTTGGTCTGAATCATCTGCTTTATTCACCATCGTCCCGACTAAAGCTCTACCATTTTGCCTGTTTCACTCGCCCTTTTATCTCTTTTCCAACGTGCACCGATCGATCGACCGTCGCTGTTATTTGGAAAATGAAACTCGCGACAAAAAAAGCAAAAAAAAAAAAAAAAGAAGAATCGCGAGAGATTGCCCGGAAAATTCTTGATTCAACGATTCCTGATTGCTGGAATAATGTAACAAAAACTCGAAATCGCAAAGTATCGGATCAGCCAGGCTATCTATTACGATATCGATAACGATAACGCAATCGTGATATCAGCGCTTCCATCGCGATTCATCCGCGTCTGTATAACAAACACACGAGGACGCCGCGAATAGCGGGAATGGCTATTTGATTCGAACGCAGCCGGATGGAATTTTGAGAAAGGTACGGTTGAAAATTACATCGCGCTTATTCCCGCTGAGTGCATGTAATAGCGTTGTCCCGCGTCGCGTGGAGATCGTAATTAAACAGAGTCGCGGCATAAATGCACGTCTGATTAAGCGGTTGTCGCCTGAATCGGCTCGTTAATTTGACATTCGGCGAACGCGCCCTCCACTCTCTCTCCTCTCTCTCTCTCTCTCTCACACACACTCACCGCGACGTTTGTTATTTCCGAGCAGCGGTGTCCTGAATCGAACACGTTAATTACTCCATTGCAATCGGTAATAATCGAGATGTTACTTCGTCGAAAGGAAATTTCGTTTCAGAGCTGTAGCATCCACTCACAGCTTGATACTTGAATACCTGAATGCTATTGAAGGATGCTTCAAGATTTAAAATCATTCGTATCCTCGCGCGGCTCACTCAATTTTTTCCACGAACTATCAGCTACCTACCTACCACAGAATCAGATATATTGGAATATTACAGTTACGCGGAGGCTCACCGAGTAGTCAGCACACGTCGAGTTACATCTCGAAATCTACCCTCGCGCGAGACACTCCTGTGACTTACATTATTTAACACGTCGGCTGCTGTGTGACACGCCTCATCTGGCCCACCGGAGCGCCACCTGACACATGCCAACACACGCGTTACATTACGATATGTCTTATTCCAGCGCAACATTGACTAGGGATCTCTGCTTTACATTCCGCCGAGTTCTACGTCAACGAGATAATAGAAATTCTCTTGGTTCTGACCATTGTCGATACGTCGAGAGTGTATCTCGCCGACGATGGATGATCTTCGTCGAAGACGGAAGAAAAATGGAACAGCCTGAAAGAAGGAATTTCAGGATGAATGTACAATTTTGCAATACCAAACACATATATGTATATATAAGAAAGAATAAGAAGGAATTTCAGGATGGATATACAATTTTGCAATACCAAACACATGTATATATAAGAAAGAATAAGAAGGAATTTCAGGATGGATATACAATTTTGCAATACCAAACATATATATATTTCAAACTTTCAAACTATATATATACTTTCAAACATATATACACATATATATATTTTTTCAAACAATATATATACTTTCAAACATATATACACATATATATATTTTTTCAAACAATATATATACTTTCAAACACACACATATACTTTCAAACATATATACACATATATATATTTTTTCAAACAATATATATACTTTCAAACACACACATATACTTTCAATAAAATATATATATACACTTTCAAACACACACACACACATGTATATACTTTGAAACAAACATATATACTTTCAAACATATGTATATATATATATACTTTGAAACAAACATTATATATATATATATATACTTTCTTCCACGTTGCCGCTGACTTTTCGACAATTACAACACCCCCGGTTCCGTTCCATTCTAACGAGACGCTTGTTCGTCGATCAACGGCGGCCTTGATCCGGATCCGACGATGGCAAACAGAGCATTGCACGCAGCGCGGAATGGCGACCAATCACGCTCCCGAAATAATAGAACGGTCAAACGTCACGGCGGGCCGGATGACGCCACTCTTCCGTTCAGCCACTTTGCGAATTCGCCGCGCAATTCCGCCCTCGGGCCTCGGTGATACGAGGTGTCTCGTTGCGTCCCGCGCGCGAAATGGCCATTTAAACCTATCAAACACGAACCATTTTGTCCACCGTTCTGTTTCAACTTCCCTTCCTTCCTTTTGTTTTCTTTTTCCCGCTTAATGTTCGTTTTTCGGTCGGAGGGAGGGAGGGGGAGGGGTATTATTATGTCATAACAATTACACCGAAAAAATTCCGAACGTTGTACCCGCAAACCTGGTGGACAAACGTGATTGTACACGCGCTATTACCACGCAATAACGTGGTCATTAATTAAACGCTGGTTTATGTGTATATCGGTGGCTGGGGTGCTGCGCTGCAAAGGAAACTAATTTACATGTAATGAGTTTGGCCGCGATATCGATAAATTTACGGGCGGTTAATTAAAAAGTAATTGCCAGCGAAAAATAATTTCATCTCGCGGGTGACGTTTATGCGGCTGCGGCTGCGTCACCGGGGCCGGTTTGGCTTTAACGAATTCCGTTCAGCGTCGCCGTATTGACACGCCGGTGGAAAGCGGCGAACAGCGTAAAAGTTGCCATAATGACAGCTAATTTTCCAGCGGGACGTTTCAAAGGGGCGAGAGGGGAGGAGGAGGGGGTGTGGATTCCTCGCGAGAGCCAATTTCTTTTGCTCCCCCGTTCGATTCGTTCCTCTTCGACGCTTTTGTTGTATTTTTCAAGGAACACCGACGGTGGAAACGTCAAAAATTGAAAATGCTCGTGCACGTCGCGGCGAAGAATGAAAAATTCCGTTAGCCGCGCGTCAAAGAGCACACTGTGGAAATACGATTATTTCCTATAAATGTTGCAAAAAAAAAAGAAAGAAGAAGAAAAGAAGGAAAGAAACGCACGACAAACGTACATACGCGCGTGTTTGCACGTATGGGCAAAAGTATCGCGGGGGATAAGTATCCCTTTGTCAGAGAAATTCGAGTCGCTCCTCTCACGGCCGCGATCCTCTATCCCCCGAAGCTGCCTTATCGCCGGGAAGGAGGGCTGGATCCACCACAGGGAATTCGAAATTTGTTTCTTATCGAATTCACCGTGTCACATGCCGATCAGCCGTGCACGTGAAACAGTTGGGGAATCGAGACACGTAAAGCACTGTTGTGGAAGCTGGTACTCCGTCATTCGATCCTTCTTTCCAAGTGGCGACTCGAATTTCGATCGAAAATTGCGACTCTGTCGGGGCGATCTTTCTTTTTTAGTTTTTGTTTCTTTAGTTTTTGACGATTTTCCGATAATGAAAGTACTCCTAAAACCGGTCGTTTTACGTTGTTTGATAGCTACCGGATGGATAGATAAGGTTCTTGCAATGTTAGAAAAATTAGGAAATTGGAAATCCCTCCTCTGTATCTTGAAAGAATATTTTAACAGTTACATATATTTGTAAGAAGAAATATTTTCCCTCGTATGCATTCTTTTTCGACTGACAAAAGGCAGAGATAACTGTCAATGATCGAACGAGATTTATGAAGCAAAACAATCTCGTAGTAATTAAATATCTGTAAGAAATATTTTTCTTTTTTCTTTTCATCATCCGTCTCGACGATCTAAGATCGACAGAATTTCGTTTTTAAACGCGAATTTGTCCCGATTAATGAAAGATAAATGTATTCGATTCACACGAGAGCAATTTCATTTATAAAGCAAAGCAATCTCAGTTAAACATAGGTAAACATTTGTAAGAAATACTTTTCTTCTCTTTATGTTTATATATATTTCTTTGTCCATCTATAGATGGTCCAAGATCAATAGAAACGTGAATTTGTTGCGGTTAATGAAAGACAAAGAACAACTGTCGATATAATGGAACGTGTATACGATTCATGCGTGATTCATAAATTGAAAAGCAAAGCAATCTCAGGGCCGAATAGTTCGTTTGACGAGGATGTTTGGACGTCAAACATACGCGGTACAACTGCACAATGAACAACGTTGTACAGGATGCCATTATCGATTCCGTTTGTTAGTAAACAATCGTTCGTTTTTTATCGAATTCACTTCAGAGAGGCGAGTTACAGGTTTGTTTGACAAACCGCCCGAAACGATCGACGAAGTCACTACGTGTGTCGATCTGTTCTTCGAAAGAACGAGCTCAAAGCGCACGATAATAAAATACACTGACATTGAGGAAAAAGCTGAAAATGTATCAATACATTGGAAGAAGCTAAAAGCACGAATTTTTTACAATTATCACGAACGAGAAGCAATCATTTTCTAAACTGTCCATTCTGAATTTTGTCGTTGTTTCATTCTACCATCAGAGAGAGTTCAAGCTCTCGGCAATCGAATTTCAATCCCAATGTACATTTTCAGAAGAATTCTCAGATATCTACTGTCATTCGTGGAACGTGCTTTTCACACGTTCACACATCGCATGAACAGATATCACGCGTCTGAACTTACACTGGGAGTTCAGCGTCACGCATGTCTCAATTTGGATGTTTCCTCCGAGTGAAAAAATGAACGAAAACGAACAAAAGTACCTACATGGCGTTGCACTGGAAAAGTTAGATTTACATACTCATTCGTCAACTGAGTTTCAATACCATCTAAGTAAAAATTTGCGATGCAATTTTGCAGAAATTCGAAAAACTGAATCGGCCACGCGGTGTCCAATGAGGCAACAAATGGAAGATTGTTCCCCGAAGACGTCGAAATGCAACGATTCGTGTGAGATCGACGATAAAGGACACCGGAGCTCTTCTTTGTTTCTCTCTCTCTCTCTCTCTCTCTCTCTCTCTCTCTCTCTCTCTCTCTCTCCTGAGAAAGAGAGAGGTGTGAAAAAGTGACTTTTCGTCGCTTGCAAAAGTGGCGTGTTTGACATGCCAGGTTCGAAGTATCCGACCGCGACAAACGTGGAATAACAACGTTCTCGTGAAAGTGAGTTACGAGGTAGACGTGTCTGCTCGCGCGAGGCCTCGCGCACATCTGCCACGTACGATCTGGCGGGCATATATTGAAAGCCCGATGGTCTTTTACCATCCGGCCCGCGGATATTCTCGTCTCACTTCGCCGAGAAAACGCGCCGAATGTGCACGGGCAAGGTCCCCTCCTGCTTTCTGGTCGCGTTCAGGCCGAACCGATCGCGAGACGATCATCGACGATCGCGCTGAAACGTGCGTAACGTTTCTCTCTGGTTTCCTCGCGTACGGTGAGAATGAAAAATTGATGAATAAGTAAACATTTAAGCGAGCAAGAGAACAATGTGACAACAACAATCAGTATTGGTATCTTCCTCGAGTAACAATAACGATATTTAAAATTGCGAACTGACTTGGATTTGCACAGCCTGTTGTATAGGGTGAAAAGAAAAGTTCGATTTGATGGAAATACATGTAAAAAACCTGCTGTAAAATTGATCTTGATCTTGAATTTCAAGATTAAAAAAAATTTTCTTTTTTTTGCACTCTAATAGCTCTTTTGAGAAATGGGAAAAAAGTTTCTTGATCATTTAATCATTGCGTGCTAACAGCGACTTTATGGTTCTGGGTTAGGTTTCACTAACATTTGAATTATCGTAGTTGTAGCATCAGTGTGAGTCTAAATAATCAAATATAAAACTAACTGTTAACGTTATTCGAAATATAAACATTACATCCGACGCGTAGGATGTCCAAAATTCGAGAAATAAAGTCGCTGTTAGGACGCACGCGTCTACAGACTTGTCTGCCATTTTTCAAGACAACTATTAGATTACGATCTATGATTCTTTCGACAAATTTGATCTTAGTAATGAATATAATACAATGAAAAAAAGAAAAAAAAATTGTCCTTGGTGTAGAATTCATCTATGATAACCACTATCTATGATAATCTTTTCTCTCTGTCCTGTGCAATAATTTGATGGTTAACAAACATTTAAAAAAACCTTTAAATGAAATTGATATCCAGATATTTCTGACAAGCGTAGACTTTGCTACGTTTAATCGAAACAAGGCATCGATCAAGTCTTTCTCTCTCTCTCTCTCTCGACCTCAAATCAAAAATCGCTTCACGAAGTGGAGGTTGGCGAAGCGTGGGCGGGAGGAGCGTGTGTATTCGAGCGAGCCGAGTTCTTGTTTTAACGACCGGTCGGAGGAAGTTCGAGAGCGGAGAGACCTCGCGCGCGGCACTCGAGATGAGAGAAAACGCGAGGTGAAATTCTCGGCTCGAAAAGGTCAAGAGTATCCGGTGCGTTCGTCGGCGAAGCAGCGCTCAAGGTCGCGGCGCGAAATTCAAACGTCACGAGCCCTTGTCAGCCGTGAAGCGGCCGACTCTTATACCCCCGGGTGACCGAGTTCCCGAGCGTCGCGATTGTCGAAACTGTGTCTCTCCCCGTTCTCGTCGTTTCTTTCGTCCCGCTGGATCGATCCGACTGTAATTCATCGGAGCCCCTTCCACTCTCTCCGTCGGAAGAAAGGACGAAAATCCCTGAACCGTGAACGATCAGCCATCCAAGAATCTTCTCGACGTTATCCGTGACCGATTTCCATCGAACAGCGCCCCGGAGTGAGAGGTTCGACTTCCAATGACACGCTCGACTTGACGAAAGTCAGACAGTCGAGTCGAAGGTTAAACGTAATTGCCGTCTCGTGGAAACTGCGAGTTGTATTAATCAACGATCCTCTCGGCGATTAACAACGACGACGCGGTAATTCGACTTGAATTGAAAAAAAAAATTGAAAAAAAATCCACTGCTGTGTGTCGCAAACTGATCTTGCAAAATGATCCGTGTAATAAACGCCGAAATTCCAGTGGAGAACGGAGAAAGTAGGTTAAACGCGCGAACGCGGCGGGACGAAGTTCAAACAAAAGAAACGCTCTTCCCCGTCGATACACGGTTCTCCCTCTTCCTTCTTTTTTTTTTTTTCTTTCTCGGTCGATGGTATAATTAGCAGAGTTCTCGCGAGTGCTCGACAATGGCGGATACGAGGGAGAAAGAAGAGCTAATTAAAGGGCGGGTTAGGAAATCACGCGCGGCCGGATAACCGAGCAGACGCTGCACGTCGACTTATCTTTCGACGAGTTCAAGAAGCGTTCTCTATCTGGTCCTTTGATCCTAGAAGAAGCAGCCACACAGCGTTGACGATAAGCGTTAATGCCCAGGTTGGTAACAGGGACCGGAAGCGTTATTTCGAATCGAAACGAGACGCGACGAAACGGTTTCCGGTGTCGCGCGTTTCAATTAAAACGTCGATACCTCGCGACGTTTTGCTCGATGGCAATTACGCAGAAACGGCGCCGCAACGGCGACGAGGAGGCGGGAGGAGGCTAATGGGAGAAATAAAAACGTGTTCGCCGGGACAAACCGGGTTGGCCCGCGTTTCTCAGTCGAGCGGAAAATTATATTTTTTTGGCCCCCGAGGTTGGGTTGTTTGCTCGAGCCCCGTTAAAAATTACGGTGTAATAATAAAACGACAACAGCGTGGCCAGACGATTTTCCAACTTGCGCCTTTCTCGGCTTTGCCGAAATTTTGAGATAATTTATTCTCGCGTAAATTTGATCGGTGATTCCTGACCGAATTCTGGCACAGCGACTGATGGCACTAATTTTCTGGTTCGTTCTCTCCTTCATCGTACACGATCTCATTACTCGTGGATTAATCAATCAAAGAAGTTGCTCGATCTCCTTCAAAATGCACCCGCGAGAGCGAAATGTCAGTCGTTCCTGCTGGCTCTTTTACTTTTATCTCCCTAACGACATCTTAAAGTCCTTCTTCGTCGTCCCGTTTCTCCGCCGAAAATAACCGGTTGCCTCGGCAAAAATCTGCCATCTTATTAAATGAAAGTGCCATTAACGTTCCACGGGTATGACACACCCTCGCGTGAATCTCCATTCCCGGTGGCGTCGTACACGCAGCAGCGTCTTCTCTCCTCTCGCCGTTGGCGTTCGTCGCGCAGCTGGCTCGAAAAGGAGCCGCGAGCTAGGTACACGGTCGCGGCGCATGCTTGACCTCTCTCGTACGCGGCCGGATAATTTGTAACGCGGTTTTGCCGGTCGGCCTCGGCAAAAAGCAACCCCGGGAGAGGCCGAGCGTGCCTTTTTTCCCTCGCGTTCGACCGGCTCCGCCGCTACGGAAACCGGCGCGCACAGCTTTCCTCCGCATCGAGACTGCTCGCTTGCCCGCACCGGCTGCGGCTTCATCGCTGTCCACCTCGATCTTACAGCTGTTGGTCTCTCGCTGAGCAAAGCTGTTTCGTCGAGTTTTCGAGATGCACTCCTCTTCGTCTTCCTTCAATTCTCTGTCAAATTCTGTAAAATTGGCAGTGCCGGGCCAATTTTAGGTCTTCATTCAGACTTATTAATATTAATAATTTTGTTTCTGGAGTATGTCTTACAATTTTTGTAACAGTGCAAGAACTATAATTATCAAGGAAAGTATTTAGAATTTAAGATGCGTTACACAACAAAGCAATAAATTTAATTTTATGGTATTATTTTAATAAACGATTTTTTAATTATATCAAAATTAATTTAAAATGAAAGTTTTATTGTAAATATTTTTAGTAATAGTAATGAATAATATTAAATAATAATAATTCATTATATAAATTATATAATACCACACAAAAATACCAAATGCTAACAAGTAATATTATCACTGATAGGGGAAACCCAGAAAATCGGGCCTCTTGAGGTGCAACGCTGATGCAACGAAAATTAGCGATTGGTTGATTTGGGTCACGTGATTCGCGAGTGGGCGTGGGGTAAACCTCGAGTAGGAGTGGCGTTGTCTAGTACTGAGCGATCGCGCCTGTAATTTGTTTTCTATCAATTCAAATGTTTGCATATCAATAAAATTTTATGGCAAAATATCTTCAGTCTTCATTTCCTAGTCAGAACAGTGTCTTCTGGGCCTTTCAGTGAGACGAAAAAAATGATCGTCACACCGCATGGAACGTATACATGTTGCTGATTTCAATACATGTCTTTATAATAAATTCTTCGTTTTAATGCAGGAAAAAGAAGGGGACAGATGTAACGATATAATTTTTCTTTTGCTTTTTCTTTCGATTTTTCAAAGTCCCACGAAATAAAACGAAGATTGGTCCCGTGTTTGTTGAACTGTATTTATAGTTTACTTGGTGAACCTATACGCACGAACAGAGAATATTTTGGAGCAGAATATCGCGGCTCCGCGACCTTTTTGTAACGTAGATGCCGGCCTGCCTCGCGATTCGGCGCTGAGTTTGAATTCCAGCCGCGTATGAGCCGATATTTGCATACTCTATTCCCCCGAGTGCATTGTTCCGGGAAAATATTCCGAAACGATGCGATTCCACGATCATTTGCCCTAACTAGGACGAAATCTAAATTTATCGTACGTCGCTGTTAGTCATTTTCTTACATTTCTTCTCCGGTTTAACGTCAGTCGTCTGGTTAAGAATCAAAGACCAATGTATTCAGATTTGTATTTCATTTTACTTTATTGGAAGAAAGAACTGAAAGTTTCTCTCATATACAGGCTTGCTGGTGGTACTACCGAGTAGGTTCCTACATAGAAAAAACGAGTCGAAAAGGAAGAATAAAGTTCTTTTCATTAAAGTCCCTGTTCCCGAGAAAATCAAGTATACTTGAATTTAATTCCGTACTGGACAGGTTGCTAATAGACACGAGGAGTTCAATAAGTGTAGAATAAAATTTTTCCGTTCAAGGCGTCATTTTCGAGAAAATGAGCTTTAAATACATCCTGTTAAGAATTGCCTCGATACACGTATACTTGATCAATTTTCAATCTCGATTTTCTCGATAAAGGGATTTTTATTCTTTCTTTTAGACTCGTTTCTTCGCATCAGAATCAGCTTCTACTCGGTTGCACCCATCGGACACCCTGTACGAATGTAATCAAATACACGCGTTTAAAAACAAAAATCGAACGTAAAAACATCGATCAATTCCTGTTGCAAATCCTGTTTTCCGCGGTTTTATAAAAAGTGTCGAGAGAAATTCGTGGCCTGTGTTACGACAAAAGGAAGCAACATGAGCGAGGAGATACAAAGGGAACAGTTTACTGTTCGACCTGCCTTGCGAAACTGCAACACCCAGTTTCCGAGTATATTCCACCTTTGTGAAAAGTGATTATACAAATGTCTGATTGCATTCTATCGATTCCAAATTCCGAGTTCCATTAGCCAAACCTGCGTTCGATGTTCGAAAAACACAAAAAATCCACAGGCAGACGTGGCGATTGTTCGTCGAAGGTGTCTCACGCGTCTTTGCTCCCTTCAAACAACAAGGATCATCGATTTCCACGAAATTTTATTCCTCAAGTTCGTCGGTGGATGCTCCATTTCCGCCGTGACACGCGAACTTTCGCGCGCCTCCAACGTCATGCAACGCGCTCGTTCGGCGCCCCTCTTCCGCAACTGGTTCACGTGACTCCACGGTGATCGTTCACGAACATCGTTCCAAGACGGTCTTTACCTCCTAATTTCGAGACTTGAGAACGCGACTTTCTTCGAACACCGCCAAACACGCTTGAACTCCACAGCCGTGGAACGTGTAATTTGTCAAATTTGCTTGAATTGGCGCGTTTCGTTCCTCGAAGAGACGGAATTATAATACGTTCTTCTCGTTATACGTTACTTCCTTCTCAGAATTCCTTCCTCTCTTTCCCTCGTTTCTTTCTTTTTTCTTCAATATCAACTTGGTAGAATCAGAAACATTTATTAAACGAAATAAAGAAAAAGTATAAAGTGTAGATACAGCAGAGATTACGTGTGTCTATCGTTAAATCTAAATCTAAGAAGCATGGAAAAGTAAAAAGAGCTGCTTGCCGATACAGGCTGGAATTCAACGAGCGGAATTTGTTTAAAAACTAGTTTCATCTATTTTCAATAGCGAAAGTTGGTAAAAATTTATCTAAGTTCTAGCAAGTAACGAAAGCGTGGAGATTGGATTGCGAGTAAATGGTGTGCCAGGCCAAAAAAACTCGGCGTTCCAATAATTATAGTGTTATTCAACAAGTTTAATTAATGAACTTCAATTAAGAGTCTGTCAATCAACAACGAAAGAGATCTAAGTCCTCGAAAAGTTAACTGATGTTGTAAAAGTTGCAATTGTTGCGATCCCAACTAGTTATTGATCGATTGAAATAAAAAAAAAAAATCGTCTCTCGCAAAGTGTAAAATCGTAAACGGAAACTGGACTTTGATAATTAATCGTTTCACATTTTGTTTGTTTCAGGTAAGAGCAAGTCAACTTTTAATCTACTTTGGATCTCGACGAATCTCAAATTAGTACGTAGAATCTTAAGATAGAAACTTAAGGAAGCTGATCTTGTATAGATTGGTAAATACAGGGTGGACCAAACGTTTCTTCCACCTATTTTTTTTTTTTAATAAAACATCAAAATATAAGAGAAAACTAAATTTAAGTTCAAACATGATTTATTAAATTATTTGTTATTTTAATGAAAGTGATGTTTGACCCACTCATTAACTCATAGAAAAACGATAAAAGTCGTATTTTATTCGTAAAAATCCTGACGAATCAAGAAGCACGATCGAGGGTTCACATTGGCGCGTGTAACTTTGCCTCCGTTACAATCGTTCAACGATTCGAACAAAGGAGTTGTTCCAGCTGATGAAAAATTAATCGTATCCTCCAAGTCCAAGAAACGTTCCAGCTGGCCATCCTCGTGACTCGACGCTTTCGCCAAGCTGACCGCGGGAACGATATTGAAATTATGCGCGCAATGCCCGAAGCGGCACGGCACAAAAGGGCCCGGCTACTCGGGGATAAATCGGCCGGTCGAAATTCCTCGAGCGTCACTCTGCCGACTGATACACGCGCCTCGAGTCGTCTCAAGGAAATCTTTGGAACTTGATGATGATGATTATTATTGTTATTATTATTTAGTCAATGTGTATACGTATATTCTCCAATTTTAATTTATATCCATTCTCAATTCGATCGTCGATGCAAAGAAAATACTTTGCTTAGATTACTACCGAACCGATCGTTTCATTCAGTAGATAACAATTAATTCATACATATTCTCTTGTTCGATCGTCGATGTGAAGGAAGAACGAATATATTCAAATTTCTTCCATATAAACTCGAATTTATTTGTTCTTTCAATTTCGAAACTTCAATTCGTTCAAAGTTTATTCTGACGTAATTACCCAGTGTAAAGTAAAGCTCAGTGAAAAGTAAAGTGACGTATAAAACACACAACTTTGACTGCGAAACAAGTAAGCCAGTGGTACAGTGGCGTTCAATAGCTAATTAATATAGCGAACGTTGCGAGCTGGCTCACAGCAGCCAAAGTGTGGTCACGGCATTAGCGCAGTCGGGATTTCGTCTATCCATCTTCCGTCTTTCTATTTCTTCGGCTTCGAACGGACGGACGATTTCGAACTTTCGCACGGCAACATTTGGCGAAACAGCTGCCGAAGATCCCCGATCGACATCTGTTGACCGCCGCTCCGAAACGATAGAACAATGCAGCCGCCCTTCCCTCCCGATTGTAATTCTTCTCCCGGTCTGACCTAATGGCGGAGAAAATTGGGACCCTTGAGCGGTGAATGGCATCGTTTCGTGGGCAACGCGAGAGCGCGAGCGTATCCGCACCTATACTTGACACCCATTGTCCGCGACCGGCTGATGGATGGCTGCCTGTAATTTCGCCCGACACTGTCGCTTGTTTTGACGACTCGTTGCGTTTGATGACTGTCCTGATGCGACAATGCTTTTACAGTTTATTACCGGGTTCTTTGTGCCCTTCTGTTTCTTTCGCGCAGTTCGGCACGAGGCTAAATCAAGCTCTCTCGATGGGAGCTTTAACGCGCTCGCGCCGTGCGCGCGGGCTCCTATTAACAAGTGTTTACTGATGACTCTATTGTCGAAGGCAGCGTGAACTTACTAACACCCCGTCGTAGCATACGCGACGTGGGTATCGTGATTGCAAAGTAATTTGAAGTACGAGGTGTTTCAATCTTGTCATTCGCGTGTATCTTTGAAAATACCGAATAAAACTATCAGCAGATTGCTGTAATAATCTGAACGGTGATATGATTAATTATTCATTTTATAAATGAATTAAATAATTTTGAAGTTTCGTCAAAAAATTTTATGTGTATCCCTACGTTTTATCACTGAAAGTGATTTTAGCGGGGATAACCCAGAAAATCGGGCCTCTTCAATGCAACGAAAATTAGCGATTGGTTGATTTGGGTCACGTGATTCGCGAGGGGGCGTGGCGTAGACCTCGAGTAGGAGTGGCGTTGTCTGGTACTGAGCGATCGGGCCTGTAATTTGTTTTCTATCGATTCACATGTTTTCATATCAATAAAATTTTATGGCAAAAAAGTCGTCTTCATTTCCTAGTCAGAACAGTTGTTTTTGGGTTTTTCAGTGAGACGAATCGTACTCGTAGATACAAGTCGTGCAGTTTTTTTGAATTACAAACATTCCATCGTTAACGAGTCCAACATTTTCTGCAGCAACATCGAGCAGCGAACGTGTTCATTAGACGATCAAATACCACGAGTACTTCGGACGTACTATTTTATAAAAAAGAAATTGCAAACTCGTTCTGCGGATGGAAACCACGAGTCGTCAGATCACTTGTTTATTTGTTGTTCGTTTCCGTCGAGCGATCGAGATAACCGGGAAATCGAAAGTAATCGAATCGCTCGGCGGCGTGTCGTCAACTTTCGTCGGCCTCAACCGCGTGCAACTCGGTCCCCTATCCAGCCTCTATTTACACGACTGTTCGCGGCGAATATTTCCGAGAGGGACGAATATCTCCGCCAGTGAAGCGACAGTCCGTGAACAATCACCCTCCCGGTTTAACGTCCCTGGCCGCGATAAGTCGCCGTGAGTAAATGCCCTCGATATAAAGTGAAAGAAGACTGGGAGATTTTGATAGACTATCTCGTTGCCCCGGTGATTTATAAACGCGCGCGCCTCTGGCTCGCGGTTCAAATTAGTTACACCCTCTCTCTGCTCCGTGGCTCCCCGCGTGGCCCGTGAAATATGAACAGAAAACGAAGCCGGCTCCGGTGGACGTCACGTTGATACGAACACTCGGGCGTCGATACGCAATCGCGCGAGCCGATCAACGCTTCCGAGATTTTTGAATGTGACGTCCATCGAATGTGAAATATCGACGTTCGACGAAGATAGTAATTAAACAACGACAAAGACGGACGTTGAAACTTTAATCACCAATTTGTTTGACGAGCAGATATCACCAGTTTGGTTAATTACAGCGAGGAATTTGCTACAAATCATGTACAGGGTGGAAAGAGAAGTTTGGCTGTCATCGATTTGCAAGTTTCGCACACCTTTGATTTGATGGAAATACATGTAAAGAACCTGCCGTAAAATTGACTTTGATCTTGAATTCCAAATTTTTTTTTGTATTGCATTCTCATCACGAAGGTAAAACTTTTCCAAAGAAAAATGGCAAAAAAGTTTTAGAACGTGCGTCCTAACAGCGACTTTATTCCTCCGGTTCTGGACGCGTAATGTTTATATTTTGAATAATGTTAGCAGTTTTATTATTTGATTATTTAGACTCACACTGATGCTACAACTATGGTAAATCAAATGTTGGTAAAACCTAATACGAAAATTGCGTAAAATAGATGGACATCCGCGTGTCCAAAACCATAAAGTCGCTGTTAGCACCAGGTATTAAGCTAGCTATAAGATCGCCACCTATGGTTTCTCGGATGAGTAGAATACAATGCAAAAAAAAAAATTTTTTTTAACCTTGAAATTCCCAAATTATAGGATCAATTTTGCGGCAGGTTCTTTACATGTATTTTCATCAAATCAAAGATGTAGAATTCATCTACGATAGCCACGGACAAACTTTTCTTTCCACCCTGTATAATAATATCGTTCCGTTATTTCGAGAAAATTTCCGACAAAGATGTGAAAATGACGCCTGTACGTAGAACTTGCGTCGAACGACAATTAACAACGTGATATCAAATATGCTTGTAGAAATCCAAATAATATCACGGAATATCGAATACCGATATTTGCGCTGGCGCCGGCTCTACAAGTGCGTTACACGTCGGACGTAGACGCATTCTACGCAACATATAGCCACCTACGTTGCCCAGGGCGGAGCGTGGCATTCGTAAATGGCTGATCAAGGTAAACTGGTGGCGCAGTTTCTGGTCGGTAATTTGACGTGAATCGAAGCTAAATAATCGAGAGAGCATCGCGATACCCTAATCGCGTGTCGCGTAGGCAATATCGATTTGTTCCTCGTCGTCGAATCGAACTGACGAGACGGAATCGTTACGTTCCACGTGACGCGACGAGCAACAGACAGATAAATCTACTAACGAGGCAAAACGAAGAGGATAAAATTACACGAGGAATTCGTACGTGAAAATTGAAATTCGTTTACCTACCGGTATCGAATACCTGAACTCAACGCGTTGTCAATGGTCGTGCGATTACATCACCTTCGCCAGTCGCTTCGTTCACGTAACATTCCCTCCTCTGATCGATTCGATCGGTTCGGTCCAGTCGTGAATACCGAGAAGAGCCGAGCTCGGGTCTGAGAATTACACGAAGCCCAGACTCGGCCTGGAGTCGAGAGAAGGAAGGCCGAGAAGGAAACCTTAGACCGCTACGTCACCGGAGAACGGAATCCATATTGAATTGGAAGGAAGCCGGGGCTGGCTCGTGTCCGTGTTGAAGATAGAGTTACCCCCGGTAGACGACGATGTAACAGTGTGACGATAATAAAGCCTGCATGAATAATTCATCGCTTTCACAGCGTGTCCAACGAGGAGTCTGATGGTCGGTCGCCGACCGACTGGCCGTCTTAAAAAATTCATAAACCGATCTCTTCGACGATTCTCTAGGAATTTGTTCGATTCGAGCCGATCTCGCGGGACGTTGACACACTCGTCCCGACGAGCGATGATGTTCGAATCTTGCAAAATGCAAGATCTTTGGGAGACAATAAATTTTCGAAAGCACCTTTAATAAGTATGTGTAATAATATTGAATATGGAACAAAATTACGTTGGTCTTTAGCAAGTAAAGAACTTAAGATCGTTGAAACCAAGTAAACCAAGTGGCTCAATATATAGTTACAGATTTTTAAAAGTATTTTCAGCAAGTCTAATATTAAATACAAAATTACGTTGGTCCTTAGCAGGCTAAAACAGCTGAAGAAGTTGGAACCAAAACCAAAGGATTCGATAGGATTGCAGATTTTTGGGAGCGTCTTTAACAAGGCTAGTATTGAACAGAGCGCGAAATTACGTTGCTCTTTGCGTTGGAGTCAAACTACAACTTTGAATCACAAGAAAACGTGACATCAGCAGGAACTGTAGCGCCCGCTCGTAGTGCAAACACCGTGCAAAGCGTCTAAAACAATACGCGCAATCGGCATGTTTCCCCCGTATCGTTCGTATCATCGAACGTTTGGCGTACGGACGGATAGGTTCGACGTAGCTCGCTGCTTACTCACGCGGTTACACGCCGACGCTGTCACGAGTATTCCCGTCTGTTTGCTTTATCCGTGACCCTGGTGGCAGGCTAACAAGACACCGAGGCCGGCCGTACAAGACAGCGACGATTCTGCGGTCCTCGAATCGCCCAGTCATTACAACCATTACAACGAGACCTTTAATTCGACCCTTTGAGTGGATTAACGACTTTATCTTGATGCCTGACGGCGCAACGCTCTGTCGCCGTGCCACGTCGTGTCGTCTCGCGTCCATCACCGATGATTGTTCTCTCCTTTCGCGTCGCGTGATCCCCCCATAGCTCCCATGGCGAATGGACGAAAGGTAGCCGCGCGATGCATTTTAAACTATCGCGGAGATGTATGTACGACGTGTGGGCGACGTGGGTTTTGTTACCGTCGGACAGACGGGGAGTTTCAGCGATACGCGACGCGATAAATTATCGAGCAGGCAAGCTCGGTATGCAAGCGTTCCTTCTTCTTCGGATTAGGATTATCGCGCTTCCGTCTGTCGTTGGTTTATACTACCAGGGATTTGGGTATGATTGAGAAATGTACGGTACAATACTTAAAAAAAAAAAACTGCACGACTTGTACCCCAGTACGATTCGTCTCGCTGAAAGTCCCAGAAAAATGAAGACGATATGCAAACATTTGAATCGGTAGAAAACAAATTACAGGCGCGATCGCTCAGTGCCAGACAACGCCACGCCCCCTAGCGAATCACATGACCCAAATCAACCAATCGCTAATTTTCGTTGCATCAGCGTTGCACCCGATTTTCTGGGTTACTCCTACTAAAATCACTTTCAGCGCTAAACATATTGATCCCTAGTCGCGCTTTTCACAATGAAGATCGACGTATGGTAGAATTGGGTGACTGTCGATTACTGTTTCACACATATGCGACTGAGGAAATTACGACCAAACTTTTGAATGAAGGGCGTGGGGCGTGTGTATTGGTTTACCTACGAGGGTGCGCACTCCTAAGGGTGGTCAGAGCGATTCATCAACGAACCTCGTGCGATTTGCAAGTACATGTTCCCCATCGTTGTGAATTGTTCGTAATTTGTCGAACTTTTATCGACGATCGCGCATATAACTCGAGATGATTTTGAAATTACGCCGCAGGCAGGAAGGCGCAACCAAAAACCGCACAAGGAGAATCCTGCTTATCGAACACGTTGCCATTGATCGGAGAAAAACGACGCCATAACCGATTTCGTACTTAGTAATCAAGTAAATCACATTGTTCGATGTAAATACACAGTTCGATTAATCGCAGGAGTCCGCAGCTTGCCGGAGAGCGGACGAACGAGCGTGATTACGACGATTGCGTACCGCTCGAGAAAAAGAAAACTGAATTCAAAGACAAATAAAAGAGAGGCGAGCCGCGTCGTATCCGTTGCCGTACCAGTCTCGAACCGATAAATCATGGCTTTCGATATAAATGTTACGCGATCGAGTTACCCCGAGGAGGCGCGACTCGAGACGAGTTTACGTTGAAAAATTGCTCGCTCTTAATTCCCGCCGACGTTCAAAGGAACGTACTTAATTCTTCGTAATGGCCGATCACGGTTATTTATACGCGCATTTACGCACGAGTCGTCCAACGACAGAGCGAGGAACTCGTGAACGAGCCTCCTCGCCGATCGTGGCGCCAAAAATTTCCTTCTCGTTCACCCTTCCGCCCCGCTGTTCTCCCCCGCTGATCAGTAGTTAATATAAACGTGGCGTAACGAATCAAACTGGCCTGTCCACGGGGGGCTGAAACGCTCGACCGCCGTGGTGTAATTAACCATTTCGGCGTGGGCTCGATAAGACGCGCAGCACCGAGATAATTAAACGGCCGTGTCTCCGAGAGGCGTTGTTTGACGTCGCGACGCGTCGCTCGCCAAGGGACCATTTTTAAAATTCGTCAGATTAACGAGTCTATTAACGAAAAATATACAGAGCGGAGCGGTGCGTGAGCGATAAATTTCCCCCTGCGAAATTTTGATTAGAGCAGCCGCGGCGAGATGAAATCTTTTAGAGGCAGAGGTAGAATATTCTACGTCGTGTGCTTAAGAAAAATTTGATAACGTGCCGTACGAGAGGCTGTTCGAGGCTCGCGGGTGCATAATGAAATCCATATATAGACATTTCGCCTTACCAAAGTACGCTCTCAAATTTTCAACACCTATCTCGCCTTCGTGGATTATTCCATTTTATCGTAAGCTGGTAAAATGATCCGGCGTAATAGATCGTGAAATTCCTTTCAAAGATACTGCTTTGTGTAAAGTTAACTATCGTAAAGCCATATCGTCCATATCGTGCAGGATGCTTCGATAACAGCGCAAGTGATTCCTCGTGGAAAAATAAATGGGAAATGTGGAATAAAATTTTTTCCAAAGGATATTTTCTTCAGTGTATGTTTCGTTAAAAGGTACCTGGTCAATGAAGCGTCTTGCAGGAGAAAATTTTTTTCGATTCATTTTCACCCCGTGTGAAATTATTTTTTTCTAGAATTAGCTAAATTCAAGTAGACATATTTGGCAAACCTCAAACTTGATTTTCTGCAAAACAGAATTTTAAATGAACAAATTTTGTTCTTTCTCTTCGACTTATTTCTCCACGTAGAATCGTTTTGTCGGGACAGTTAAATTCCAGAAATTGAAAGGAAACGTTTTTCATATTAAAAATATTTAAGACACTCGTCTAAGAATTGTCATTATTGTCCAGTGCAAAAAATACACTGTTCTTCTCTGAATGACAATCTAAAGGACAAAGAATCGGTCCTAAAACTAACATACTTTCCAACCTCTATAATAAATTGCAAGATTCAGTTCCAAGTACAAGCTGACAACCCATACGAGTGTCTGACGCAACTTCAACTAATGAAAATCAAAGAAAAAGAAGAAAAAGAAAAAAAAGAAAGAATTGTCATTTTATTCGCAATTCCCATGGAAATCCACGAACCGGGCGTACCGTTACTTTTCGTTTCCGTTCGATTTCCATTTTTCGCGTGTCGTCGTGCGGTTCACGGGCAGGCACCGCGTGCAGTAAAAGGCAAGATTCGATATCGAAAGCGCCGTTTGGTAATCAAAGAACGGTACTCCGGCCGGTCTCGGGTTCAAGGGTCGCCGGTAAGTGGCATTGCGCCAGGCCAGAAAAACGGGCCGAATGTGTAATTATCGGGATCGAAGGGGAGGGGGAGGAGGAGGAGTGGGGGGGGGCATAGTTGGATAATGAATGTCGACCGGATCGCGCCGGTATCCTTGGGCGCAGCTTTCGCGGTTTGTCACGCGATCGAAATTTTCAACGGTATGCAAAACACGGTATACCACTTTCGTCTGTCGCTAATGGGACGAGCGTACACGCTCGAGGAGACGTAACTTCGGCTTCGCGCTGAGAAATTGCCTTTACTTCTGCCCGCTTCTCTCTTTTTTTTTTTTAATCGCTTTCGTCGGCGACGAGATCGCACGATTTCTCAAAGTTGCGTTTGCAACCATAAACGGTCCGCCGCGAAACGGATGATTTTTTTAAGAGAAGCGTTCTCCAATCTGGAATCCTTTTTCTTTTCTTTTCCCTTTTCGAAGTAGGGGAAAAAAGGGATATTCGATTTTCCGTAAGTCGTCGAGACAGGGTAGAACACTCGGGGTTTTCTGGATTAACCAGATTGAAAGCCGCGGAAGAGTGCTCTCCAGTCTGTAGTATAATCAACGTATTGAACAGAAACGAGCATTCGCGCGCGGGTGTAGCCCCCTCGTACGAGTGTTACACGTTACAACCGATCGAAACTCACGTTGCACGGATAAATCTTTCAGTTGCGAAAATAATAGTTTCCGATATCTCGTTGTCGTCGATGACCTTTCTGTTTTATTCCCCCGTGTTACTCATTCGCGCGCTCGAGAGAGCGTCGAGGAGCAAAAAAATCTCGCGAGATCTTTTCGCACGTTCGAAAGTTAACGTCGTTCGTCTACCACGATCCGTGCATTCCTCGATACTTTGCATCGAGAAATCCCCGGAGTTATCGCCGTTTGCATAGGAAACGAGATCCTTGATCCAATTGATCCGCCCTGACCCGCCTGGGGGGAAGAAAGTTCCGATCGAGCAGATTCGTCAGGAGCGAAACTATCGCGTGTAACATCGATCCTCCGCTACTTTTTTCTCCAGGCCGCTGATACGCCTCTCTCTATCTCTCGCCAGAGAGTATAATCTCGCGCGAACAGCATCGGATAAAACAAACACAGCGGGACCTGTTTCAAATTTCCACTCGTGACGTCTTCATCGTTTCGCGTGCCGCGCCGCCGCCGCGAGATATAAAGGAATAAATTACTCGCCCGTGGCCCGTCGAGATCCAGTCGCGCGTGTTCATCGATTACCATTGGCTTTGCATGGGAACATTACGGCCGCGGAGAAAGTCGTTCGCTCGTAGGCGTTCTCGCTCGTAACGATTTCTAAAATCCGTCGTCGCGAGCTCCCTTTCCGAGCTGTTTGCCTTTTCGAGCGGTAATTGCAGACCCGGGTCGGTAACTGGGTCCCTCTTGTCCGCGAGACACTCGGTGCTCTGCTTTTCCTGTCGAAATTTTTGCTCTTTTTTTTTTTTTTTTTTTTTTAAGAGGTAAGAACGAGCGAAATAATAGCAGCGTATTTTTCGAACGTGATCATCAGACGGTCCTCTTGCGTTCTTCCGTCAGTCGTAATAATCGAACGACGTAACGAGGCATGATGTAACCAGGGAAAGAGGACAGAGGAAGGCCTGGTGAGATGTTCGAAATTTTGCAATCGATTCTTTCCCTCTTTTTCGTTATTAAATTTGGAACTGCAAGTGCATGTCTCACCGACAGTCCGTCGATAGTCCGATAGTCGAACGAAAAATTCTGAGGATAATCGTCTGGCAAGTTGGACGGTAGCCTAGGTGTCGAGATATTCCCACCGGTGCGCGGCGGTTTCCGGTCCCGCGGCCAATTATCTCCCCTGGGCCGGATGCCAGGCGAAAGAAAACCACTTACGTGACACGCTAATAATAGGTCCTCGTGCACCGGATTACGCGGAAGCTTTTGTTCATTAGCGCGCCATTTCGGTTTAATTGACACCTCTGACCCGACCCCCGGCCGGCCGTCGACTCATAGGCAAGTAATGGATATCCTCGTCACTTTGTGGACGCCGTTGCTGGCGGTCCGCGCCAAAACCGATCAACCGGATGTGATTTTCCTTCCCAGGCCACGTATACATTCACTCTGCTGCTGCTGCTGCTGCTGCTGCTGCTGCTGCTGCTGTTGCTGCCGCTGCTGCTGCTCTTGGCTTGGCGGTCAATTTTTTCTCCTACTCTTTTTTTTTTTTTTTTTTTCTTTTTCCTCGTCCTCTGGTTTTCACCGAGTAGACGTCAAAGGGTAGAGTGGCTCGTTTGGCAGCGATTAGAAGTCGTCGTTAGCGATAAAAGTGGATTGGCCGGCGAGTGTGTGTCTTTGATCTTTGATTGGTCACCGAATAGTGCTTGTTACGTAACTAAGCTGCGAGCTCTGGAGTTGCGGATCGAATTAACAGCTGAAAATTTACCCGTTGCTTTTAACCTATTGATCATTTGTAATTTTTTTTTCTTTATTATTATTATTAATAAGAGCATTTTATTAGCATACAGAAGACAGAGTCAGAGTTAAATCGTTATCCTTGTCCACGGCGAGAGAGTTCACAAATCTGTTAGATCAACGACCAGTCGCAGAAAATACGAGGCGCGAAATGCTCCCCGACAGTGCTTCGGATAACGTAAGTGGAACGACGAAGAAACGGGCCAAGCTGCCAGAGCCAATCAAGGAAAAATGTAAATCATTTTAACACCGAACGCCATTAAGCGACGTCCAGTTAAATAACAAAAATAATTAACGAAAAATCGCAGGTGCCTCGATGTCCTTCGGAGATCTTGTTTCGACACTACGGGGCCCGGTCCATTAACGAATTAATACAGGGAGAAACCTGGTAATATATTCATCGACCGGCAGTCGATTTTCTCGTCATCGGCTGGCTCTGTGGCCCCCTTTGTACACTTCCTTTCAGTCAGAGATCACACGCCAACCACTCCAGTTAATCATCGTAATCGCCTCGTGGGATTATTAACCCTCAGTTCGGTCGAGAAACAGGCGCGCGTTACCGGTCTACTCGAGACAAAAAAGAAAAAAAACAAAAGGAAAAAAAAGGAAAAAGAACAGCCCGGCTTTCTCGTCCCGTGTTTCATCGATACGCGGTACTCCGCGCTGCACAGAAATCGATCGATTCCTTCGGCCCTTGTACGCGAAACCGATTGTATCGGTGATTTCGCCAGTCACTGCCTGCTGCACGCGCAACTCTTCATATTTCTCTTCCTTTTCTTTCTTCTTCTTCTTTTCTGTTTTTTTTTTTTGAATTTTTTTATTATTTACTTGTTTTTCCTCCCTCGTGCCCTTTCTTTTCCTCTCCTCTCTTCTCGTTTCTTTTCGGCCGTTCTCTCGACGGTGAAGAATAATGAGGCAATTTTTGCTCGGGACGGAGAGCAACCGAGCCGGCTTCTCTTAGGCGAGATTTCAAGCGCTTTCACTCTTGAAGTGTGTTTCGATCGCGTCCCAGTTTTTTCTGCCCGGCGAAAGCCTAGCGGGGAGAAATAATAAACGTGCACGTAAAATCGAGGGAATCGCTTTAACGAGATCGGCACGCCGACGGTTTGCGCAACAGCGAGCATTGATTGGAGACGCGCGAAATTTTTTTGCAACGCGCGAAAATCGAGAATTTAATATCCTGCGTCGTCTTACCGCGGGGAGATCGTTCTCCCGAGTCTGTGGGATGAATCGGTGCCTGCTCGCTGCTCGTTTCTTTATTCTTTTTAAGCAATCGATTCGAATTGGAATTCCCTTGTCAATGATATATTTTAATTTATAATAAACGAAATATTTTAACATAAAATATTACGAAGCCAGGGGTTGTTTCAAGAAACATTGATGCCAAGTGGCGCGATAGCGTTTCTTTGATATTGCAGGAGACTTGATTTTGTTAAATGTTAAAATAACGCCAAATTATTTATTTTATCCACGATGGTTTAAAGTAAATGTAAATATTGTTTATTAAATTGGGAAGTAACAGAAACGCTACTCTCTATCTGATCCCTTCGCGATGTGCATTCTCGAAACCTTCGTTCTCCGCACACAACGCAATCGCAAATCCTAATGTTTCAAGTCTTACACAGTCTAGAATTAAATCTTAAAACGAGCACTTTGAGACTCGGCCTTCGCCGTGATACGCAGCAGGTGATGATTGCCTCGGTCTTGGCCCACACGGGAGAAAGTGTCGACCAGTTTCCTCACCGCACGATATAATTGCAAAAAGTGCCAAGCAACGTGCATTGTTTCACTTCTACAGCGATAAATATGCGAATCGCGTTCCATGTTGTTACGCGTGATTTAACTCTTTGCTTCATCAGTTCGGCATTCGACACGAAATCTGCACAGCGTGGCATTAAAACTTTTAAATTAAAGACCCGACGCTTGCGCATATTTCTCACTTTTGTTGCCTGAAGACAAAGATCCATTTAAACGATCCAACCAAATTCAACTTCCTACGCAACATCGGTCTAACAATCGATCTTCTCGGGTTACAAGGTTCCCGCGAATAAAATAAATAAATGAAATAAAATAAATCGAGAACTGACGTCTCCTCCTGAAAGGGGGAGGGTGGTAACAAGCTTTGTTAATGTACCGCGAAACAAAAGGGCGACTCGGCCGGATTCATCGGGAGGACTCGCGCGCGCGTGATGTGAACGGAACGAAACGACGGAGCACGGGGGAATTGGGATAACTCGGCTTTATTACCGTGACAGGTGGGAGGGGGGCGGCTCGATTCTTTTGTTCCTACCGCGAAATTGCTTTCGCGTACGTGCGCGACGCAATTGCAATTGCGGGGCCGAGGAGACAGACACGCGCCCGTGTCGAGGGGCGATCCGTCTTCGAGCTGATGAGAAAACGTCGTTTCTCGCGGACGGGCTTATCTCGCCGCTGCCAGAACCAGTTTTCGAGAAATGAAATAACCTGGCATCCCGCGTCCCTTCAGCAATGTCGCGCGACTGTCCCGTACCAACGTGTAAGCAGCAGCGACAGCAGCCTCTCCGGCGTTAATCTTCTTTGCATATCGGATGAGAATCGTCCGAGAGTCGGACGATATCGCGCGTGTACGTATATGTACGGAACGTTTCCACTTATCGCTCGTATCTACGACGAGCGAATAACTCAATTAACGCGATTGCCACGCGTCTAACAGACGCTGTTCGTCTCATAGACAGGTTCTAGTAAACCTGGACTCGGATCACCGGGGACAATTTCAGTGGATTAATTTCACTTTGCATAATTAATTGATTGATCGACGTCGTTTATTATTCTGGAAGAAAACAGAATTTTTTCAAATCTTTATGTTCGAACGATTTCAAACTGTATTTCTCACGTGGACTGACCAGTCTAATCTGATATGGTACGGCTACGAGTCATCGCTTGAATGGCTTCGAAAGGAGCATTAATTTTAATGATATATTTTTTATTTTATTGTTGATACATACATGCATTTCTATGTTGATGGAAAGCGTTTGGAAGTCAACTTTTTTTTTTTTTTCGAAATCGTACATTTTTCTGGTTCATTCTTTATAAAAAACAAGGTATTAAACCATTCTCGAGGCCGTTCAACTCTTGTCCAAAGCATTTGTCGATACAATTCGTTATTTCGAAAATATCTGAACTTCTACTCTCGAATGACTCACCCCGGTAGATCCGTCGTAAATTAGAAACGAGCTTGGGGACTCGTTCTCTCCGAACGTCAACGTTCGTCGGTGTATAAGCAAAAGTTGAACTTTTCACCTCACGTCGTTAAAGATTCACACTGCCGTCCGATACGGCGACGAAGGGGGTTAACGGCGTTCCCAAAACTACGCGTCACGAATTCGTCACGTATTTACACAAAGGCGATTAGCATGCATACGGTCGTGGGGGCCAATTGATGTGACCGTGGCAAGCAGAGCACTAATAAATGGCCAAACTTGATCTAATTATCCAGCCGTGCGGCAGCGTATTGACATGTGCATCGAAACGCACGTGCTCATTTCGATCCTCCATTCCGACGCGTAATTGCATCTATTTGCTTGTGCTCGTCGTACGAGCATCGCGTCGATGTATACATTCCCAATTATGACGTATTATATTTTTTTTCCCTCTTTCTTCTTTTTCTCACCGTACTTTCAGTCGTCGAGATATCGATCCCGCCTCGTCGGCAAATATTTGGCAAAATATCGCGGGAAACATCGAGTGCGAAGGATTCGCGTCTGGATAGATTCAATTTAACAAAATTTCAGAGGTCGCGATACCGATCGCCGCCGATACAGATTTCCAGCGAGGGAGGAAAATATATATAATCCCGGCCGTGCCGCCGATATTTTTACGATCGGTTCTATGCAATAAACGTCGTTTTAATAATTCTCCCCGCGGGATCCGCGCGCGCCGATTTATTTCCGCGCGATTCCACAACCACGGAAAACCGCGCCCGATACAAAACGCAAACGGCTCGATAATGATCGTAAATATTTGGAGGCAAATATTTCGTTGCCAAATATTTCGTACGTTTTCCCACGGGGGTGGTATTCGGTCGAGCGATGGTGTCGTTTGATCGTTAGGAAATAATTATCGTTAAAACGGTGTGGTTACTCCCGCCGGGTCATTTTCTCTTATCGAGGAAATTTTTCTCTCGAGCGAGACTCTTTCAGCCACGCAGATTCTAAGGTTCTAAAGTTCATCGAACGTTTAAATTTTTAAGGAAAGAAGAAGTGAAAAAACGACAGGCAATTAATACGTCGTGTAAATTTACTTTTTTTCAATTTATTAATTTATTTAAATGCGATTTCGAAGACGTGAAAATTGATATTTCGAATTATTCTGGATCGTTTTCAATAAGAATTCATATAATATTTTTTGTTGTTAGAATTTGGTGAATTTATGTCAGAACGAAACACCGTTAGATTAAATCAAAAAAATCTGCTGCATTTCGTAAAGAGGGCTGCTCCAGTGGAAGTTCGGACAGAAACAGCCCTCCTTCAGTTTCCCTTCGCGTCAAAGGAGAAACGCCTCGTCGCGACTGACCGCCGGCTCCGTTCGCGCGAACCAGGTAACGATAACAGCGTGACAGAGTTACCGTCTGGTTCGATGACTCGAGCAACGATAACGACGCGACGAACGAGAGCATCGCGGGTCTCGTTGCCAAGCTTTACGTATCACCCGGTAACCACACCCTTAAGAGGCCCATTCCCAGCTGCATTACTTTTCGAAAGTGCGCCATTCTTGCCGCGGTTCGCAGTAAAAAAGCTCGTTCCGTGTTCCTTCGGCGAGATACCATCTCGTTGTGTACCACCCTTATTATCGGGTTAGTTCATCGGCGCGGTGCTTATGAAGGCGTCAAGTCCGCTTTGCTGTTTCGCCGCCTGTGGTTTCCTAACACGAGTTAGGTGTGGTTAATGCGAGTGTCGTTAATTTCACGTTGAGGGAGGGCTTGATACGACGTCTAGTTCATGACGAATGATCCTCTTGGTTTTCTTGTTTGCAGACCGAGAGGAGAATAGTTGGTCAGCAGGGTGAATGCTTGACCCTTTGAAATTTGGTGGTCGATTTGATACGTGCGCTTTTACGAAGGACGATTGTTGAACGTGCGAACAAACGGGGCCTAAATATTGGCCTAGTGGTAGTCCTCGCGTAGGTTTGATGATTCATAAGATCGAGTTTGATTCGTTAGGTATATAGAAATGAAGCTTCAAAAAATCTTTAATTGCGGTATGCAATTTCACTTCAATATCAACGAGGGCGACTACTTCATTCAACGACGAAGATTTTACTTCGATGATCGCTCGACAAAAACTTTGGAGATTCTGAGAAGCTTGTTGTTGGATGACCAACTAGACCTGACTCGAATATTGGCTCGGTGCTAACACTGAGTCGCTCAGTATCAATAGTCTCTGTCCTCTCAAAGTGATCTGCGAATACCTATTCACAGAGCAAATTTCAGTAGTTGGTCATCTAGGCTCCTTTTCCCCTGCTTTCGACTTGCCAAAAGACATGAAAGAATAAAAAGATGCCGGGAAGAGGAATCAGCACACTTTTTCATCAACGTAGAATAAAACTCCCTAAAAACGATAAGTGTCGTTCCTTCACGCGGAATCCAACACTGTTTCATAATTGGCTAATTTGCCCTAGCCGGATGAGCCAATACATGTGGCTCTGACTCTACTTGAGCGCTTTGAAGTCCTTCATCTAGGAAACACACGTTCGAAAATTGCCAAAGACCGCGAACGTTGGACATTCTTGCGCAAACAGACTCAAAGATTCAAAGATTCGAAATTAAACGCTCGGGAGTATTTTTCTAGTAGACTGAGATTTCGAAATGACGGATCGACTGGCTGAATAGAAACAACCGGTGGAATTACCGGTGGCGAGCGAGCCGCGACGAAGCAGTGTGCGATTCTAGTATGCGGATCCGTGCTCGCGGAGCACGAGGTGAAATTGGGCGACTCACGGGCGAGTAACGACGTTAATTACCGGCCCTCGAGAAAATGCAATCAGCGTTTATCGTCACACGTGTACCACGCGGCGTGGACGACGGCGTGGCAGGCGGCAAAACAAACGAACGCGCGCGATGCCACGCGTAGGGGCGAGGCGCGCGGTTAAATTGGCGGCATAATCGGGCTAAATCGGATAAGCAATTAGAGCGATTCGCTTGATACGCTCGTTATGCGAGGAAATAAGAGCCTCGTGAAAGCACCTCGTAAAACGGTCGATGCGACCAACTGGGAAACACGGACCTTTCCCTCCAACCCCTTCTTGTTTTTCCTCCTCTTGCCTTCCCTTCCCTTCCCTTCCCTTCTTTTTCCTTTTCTTTCTCCGTTTTTCTTCCTTTTTCCCTATCGTTGCCGCACGTACTCGCTCTGCTCGCAGTTTGCGGGAATGGAGTCGACGAACGGAGGCGGCACCGGGGGATTTATTTACCGCGTACGGGGTGAATTCCAAGCTTTGACGAGCGGCAATATTTACCAAATCCTTTAAGGCAGAGGAAATAAGAGGATAAACGACCGAGAGTTTATCGGATTAAAACTGTGAAATCGAACTCGCGTGGTTCGAGGGGGATGGACCCGACGTCGCGGAAAATGCGATTTTCTCCGGTTGCTTAAACGAACGCGGCGTATCGTCTCTCCTCGATTGATTCATCATCCGCGGGACGCGCTCCCCGTACCTTCTGATTGCTTTTTGATTACCACTGATTGAGACGAGTCGAGTTCTTTCGAGTCCGATATCGACGGATCGTCTAGTCGATATTTCGTTGTTTCTTGCTGTTTTGTTGCTTCTCGCTCGATCGATTTTACGCACACGTCATTCCACGATCGAATCACGATTCTGCGTGCTTGTAAACACGATCGCTCACTTTTTACTCGTTCGTCAAAAAGTCGTTAAAGAGAAAAGACCGATAAAAAGGATCCACGAGAGCAACCGAGAAAATAAATGACGGTCCAGCCGAATTAAATGGACTAAGTGAAAAAAGATTTCATCGAAATGACTCGGAATTTATAAATATTTATAAATATTTTGCTCAGTTTGGAATGAATACATCGAGCATACGAGCGAATTACTTTTCTTTTTCAAAATTCGTAAAAAAAATGTATATTTTTGAGATCCTCGAACGCGCAAATCTTTTCATCGAGATCGAAAGTAAATCGCACGTGTCTTTGTAGAAATCAAATAGGCTCGCGAACTCGACCTTTTAATCGAGCGATTAATCTCTCCTTTCCGCGGTTCTTTCCCCGATATTTCACAACGAACGTGCGTCAGCCTGCGAATCCTCGACCAATCACGCCCGATAATTACCGGCTAATCGAGCGGTGCGTAACGCGGCACGATCGCCGCCGTTGTTGCTGTTTCATTCGATTCAGTCGGGATAATTTAGCGACGTGACGTCACCGAAAGGCCGGTAATTAAATTCTTTCACGCGTTTCACGTTTAGTTAAACTGCGCTACACGTACGCCGCGCGCGTTTATTCTATCGGTCAACTCTGAATTATCCCTTAATTCGCTTGGCGAATTATCGGACAACACGTTCCATCCACGCTTGCCTCGTCTAGGAACACCCTGGATTCCGCAGTTCTATAAAATTTTTAAAGGTCCAAGTACTTGCAACAAACTGTTGCTCGATTGTTACTGTCAGTTCATTTACGTTATCTCACCAACTACCCATTTGTAAAAAAAACCTTCTCCTTTCGATTCGCGTTGGTGAAGTTGGAGAAAAAGATTAATCGACGATCAACGATGAAATTTTGCCGAATAATCTTTAATCGCGATTAACGATTAACATCCCAATTTTACGATTAAATTTCCACTTTCGTTGTTAGTTGCGACAAGTAACCAAATATCTTTTAATCGTTAATCGTTACTCCTTTCAATTTTAATCGTCAGTTGGATATCGTTGGATATCTCATTAACGATTCAATCGTTTAATTGAAACTTGTTTTATAATGAAATTAACTGTCTGAGACAACGTGCAATAACATATAGAGACATGATAACGCAGATTTGTGATACATTCGTGAAATAATATTAATGCCTAATGCAACGAAATAGTTTTTTAAAATCATTGATTTATATAAATTTTGGAGGAGTCCGAGACTTGCAGCTAGAGAAATATACTCTTACACAATTTCTGTTATATTTTCGTTTCTATTTTATCACTGAAAGTGATTTTAGCGGGGATAACCCAGAAAATCGGGCCTTTTCAATGCAACGAAAATTAGCGATTGGTTGATTTGGGTCACGTGATTCGCGAGGGGGCGTGGCGTAGACCTCGAGTGGGAGTGGCGTTGCTTGGTACTGAGCGATCGCGCCTGTAATTTGTTTTGTATCGATTTAAATGTTTGCATATCAATAAAATTTTATGGCAAACAAGTCGTCTTTATTTCCTAGTCAGAACAATTGCTTCTGTGAGACGGAAGTCGTGCAGTTTTTTTCATTACAGAGCACTGAACTTTTTCTACTTTTTGAAAATTTTCCACTTCAATGTAATAAAAGAAAAATTGGCTATTATCAGTTATTCTTTCGTATGATGCAAACGGGTCAATTTGATCAATCAAATTAAAAATACTAAATCAAATTAAAAATTTTAATCGACTAACGCCCAATTCTGCGCGTTGGTCCAGTTTCGTTTCATCCTTCGCACGGCTGGTTTTCTCGTATTTTCAGCCTCCCGCAGAGCGGAAAAAGAGCCGCCGGATTTGTCTTCTCATCCCTCGGTAGCCAGAGTAGTTCTCGGGAGCTCGTAAACACTGCCAGCGGCGTGTCCTTTTTCCTTTTTCATTTTTTTTCACAGCGGAGAACGTGAAAAAAAACGAAGGTCCGATAAGGCGAGAAAGATAGAGTGGACGAGCATCGTTGGTAATACACGATCGATCGGATCGGATCCGTGGACGTTGATGAATCCTTCGCTCGATAAACGACGTACACGAGGCCTCTCGCGTGTCGTGTCTGGCTCTATAAATAAATTCCGATCGAGGCGACCGCCGCGTGAATATTAGCGGTGTTTACCTCCGCATGTTGCGATTCAACAAAGAAACGAGCTCTGAAAAACCGTGGATGTTCGACGCGAGGTTACTGTCGATATTAATTAAGTGTTAAGCTATATCAACACGCCAGCTCGTAGTAAGATTATAGCACACGTAGTGCACAATTGAGCAGATTACAGCGTGTAGCGTCAGTTTTTCAGGCAGGATACGAACGATGAGTTTTTCTTTTAAGCATTTCACAGACTATTCCTGTCCATGTCGTGTCATTGTCAAGTTAATCAATTGTCAAGTTAACGCTGTCAGTACCGACGAAAGAAAGCGATCTTGAAATGCGCCAAACTGTACTAGTTTGGTAAAGGTTGGGAGTAAAATTATAAAAGTTTCATTTCGAAAATTACGAGCGTATCAAAAGGCCTCATTAAAGAATAAAGAGCAGCTCAATTTCAAAGGATAAATCAATAATTATTCTACGATGCGTAACACACAACAAACATCTATGTTGATATCTATATTTTACTCATCCACAATGATATACCGTTATATATTCGACACTAACAAAATAATGAATCTTTTTATAATTGAGCAAAAATTGAGATTCCATTTTATCCGTAATCTGCGTTTGAATATATAGTTTTCGCAAACACCCTCGGTCTAAACTCTGTCACACCCGGACACTGGATAATAAGCTGCGTCAACAAGCGTGCATTACACTGTCGAAGTTTGGGGAATGATCGACTCGCCCGCCGATGGAATCGATGTTCAGTTGTTTCGAGTACGGTGCCTCGTTTCGTATTATCGAATTTCGAACATTCCAACGAACTCGGATTCGCAGGAGTGAACCGGCATTGGTAGCCGCTGACGGTTAATTCTATCTTCGAGTGCATATTCATTGCGGAATTTTTGATTTCGAGTGAAACCAATAATCCGCGAGATTAGCTTGAAATCCGTGTATTTTACAGAGATTTACGCGAAATGACGCGACAGTGGTTAAAAAAAAAAAAGGTTGAACGAAAATTGAGGGGGGAGAGGGAAAAAAGAAAATTATTACTCCAAAAACGATCGACGCAGAAGTCATCGGGAACGAGCGGCAGTTCGGCCCTCTTTTTAATTTTCTCCTCGTTGGCGATTCGACCCGCGTTCTAAACCAAAAATTTCGACCTCGTACATACGTATGTACCGGCTCGCGAATCAATTTCGAAATCTCTCTTCTCCTTTTTTCCAGCCGCAGCGACAAAGAGCGGCGCGAGAAAATCGTCGGAGGTTTTCGCCGGTGAAATCGAGTGAATTTCACGTTGCAGCGAACGCATTAAGCTCGAATGACACCGCCCCGCCGCGCGAGCCGAATAAAAGCGCAATTGCTGTAACCGGCTCGGTATTCATTTCCATTGAAACGCCACGTTCGTAAATGTTTTAAAATGAGAGACAGAGGTGCAGCGATACAACCGCGATCCAACGCCGCTGTAACACCGCTTCGTTTCGCGTATCATACGCGCGCGCGTATATTTCGATCGTGCAGAAATAGGTCCGGGCCAGCAGGTGTTCGATTCCCAAAAATCACTCCGGCGATGCAATTATTCTGTTAATCAGCCGCGATAATATCGATTAGGCTGACGTTTCCTTCGTTTCGCTCCAACAGACGCGCGACTAACGCTTTTGAAAAGACGCGTTTGTTGATTTCACGACGTAAACGAGAACCCCGGAATAACAAAATTCGATATTTCGAAGGATTGATGGTGATATTTTGACACGTAATTTTGTTCCACTCTAAAATCAATCAATACGAAGGAATATCCCCTCGCAGATAAAACGTGTCGCGCCGCAATCGAGGAAACGTTCAACTCGAAACGAACGATCGACGATTAATATTTCGATACGTAACGAGAGTTTGTTCCACTCCAGAATCGATCGACACGAAGAAACATTCCAGGTAGAGTAAAATGTGTCGCGCCGCAATCGAAAAAACATTCAACTTGAAACAAAAGAATGTTGAAATAAAAAATTAAAGTCTCTTGAGAGAGAGAGAGAGAGAGAGAGATTTTCTGTCAATCTTTCTAGCTGTAGGGACTCGAAAAAAAAAAAAAAAATTCCGCGTCACGGAAGCAATCACGCGGGAGAGAAAAGTATCTTTGCATCGGGTCGTGTGTCACGCGATACGGCACGAAACGAAACGAGACTAACGTGCTCGTACAAACGGTGAACGAATGGACGGGAGAAAAGTGGGAAAAGTTATCGAGCGTCGTCTTTCGTCCGTTACGGATCGCATTCTTGGTCCGCTGATTTTCCACGACGAAACAGCGGCTGTGGAAGGCACGGGAGCGGGGGACCACGCGCGCCATGATTGAATGTCAGCGACGAAAAATAAACCAGGTCGACCAGGGCATGAAACTGCAACGTGACGCCATTGTCCGGCGAATAGAGAGAAGCGTCCCCGGCGCAGCCACACACAGTGTCGTCGTCGTTCCCTTGAAAAATGCGTCCCGTTGACGCAAATAAACTTCCTCGACGTGCAATGGATACACCCTGAGCGCCGTTTCTGCCACTGTCGACCCAGATAATAACCCCCTTGTCCTGTCCGAGACCGCTTCTTTCACCTCGGCGTCCTCTATATACTTTCTTTTCTTCTTTCTCTTCGTCCTCGAATTCCTCTGCTCGCCCGTCTATCGAGACACGTCGCTTCTCATTAACGAGGATGGGAACGCATTTCTAAAGAAGATTCGGTAACAGACAGAATCTACGTGAAAGCGGAAACATAAAGCACGCGCAAAGTTTCCTCGAAACGTTAGGAACTTCTCGGCTTTTGGGAGAAACAAGGTTGCAGGATTGATCCTGAGGACAATGAACGACGCTCGATGGTGAAGATTGGACGATCCATTTGATGCGAGTCAGACGAACTACAGCTCTTTTGAAGAGACGTCGATTTTAATTAAATTAATAAAATTTTTTATAATTAATAAAATCCACGTGCCACGAATGGCGTTGGAGAACTGTCAAGGTCGACGCGCGTGATGCTCTGTGCGTAATTAGATCTTGTTAGGGAGTCACCAATCTTCGGCTAGTTCGTTGGGGGTTTAAGATTTTTTCTTTTTTTTTTTTTTTTTTGTGAAGGTTTAAAGTCGAGATCATTAGCGACTAGTTGTACCACTTTTTGATGTTATTCATAGTCGGTTCCATTCATCCTTCTGCGTAATGCGTAGATCAAAGATTCTTTCGTTTTATATTCGAGAAACAGCGTCTATGAGCAAGATGGTGATCGAACATTTCTCACCAAACGTCTAGTGATCCGACTCGTGTCCCGCATGTTTGCACAAAGAGTCAAGTGAGTGTGACGAATCGGTCAAGCTTGACCCCAGTCACGTATAGTCGCTCGTAAACTTCCATTTCGCGAAGCTGAAGGCGTTTGCTGAGACTTCATTTGCCAAGAACTCCGCGACTTCTGGCCGTTCAGCGCGTTTAAGCTCGCGTGACTCACCTCACTCAGGAGGTCACACATCGTCTCGGGAATTTTAGTAACCCTGCCCGTTAGTATTTCAACAAATTTATCAAGCCCCACTCTGTTTGCACGATGTCCCTCCTCTTCTTTTGTTGACTCTGACGTTCGCCGATTGCGCGTGCAAGAAGAAACAGAGACGAGGTGATTTTCCCTTCGAAAATTCAGCGAACGTGCCGGCGAGTGTCGAGACTTTGGAATGCTGCCATGACTCACAATCAGTCAGACGCGTCGACGTGTCGACTCTTGTTTCCCTTTCCGTGGGATATCGCGGACAAATCACCTGTCCAAGGAAATCACTCATTCGCGAATATCTCGAACCCTCGATCTCCCTTTCTAAAGCCGAGCCGCGGGGCCGCGTTCCACTCTCGTCCCCATAAACTTCTCGCGAAACCCACGCGATCGAGAGTGCAAGAAGCAATCGACCCGATCGATCTTTCCTCCGAGCATTTATTTAAACTTTTTCGCCGGCACTTTGTAACATGACGAAACACCGTCTTTTAAAATTGTAGACCACTTCTTATCGAACGGTATCAGCGGCAATGAAAAATTACCGATCGCTGTTCCAACTTTGTTGGAACAAATCATTTGGTCTTATTTTTTAAAAGCTTCTACCTTGACAGCCGCTTTCGTTTAAGTTTCTTCTTGTTTTTTTCGAAGATGATTGTGTAAAGTTAAAAAATTTTCTTTGTAACTAGATCCACCGTCATTTCGAAGATAAAAGTCTCCTCTTTGAAACTTGGTGTACAATTTTTTTCCATCATTTTATCGAACGTTCAATAACAAAAATTCAAGAAATGCTTCATGTTCAAAGTTCATTGAAATGATGAAAAATAGCAATTATTAAGAGGAGATTTCAATCTTCAAGATTACAGTTGTGAAGAATATAGCTGTGTATTATAATACACATACGTTTGAATTTTTATAGTTTTCACTTCGAAAAGTAAGAAGAAACTAGAAGAACTAGAAATAGAAGCTGAATAGAGCCACAATCCTCCTTTACGAAAAATAACTTCAATTATCGACAGCTTTTCATTACCGCTGGTACAGTTATGGTTCTTTGTTGCAAATACGATAATTTCGTAGCAACGTTAAAAAGAAAACGCAGAAAAAAAGAAATCTCTTTCCTTTTCAAATTTCTGTCATTAAAAATCAACTCGAAGCCCCTGACTACGCTCAATGATAAATACTCGCAATGAGTAAAATGCGACAACGCGTGACCAAGTGAAAAACGTCGGAGAAGGAATTCTCAAGGAAGGCACGCTCCCTTCGAGTATTGGCTTTCTTTACGCTTTACTTTTCAATAAGAATCTCGTGCAAGATATTCAAGCCATCGATACTGTCGCGGCGTCGAACTCCAAAGTCGGCGAACAGAATGGCTCCGTTCGAGCGTGCCGTGAAATATTCGCGTTGGCTAATAACGCGGCAGATACGATCGTTTCTGGGCTTATACTCGGTCCCTGTGTCCGTGGAATAGAGAGCTGTGGAACGCTTCCGATATTCCGCTTCTGATACGTGCTTAACAGTGACTTAATAGTGTCGTAAAACACGATCGAAATTTGCATCGTTCGCGGGGAAATGACGCGATCGTTCGACGCGTCGATTCGCCGATCGAAGCTTCGTTTTGCGATACGAGACGAGCTTGGATAATTTCTTTTTTTTTTTTTTTTAATTAGCGAGAGTTGGAATCCGTGGGTCGAGAGATTTAATGTTTAATATTTGAGATTTACAGAGGGTGGTTTCAATTAATATCGTAAATTAATTTCGTTCGTTAAAACGACGATAGAGCCAGTTTTTCATTCGTTAAGTGCTGAGTTGTGAAACCAGTTTCGACTAAAGAGTTTTATTGATTGACATCTTGCGATAATTGTGGTGTGTTTCTCGATGGGATTGGCTAATTGGCGAAATTTTTATCACTGAAAGTGATTTTAGCAGGGGTACTTCTTCAGATGCAACGCTAATGCAACGAAAATTAGCGATTGGTTGATTTGGGTCACGTGATTCGCGAGGGGGCGTGGCGTAGACCTCGAGTCTGTAATTTGTTTTGTATCGATTCAAATGTTTGCATATCAAAAAAGTCGTCTTCATTTCCTAGTCAGAACGGTTGCTTCTGCGCCTTTCAAGGTGCAAGTCGTGCAGTTTTTTGTTTAATTTCATTCTTGTTGAGAAAGGAATTAACTCACATCTGTTTTCATTCATATTTGGTCAAAGTCCTTAACGAACCATTATCTCAGTATAATCTTCGTCGTTACTGACAATCTTCGTTCATCTGTCTGACAAACTTTCTACTCCCTTTTTACAAAATGATAGATATACTATTTGTTAATAAAATCAACATTAACAGAGCATAAAAAACATAGAAAAATATATATAAAAAAAAATATAAAAAATACAAAAAATATTCACAACAGAAACTGACACCGATTACTATCTCACGACTTGTTACGCGATCGTGTAGGTAACACTTAATCACAAGTGTTGACAATGTCGCGAGGAATTCCGAGAGCTCGCGTTCGCGTGGATAACACGCGGCACGATAAATCGCGCTGGCCAGTGGACGAGGAATCGGAGACGGAAATTAGTCGACGTTCTTTCCCAGAGAGACAACGAAGTAGGTGCACGAGGCTAGGAGAAGACCGGTTGGAAGAAGAAAAAGGAGCGCTGAAACCCGCGGTGGATGAAAAAGGGAGGGAGAAAAGGAAGAAGACGTTCGAAGCCGGGCGAAGTTCTCGGCACCGTTAAACGAACTTGCGACTGGCCGTATTTTTTCTCCGGGTCATTTTTCCTTTTAGTCCGGCTACCGCTATCCCTCGTGCCATCCCCGGCCGGGATTCATTGTCGCTGCCGGAAAAACAAGGACGAAAGAAAAAACAGGAAAGAAAGGAAGGAAGAAAGGAAGAGAGAGAATGGATGGGCGAAAAGCGACGAGCGAAATCCCGACACTTTGCGCGCTTTATTTACCGCCGGATTTTCCACTTGTTTCATAGTCAAAATCGTTTCGAATTAACCCGTTCAGCGCTGCAAATCCATACATAGGTGATGAACGCGCATATGGGTTTCCACACAATCGTTCAATGTTGATTATGAAACCAAATTTATGAATTCGATAACAACGACGCTTGCGTATCGTGAAAACAGAGAGCACGTCGAGAATGAATTTTCACACCGGGCGAAGTGCTTTTCGAAGCCGTTCATTACGTTTTCATACGCGTTTATTGTAAATACAATTTAAAATTCTCTACTAAAAGTGATGGTAAACAGAGACAGCGAATGTAAATTTCAAACGATGAAACTTTAAAAAAAAAAAAATAAAAAAAATAAAAAAAAGAGCATGGAAGTGTGCAGAAAAAGTAATCAAAAATAGGCGGAAGTGAAATACACAGTGAGTATATAATACGTCGGAAGTTGGGACAAACAGAACGAAAATAAAAATCGCTATCAATGCATAAAGCGCGTGCATCGAATCCTGCTTTCAGATTTATCACGCGAAACGAAAAAATATAAAATTCACTATTTTTAACAACGACGACGTCTCAATTTTCGATGAAGCGAACGATCTTGTTTAAAATTATGAAGCTTTTAACTCTGTCAAAATTATTATTTTGATTCACTTCAGGTGCGATAGATAAAATTCAAACATATTTCTCGTAAGAAGTGGACAGCCCACAGTGTACAAGCTTTGCGTCACAGCGCTGGAAGGATCGACATCGACACTAACGTGTGAATCTCCGGATTCAATCGTAGCTAATATCGACGAAAGAGCTGGAACTAAAATTTCACTCTACACGAACTTTTCTCTCTTCTCGCGAAGCTCGTCAAATGGCGAATCTTGTCGAACGCTGTTCTCACTGGCGTGGAATGCAGCGCAGTAACAGATCGTCGACAAAGTTGAAGGAGATCCGGGGAAGACGAGGCGCGCGGAGACGGATCGCGACTCGTTGCACGCCGAAGAGGACGAGAGAGGTATTTCTGATATCCTTGCAGAGAGCCTCCTCGACGACTGTTTATCCATGAAGAAAATTACATGCTTCCGCGAGGGCGACTGGCGTTTCTGGAAACGCGTAGCGGAGCAAACGTAACGGGGGAGGGGGAACGATCAGATTTTTCAGTAGGAAAAGAGAATCGGAGTCTGGCGTCAGAGAAGCAGCCTCTCGGACACGGTCGAGTCGTTTTAGACTAGGAGGCAGACATTTCGCTTTCTAACGCGTTAATCGCCGAGTACAAATCGAGGGTTTTTGCTGTGTCACGAATCCTCAGGCGTTCTATTGTTTTTATGCCTTTTTTAATTTTTTTCTTACGCTTTTGTTTCTTGTTCTTTTTGTTAACAATAAGTTTATGATACGCAGACGGCTCTTGTCAAATTAGAAGTTTTGCATCCTTTAAATGTAGACTAAAAATAGAAATTTAGAGAATTTGCATTCTAAATCTCATAATGTCACAAATGACTATTATAGTATTATGTATCTTTATGAAAATAATGTAATTACGACTACTTGAAAATAATTAAAAAATTCACTGTGTTATTGTTATATCGTTATTTGATATAGAATTTAATTTGTTAATTTAAAAATGATTTACTATTAAAAACTTTAATTTTCCTACTAAATATTTCCTATATTTATCTACTAAATACTTTTTGCCTCAAGATTTAACCCTTTACACTCGACTTGCAATGCGACCCCTTCTAAGAGGACATCGTATTTGAACCTAGCCAATAGCCCTCGAACTTCCCCTTTTTATAATTTGCTGATAACTATAACGAACGTGTACATTTGGTGTCGTACGATATGATGTATAATAGTGTAATACCTTAACTTACATATGGCCTAGAGTGAAAGCTATAATAACGATGTAAGAAGAACGAAAGAATTTCAGAAGACAGTCCTGAGTCAATGATTCATATATCAATAATTCTTATTGCTTCTTACGAAAGTCGAAAAAATGATGGATATTATTTTTCCAGAGATTGCAACTATGTACCATAACTCTTGTACATATATTATTACTTGTTCTATTAAATCCGCAATGCACCAGTTGACGATTGCCTTAAATCTAAACGATAACACAGCGTTAGAAAGATATAATTAATAAAATTTCGTGTTAAATACCATTCGAATGATTATTTCCAATGCCATATCATTTACTCGAAGCGACGACGCTTCGTAAATAAATTGTTAATGGATGATACAAAAAAGTTTGTCGATGGCAAAGGATTAAAAATGAGATCAGTCACACAGATATGGTAACGTGGTACACACCGTATCGCTGCTTTCAGTAAAAAGGGGTTGAGGATCAGATAACCGTAAACGCTGCACGGCGGTCTCTCTCTTTTTCTCCCCATGGAAACGTTATCCGCTGAAATGATTTCCGTTCGTTTCCGTCGATTGGCGAAATTGATACGCGGCGGAGAGGCGATGAATTCACGGGCTGAACTTGCATGCGCAACTCTACGTGGCCTTAGGCTCCCGCGTTGCGTTTTATCCCGCGATACGAGCCGAGCGCAAAGTGTGAAAAACGTGCGTTCAAACTTTTCAGTTCGAAGCAGGAGCTGCGTCGTTACAACCCGGCGTTTAACGTTCAACTCCGCTACATTGTTTCACTTTGAAAACAAAGATCGACCGCCAAAGTAATTTTTCTTTCTTCCTCCTGCAAGTATGCGCCCTCAAAGCGTTCAACTGGCGAGGAGGCTCGCTACGCAACCGCGCTTGCCAGATAGGTTCCCCCTCGCAGAAGCGCGAGGTAATTCGCTGAATAATTTAAGACACAATTTAACCTGAAATGGAACGTTACTCTGGCTGGAAACTTTCAGCGGCCGTTGCATATGTACATATTCCAGCCATACTTTCGTAAATCCCTTTAACGTCACTTTGAAAAGGGTACTAAGAGGAAAGAGAGGAAGGCTGAAGGAAGAGGAGAAAGAGAGAGAGAGAGAAACATCAGCGCATAATCCCGATGGTCGGCTGCTCCGGCGAACGTTCCTTTAAAAGAACTTGTTTTCGCGGGACTCATTCACTCCGGAGAGCGAGATCGACCAATCAGCCAGCGACTCGGGGCTCCTTGCGCAACACGGCCGTTCATGGGCGCAATTACCGTTTTCGTCCGTGGCTGCCACGGTTGCGAGTGTATTTCTATCTGATAAAACGCGGTGGACATTCACGTGAAACCAGGCAGAAACCAGACGCACGCACAGTCAAGCGCGCAAACAAAAGCGAAACGAATTCTGCCACGGGACAGTGGGAAAAGAAAAGAGAGAAAAAAAGGAAAAAAGGGAGACAATGGCGGATGTTAGGCGAAGCACGCGTCTTCGACAGCTGACGCTGAAGGATTAAAGAGCGGAGAGAGCGAGGCGAAACGAGGTTGTGCAATCTCGAGGGAGGGAGGAGGGAGCAGAGGGGCGCGAGCAGAAACTCATTGAACAAACGACGCGTCAGTGTGAATGACCTTGCCGCCGCTTATTGCTCGCCGGTCCGGCAAGGCTTGACGGCGGATATGCAAATGTCCCTATACGCTCGTGGCCTGTCCTTCCGTCCCGCTTCCTCCACACCCCTCGATTTTCTTGCGCGCGGCCACACGCTGCAAACCCGTTTCCACGCGGGACCGGCGCTCGCTGAAACCCGTAGATTCGCACTCTACGCCCGTTCTGGTCTCTGGCTGCGTTCGACGACGCAGATCATCTCGAATCGTCTGCAACATGAAGCTCGTCTACGAAGCCTCGTACATTTATGGCATTTGTTCGAAAGAAGAAGAAGAAGAAGGTGACGAGGTTTTTGCAGTCCTTACAGCTTCCTGTTTGTACTTTCTTTGGAACTGGATGTTTGTCTCGGGAAGTCTCGAGAGTGTCTTTGGCGATTTAGAGAACTTGCCACAACCAACTATACCGTAGTTTGCTAGATTGAATTAATGCACAACTCTTGGAGCAACTTTCGACTTCTGCCGAGACAAAAAAGAAAGAAAAGAAACCCACCGTCTCAAAGAAGAAACTTCCCGACAAACTCGACGCATTCCATTATTCCTTTCGCGGACTCGAAATCGAAAGCGAGTGGGAGAGGAGTTGGCGAATACACACACACACACACACACACATACATGGTTATACGTGTGTATAGGTGGTCGTAGCACGTTCGAGCGGGGGCAACACACGTGCACACGCAGGCACGTTCTCGCCAGAGAGACCCGGACCTACGCAGGCGCGTTTTCATTCACGCGCGCCGCTCGTGAATGGCACGGGACCGTGGGCGGACGTCCGTGGCCCGAGAGTCTGCACACGACCCGACGACTCTCAGCCTCTCTCTGGCTCGCTTCTTTTTCCATGAATGAATTTACACCGAGTACGACGAGCTTCGTCCCTCCGTACGTCAGTCCGTTTCTCAACCTTCCTCCGTTATTGCCCGTTACACCTTGATCCTGGCGACAGAAAGTCCCGGTTCTTCCGTTCCCTTTCATCCTCCCCGTTTGTCCTCTTCGTTTGCGTTGCGTACCGTTGGAGATTCTCTAAAATTCCGAAAGAAAGAAATTTCATTTGACAGACTCGGCTGGTATCGTACTAAAGTAAATTACTCGTATGTAAATCTAGCTGACAATTATGATTCAACGAACGGGGGCATACGTTGCGGTGATACCAATGCAATGGTATGATACAGAAGTGGCGCATTCATGACTTTTGGCCACGCATGGAGCAAGTTGTGATAATAAATGAAAAGAATAGTAAAAAAATATAAAAATATTGAAGCTGACTCGACTCAATATTTTTAGAATTTAGTCGATCAATTTCTCTTGGTTTTTTAATAAACAAAATTTGATACCCTCCTTCCTTTTTCAGAAAGTTTGCACAAAAATATATGCGTCTATTTGGAAATAACTATAGCGAACAAGCTTCCTTCTCCGTGAAATTAATTAAGAATAAGAGAATTTAAAAAATTCGATGATTCTCGCTACAATATCCGAAGAAATATCTAGAGTAAAAGATACGAGTAGAACAACGACATAAAAAGAATAACAGAGACTATTCCTGAGGGCAGGATCAATTTAATCGTGATTCAATTGAAATGACTCACGAAAGTTCGTGAAATGGCGGAGGGAATTATTTTTCCGCAGACTGGAAGTACGTATCATACTATTAACTTCTACATCTATACTGTACTTTAAACGACATCACACAATCGCAAACGTAATGTTGAGTGGCACTTGGACAAAATGATTATTTCCAATGCCACACCGTTTCATTTGAAGTGATACTTTACTCGCTACTTCGTAAATAAATTCACGCGATAGACGATGCAAAGTAACTTCCGAACGCAAAGGTTCAAATATCGTACCGTTTCGTAGAACTAAACTCCGAAATTTCAACAGTTGCGGTGAAGTTTGAAATACAAAGTAGAGTTTCATACCTGACGAATTATTCTATTCGTACTCCTCCGCGAAAGAGTTAATCGGACCATCAATACGAATTGTTTTCTAGAGAAACACGATCGCGAGAGAACTTTCGTACCCGCGTTTGAAACAATAAACAATAATACGAAACCCACCGGTCAAATCCTCAATTTGTGATTTCTGCCAAGTCCAATTGACAGTGGAACGTGTATTATTGTCCTGCAGGAAATATAACAGACATCAACTGAACATAATACAGTTTCCAAGACAGTCTAATCTTTGTAACAAATTGTAAGTTTAACTCCAAGTCACTAATAATACACGGTTGACACGACTCTAAATAACTAAAATTAAAAAAAGACTGCACGACTGTACCCAGTACGATTCGTCTCACTGAAAGGCCCAGAAGCAACTATTCTGACTAAGAAATGAAGACGACTTTCTTGCCATAAAATTTTATTGATACACAAACGTTTGAATCGTACCAGACAACGCCACTCCTACTCGAGGTCTATCCCACGCCTCCTCGCGAATCACGTGACCGAAATCAACTAATCGCTAATTTTCGTTGCATTAGCGTTGCACCTGAAGAGTGCAGAATCACTTTCAGTGATAAAGAAAAGAAAAAAAATACGTACGAGGAACAGAAACTTAGAAGAAATTATTTCGAAAAGTCTCATAAACTTGGATATGCTCATATCCGAAGGTGTAGCATACGCCAACGTACACACAAGTATGGAGAAAGTATCGGTCCTACTGCGCAAACACGGTTGAGAGCACAGATTTTCGTGGACGTGGGGAACGCGGTGATTTGTTCGTGCCGGAGCCGTGGCCAGAGATCGGGATTGGATTCTTCTCCCGAGGGGTCTCGCGAGACGCGTGATCCGCACCGGTACGGCGAAACTTGCCGCCGATTTACGGCGCTTTATGGAAAATCCGCGGCAGAAGGGACGCCTGTTGTTCGCCGCGTGCCGTAAACAATTCGCCCATGATGTATCTATCGCGAAAGTTTCGATGGAAACGCCGCGGAACTTCCATCCAATTTTGTCCACGCTGGCTCGCCCCGCGTATATCCATTTATGCGTCCCGTCGATACCGGGGCCCCAAGTTTCACTGTCATCCGGTGTCATCGATCATTTGTTCGGGGCCGCGGGTTAGCGGGTTGTCGAGACTTTAATGGAAGGGACGGCGGTGTGTCCCTCCTGGGAATAAGAAACGAGTGAATCGGCGCAACGACGACCGACGTCGCCTGCCAGAAAGTTACGCGCTGCTCCGGCTTTCCCTTCAATTTTTTTTCATCAATTTCCCGCAAGAACCTCTTTATTCACGAGATTACCGAGGGTATTTCAATCCGGCGTCGATTTTCTTTTTCCCTTGGAGCGCTTGTTGCCTCTTCGTTCCGTATCTTGACCGACTTTAGACGTCAAAGCACGCTTCTTCGAGCTCCTAGGTTTCAAGCTTAATCAAGCTTCTCTAGTTCTAGCTTGCGATGATTCAGAATCTCTTTTTATGATCCTGATTGTAGCGTAGTTCAAGGAAATTCACCAAATAAAATACCGATTGTACTAGTTGATTGAATAGGTACAATGAGACTAATGTTTATGTAATTGTTAAGAACAGTCCACGGCTAGTATTGATCGTGCACCTCTGCGTATATTCCTTGGAGTTCGAAAGTTCACCCACTGATGTGGGAAACGAATAACTATGGTTGGACTATTTTTGTAATTGTGTAATATGCTTGATGGCTTCTACCAGATTCTTGCTTGAATCCGAAATGCCAATTTGTCGTCTTGATACTGATTACTGCTGTTGAATACTGTCAAATACTATTTTCTCAATTCCCAATTTCCTCAAAGTCCTCCCTCATAACGAGTCTTGAATTACTCCTTCCAGAGGACTCTGAGAAGTTGTAGATGAGTAGAGTGGTATTTCTGGAAACTATTTGTCTTTTGAAAACTATCCCGTTATCTACAGCTGGCTATCTGGCGGCCCTTGCTCCCACTTTCTCAACGTTACCCTCTCCACTCTCGATTCCCCTACTAAGCAAGTGGAGAAATGGACGCAGTGGAGGGGGTAGCGCTAGCGATCAGGAAAGCAAGAACAAAGGCCGCCAGTTAGGCAGCTCTGGTCTATAAAATCCTTCGAGTACGCGTGTATTTATGACATGGCAATCCTCCCTATGGTGCGGAAGGTCGCATTTGAGATTGATGGGGCAACTAGTTTGGAGTTTTATAAGTGGTCAAATATGATTTTAGAAATTCCTGATTTGCCACTCTGGGTTGGACCACATCCATGTCACAATTATTACCCTTAACATTCTCATTTGTCTATCTCTTTCTCTCTGTCTTCTCACCTCTCGAGCTTGTTCCCTGCGTATCGATAAGTGGACAGGTCCAAAAAGAATCCAAGAACAAAATTCCTTAATGGGTCAAGCGTGAACTTCAGTTCCGCGAGGAGTGGATGATACTGGCAACCAACGTTGACGCTGTTGAATTGTATCGTTGCTCAAACATCGTTAGATGCAATAAGCAACAGTTCGGAGAAGCACGCATGAACGAGCAAAGGCTCCAAAAGCTGAAAATTCGAAACATTGGTGTCTCTCCAGCCCGTGGTTTCAAAGTAAGAGGATCCGGATGATCCGATCCCAGAGGGAGAACGGCGAGGATCCCTCACGCGAGGGGTTGGCTTATCGATATTACGTAACGTCCTCGTCGACGAGTAATGACAAACTGTTCCGTTGAGGGTTACCTTAGTCGGAAGATCAACGCGTCCTCTCCCGACCCTCTTCTTCCCGCTCCTCTCGCAGACATTGCATAAAGACGTCACTCCCGCGTCTAGGGAGAGGCTGTCGCGTCGAAAAGGCCGTCTCTGCTCGGTCACCGTGTTCTTCGTTAAAGTGGTCGGACTGGTATCATCGTTGCACAATGTCCTGTTTGCCCTGGCAAACCTGCCATGTAATGAAACCTCGCGAGACGGAACAACCTGGAAGAGGAAGACAAATAAAGAGTGAGAGAGGGCAGCGTAACGCGACCGTGGAATTAAAGAGAGAGAGAGAGAGAGAATAGCTCACGGGACAAGTGTCAAAGCAAGTAATTGCAATTTGCAGTTTAGTTCGGCACGCTGGCAGACTTTAGTAATTAAGACGTGGGTGCAGGGGGAGAGAAGATGCAGGTTGAAATAAATCGTTCCGCCGCGACAAGGAACGAACGAAGATGCGCTCGATCCTCGACGAAGCTGAGCGTGTAATGAAAACTGCGGACTCCCTCTCTCGGGTCGCCGACGTGAAAGGAGAACTCTGACCCTTTCGGCAAACGAGAAGAGGAACAGCCGAAAGGAGAAATTGTTTCTTTCTGGCGGCCTCGCCGAAGAGGAAATCATTCGAAATTTCTCAATTCCAATTTTTCAATTTCAACGCTTCCGTCAGGATTGAAACAACACAAGCACGAAAAGAGACGTTCGAATTTACGTACATTTCTGTACGCGTCGAGCGAAGGCTAGGAAGATATTCTCGACGGGATCAGCGTCGGCGTCTCCCTCACCAACGGAGTGTGCGGCCGATAACAGACAAATCGGAACGCAATGTGTTTCGCTGCGCGCGACACGATTTCCGCGTGACGTTGTTGAAACGCGTTCGCTGCCGAAACGTCGGAGGGAAAATCGGCGTAAACGATATCGCTCGCCGGAAGTGAGGTTCGAGCAGGAGCCTAGTCAGGAATCCCTGACAGCTCGAATTCCCAGCGTCGAGAGACGAGCTTCCGTCGAGCTTACGTTCGTTAAATATTCGCTCGGATGAAGCGGTGAAATAGAAAACCCGCGACGCGGTAAGCGGGTTAGCGTCGAAACGTCTTTCACCGATCGAGATGACGAGTCACGAACGATCGACGATCTCTCCAGCGATCGGCGAAAAGCTTTTCCGCGGAACCGCGTTGATAACGACAACGCGCGAAACTGAAAGATGGAGAGAAATTAGCCGAGGTAATTAAAGGCGATTGATGAACCCCTCGGGGGTTGAAATTCGACGCGATTTGCGTATATCTTTTACGCTCGCCCGCTTTCACTGCCGTTTTCCAAGCGCATGTGGCAGCGTGTGCAGCGTGTCGACTGGGGAATTATCGCGGAATGTGCTTTGCCAGCGTGCGTGTGTGTGTGTGTGTGTAGCTCTTACGAGCGGAGGAAAGGTGGTTGTTCCATGGGAAATTTTCTGAATGGTAATTCGCGTCCCGGATAGAAACACGGGTGATATTCGCGCAGATATACTGCTGTTAGATTGCGCATTGCGTAACTTTAAATTTGCCAACAAGTAGTTACCGACTGAATGTTACTTGACTTTTCTATGCACGGCGGACGATTAGTAACTCTGATTAGATTTTATTTTATGTTTCCCGTGCTACGTTTAAACTATCCAGACAAGCAGATACTATTCCGTTTTACTTTTATGACTGCGTTAATCCAACGAGTTATTAACAGCTGAGTTACGCTGAGTTGCAAAGTAACGCGCAATAAAGCGATACGACCAAAGTGCACGCAGAGATATTCAAAGATACTTGTAAAATTGCATTGGCTCTTAATCGAGTCGAGAAATCTCTAGGCCATGAAATAACAGAGCTAGTGTCACTTCTCTTATAATAATTATTATAATTTGACGAGTGTTCGAAATTCCTCAGCGAAATCTGGGCACTGTTGGACGAGTAGAAGATTCCAAAAGGCTGTCGTCCGAGAAGGGGTGTAAAAACCGAAAGGGGAAAAAATGCGCGAGGAACGAGTGGAGCAACCGCGGTAAACAGTCGACGATGTAGCTGTTGGCCAATGGGTTGACCGCAGACTGCACGGATGAAAGTCGTTTCCCTCGGCGGCGAACTCGTCAGCAGTTGCGCGTCTGCCTGCCATTTTTCTAGATGATAAGGACGATGCCGCGGGTCGGTGGACGAGCATCGGTGGAAACGAAATTGTCGGGAAAATGATGAGAACCCGCGCTCGCGAAGCCGGTTGCGGTCGCAGGTTGCATCTCTTCTCAGTGTCTACTCGAGAGCAGGAGTTTCGATTTGAAAATACACGATTCTTTCTGGTCCACAAATATTAACGCGACAGTTGGAAATATCTAGGCACTGATATTTCTGAACAAACTTCTGACTTTCTCGTAATTTTACACTGTCTTTTTTTTTAAAACATTTCCAGCATCGCGACCAAAATTATCTGCCTTTTTTTGGGAAAACTTTCGAGATAAAAAGCCTAAGAATGAATAGAGACAGCACATTTGCATGCTTCGCTTCCCAAATTTGCCATCTTCTCTATTTTTCTTTCCGCTTTTTCAACACTGACGTTTCTATCAAGCTTGCGAATGTATCTGAAAATGTTTCGTTGCATCGCATCGAGTCGAATCTAATTATTGAAACTTCCATCCAACGGGCAAGTCGTAAACGCGACGTTAACGCGCAGCAGACGCGTAGAACGCTGTGTATCCTCCGTGCCATTTACCTTGCTCCACGTTCACCTGCTACCAGCTTGTATTCTCAACTTGATTGTCGATGCCTCTAAATCAACGGAGTTTCCTGTTCCTCGAGTCAGCCATCAGGCATCGCGAGGATGAGACGACGACTTTCAGCATCCATCTCCTTTACAGTCTCCCCCTCTTTCTCTCTCTCTCTCTCTCTTCTTATCCCCGGTTTCGTTGTTAATTCAACGTAGATCCAGTTAAACGTCGAAAGACGACGGAAAATTTAGCGTCGTCTCGTGGAATTAGTGCCTCTTAAATAACGCTGGATTTATCATCGCGTAAACGGTTTGAATTCGAAACCTGCGAGTCTAACGAATCGAGCCACTCTTGTCGTTATTGTTATTACATTAGATGTAATTTTCGATGGCCAATCCAAATACTTTGAAAATTCTTTTTACTCCTCCTCCGTTCTATCCAATCTTTCTGTTAAATACACGAACTCGTCAAGCGTGTAATTAAAGCGGTACTATTGTATACCTTGATGCCACAGCATTCTCGAGACGAGAAGTTATATACTGAAGCAACGTAAACGTCATGCCGAGTAAAAGCGGCGAGGTTCGCGTTCAGTGCACGGGGAAGAAACGATTTTGTTGTTTCTATTGAAATTGGCTTGTGGAAAAGCTAGAACATATCCGAGAATCTTCAAAAGAGTAATTCTTTGATACGAGGATGTCAAGCTTCATAGAAATGGAAGATGGACACGTAGAGAATGAGAAAATAATGAGAAAAAGAAGAAACTATATACAGGACAATAGCTCTCGAAGAAATTCGTTTTGTCGCTGAAAGTGATTTTAGACGTAATAAAATCGGGCCTCTTGAGATGCAACGCTAATGCAACGAAAATTAGCGATTGGTTGATTCGGGTCACGTGATTCGTGAGGGGGCGTTGGATAGACCTCGAGTAGGAGTGGCTGGTACTGAATTTTGTATCGATTCAAATGTTTGCATATCAATAACATTTTATGGCAAAAAGGTTGTCTTCATTTCCTAGTCAGAACAGTTGCTTCTGGGCCTTTCAGTGAGACGACTCATACTGGTACAAGTCGTGCAGTTTTTCCTTCAACCGTTTATAACTTTGAAACTGTTAATTTTACGACCCGTGTTTATCAGAACTTCTTTTCGTGTTCCGACGAGTACTATCCTAGAAGTTTTGAACTCTTTTTTTCTATTCACCCTGTATAAGATGGGAAGCAAATTACAGGGCTGTTTTCGTAACTCTGGCACTCGTTACAAATCTGACTATAGTTCACTACAAGCGCAAAGTTATTCGTCTCTTGAAACGAGAGTTCGCGAACGTGTGGCGACTGCACAGACGATATCTAGAGATTTTTGTTGCCGGTGGCGGTCGATTTTGGCAGACGTTTAACGTAGTCGTAATGAAGTACGCGAAGTTACGCAGACACACGGCCATCACTCGACGGAGTGGTATATGCACTTCGGACAAAATTAAGGGCATCATCGTTTTAATTAAAATCCCTCCTCACCCCTCTCCCTTAGTTGCGGAACGCTATCAGTTTATGCAAATTTCGTTGATAAATGGCCCGACCCGATACACGATGAAGTTCGCCTGGTTATCTCGATTCTCGCGACTAGCTCCACTAGGTCGCACTTTTAAACACTACTCAGTCGCAAAACTTTCGTCGAACTCCTATTTGTGTGGGTTGCATCCCTGTTTAGATTCGTTCAAGGGAGAAAGAGACAGATCGTTTTCCCTCGGCTTCTCTCTGCGTTTTATCGCGAAATCGGCTTTTCTTCGCCGTTGCAAAATACGAATCGGAAATGTACAAGTACAGTGTGTTTAATAAGAACGCGCACGCCATTTCTCTGAAAAAAACTGCACGACTTGTACACCAGTAAGATTCGTCTCACTGAAAGGCCCAGAAGCAACTGTTCTGACTAGGAAACGAAGACGACTTTTTTACCATAAAATTTTATCGATATGCAAACATTTGAATCGATACAAAACAAATTACAGGTGCGATCGCTCAGTACCAGACAACGCCACTTCTACTTAAGGTCCCACGCCGCCGCGCGAATCACGTGACTCAAATCAACCAATCGCTAATTTTCGTTGCATCAGCGTTGCACCTGAAGAGGCCCGACTTTCTGGGTTACCCCCGCTAAAATCACTTTCAGATAAAAAAAATATTCTTTTTGCACAGATCGAAAGTAACCTCTTGGCTACTTTCATACGACCTACATTGAAAAAGACGAAATTTTTCGTCAGGGTGCATTTCTCAGAAAGTATGTCGAAATAATCAAAACACTGACATTTGCGTTGTTTTTTAATTAATTTATCGCCACAAAGATTTCATTTTAAGGGTATTATATGAAATAACTGTAAAATAATCACGTTCAAATAACATATGATTAACGGAAGATGTAATTGTTGAATTAAAATTCACCCAATATTTTTTTGTTGTCAATTATCGCCAATAACATTTTAGTCGTCGCATTCGAGACTAATATGAACGTTTTTATCTGTCTTTATCTCGTTGGTAGAAAACATGTCTCATCGCTGGTTACATTATTAACAATTGAATGCATGTAACAGTACTTGAGCTATACTCTCGATCTGGACAAATTCTTTTTCGCAAAAAGACTATTTTCGTTTCGCAAAGCGTCGCGGTTGTTCGAGTAAATTTTACTCGGTAATATTGCGTTACTGAAAAAGAAATGAAAAAATAATAGGGGAATGTGGCGTAACGAGTGTTCGAGATCTCGTCTGGTGTTGAAAGTATAGCAAACTGCGAAAGATGGATGGAGAGAAAGGGGGAAACTTTGGACTATTACGTAATTCCGTGTCTGGTAGGATTTCGAGCGGGAGAATTATGAAGTTACCACGGGAATGACGTGTCGGGAGAAAGTTAATTCTGGTCTCGTTTACGTTTCAATGAAATTGATTTCCGTTGTCGCGGCCGGCAACGGAGCCGCGAAATTTTCTAGTTTCGAGGCTCCTCGAAATCCGAATGTACGCGCCGCGGCGCAAATGCAAACGAGCCAGAGGAACCATAAATTGAATCGCGTCGCGTAAATAACGCAATCCACGAAATCACTCGCTCGGCGACTCGGCAGTTTTATTAAAACCGGCGACTTCATTTCGCTTCTTATAGACGCTTATTTTCTCATTTCGCGTTTCATTCCGGCCGCGCCGCTAATACCCCGGGCCAAAAAACGCGGGGCCCATTAAAATAATATACAATCCCGCGGAACGATGGTGCGAGGCGCGGGCATCTAATAAAAACAATCGCACGGTAAAAAACGCGAGGAGAGCGTCGACCGCGATAAACCAGTCGCCGAAAAACTCGCGGCCTGGTTTCGCCTCGTCACTTGGCCCGAACCTTTCCATTTCTCGACGAACAAAGAAAGAAAAGAAAAAGAAAAGAAGAAAGGAAGAAGAAAAGAAAACAACGAGCTCGCTGCGCCGCCCGATAACGCAAATGCACAGACTAAAAGCGCGTGTTCCTGTCCACGTGTCCATGAGCATAAGTTTCTGATAGGCTTATCGCGCAGTCGATCCCGGGCTCGCAGTTTTCGTACGTACGTCGCCGCGTCACTCTGCTATGCAGGTCTCGTGTTCGCGAAGAGATGGTTTTTTAAGTGCCGCGTAATTCAGTCTGCGACCCTTCGCAACTGTCATCCTCCTTCCCGTTTCTCTTCTTTCCATCCAGTTTCCTCTCTTCCTCGCGAAATATTTCGCGGCTGTCGATTATTACAAGTATTATAATTATCATAATCGAATTGACAACGAAGAATACAGAATAAAAATAAAAATAACACTGGCACAATGCTGATATCGATAGCAATCGTAATAACGACGAGTAATAATTTGTTAATTTGTCCAAAGAAAACAGTATGATACACTGTTTAACTAATACTAATTGTTGTGAGAAATTTATATCAAAATTCCAGAGTGGTGACTAAAACATAAGTAAGGTCAGAGAGGCCTTGAGATGAAAAAGTCCTGCAGCGACGTTGAGAATTTCTCCAAATAGAAATTTATCCAATTTAACATTTGTTAGCATTTGTGTGACAAATTCTGACCATTGTGTCACTACCGTCAAACTTGGTTTTGTATATAAAACAACAGCCGACTATCTAACGTGACAGGATCGTACATAAATTATAGTTTAATTAACCAACAAAACGAGGACGAATATCTTATCTCGTGGTTAAGAATAATAAAACTAACTCGCGAAAATACGTTCAACGTACGAGGCTTCTGCGATTTTTACGCGTGTCAGATCATCGCGACGATTAAACGTAGCGAAACTTACGCGACCTTTGAGGAATCGCGATTCTCGGTACGTGTCCTTTTCTGTGAAAAGCAGAGATCCGGTTGCGTAACCGTCCCCTTAAAATGGCCAGGGGACTTTCGAGAAAGGAAGGGCACAATTTGTCTCGTACGAAATATATTTTTTTTTTCCAAGGCCCGATCGACCGACTGATAAACGGGCAAGATTCGCTCTGAACCAGATCGTGTACATGCGCGCGGGATGATTTATCGCGGAGACGTGCCACTTAAATCGTTTCTTTTCGAGGGGAGGCCAACGCTGCAACGTAGTCGATTACTGGCCCCCCTATCGGTGCGATTTTGTTTTCGGTGCAACTCTCGGCGCGCGGTTAAATGAATCCTCGTGAATTATGGACGGCGTTTGATGGGACGATTGGGCCCGAAAGTGCGTGTAGCCGCTTTTAGTGTCATTCAAATTTTTATCTCCAAGTATTTTGCGACGGTACGCCAAATATTCGCACGGATGGGGAACTCGTGGATCAAAATTGTTCCACATCGTGTACACGTCAGAGTGAGTGTGTTAGTCCATGAAAAAAAATTTTCTCTCAATACACAGCGAAGAGCGATAACTGTGACAGTTATTTCACTTTATTTTATATTTTTCGCTGAAATGAAAAATTGTGGGTAATTTAAACTGATAAAAATTTCGTCTACCCTTCGCAACGAGCTCTGAAAACTCGCATTACAGTTTTTTTTTTTCATCATTTTATTAAGCGTTGAATATTAGTGAAATAACAAAACTTCAAATCCCAACATTTAACCCTAATGTTAAAAGTTCAATAAAACGGGGAAAAGAAAATTGTATCACGAGTTTTAAGAGTTGCAAAGAGAGAATTTCAATTTTTAAAATAATGATGGGCAAATTTTTTACATTTTTTTACAACCTTTAAGAAAAAAGTCTGTTAAAACTTTAGTTCAATGTTCAATTTTAAAGTGAGACCATAATCCATACGATCTTTTTTACAAAGTTACAGTTATCGACAATTTCACATTGTCATTCGTCATTAATATTATGTCATTATGCATTGGAAAATTGCACTCACTGCACACGTCGCAGTCAATAAAAAAATCTATCGATAAAAACATGTGACCGAGCAAAGCTAATTGTATAACGAACCGAATGGAACATTCTGTTATTAGTAAAAGAAAAAAAGAAAAAAAGATCCAAAGATCAAAGTGGCGAGAGCAGCGATTAATGAAAGTGCTAATTAAAATTGACCTGGTAGCTCGATCGGATCGAGATTTATTAATCAAGCCTACGTCGATAGAATTATTGCCTACCGGTAATTTATTGTCGTTGAAAAAGATCGCTGGAAGCGACTCTCGAGCCACGATCTCAGGAGAAAAAGAAAGGAAAGAAACACTCCAATCGGAACTACTCTCCGTCCAGATGTTGATTTATCATCTGTTTATATCTAGCGTTATCGGCGAGCGATATCAATTGGCGTTAGGCGTAACTCGACGACAAGTATGCAAAAAGGCGGTGGATACCGCGAGCACGGGGTCGATCTCTCCGAAAAAATCGGCTGGATTCTGGTGTGCGTAATCTAAAATGCAAAGCGCACATTGAAAAAACTGGTTCCCCCGGCCGTCGAACAACGCGGTTCCCACTTATAATTACACGCATGATATATCGCGCGTTCAGGGTAGCCAGGGTAGCAACGCTCAACAACGTGATCCAGCTCGATTCTCTCGATATATTCTTGATACGCTTTCGTAATCTCTCGATTATCGATCGGCGTCCTCCTTTTTTCCTTCTTTATTTCTTGAAAATTTCCCTCGTTTCTTTTACGTTGAATTTTTCGTTCTCCGTTCGAGTGTGACTTTGGACGAATTACAAGCGAATTACAACAGCCAGATGAACGTTAACCGATCACTATTGATGCCCGACATATAATGGTAAACGCTCGATAGCGGCTTATCATTGAAAAAAATGCAATCTCGTTCGTCGTCTCGAATTCGTCCAACACCGCTTAGATGCAAAAAGGACACTCATGCCCTTGCCTCGGTGGTTTCTGAATTATTCATAGGGCTTTAATACGAAGTGTACGCCTCCGTTTCACCGATTTCCATTAAATTGCGATACTTTCATTTCGTTTCGTTAGCCGGACCCCGCTCGTTCCTTCGATCGTTCGTTGAGTCGGTTGAGTTCGCGAGGCAACCGGTTTCCTTGCGCCAGACCAGATACGTATCCCGACTTCCTGTAATTGAAGAATTTCTTATTGCGACCGGATACGAACGGATTTCCGTGGTTCGACCACGACATCCGTTGCGAACATCAAAGCCATCTCCCAACACGTTGATCGCCGCATCACCTATATCTGAGTGGCCGTCGAGTTCCAATTTTAAAGCAAGAAATATTTAGTAGATAACGGAAGAAATGTTTAACTAAGTTGATATTTAGTAGAAAAATTTTTAATAGCTTTTAACAGTAAATCTATTTTTAAATTGAGCAAATTAAATTCGACGTAATAATAATATGGTGAATTTTTGAATTATTTTAAAGTAGTTAAAGTCATAATTACATGATTTTCATAAAAATATCTGATATTGTAATAGTTATTTATGATATATTGAAAAAATATTACGGTATTTAAGGGTCTAAAATTAATTCTCAAATTTGCTTAGCTAGTGTGGCTAACTGGCGGCCCGTGGCTATCCCCTCCACTATATCAGTGGAAGAGTGGGGGTCGTGCACGACGAGACAATTTCAATGTAGCGGAGAGGTCTGGGTAATCAAGGCTAGCAATCAGAAAAGTAGAGACAAGAAAAAACCATTTGACAAGCCAACTGAATATACTGTCTTACAAAAGAATAAAAAACAAAAACATAAAAATGAAGAATAAAACATTTCAAAAATGAAACAATAGAATATCCAAGGATTCGTGGTTCTAAAAACCTGCTCGATTTGCGCTCGGCGATCAACGTCTTGAAGAGATCCGTGGTTCGATCCAGAGTCGTGTCCCCCTTTACATTTTTAATCGAACGGATTTCACACTCGGAATTGAGAGAATCGCTCGACGACGAGGCAAAATTTCCACAAGGTTGAAATTTTGATCGGGCAAACGAACGTCGAGTGATAAATTCGTTCAGGTTGCCGTTCGATGTAAGATATTCCTATTTGTTAGAGGAGCTGAAAATTGGTGAAGTTAGGTTGAGCGTAGATATCGGAAATGGAAAGATATTCGGTGCTGTCAGCGGTTGCCGGATGGATCGAAAATCGATTCCGGGAGGGTGCAGCGGGAAGGGGGGAGAGGAATCGGTGGAATGCGAACTGCTCAGTTGGGAAATTCCACGTGGAAGGGAGGTGTAGAATTTCTAATAACAGAATGTAGAACTTGAGAAATTTGGTGTAATAGGTCACTGATTCCGGGGCGAACTTATCGTTTGAAAATGGACAGAGAAAGGATTTTACTTGCTCTTGTCTAAAGAAAGTTTTGCATTATTGAACAGCACGATGATCGAAGGAAACAATCACGCGACTTCAAGTAGAACAAGCTGTGAGAGATCGAAAAGTGGAAAATATCTTTTTTCTAGGGATTTAAACTAATTGCCTTTAAATTTTTAGAACTTGAATCCGAAACTTTATACGAGGAGTTTCTCTTTTCAAGAACTGGAGTCGTAAATTTACTTTTTTATGAAAATTTTTATTAGTCACAGTTAAACAAGAATATGACATAAAAGATGATCTGAAAAAAATCAAATCCAGATTCTTGCTTGAGAACTCTTTCTGGATCTGATCTACTTATTTTCTTTCGTCTACTATGCATAACATATGTACTTGAAAAATCTTTCAAAATACACTATCGATGGAGATGTTTTTTTTTTTCTTTTTTTTTGATAATTTCCATAGATTTGACTATTTTATAGTATTTTCAGAAACAAAAATCGACCATCGAGCGTTCGCGAAGCGTCTCGCGTCGAATACGTATGAATCAAACGATTGTACATTATTATACTGATTTTATATTATTTTTTATTATCTAAATTTCAAGAGTTTCGAATCACAAAGCTTCAAATTCCTAAAATCGAAACTTTCTTGGGTTCCGAGAGAACCGTTTTTCTCCACTACGTGGAAAACATTTTTCTCTCGTGTTTTTTGATTACCCCAAAGCCTTTTCACCCGACTACATACGCGACGTGGTAACACGAGTCGCCTAGTCGCCAACTATGTGGAAAACACGGGATTTTTGCGGGCGGAACGTCGCGTTGATCAACACAACGCGGGTTAACCTTACGTTTCAGAGACGAATACCCGAGTGTACGTTGCGTGCAGCTTGTAACGCGAGCACAGACCTGAAAGATCATCCGATTAAGAGTAGCGAGCTACGATCGGAGACCGCGATACTTCACCTCGGCTCGCAGGATATGGGACGACGTGGGCACAGGCGCGCGCGCAGAAACACGAGTGGCGATCCTTGCACAGAACGGTGTCAAGTATTCCTCCATCCGCCATCGTCGATTAACGATCGACTGACGAATCAAATTTATTGCGAGATTTCGTTGCGACCCGCTGTGCGCGTATATGTAAATTGAAAAAGATCCACCTGTCGAGTAATCGAGTAATCGAGTAATCGACAACTCGGATCTGCTATTTAACGTTTAACCCGATTGCAGCGCGATTTGCACTTCGGGGAAGATCGTCTTTGGAGTAGATTCCTACGTTCGATCTTTACGACTTCTCGTAAATCGTCAGCAGAGGAAGAGGACGATGTCTCTACCGTTTCAATTTATATGGAAACTGACGAAAGGCCGAGTCAATCAGTTTGACTTTTCAGAGGCCAAGTGTTTCTGTCCGCTTGTGGCTTCGTTTCAACCACGCTACTACTCGTCGGACCAACGACGAGAAATGAAATTATCGTGCGAATGAAATCTCGTTTACGCAGATCGAACGTAGCGCGACTGCGTGCGCCGTCGAGGCAAACGTATGCACGCTGAAAAATGTAGAACTCGAAAGAGAACGGACGAGAGAGAGAGAGAGAGAGAGCGTATCAAAAAATTTCGCCACGTTCGTAGAGCGTAATAAAATTTTTACGCCGGGCAACGCGTTGAACTCCGCGGGTACACGCGATGCGCGAAAAGGGGGTTTTTATTACACGCTCGACGTTTCGCGAAATGTACACGAACCACGCGACAGAGTTAAAATACAAGAGAAACAGAGCAGCGGCGGCTATTTTTGTTGCGTCTGGTTTTTCGTTTCGGCCTCTATATTTTCTTTCGTTCGCGCGCCTCGCCTGGCATAACCCGCGGGCAGCAGCTTTTTTTTTTTTTTTTTTTTGGGTTTTTTTGTTTTCTCGTCCGCGATATCACGATTATCGATGCGTCGCTTATCGGAATTTCCCATTACACGAAAATCTGTTAGCCCGGGTATCGATAGACAGGCCCGCAGTAGTTTCACGTCGCGTTCGCTATTAAGGCTTCATCGACGGGCTAACGAACGCAATTTCGCGCGGGATTCCCGTCTCCCTTTCACGAACTCTCGCCGAGCGACAATGAAACAGTCAAACAATCGTCACACGAGCATTAAGCGACGACTCGAAATTCTCTCTCTCTCTCTCTCTCTCTCTCTCTCTCTCTCTCTCTCTCTCTCTCTCTCTATCTCTATCTCTTTCCGCCGATACGCGCGTGCTGCAATTTTTGATATTCGAGATAAAAGGACAAAACTATCACCGATAACGGTGGTTTGTTGTTAACAGCGTTGCGAAAAATCCGCGACAGCGAATTTTGCCTCTTTGTCGTTGATTTTTCTGTCGGAAAATGTTTGTTTATTTGCAAATAACGCAGTTCGTTAGCACCTGTTGTGTTTATTCGACGATTGTACCCCGTTTCGTTTCGTTTCGTTTCGTTTCGTTTCGTTTCGTTTGCGAAGTGATTATAATCGGAAGTACGCAGAAACGAGTGGAGACGGCGTAAAGATGACGCGACAAAGGGGACAAACGAAGAACGAAAATATCGTAACGTAAAAATAAGATTACGAGACGACGAAGCCATCGTCTAACCAATCAAAGAAACCTTCCTTCCGCATTTATTCTTTTGAAGAACGCGAGGTTCGATCTACGACATCGCGACATCCTCGCGTCGTTGTTGGAAATACAGCGGAGCAACACAGCCCGCGATCAGCGCGTAGCGAAATACATAGTACACGCGACGCGGAACCTCTCGCGAGTATTGCTCGACATTGTACTCTCTCCACTGACGCGCGAGTTCCTTTTAAGACTGCCAGGTCAACTCCTTGTTACGTCGAGGCGAGAAGGAAGAGCGGCTTTATCTCGGAAAGCCACGGTTGAATAAAGCCTTTCACGACGCGTTGAAACTGTCTCTGTACCGCGAGAGCGCGGAATTCGACGCCGACTTTAACAAACAGCCATCGAGAACCAGGCGTTTCTGCTAACGATTGTGCGAGTCAATCGATCGTGAATCGCCGTCGATCACGATTCGATACGGATTTGCTTATCGTTCGTCGCTGTCTTCGTCGTCTCACGTCGTAACTCGTTTCTTGCTCTTCGTCCTTTCTCTTTGCATTACTCTCTACTACGGTTCGACGATCTGTAGAAAAATCACATTTGAAAAACTAATCCAGCCTCTGAAACTCGACGAGATGACATGTCACGCGACACGTCGTGCTAAAAAATAAATCATGTCGATTAACATGCCTTTTGCTACGAGCGTGCTCCCGCTGAACGAGCCGTTGCGTCAAAAGTGTATGCAGAGTGGAAAAAAAAAACTGCACGACTTGTATTCCAGTACGATTTGTCTCCCTGAAAGACGACTTTTTTGCCATAAAATTTTATTGATATGCAAACATTCGAATCGATACAAAACAAATCGCTCAGTACCAGACAACGCCACTCCTATTCGAGGTCTACGCCACGCCCCCTCGCGAATCACGTGACCCAAATCAACCAATCGCTAATTTTCGTTGCATCAGCGTTGCACCTCAAGAGGCCCGATTTTCTGGGTTATCTTCGCTAAAATCACTTTCAGTGATAAACTGAACAATAAATTGAAGGTGTAAAATTTATCTATGATATCCACGGACAAATTTTTCTTTCCATCCCGTACATTGCGCGCATATAGCCGTCACGTGTAACTCCTGTAAAAGTTATTAAAATGCTTCACCAGTGAGAAACAACGAAACCAAGCAGTTATCATCTTAAATATCATGGAATGACACCAAAAAAACATCTGACAATGAATATGAACGTAGCAAGCTCAGAACAAGATGAGAAGCGAGCAAAATGATGGATGTCGCTCGTAAGTAGCAGCGCTATAGTCCGAGAGGGTTGAAAAAACAAAATACACAAAATTAGCGGGCAATGACTGGTCAACGAACACGAAAAAAAAAAGAACACTCGCTTTCATATATTCACATTCCGCGCTAGGACGCCTGCGCGCAGCAGGTTTCGTCGTCGTTCAGACATGAGGAAAAGCTCGCGAAGCCCTTTCTCTGAAGGTTGGATAGCGTCAAGGGTGAAAGAGAGATTAATTACATCTGCTTGTGTATCGTAAGCAAACGAAACGTGGCTGAAAGGGGCTGCTGGTTGGCCTCTTTCTCTCGCTCTCGCTTTGCTCGCCTAAAGAATTGCTAATTAGCCGAGACTTGCCCCCCTTTTTCTCTCTCTTTTCTTCCTTTTTTTTTTTCACCGAGCGTGTTACTCCCTTCAACGTTCCACGGCTTTTACACCAATTCCCCTTGTTTCTCGCTTCTGCCCGTATCTCCGCGAACGCATCTTCCGGCAACGACTCTTTTTGGACGACGGTTCCTCGAACGCGAGAGGGTAAACAGTTTTCGAGACGTGTACATACGCGGGAGCCACGATGAATTGAGCGAGGCTTGCCGGGCAGAAAGAGTTCGGAAGAAGCTGCCTCGTATGTCGCGCGAATGAAAGAACAAAGGGACGTTTGTTAAAATCGTGTGAAACGTGCTTCGCGGGAGACGAAGGACGAATTTCTTCGCGGACGTTCATGCATTTGCGAGAGACTTGAGATTCGAAAGTGTGCAAGTTGCACGCAAGTGTCGTACAAAGTCTCCAAATTTCTCGAAAACAGAGATTCGTATAATGTGACCCGAAAAATAAAAAAAAAATCAGTCAGCATTTAATCTTCAAATTTGCGTCTTCGCGACTCTTTTGGCCGTAACACTAAGATAATTTTCTGCCCGAAAATCTTGATTTTTCGACTTATTGTTATTTGTTTAAGGATCATTGAACCGTTCGATCGGTCGATACTTTATAACTCAGAGACTCCTAATCTCTGGCGAGTCTACCCAGCTATCTCGTCGAAATTGTCGCATGTTTATCTTTTGAAATTCAACGAGACTCGCACCAACGTGACACAACAAGCGTCGACAACAGAATCTTCGAGAGAGCGAATGAGCATTCGCAAATTCGTCGAACGAGTAATCTTTTAAACGCGAGCTTAAAATCTGCTCTTCCCAAGACGTGTTTTTCTTCGTCACTAAAATATACGCTTTCAATATCCTCTCGAAGAAGAAAAGAAAAGAAAAAGTAGCTCGAGTCGATGATACGTCACGTTGCCTCGAATTATTACGATCTACTTCACCGGAGACGAGACGAAAGAATTAAATTACGAGAGGCTTAATCACGACTGAAGCGAAGAATCTCCCCCTACGTGGAAAGGCGGCCAGCGGATCCGCGGGGAGCCGAGACACCGAGAGGAGCTCCCCTCGAGACGAAAGCTCGAGGCTTGGATAAATGTTTTAGCCGCGGAATCGATTGCGCGCAATACGCATCTGCGAAGCCTCGATCGAGCCAATGTTCAAGCATCCGTGGAGAATCTCGTTCCCCGGTACTTTCACCGAGATATTATCAGACGATTTCACCGGTAGCTGGTTATTTCGCGGATAGGCGTGGATTCGTTCTCTCTCTCTCTCTTTCTTTTTCTTTCTTCCGCTCGCCTCGCCGACGAAGACGAAGAATACCTTTGTTTTTCACGGCTCGAGTTGAATACGGGCGAAACAGTTGCATTAACAGATTGCGTAAGAACAGGAGAGATGGTTGGATAAGTTTATGACTCTCGGAGTGTAGTTTCGTGTTAGAAATCGAAGTGACACATTTGCGGATTCTTCTAATGTTCGTCGTCAGCTAGAAAATTACGTTTGACCACCAATTTTTCTTTTGGTTATATCTATGGTTTCTTTTGCACTGGCAACTGGTTCATATACGCGTGATCAAACTGTGTACTGTATAATAATAACGATTATTTATAATAATGATTTGAGGGTTCTTTTTTTATTTACCATCCGTTAAATCATAGTGCAAGGGGTTAAAATAAAAATACATTTTTGTTCAAAGACATGAAATGCTCTGTCTTTCTGAGTAGTGTTGAAAATAGTATTCTAGTTTCATTATAGAAATGTTCTGGTGACAATGATCACGAAAATTGAGCGTATATATACGCCAATGATAAAAATCAACATTTCATGATTGTAGAGGGTGTTCGAACGTGTTAAAACCAACATGTACATCACGGCAGAAAGGCGAGGGGGCAGAGCAAAAGCGATCTTCGTCGATATCGATTCGAGCGGAATATTCGGTTGGAAGTAGATTCAATTTAGATATCCTGACTGAAGACACAAACGTTCGACCTAGAATTTGACGTGGACGATTGCGTGCGCTGTCGAACGCGCGATGCAAACTATAGGCAGCGGCGATAGCACAGCTAGCACACGTCATCCAATACAGATGATTCGGGATCCGTAGAAATTGATACGGTTAAATCCGATACTGATATTCGCCAGGGTCATAGAATTCGATACAGATCGCACAAAGTCTAGGAACTCGGATGTGTATTCAGTCCCAATCTGCGAGATGATCTCAACTCCGTCAAACACGCAACAGCGGATGTAAATGATTATTAACCCGGGCAATGTTGACGGAAGCAAACGGATTCGTATAACCTGGCTCTCGTATCAAAGGATCCGACAGATCTGATACGGACACTCTCTCACGTACATGTGTACACACGCGAAATTCAATACAAGCGACCTTTGACACACGTGCGCGCGCGCGATACGAAGCGAAGTAAAAAATTTCAGAAACTGGATTGTTATCCGGAGCTGGTGAAATTGGTTGTTCTAAAATCCTGACAACCGTGGTCAGGTCAAAAAACTGCACGACTTGATTCGACAAATTACAGGCGCGATCTCTCAGTATCAGACAACGCCACGCCCCCTCGCGAATCACGTGACTCAAATCAACCAATCGCTAATTTTCGTTGCATCAGCGTTGCACCTAAAGAGGCCCGATTCTCTGGGTTACCCCCGCTAAAATCACTTTCAGTGATAATATAAACCTCGACCGAGCGAGCTCGGTTAAATCAATCCCTATTTTCATTCCCATCCTGAGTTAAATTAAGTTCGTGATCTTCGCGTCACAGAAACGCGACGTATCGACGATCGATTCTCGCGAATTCGATGACGTTTGCAACGCGTCTCGCGAGCTTGAACATATCGCCTGGTCTAGTAATCCGCGACTTACACGTGTCGAGTTTCCGCGCTACACGCTGTATCGCTGTCGCCTCGTGTCCGAAATCATTCGCGCTTGTAGCCGTGCGGTGGCTTGTTAACGTGCCCGTCGGTAGAACTCCGACGGAGTTCTTTTCTCTCGACAGAGGCAGAGGAGGGAAGGAACCTGGCAACGATGAGGGAAGAAATCCTTGCAAAGTCCGCCGGACCACAGTTGGCCGAGCGGAGTTATGCACCGGCTAGTGACACGATGGATTAACGATCCTTCCGGAAAGAAACTTTTAATTTATACCGAAACGGGCCGTCCCGCGCAGAAGAAAAGATTCTATCCTTCTCTGTGCCGTATCTTCGCATATAACTTCACGCGGTCTTCCACCGTGGCCATCTGTGGGATGTGGGATTTTTGTTCTCCTCGAGCAGTGTCCGCCTTCTCCTTTATATCTTCACCGGCGAACGTCAAACGACGTGGAAACTAAGATATCGTCCCTATCGGGCCCGGTTTCTTCTTATTTCCCCCCAGTCAGCCGAATATTATCGATTGCGACGTCCTTTCACGTCTCGAGGAGTTCCTACGAGCCAAGGCTTCTTTCCCCCGGAATGATTTCATACTGCCAGTTTTTTCGAAGCCTCGAAAGGAGTAATTGATACGTGAACTTTCGAACTGATTGACTCGATTATTGAGAGATCAAACGATCCTCCGTTTTCTATTCTTTCTTCATTTGCTTTCTTTTACGTCGAGGAAATTGTTACTGGCACTGAAGCGAAAATGTTTCATCTGAATTGTACATGATCGAGAGACGGTCACACGGACGGATGAGAATTAGTTACGTAACGAGATCCGATTGATCCGTCGGAGAAATAAGAGACTTCGAGAACAGACGATAGGATTTTTTCTTGCGCAAGAGAAGAACTGTCCCGAGTGTCGTTGTCAATTCAAGAGAAATTTCTCCTCTGTCAGTGACAGATTACATAAATAGAAAACGTGAATATCCGTTTTAATAATTCTTTCAGAAACTGAACGTGAATATCCACCGTATCCTCTGACGATATTACCAGCGCCTCTGCGCGTTTCCACTTTGGACCGTTTCGCTCAAGTATTAACTATCCATCCACTGTAAATTACTTCATTGATGTTAGCTATTATTGGATTCCCTCGACTAAGATCTTGCCGTACTACTCGCTGCGAAAAGATTTCCATTGTGGAACACCAGTTTCCCCAAGTTCCAAGTTAACAATCAATCACTTGGCGTAGATCGCCTGTCTGAACGCCAGGCGCAGTTGCATTTAAAGCACGAGCTTCAGCTACTACCAACCGGCTCACTCGCTGCATAGTACCGTTTCCTCCATTCTCTGTCATCTAACCTTCATCAATAACTCTCGTCGTTGTTACCCCTTTTTTCCCCCGCAAGATGTAATTAATTTCTCAGCGGAGGTTTAAATCGTCAAAATGCTAATTCTTCCACTTCTGAGGTTGAAGTCATTCACGATCGTCTTAGTTTTGCGAGGAAGCTTTAAAACGCATGGCACCCTCAAGTAGTGGTACCGTCGAGAGCTGAAAAGAAGACTCGCGGAACAACGGAAAGGCAAAGGGGGTAGTTTTCTCCCACCGACACATGCAGCTTGTTGTTCTTTCAAAGAAGGTTAATTCATAACGCAAAAAGGCGAAAGAGGGAATTTGGAGTAACAGCAAAATCTATGCTACAATCCTAGCCGATGAACCGCACGAGAAAACAAGCAACTAACTCAGGTCACCTGACCCATGAAAACGAGAGAGATCGGTCTCCGTTCACCTCGATGAAGCAATTGCTACGATCGTTCGAAAAATTCACGCGCGTTAGCTGACATTTTCCACGGTGTTTCGCGGCGAACACAATTCCACTCGACTCGACTCGACTCGACCCTTGGAGTCGTAATGCATTCGCGCAGTATCAGAGCCGGGCAATATTTCAGCGGGGACCGAGATAGCGTCAACATGGCGGCTACCGGGCCCCGCCACCCATTGACCTCCCGGCGTCCCACTCGCTCGATTTTAAACGGTTCATTCATAAACGAACGGTGGGCGTAAATGAATCGTATTCCGGCGTTGTTAATATCGTGCAAATCGGTGGCGTGGGCGTGGTTCGCGGAGTTTGTTAATCGGGAGAGCCGTGTCTACGAACGCGGAGAAAATGTATTACTTAGCCAGTGTCGGAAGGGCGTACCATAAATTTCCCAGCGCCACCGCCGAGATTTATACGAGACACGCTCGAACCTCGAGCGTCGCTTCGCGTCTAATCGCTCGACCTTCTTATTACGCTTTCTTGCGGCCTTTCTTACCTCCCTTACGTTAGCCTCCTTTGCCTCTCTCCGTCCCTCGAGGAAAAATCGACCGCGGCGATCGATCAGGCGCCATTAAGGACGATTACATTCGTTGCAAGAAGTTTCGCACATTTTTCTACGGGAAGTGTGCTTGTCGTTATTTAGATGCAATTGCATTCGTTTGTCTCGTGGTTTAGCAGTCGATGATACGAGGTTTCGGAGGGACCAAAAGCGCCAGCTTCGTCATCTTTCGCGTTTGTAAGGCCACCCATTCTGACGAAGCTATTGCGACAATCAGCAGAGATCTTCTTCCTGGTAGTTTAATTGAGTTCAACCGACTGCCGCTTACAATTCTACGAAAGCAAAGGTCGCAGGAGCTCGCTGGCGGTGGAGGGAACAGGTTGCGAATAGCACAACGATTGTCTTGAAACGATAGGAGAAAGGATAACGGGGGCTGGATACGGATGTCGGAACGAACAAAGATACATGTATATCGATCGAATCAACGCGTAAAGATCTCGCACGACCTTGTAACCTGAATTCAGCCTTACCGATCAACCGAGTCGCGTTCGGGCTCCTCGAGATCTATTGTCGTCAAACGCCATAAATCCTGACTTCAGCGTCGCGCTGTTGACGCGTTCCATTGTGCAGTACAAAACAGAGTTTCCAGGTCGACGGCTCGCAAATATTTTACTTAAAGGTACTGCGATACGTGTCCTATCTACCGCGGAGGGGCATCGTTCTTCCTTCGCTGCAAAAATCTGAAATCGCGAGAGCTTCTCTTCTGCTCGTCCCCGCGGTAAACGATTTACGACGAATAAATTATTTGGCGAACCGACGAGCTGCAACTTGGAGATCTCTTCAGCGAAGCGTGAAAAGATCATTCGAAAAGAAACGAGATTTTTTAAACAAGCGAGGCAAACTATCAAACTGGCCAAAAAGTAACTGCGTTTTTTCTTCTTTGTAAGCTCGATCTACATCTTTTTCGAGAACGATCGATATCCTCGTCAGCAGTGAAACTTAACAAACCAATTCTAACACTAGTAGTTACAAGGCTTCTTCACCGTACAAGTTAGATAATTTTTATGAATTTACACGGACGAATATGACGAAAAAGATTTTTTGATTCTCCATTTTGAAATCGACGCCCAACAAACAATTCTCAACGAGATTATGCATTTTCTTTTTCTAAAACAATCCTAAACAATTACATACACGATGAATCAAACAGTTTAAAATGAAGTTGGATACATTTAAAAATGTCTATCAAAATACGATTTTGAAATGGGCACCCAATAATTTTCTTTTTCTAAAACAATCTTGAACAATCAGCTATCAGATAAAACACACAATGAATCCACGAGTTTAAAACGAAGTTGATCACATTTTAAGATACGCGCATACTTTCCAATTTATTAGAAAAAAATCGCAATTAAATCGAATATTGTATAATTTGCGCGAAGTGATATTGACCGGCAGCGACTCCGCGGTAAATGTTTCTACCAGCAGGTAGCCAGATGAACGAATCACGCTTTTCCCGGGTGGTACGGAGATAAAGTCACCGGGACACATCGGGTAGGTAAGACAAATAGAGGAGGGCTCTGTGTCGGGCCTGCCGGTAAAGCCGACCAAACACTAATGAACCCGACGAGTAGTCCCCCTTGGAATGGGACTCGGCCACGCTCACGGTGATTAGTCGTTAATGCTTATCATTAACCCCGGGGGTTAATTCCCGCATTAATTACTCGGCCGTGTCGCCTGTTGGAAACTATCTCAACCCGGTGCACGCGTGACACACACGCCGCCACACACAGGTGCCCCTGGGTTTCGCGCGGACCGTTCTGCGCGTCGTCGCCACCGTGAAAACCAGGTCGAACCTGTCCACGAGCGAGAGCCACAGGTCGTTCGTCTTCCCCCCCTCTCCTTCCTCCTATTACTTCACCAACGATTGATTTCTCTCCTGACGATTGTTAATCGAAACCGTTCGATTTAAAGTCCATTTGTATACTATCGACGGGAGTGGCACGCGAATTGGTAAGAACGAAGCACGTATCGATGTTGAGGGTTTTATTACTCACTTTGTTCGTTCGTACGTGCAATTTTGATCGTAACGAATGCTGATCTACCACAACGAAAGATATCAAAGATATCGTTTGATAAATTTTTCATTTTTCAACCGAAGATTTAGCTGCGATTGCAAGCTCCATTGCATCGGAGGGAGAGAATCGTACAAAAAGGAGATTGGGCGTCCATCCAATTTGAATCAATCGTAAAACACGAGGAGAGTTCATCGTCTGTATACGTGTACCAGTGAGACTAGATTACGATACAACATTTTTTGTTCAATTTTTACTTTCCAATAGCATAAAGGCCGGACGTTTGTTTGGCTGTGTATGCGTATGTTTGTGAATAATCAGAAGTAAAAATATGAGAAGGATCTTTGACGATGCGTCCGTTCTGTTCACGGTGTGAATGGGTCTTTAATCGTGCACTTCGAATTGAAGTATTTTACTCGTTCTGAAATTATTCCGAGCAAAAAATATTTCGAGTAATTACCAGTCACGATAGGGAAAAGTGAATTTTTCGGCGGACAGATACCATCGGTCGTTACGTCACACGTGATAATTAAGGCGCCGGCCAGTGGTTATTAAGAGACTCGGAGTTTAGATTGATCAGAGCAGTCCAGGTCGGGTGAATCGCGTGTTGAGAAAATGTTACCATCAGTCCACGTTCCACGGAGGCCTGCTTCTTTATCCGAGCGCGATGCACGTCGGCCAAGAGGACTCCCTTAATTTTCCAAAATATCCCAGATAACAAGATCCAACCAACCAACCAAATGCAACAACGATACGGCAGTCACAAATTCTCTTCTTAGATACAATGCTCGTTAAACTGTCGCGTCAGATGGTTTTTTACGTCCTCTCTGAAAGCACTCTCCTCGCTTTGAATATTTTTCAAGATGTTTCACGTGGAAGATATTTTCCAACTCGAACTCCTTATCTGCTGTAAGGAATCATCGCGCGTCACGTTGCTTTTAACAACGAATTTCTTTTTTTTAATGTAACTCGCTACTTTCCCCGGCATAACTTTGCCAGTAGATCCCAAGAGTGAACATAAGAAAAAAAATGTCAAATCTGTCAAATTAATATTTTCGTTGAGTGGAGTTTAAAAATTGGCGAATTCAATTTGTCTCGAGGATAATTTATTAAGTATATTCCGAATTTCTACGCGAGACGATGATCCATCCGGGTTCCAGAGGAAGCCAGGTTAATTGCTCTTCTCGAGACACCTTCGACAACGCGTCTCTCGCGTTTCGTTTGACGGAACATCACGGACGCTGCCCGATGACATAACTGCAGCGCGACGCGTCGGACATCCGGACGCAATAACTTCGGCCAGCTCCGGACAAGTTTACGAGGGAACTGTCATGCGACAAAGATGTACAGCTCGGTAAATAGCATTTGGGATTCAATGCGGTGTGTGCCGAAGACGTAATACACTCGTAACCGGCATGCGGGGCCGATAAAGTTTCTCCGGCTCGTTCTTCCCTGTCCGGGGAGAGGTTGGAATGCCCGCCGCGAAGAGCCGCGGCACGAAGACGAATCAATCGCGCGCGGACGCGGCATCAATTTTTAAAGGAGCAGCAGTTTGTTGACCCTGAAAAATACCGGGCTCGTACGCCGTTCGAATTCGCCCCGGTTGCAAATCGCTTGTTTAAATAAAAATGTATCCAGGGGATCTGCGTGTCTGCCTCGAATCTCCAACTCGAATGCATACGAACGCGATACGGACGGCGTGCAATGTTGCAATTTCGAAGAATTCGTGTGTAAAAATGTGGACTTTATAGCCTATTCGTCGTGTATTCGTAGCTTCGGCCTAATATTTTATGCATTCAAGGATTTTTCCTCGTTGGTGACTCTGCTCAAACATCTTGGCGACTTCTCACCGATGGCGAATCGGCTTTACCGTTAATCGAACAAACAAGGCCGTGTCTGCTGGCCTCTGGACACTCGTTCCTCTTGTGCTCTTCAGCGTCGAATCAATCAAATATTGTCTATTTTATCCACACTTATATATTGACAATTTCATTCGCGATAATCGTATTGCTGTCAATTTGAACAAAGTTCAAACAACAATAGCGCACGTCAAATGGAACGAGCATTGGAAACAGTTATCTCTCGTCGTTTGCAGAAATAACTGGGCTGCGTCCGGGCTGTAAACTCGTCGCGGGGAGAGATTTAATCGTCCACGGCTGACCGAAAATATATATTATCGCCTAGATTGGTCGATGGACGAGGCTGAAAATCTCCTTAATTTGCTCGACCTCGATGAAACCGGGCTCTCGCCCCGTAGCGTATATATCCGAGCATTAGACCAAGGGTCTTTCCACCCTCGAACAAGAGGGTGGTGGCTACGCTGCTCGTGGATAGACGTTGCCAAGCTAGCCAGGGTGACTTGAAGTATGCACTTGACGCATGCAACCTCAACTCCGCCGTGTACTTTCCAGCAAACGCGAGCCTATCCTTCTTACCGGAATCCTCTCGTCTCCTAGACTATTTAACTCCTCTTCTGCCATCCACGGAAATTCTTATGCAATTCCATCTCGTCGTTTTCCGTATCGGCGAGGGAAGAAATTCAAGATATTTTTGTAGAAACGAACGACAATTTGTTCTCGAAGGAAAATTTACTTTGTCGATTCTTGACCAGTATCACTGAGATCCGCTTATACATCTGTAATCCAATAAGGATCGTTGTTTCTGCAAGTATGAAAAAACAAAAGCCGTCCCGTACAGAGAGAGAGAGTTGTAACAGTGATAATTTTTCTATAGTCGGAGAGATTTCGAAAATTTCAAGGTCTTGGCTTTTTTAAGTAGGATTGTCTATTCTTTAATTCATCACTCGACTTATTTTTCTATAAAAGAATATGAATCTATATATGTGTGTGTGTGTGAAAAAAATTAATTTGGTAGATATTTTTGGCTTAATCTTAATTTTATAAGATATATCGCGTAAAAAACAAACATCACGTACACAAGAATTTTCTGTGTTTTCTTGTCTTTGTAGATTTTATAAAATGAAATAGAAATTGAAATATTTTCTAACCCGACGACACACAGTTAATGCTGTTTTACAGAGCAATATGTCAAGCTGCATGGACTAAAAAATATGTCCTTTCATTTAAATTGTAATAAAATTGTATAAAATTGTACATAGAGACCAATACAGTAACCTCCTCTGAATCGAACAATTTTTATTAACGAAACCTTTTCGTATCTCCGAAAACAGCGGAGACATTCAAGTATCAATTCCTATCAAACCATTGCATTGTTGTTGAACTTGCAGTCAATATCACGGATCACGAAGAACCGAATTGCATGGTCTTCCATTAGAATTGCAGTTAAACAAACACGTTATACGCGGTGTACAGAAATGTAAAAAAAAGGATAGAATCAACGAGTTACTGTTGCCACTGTCCAATCACGAAACGCGTTAAACCACCACGCGATCCACTCGACTTTGTCCAAAGTTTACGAGTGGTTGTTCACCCTCCAGCACTCTGCCTCGCTATTGGCTCCTCCTTGTTGACACGTGTATCCGCCACCGCCACTTCCACAAGTTCTTTTTCTCATCCTCCCTCTCCTGCTCCGGCTCCTCTCGAAAAACACCGCGGACGAAAGTTACGCCTCGGATAACTCGTTCCCCTAGTTTTTTCTGTCAATCAGGTCCGCGCGACACGATCTCCAGCGGCAGTTTTACGATTGTCAAGGCGGTTGTCAGGCAGGCGGAGGACACCGGCCAACAGCCAGTTGAATTAATTGGCCCGTCGTCCTGTCAATATCCAGTTTCATGCGACCGTTAACAGATACATGCGAGATTTACGAGGCGAAAACGGGAAAAAATAAAGGCCAGATATAATATCGCGCCACGGTTTGAATAATGAGCTCGATATCCATAATTGTCTATCAGAACCCGTTCGTACTCGCACTCGCCTTGATCGCCGATTAACCATGGTGAATCGTTTCCACTCGATCCTTTGCTCTCGCTTTGGCTACATCTCCTTTTTAAAGCGTCGAAGGAGAAGCTAGAGACTTTTAGGCTTGCGACAGAAAGAAAGAAACAAAATTACACGTTCTCCGCATCGCGTGTGGGTTAATCCAGTGGGTGTTTGGTCGCGAAAAATGTCGTAGGTTTTGTTTCACTTTCCGGTGAAAGTTTCGTTAGATTCGCGAATTTGTATCGACGAATGAACCAGTCGTTCAAGAGAAAAGCGAGTTTAAATTTTCTGCTGTTTTTGCTCGAGACAAAATTCTCCGAAAGAGCAGCGATTGAAGTGGGGATCGTATCCCGCGATACAAAACGTGTACTTTCTCAGACGCGTATGAAAACCCTTTAAGAATGGATAGCTTTTCCCTTTATCACAGAAATTTAACACAAACGCGTCTTCTAGATACCCCGTAGAGATTCTCCTCTTTCTAAATTTTCGACCCTGGGAAATTTGATCTCGGATCAAACGTGAAATGCGTAAAACAGTGTGCCCTCTTTATGGCACGATATCGTTTCACTTGCATTTACATTTTCATCGTTGCTTGTTTCGCGTTATTTTACTTTTTATCACTGAAAATGATTTTAGCGGGGATAACCCAGAAAATTGGGCAACGTTATTCTTCAGGTGCAACGCTAATGCAACGAAAATTAGCGATTGGTTGATTTGGGTCACGTGACTCGCGAGGGGGCGTGGCGTAGACCTCGAGTAGGAGTGGCGTTGTCTGCTACTGAGCGATCGCGCCTGTAATTTGTTTTCTATCGATTCAAATGTTTGCGTATCGATAAAATTTTATGGCAAAAAAGTCGGAACAGTTGCTTCTGGTCCTTTCAGTGAGACGAATCGTACAAGTTTACTTTTCGTGATGTAACCAATCTTTTCTCTTCTTTCAATGAGGACTTTCCCCCGTTCGATAAACAAGTAAGTAAATTAATAAAATTCGATTTGAAGAATTAACCGCGGCAGCGATGTTACACGACAGACGACGACGACCAACGTGCCAAAAATACTCGCGTATCTCAGCAAATTGTACGTGCATAAGTATGTATGTGCACGCAAGTGTGATTGTTCGGCCATGGCGGAACTCTCACCGAAAACGGGCGAAACAAACGGCGTTATAGACTAGCGGCGATCACGGGCGGCGAGCTCGTAAAACGTCTGGAAACTTGCGTGGGAGGAAACGTCAAAGTTAGTGAATGGCCCATTCAATGCTCTGTCGCGTCCGGTCAAACCGGTCCGCGATCTCTCGCTGTGTTTACTTGGCACGCTCGCCATTCTCGCGCCGGACGGGACGAGACCGGCTACGCGACGACGCGCAACAACGGAGAAACCGACAACGGAAACCGGAGAGACGGCGAACGACGAGAAAACGAGACGCGGAAACTCTATATATAGATGAAAAACCGACGGAAACGTACAAGTGACAACGAGAGAGAGAGAGGGAGAGAGTGAATGAGTGAGTGAACGAACGATTCGGACGCGTTTATCGCGAAGCGAATGGTGCAAGTTTCTTCGTTTCGGTGTGCTATCGATTCGTCCAGACCGAGAAAAGGACGCTGTCGAAGGACAGGAAGTCCCGGTGTCAGCTCGAATCAAAGCGACAGCAGCCAAGTTCCTTGCTAACTTCTCTCTCTTTCTCTCTCTCTCTCTCTCTCTCTCTGTCCGGAAACAATGGCGCGTCTTCGAGAGGACACTGCAGAATGTCTCCGGCACTTGGAAACGCGCGACGGAAATCGATTGGCTCGCGAGAGTTGTCGAGTACCCCGGTGATTCACCGCATCGTTAGCACCCTCGACGCGACACGAATCGACTACTACTGGTCGCGGGGAAAAAGACAAATTTCATAGGAGCGCGAAAATGGGCCGGCGATGATGAATGTACATTCCGAGGCTGCTCTCTTCCCTGTCGCGTTCCAACGATCTTTCTTCCGAAAAAAAAAAAAAAGAAAAAAAGAAAAATAACACCGCGTCCGTGCACGCTTTTTGGGTCGCACCGATGAATCTTTGTCCTTTTCTCTCTCTCTCTCTCTCTCTGTCTTCTCGGTTTTATTATAACGTACTCGCGACTCGTTGAAGTTGTTTGATACCGTGCTCTGCGTTGCCTTTTACTTTCGTTAAGGTGCTCGTTAGATCTTAGAAATTTGTCGTTGCTGACCGAGTGACTTGTTCCAACGACCCACAATGACCACTTTTTTTTCTCTCTTTTCTGTTCCAGGTAAGCAGATCGTTTCTCAATCGCTGGATCAAACCCAACGTGCAAGCATCGTGAGTATTTGACGACGAATACAAACAAGAGCATCGGAGCGGAACATTACACGTGCGTTCGTGATCAATGCGTTCTCGCTCGATTTTCATTTCGCTGTTTTGCCACTTTTGACGCGCGAAGAAGAAGAAGAAGAAGAAGAAGAAGGGACGATGTAAAATAAATTTCTCCGAAAAATCGTGGAAGCGCGAAATTCAAAGTTTCTCCCCGACGAAAAAAAAAAAAAACAACACGAATACGCAAAATGTCGCGAGGCGTGAAATCGTACCGGTTTGTTTCGTTCCCGCTCGACACGACTATGCACTCGCGATCGTTTCGAGCGGAAACGGTATCGAGACGTTGTCCGTCTTGTTTTAAACTGCGAGCTTATCCAATCGAACTCGAGTCGGACTCCGCTGAGGGCGATTGTTATTCTCGCATAACTTAATGCCTTGATCAACAATTCAAATCGGGCTTCGCAACAGTTACGACAGCATCGCTTTCTCTCTCTCTCTCTCTCTCTCTTTCTCTGCGGTTGGATATTTCTTGCCGCTGTAAAATTGCCTTCTTGCCGACTATTGTTTATTTACGGAACGACTGCGTAACGATCAATTATGGATGAAGCCGCGAGCGAAGGAATACGACCTACTGCGGGGAATGGCTTTTCGAAAATTGAAATTGAAAAGACGAGGGGACCCTTTATTACACGAGTATTGTTTGAATATCTGCGTTACAAATTGAAAGATGATAAGATCAGAACGTAATCTACGATAGAATTTCAAAAGTCGTTCTTCTCCGTTTAATATAGAAATTTCAAAGAGGAAAGTAGTAGAAATCGTACTTGTTCCGAATGTTAAAACACGCGATTCTTCTGCAATCTGGCTAAACTCGTATCGAGTAGTTGGAGTCGGTCACAAGTCGGACGGAGATACGAAACACAATCGCGCGCTCGTAGATATTTAATTTCGTGTTCACGATAGAAGCTGTCGGTTAATTCGTCGAGTTAATGCTCGACCCACTGGTCGACTGCAAAAAGAAAAAAAAGGAATCGTTATTCGTCGATGGTCGGGCCGATGCAATTACGAAACTTGAACGAGGACGTTGATCCTCGTGAACGTAGGCGGGAACACGGTTCTGGAAAGAACGCGGCGGTTTCTGGCTTCTGGCGGGCAGAGAGGAGGGCCGAAAGGCGGTTTACACGGCTCGGTTTTCGCGCGTGTTGCCCAGATCTAGTATGCGGATACAGACATTAGCCGTACACGAGGATCGATAAAACGCTGTGCGTGTCGCGTTTTATTATGCAGGCTGTTGGCTTGTCCCGTTGCCCTCTCCCCTCCGACGCGATTCCCCGCCGCGGCCTGTTCCCGCTCTGACCACTGCTCGCGTGCGGCCAATCGCCCACCTAATTAACTCGCAATCGGTATCACTTTCCAAATTGTCGTCACTCGACTCATCGATGCTCTTCTTCAGCAGGATTGTCGAGAGACTTTCGAGCGGTTTTAATGTGCAGGTACTGTCGAGGACAGTCGCAACTTTGCGACCACCCACCGATGTGGGAAATCTGAATAACTATGATGGATCTTGCTAAACCCATGATTTATCGTTAACTTAACTGTTTGACTTTTGCTATAATTTCTTGCAACTTCTTTGGCTAACTGTATAACTGACTACCTTGCATTCCTGTACGTACTACAAAGTTACAAAAACTGGTATTACTAGTAGTAATATTGAATACTATATGACCAACCTCTGAGTTTTCTTTCATAACATTCCCCGGGTTACTCTTTCCAAGGAACTCTGAGGAGTTTCAGAGCGAGGAATATGTTACGACCAATCGGAAAGGTTTCCAAAATTCCCATCCATAAGAGCCACCATCCGTAAGAGTGAGACCAGCATTTCTGAGAATGATTGCCTTCTGAAAACGATGCCATTGCATACACAATTCCTCGAGTACGCACTTGGTATGACACGGTGATTTCTAGGGTGCGGAAGAGCTCGTCGCACTCGAGACTGACCCAAATTTATGGGGCGTCTTGTTTGGAGTTTCCCAAGTGGTTAAATTCCTGATTTGCCACGCTGGGTTGAAGCACATCCATGTCACAAGTGTTACGCGCCCTTGGCCTCAACAGATACAGTAGATAAATGACTATTTAGTATTCTTCTTCTGTTTCTTTACGCGAGGATATTAATCGGTTGTAGCAATCGATGACGGAGAGAATAAGACACACTCGGTGATAAATATCTGAGATGGAGAAGCTCGGGAAAAAGGAATTGCTCGTCAATTTCTTCAATGGCTTGATTGATTAAAGCGGTTATTAACGAGTCTTGATTTTAATACCACGAAAGATCGATCTTTTCCCTTCTCACTGAAACGCGACCGCCGTCGAAGAATGCAAAATCTCGTCGACACGAATTTCTACTTCCAAAGGCAATCGCGCCACATCCGGCTCTGCTACACCCCAGCAGTGCAAACTGCCATTACATACTCGGCTATTGCACACCGCGGGCAACGTTTCTCACAAGAAAGCCTAACAAACTTCCACGTGTGCGACAAGGAAATCTCACCGAGACTATTCGCCAAAAGCGTTCTCTCGTTACAAATCTTGTTCATGGGCGATGTCTTTCGCGCGATAAACCTCCGCGCTCGATCGGCGAGCGAACGGCCGAGCGAATGGACGAATACTGTTGCGTTCACACCGAACGGATGCAGTCTCTTGGTAGGGACTCGGTGGACAAACTCTTATTGTCGTTGCAAATTCAAACGACTGATCTTTACTCAGAACGGTCTGTGTTCGAGTTTTTTCATGCGATACTATATGGGTAATTTTATTTTATGGAAGAGTTAATACAGTTTTCTATCTATAATGTGATTTAACGATAAGCGCGTTAAATGTCAATATATTTAATTAGAATATAGATTATATTATATAAATATAAAATAAATAATAGTTAAAATCTAAAATACATAATAAAAAATATACATTTAAAAAGTAGTATTTAAGAATATTTTATCAATGTGAAAAAGTGCACATATGCAGTTCCCTTGTTGCACCAAAAATGTGCGGGCTGGACGCGCCGAGTGAGGTATGCAACGTGTTAAGTTAAATTATTGTCGTTGGCAATGTTTATTAAATTTGGAGAATTGATGGATACTCCCGATACATATATCGTTCGTGGCCAGTGGGAATGGTTTGACGATTTAACAGGCAACGATTTTAAAAATGCAGTGGCGATTAATTTACCCGAACGTATCGCGGAATGAATAATTCATGGAATAGAAATTTACTGACTCTGCTCGCTGCCTGTAATTTTTTTCGTTCGTGTAATATTTGGTTGGTTAAAAATTTGCGTTTTTTCTTTCTCTATATAATAAATGGACACGTAATGTAACTAACTTCGTTCAAAACCGCAAATTTATTCTGCAATCTGACAGCCGACTGTTCAAGCTTGTTCCAAAGAGAAAGAAAATGTTAGCAATTGTTCGTTTAGCTCCATAACTTTCGAGAAAGAAAGGAACTGTGCAAACTGGTAAAAAAATCTCGCGATACTTGAAAACTAAATTACGGCTAAATTTCACTGTTGGCGAGGATATCGTAAAATGGTAAATGGTATCAATCAAGTTTTTGTCTCTCGTGAAAAATTCGCCTTTCATTCGCGCGCGCGCAAAAAAAAAAAGAGAAAAAACCGCAGTTGCTTTTCGGCCAACCTGAGAGAATATCCAGGTGAGCGAACGCGTGTGCAATCGAATGCAAAATAACTTTTCGATCGGCAATTGTCGAACAGCTGGGACCGATGTGAACGGCACGTAACGCAATCTCTCGGGCGGTGCGGCCCGAAAAGAAATCGGTCGGGCGCAATAACCACGGCGTTTAAGGCCCGATAATTGAATTCGTCAATATCGAGCCGTATCTTCCGAGCTGAAGCTTCAGGCCTGCTTGCCCACGCGCGGCCCTCCAGTTCCGCGTGGGCAGCTCGCGCGAGCTTCGAGCCGTTTTATCTCGAAAAACGGGCCTCGGCCGCCTCCGGAGGGATCGAGCGACATCCGAGAGATCGTTACGGCGCAGATAGCATCGCGGATGAGAATCGCGTTATTGCCGCGGTGTTACGCGAAGCGGAAAGCTGACATTTAGAGAGGGTGGGGGACGGGAGCGTCCGGGACGGTTCTTCGTTTTGACACGGACGAAACAACTGGCTACCGTGTAGGTCCTAACAGGGAATGATGTTTGTTGAATCGAAACGAGGCTGTTTCTTGATAAGAAACTTACGCGAGACGCGTTTCAGCTTCGGTGATTATTTTGTGAAATCCGAAGCAAAGATCGAGCAAATCTGAAATCGACGAAGGAAAAATTCTCTTATCGCGAACGCGTTGCGTAATCAACCGACGGAAATGTATCGAGCTCCATTCGCTCGTCGCTGAACAAATGTTTTTGGCACTTTCGCGCCTAGTGTAATAAATAGAGTTATCGCAACTGCTACCAGCCGCGATCATTTCGAGGTAAACAAGATTTATCGGCGGTTATTCGCGCGACAGGAAAAATTTAATTTTCGTCAGCTGTCCATTCTCCGTCTGATGAATTTGTTTCTCTCCTCGGTGCACGAGTTGTTATTACTCCATTCACTCGCGATAGAACGCGATAGATACTAACGGGGCAAATTGCTTCGTTAGTGCCAAAAAAAGGGAGACACAAATAAACGAGTGTTAAGAGTGTCTCTCTCGCAGTTGATTCGATATTTTTCAGGCATCTTCGGTCTTCAGGCGTCGATGTGTCCCCCCTCCGTGCGAGAGTCACCCAACACTTTGCATCGGGGCACTCACTGTGCACGCCCAGTATCTGGAATCGTAATTAATTTCGATCGGAACGAATCAAGAGATTTCACGGACGTCTCGTTCGCCGGCGCGCGAAAAAAAAAACGATACACGCACCGCGCGGCTCGATCGGACCGGATCGGGTGAAAGTCATCGATTAATTTAATGACTGACGGCGCACGGACGTCGTGTTCCTCGTCGTCGTTCGTTCGCTCTCGCGAGGAACAAATAATCCTCGGTCGAAAGTAGAGTGGATACACACAAGAGCCCACGTGTGGCGAAACTTTTCTCTCTCTCGCGGCGCTCTTTCGTACGGTAAATTAACGAGGCGGTGCCCGCGCTCCGGGCGACCAGCAAAATCGCGCAAAACGTCCGCGTCCGATTCGCAAATAAATTGTTTATACCGCGCGCCCGGGGAATATTACAAACGCTGCCGAGGAAAACGAACAACGCATCACGCTCAGTGTTTAACCGTAATTAAATCATAAATTTCTCAGTCGTACGAGTCCACGCGTCTCTTTGCCGCGCGACGTTAAGACGTGTGATTAAATTTTGTACAAATCGACGCGCGATCTTTCGTTGTCTCAACGCGAGAGTAATTGACTGTACTCGTTTATTTCAGGAATTATTTCAACGTATTTTCCTCCCCTTAGATTTTTAACAAAAAAAAAATCGATCTAACATTCGAAGTTTCTACTAACGAAGAAAGTATTGAAGACTTTGATCTCTTAAACGTAGAATACGTTTCATCTTTCATGCACCTTTTCTCTCCTTAGTTAAATAAACAAGTAAATAAATTATTCGTCCGATTTGATCGATTCTGCACTTATCAAGACTACTTCGTCGACTACTTCCTCCCAATAATAATTAAGAATTATTTCCTCTGTAAGAATCGCGCTCGTTGCGCGTTTTTATCCAATGTTAATTAGATCCAACTGTACGTACGTTGAATTTTCCATTTTTCGTTTAGCGATACTTTTGCGTATCTACGGAAATTCCTTTTGACCACGATAATTTTATCGTTAACTCCGGACAGTAATCAGAACGTGAGGCAGAAAGAGCGAAAATAAGGAGAGTCGGCCGAGAGAAGCGAAGAGAGGCGTTTTTGCTGGCTGTGAGAATTATCCGATTGCACGAGACGTCATTTCGCTTGGACATTGTCATGTCGTTTCGCTCGATGGCACCGTTTAATCCGCGCAACGACGTATATCGCGATCGTTTTCCCGATATTTATTCGTCGTCCGGTTTTATTGTAGCCTCTCTCTGCCTCGCTACACGCTGAAATTAATTAGAACACCGATATGGCTGGATTAACGACGTTCCGCTTGACAGGCCGCTAAGGTAGCCGATCTCTTCTTCGTTTTCTTCCTGATCTTTCAGTGTGTTTCGACTTTTTTCTCTTCTTTTTTTTTTTTAATTATCGCCGAGGATTCAACGAGAGGTAATTAAGCGTTATGGTAATTCGCTCTGTTCGAGAAGATTGTCTCTACTTTTTTTTTTTTATTCTTATTAAATCTTTTAACGATTTTAACAAACGGACGTTAGAATAGAACTGAGTTTCTATCGTAGTTTATCGTCTCATTCTCGCGAATAATGTGTCTTACGTTTGTTATGAAATTTTTTTTATCATTCATCGTTCATCGGATATCCCCTCGAAAAGATAGTTTCTAATATTAAAAAACTGAAGATTTTCTTTCAATTTAATTCGGCAAAGATCAGATCCGCGAAGTTTTCGAGTTCTCCGCTTTCCACATTAAACGTATCAACGACCGGTTGAAAATTTTATTTAAAGCTCCTGCTAAAAGAGAAGCTTCTCCTTTTTCATTATACGAAAAATTATCTGTATTCTTATCGTAAAAAGACTTTTGTTTCATAGGGGTAACTATATTATGTAAAGCGCCGGTACGTTTCGAAGTGACGCAATCTTCAATTTCCAAAAGCGCTCTATCGTTGCTTTGACGACGTTTTCAGGGCAAAAAAATTCCGGACGCCTTCATTTCGGTAGAGTCAGAATGCAAATTCCACTTACGCTCCTCGCGCATACTCGCACCAGCAAAATGAACTCTTCCCTCCTCGGTAACGACGGGTTTAACTTTCCCGAGTCTAACTTAGCAAACAACTTTTATCTCGACGAAACAACGCCGTAAAAATGTACCACTTGCCCGGACGGTTCCAGTCGGGGGATCCACGCTCTCCCTCCGAGGATTCCCGACGAATTCGATATTCCCTCGACTGGAAATCGAGCTATTCGCGCGACCGAGGAAAAGCAACGTCGAATGAATCGATAAGAACGAGCGGTGCGTCGACTGAGATCGCCTTCACCGACACGGTATTACGTGCCTCTCTCATTTCCCATCTTTTTCTCTTTATTATCCGGTTCCTACTCTTCTGTATTTGGAATTCAACGATAGGGCTGGTTTACTCTCGTGTTCCTTCCCTTTCCAGCTACGTATATACATCCAGTCACCCCGTAACCCAAATAAAATTCTCCGCTTCTCGATGAAAGGTATAAAAAGGGCGGAGCAAATGCCACAAGTGTGTTCGGGTCGTAGCTTCGCGCAGAATTTATTTAACACGTGTCGCGCGCACTTTGTTTACCTTTCAATCCACGCCGTTTACATCCAGCATCCCAAGTTAGACAATTTTGTAAAAATTGTTACGGAGAAGATATAACACTGCCGGGAAGAAACATTAGTAGAAAGTTACGACATTCTGTGATGGGTTGGGCAAAGAAAGTCGTCCATTAAAATTACTATTGCATTATTACAATGTATACCGTTTACGTAATATATATCAATATTCAGCTATTATTCTTTCCTGTAATCTTAAAGTTTTTCAATTTTTAATACACACATGATCGATATAATTATATTTAAATATATAAATATTTAATAATTCGCTTCGTCGGTCACCAGTGACCGACACTGCACTTAACGTGCTAAACAAATTTTCAGAATTAGCGTTTTGGTAACGTTGTCGTAGGATAATTAACCAGCCAACCAAGTCGCTCAGAATCTCAGTTATTTTTTCTTGAAAAAGAAAATCGTCTCGTACTCCAGAAAGAAATCATCCTCCCCCTCTTCATTTTCATCTGGAAGGAGTGGCAATTACCGGCAGTTTAATCGTGCCGAATGATTTATGATCGATATAATTATTCGATTAGGCCAAGCTCGAGCAGCCGGTTGGTTTTGTTACATCTGGAGCGTTGCACCGGCGTAAGATCCTCGATACGCGTAATTAGACCAACGGAGAGGATGGCGATTTTAATTGGCATACGACAGACACAGCTGGCGGAGAAGAGAGGACGGATGCAGAGACGCTCGTGCACTCGTAACGAGATTAGGTGAAATAATAAAGCATCGCGCGCGACCACCACCCGTTAACACGACACGTCGAGACGATACCTATTTTGGCCGCGACGATCGCGGTTTTACCCGCGGCGTAAACCGTCGTTGCTCGTTAAGGCTTTAGGCTCGATGAATGTGCCCTCTCTCTCTCTCTCTCTCTCTATTTCTCTGCTTCATCCCAATTAGCTGCGAACTTGTCGTAATCTCGCCACTTGTTAAGCTCCTGGGAACGATGACGTATCGACGAATTCGAAATGGCGGATCTCTCGGCGTTTAATCGCGACTCCTCCGGATAATTTAGTGGAACGGAAACTCCGCTGGAACAGAGTCTGGATGATCGCGAGATTGGACGAGATATTGTTAGCTGGATCAGATAAGTTTCAGAAGGAAATTTGGAATTGATATCTTTGATCGCGCGATCGCGGGGCAGAGGCGAGATTTATGACGGCGTGGAAATTCAGGCCGCAGCCCCGAACGAGAGATATCCGAGGCAGGGACGAGATTACGGTGTCACTTTGACGCCGGGCGATTTCGAACTGTATCCAATATCCAGGGTAAGAACGACGCCGCGTCGCAAAAAAAATTTTAAAGGAACTTTCCGAGGGACTCGCGAACACGAGATTGAAAACCTCGAATATCCCGCTTGTATTTCGTTAATGTTTAATACCCACGTTCCTATAAAGCGTCAATTTCATACGTAGTCACGCAAACAAAGCAAATCGCTTTCACAACGTGTGAGCAACGCTGTATAAACGAGTATATTCGCTGTAAACGATCACTTCGAGCATTCGATTAAAACGAGAAAGAATTTTGAAATAACTTTAATAGGGCCATTTAAAAATCGATTCCCCGCCAAAATACTATTATCTGTTATGAAGGAAAAATATAATATTCGACACGCATATATTATATCATGGACACATCAACGTTATAATGTAATTATATTATATTAATATTATACTAATATTATATAATTGTATTATAATTATATTATATTAATATTGTATAATTATATTATAATATAATATTATATTATATTATATACTATGATTGTATGACAATATATGACGAATTATAATACAATTATAATATAATTATAAGATCATAGTGCACCAATGGATGCACCAATCTCATCACTATTATTTTATGTACAAGTAATTCTGTATGCCCTGTTAGAAATTTCCACGCGACTTTTCAGAAAAAACTCGATGTCACGAATGTTCGCTTGGTCGCAACTCCTCCTACGAACCTCATTTTTATTTTTTCTCCACCGAGTAACGCGTATCACGTATCAGGTATGTTTCAATTTTGCATCGTACCGCGTCGCTCGGTCGAAAGTGGCCCGAAACGTTACGAGCAACAACGACCGTAAGAAAATCGTGGAAAGTCACGCGGCTGAATTTTTCACGACGCTCAATGGAGCCGCGCGCGGAAAGCGCGAGAGAGCAACAGGGCAGAAAGCTTTGTAGCGCGAGGGACGGCCTGAGTGAAAAGGAGAGCCGGTGTTTATAAGAAAAGGGAATCGGTGCGAGTGTGTCGTCCCACAGGAACGCCCACCATCCACTTTGGATGGGTAGCTTTGCCGGACGGGCACGTCAGACAGCCTTGCCTTATACGTCGCGCGGCTGCATTTCCACGCTTGTAACCTGCGACACGGCCCTTTGCATCTGTTTCGCGTCTCCGCGATTATAATGGGACCACCTCTGCGCGTTTCATCGCGACACGCACGCTGACAATACGCGGCCATGTTCTAAACAAGGAGAGGGGAGAGAAAAAAAAAGCGCGCTTATCTTCTGTGACCAAGATGAAAAGAGAGAGATAATCGGGATCTCCCCTTTTTGTCACTTTTCGTCAAAAGTGTTGAAGTTGAAATGACCCTGATGTATTCGTAATACTCGCTCTGTTCTACAATTAAATAAGTGTCCCATTTATAAATGATATTTCTTGAGCTCGACATTGTTTTTTATCACAGAAACTCTTATATCGAGTCACACTCGATATTTTTAATTCTTAAAGTCACAGTTAACCTCTTGCGCTGGAATGACGTATCACGCACGTCGAGAATTTTTTCCCCCAACATTACAATATTTTCTCAGTTTTAATTATATTTAAATACAACCCAGGCAAAATAAAGTAATAAATTTATTACTTTTTAATAATTTTTATCTATAGTGATATCATACCGACGAGTTCAGAAAGAAAGCGACGAATTATTGTATACGTGGTATACGGTTTGGTCACTCGTTATGGTCCGCGTGATCCAGTTGCCAGCGCAAGTGGTTAAATTGCCAAAAAAAAGAAAAAAAAATTGAAAAGTAGTTTGAGGTTAACATGTAAGGAGTATTTCTGCAACTCCTGATTCTCCTAATTTAATAATTTGTGTTTTAAATGTTTTCTCCTAATTTCGGCGTTATGTCAAATTCGATGAGATTACCTTCGAAAGGATATTTTGTCATTTCTCCAATAACATTAATTACTCTCGAATTTTTATATTTCTTGCATCATTATTGTAAATTGCTACTGTGGAATGGAAACAGATTTTCCTAATAAATACGTCATTCGTTTCGCATAAAGATATCGCGAAAAGACTAGTCTTGTGCCAATGCTTTTCTCCTCTTGCCATTCTCCTGTACGTCAGAAATTGTCGATTCGATCAACCGGTAGATCCGGTTGGATTCGAGAAGCAGAAAGATCACAAAGAGACGAGATGTAAATTAAAGCAGACGGTGGATTAACGGTTCAGTGGTGTAGACGCATTGTAGTCGTGTACGCGCCCGGTTTGGCGCGAGCCGAGGCACCCAGGGGAGTCACGTTGATCTTACGGGTGTCACGTAGACGTTACGGGATCAAAGGTCAATCTGTTTCCTCTCTTTCTCCTCCGCCGCTCGATCCCCCGGCACATCAATTTCCCCGCCGCTGTCATAGAATCACGTAACTTCGGTGTTAGTCCTCGCACTTATCGCCGGATCGAAACTCCCCTGGAACATTTCATTTGCGAGCGCGATGCTTCTCTATCGTCGAACAAACGCCAACGAGATTCGATCTCGATTTCGGTCTCCTCCCGGCACGGTTATACGCGGCGCTCCCCGTCCGATCCGACTGTAACTCGGTTCTCTCCTCTCTTTCGGATTGAATCAAGCGACAAGCTTGCGCGAGAAGAAGAATCACCGTTCCATCGATCTCGAAGCAGCAAGAAAAGAGAGATTGTCTTCGCTCGGTTCTTCGACTAAACGGGTGTATCGAGAGTGAAGTTTTCTCGTCTTCCGCTCGATCCTCGCGCGAACAGACAATTACGTTACGCAGTTACTGCATCAAACAAACCAAATTTTCAGTTCATTTCAATTCAATTTCGAATAATATCGTCAAAGTAACTGACGTTTATTTGCGATGGAAAAGTTCCTCGCTGCTAAAGTAACGAAGCAGTGGAATATTGAGCTCAATTTTCATCTGAAAGAGCAACGCGTTTCGCCTTCGTTTCGGTTGTTCGCGATTTCGAGAGAAAAAAAGAAAAAAACCCTGCAAACCCGTTTTCTTTCCGGGTCGTTCCTTCCCTGAACGGTTCGAGCTAACCTGAAAATAATTCAGCGCCGCTCGGAACAATGCGCTCGGGCGACTCGATGGCCGTATTTCACGCGATTATACGCATTGTTCCTATTTCCGTTTCAACCCTGATTGTATCCAATTACCAGGAGTTTGTTGTTACCAATTGAACAGTAAGTCGCGTTGCATTCTTTTCGCGCACAATGCCGGATCGGTGGCATTCAACGGGCCCAGCCTGCGAGTAAGCAACGTGTTTATTAGTAATTCACGAATCGTACAACCGATACCGAACCACAGATGATGTTATATTTCACGGTACGCGCGCGTGTACCAGGAGAGTCTCTCGTATGTTTAACAACGTCACGGAGAGGCAAACGGCAAAGCCACGTTACGTTACGTTACGTTGCTCGGCGCTGCGTTGAACTTTAGGATAATCACTATCCGTGCGTAGAATATTATATTTGATGATACCATTAATTGGTATCACGTGCTCCCAACTCCTCGTCGTGTTTAGAATCTAATTACCTACGACGAATTATATCGCGTATTATTTTGCGGAAGAGGCGAATTGCAGCGAATATCGTTCGAACAAGCGTGTGTGAAAACGTTAAGAAATTTTACTCGTGACTGGGCCCATCGTCAGTTTGAAGACCAAAGTCTTCCCTTCGAAACGATTCCTTCAAGCTTTACGATTTTTTTCTTATCATTTTATCGAACGTTGACTGTTACGGCAAAAGTTCAAGAAATCCGAACGTTTATATTCCAAATTCAATGAAACAGCGAATTTTGAGGAGAACTCCTTGTAAAGAGAAGATTTCAATCTTCGAGACTATAACAGATTTAGTCACAGAAGAAATTTTTTAGCCTTTGAATTTTGCCAATTTTCGAGAAGGAAGCACCTGCTATAACGCATAAAATCATCTTAACCCAATGAGATCGTATTTAAATACCCTACCAGTGGGGATGAGAGCATGATAATTTTGAAAAAATCATATAAAATCAACCATCTATTAACTAGGAATTGAACTCCATGCATTCAAATAGTGAAGCACGCATTTGCAAGCTGAGCTCGTCATACGATTAAACGCCATAGCAACTTCATGCGACTATAGCTCGTCATTCGATGCGATTGGGTTGAAAGACAAAAAGAAACGAACGAAAAGAGGCTTGACGCTTTGAAATGAGACCGTCAATCGTTGTACGATTATCTCCTACAAAGTTCAACAGATTTTCATTAATTTTCGTTAATATCACAGCCAACTAAAAAAAGAAAAAAAAAATCACGCGACATGTGTCCAAGGAATTGCTAAAATTGAGCGAACACTGTTCGAACGACGGAAGCTGTGACTCTCTGTTCCTTAGATACATCCCCGCCGTACGTGACGATAGCTCGCCGCAAATTGCTAATCGACGCTCGGGAGAGGAAAGTTATCGATAGGAGCCGGCGATATTAGAGTCACGGAACAACGGCGCTGGCCGACGATGCGAAGGACGATACAAATATCGGACACGTCACCGACCATTAATCTAACGTCCCGTCGTAGCTTTATCGTGCCGTCTAATAGCGGCTATCGACGCCGTGTCCGCTCGCCGATCTTCGTCTTCCTTTTCCCGACGGTCAATGCGACTTATTCACCACCTGCCGCCGTACCACGAAACGTTACAAAAAGTCCACCTGGACTTTTTCTCATCGGCCATCGTCGCTGCGAAGAGAACGCCAGGCTCGTTTATCGCCAAGACTAGGCCGGTTTATCAGATATCGTCCAAGCAGAGTGCTCTTTTCATCGCTTACATCGGTTACAATCGTTTACTCCGTCGGCTAATTAAAATTTCGCGTCACCGATCAAAGCGAGAAATAACACAAAGACTTGAAATTTTCGTTCGCGAGTTCGTCGATTTTACATCTGTCGATCAAGAAAACAACCGAAACGCGTCTGCGTATTCGCGATTCTGATCTCGCTAGATGGCTGCTGTATTTTTTCCCTGCTACTTTATTTTTACCGCGGTGCACTTTATTTTATTCGCCCCGTGTTTGCGCACCGACGTTTGTTGCACGTTTTAAATTACATCTCTCGCGTTGTATTTTTTATGCTTTTTCCCACAGAATTTTAACAACAATTTCTGCGGCGAGTGGAAATCGACAAAAACGATTTTATTATTTCCTTCTTTCATCGTGCAAGGAACACCGCGGTTAATAAACAAAATGGCAAAGTGGCAATTAACGGCAGTTGATTATTTCCAAAAAGATCGACCCGGCGCTGATTCTAGAGAGCCGTGTTAATTTAGCGAGCGAATTAATTTTTCGAGTCGGAAAATGCTAAACCAGCGGAATTGATAACGTTGAAATTCCAAATTTATTAATGAACGCAAAGCGAATCGCGGTTCGATTCGGACCGATAGAGAAAAAGATAGTCGTCGAGCGAGCATGGAAATGGCACCGGTAATAGTTGATAATGGTCTGTAATATCGGAGCAACGGATACGTATTGCGCGTGGAAATGGAGGACCAAAAAGTATTATATTACATAATATCGTCAAATGGTCCGATCCAGTAATCTTGCTGCGCTTCGACATCGATGCCACCGAACCATTGAAATTTTATTATCGTATCGACTTTGTATCGAATTGCTTTTTCGATTGTACGTACGTTGTTATTTCTCACCTACGTGCCCTATCATTCCCGACTCATCGAAAGGAAATCTTCGTTCCGCAGAGTGCAAGCACGAATTACCAGTTTGTGTAATAAATTCGTTCCCCTCTCGGTGTTACGTTTTACGAGAATATTGTCAATCCACGTTGAATAAAGAAAACAGATAAATGTTGCTTGTAATTGTGAGTAGGAAAAAAACGAACGTTATAAATATTTCAAATGCAATATGAAAATGAAAATATAACTTTTAAGACGTTAAAAGTATCGTGTATTATTACAAGAAATATTGGGCTTGGTGATTAATGAACGATTTCATTGAAATATTTACTGTACCATCAACATTGGTTAAACAGAAAATGTTCTTTAATCAGAGATAAGAATTATGATTCAAAGAACATAAAAATACACATATCGTATATGTGCAATTATTGTTTTTGATAGTGTAAATAATGAAGTTAGTTTAGTATTTCTAATGACTGAACTGTTCTGTTGACCAAAGGTTCCGTCAAAAGAAAGGTATTTTCACGACACAAATTGTTCTTAAACAAAAGTAACCTAGACTGATTCGATTATAAGCTTTCCACATAATATTATGTCACTAACAAAAATGGTAAATATTTAAATCGAGATTTGATAAATTACATTATCCACACACGTGGACACGTGCAGTCACGAAATCTAAGCGATGCAAATAAGCACATTTTAGGTGACAAAATCTACCAAGTCCAGAAATAAGTAATCATTTCCAAATAACTTCACAGTACACTCTTACGTGCAGTACTCTTACGTGCTGCGAGCTTAATCGACAAAGACCGTGACCATGCTATCTCACAGCGGTTGGGAATATCTTCACAAAAGGCGATTAAGGGGGATGACCGTGGTCGGGGGCCGGTATATCGACGCTTCTAATTGTCCGGTCTCGTCCCCTTTTAATTTTTCCGTCGCGAGACAATACGAAATGACGCAAGTTCTCCCTCTCCGCTGGTCTAAGTACAAAACGTCGTCGGAGCAACCGCCCACGGTTGCAGTCATAATTCCGCCTAATTGCCTCGTTTATTAGCTCCTCCAGGCATCCGGCTATTTATAGGGAGCTAGGAACGACTGCGCCTAGCAGTCATCGTGTACGTTATCGCGACATCGCCCTACGACTGTTTTCCTCTCGTTTCACTGGCCGCGTTTCTACTCTGCTCGGCGAAAAATCGTTTCGAATGCTCGTCCACCTTTTCTTCCGACCCTCTCCCCCGAAACCGGTCTGATCGATTAACTTCTAATTGACTCTTTTCACCGGCTGGCCGAGCTTTCGCGGCCGCTGGACTCCTTGTTTCACCGCGTCCCGATCGGGTCCACTCCGGCAACGAAATCTAGTTAAGACCGTGTCCGATTGGTTCTGTACCAGCCAGTCTCCCCTCGACGTCGTCGCTCCTCTCTAATTGGATTCTTTTCCCTCTTGCGCTCTCTTTTCCTCGTCCATCCACCCAATTCTCCACTCGGGTACTTGTCTTCGCCCCTACTTCGCGAAACTGTCTCACCGTTGTCTAACGCCGGTGTTGATCGATAAGACTCGGAAAATGTTAGCCTCGCGAGAATAGTTTTCGTGTCGTTGAACGTGAGTCGTGAGTCGAGGGACGGTCAACGAGCGCTGAGATCCACTATTGCTCGCAACGTTTCTATCCAAAACACCACGGGAACGTGGTTGGTCAGCTTCCACGATTGAACCCGCTCGGAGGCCACAAACAGTTTATCCTCCAGCTTCGGGGGCGAATTCCCATTTCTAAAACAAACGATCGGCTGGCCGAACGAAAGCCAATCGGCGTCCAAGTTCCGTCGAACTCTTGGGGGAGAGTCGTCTCTTAATCGTAACATCCAATCGCGATCGTAGGCAAATGGAAATTTACGACCGTCTGATTCCCATTTAAATAACATTCGCGTCGTTAAACTTGCTCTCTTCTCTCTCTCTTCTCGCAGCGTGTATTTATCGAATGAATAAACCGGTCTCCTTCGAATTTTCCACCGAAAATTATTCCCCGTCGTTTGGCTTTACAACCGCCGAATTTTCCCCGGTGATCATCCTCGTCGCCTTCCCGAGGCAAAAAGAGAAAAAAAAAAGCTTTCCGCCGCTCGCCTGGAGCTTGTCGCTGGTGCCTGGAGCACCATCAGTCCTCCGTTGAACATCGAGCGTAATACCGGCGAGTTTTCACCGAACGTCTCGCGGCGAGCGTGCACCGATTCAACAAGAACGTTGGCCGGTGTCCAGACGCCGACAGACACCGCCGGCAGTTTTCGGTGTTTAGCGCGATCGCCGCGATTGCGCGCGTAATCTCGCATGCCAAATGCCTGCTCTGCCCTTTCAGCGCCGGCTGCTTGTTCCGCCAGCCTCGACTCTGCTGCTCTCGGGTCCTCCCCCGCGAAATATGGAACCTCGTCGACGGAATCGATATTGCGTCTCTGCAGTTTCACCTGATTTTCGCCTCTGGTGAATAGGAAGTGGATCGTGATGGAGCGTGTGAATTACACATTTGCGCGTGTCTACTGTGCGGGATAAGAGAAGCAGCGTTATGTCGTAGTGTACAGTAGTGACCGCACTTTTTGAACTCGCAAGCGTCCGTCGCTCATCCCCACCAATTTTTGGAATTATCATCCTCACTCTTTCTTTCGATGCCAATTCGTAGAATATACCACACTTATAAGCATATTACTGTCGCGAATAAATAGTGGCAGTACCATCGTGTTGATTCCAATGATTTTTTTGACTACAGAAGCTTTTCCGATGCATTCCTGATCCATTTCCATGCATGTGCGATAAATCTTCGTATCAAAGAATTGCGTACCCTTTCAAAGATTTCCAGATGTGTTCTTATCAGAAGCATTTGACACAGCCGAAACAAAAAAAACGTTTGCAACTTTGAAACTGTTAATTTTCCATGCGTGTTAATTACGACTTTTTTTCATGCTTCGGCAAGTATCTACTCTAGAAGTTGTGAACCCTCTTTTCCTTTTCAATTCACCATGCATTATATATTTATATTTACATTTTGCCTTGTGATTTTCTTTCCAAACCTCTAAAGTAAGCATTAATTGTCACAATTGTAGAATATAATTTATACTTTCCAACTCTGAAATTTTCTAAATTCGAATTGGCGCTGTATTTTTTCTTTCCTTCAAACCGAAACCATAATTCGTACCATTCGAGCGTGACTCAATAATTTAAGACAGTTTTTGTTGAGACGAAAGACAGTTGACACGACAGAGTAAATAAAATAAAGAAGTTAAATAAATAAAATCTGGAAAAGGACAAGTTTGACGCGTGTATATTAACACTCTGCTCATTCTCCCTCAGATGATGAATACGTGTCAAGGTGGTTTTATAACGATCAGACCTGCATTCTTCCCATAGATCAACTTTCTAGCCACGAACGCAGCAGTAGTTAGCCTACGTGCTTCTTATTACGTGGTCGACGAGCAGAGTTTACGGCGGAAGTTCGGTTCATTGTGTATACAAAGGAGGGTCAATGAGAAAAACGTGAATGAAGAGTGTTTGAAAAGTTGGCTACGAAGAAGAAGAAGAAGAAGAAGACTGAGGAAAGCGAGAGAATTATTTCAGATATACGTGACAGAATGATTTGTAAGGATGTATGGAAAGAGGTTTAAAAGGGCAGAAATGTGCGTGAAGCAAAGAAGGGGCAAGTAAGAAACGATTGTAAGAGACGGAGCCGAGGAGTTGGGGAAACGCAGCATCGAGAATTACTTCTTGTAAGTCGAGGAATTCTAAAGCACGGCGAGAAGAAAGTCTGCGAACTTGCAAATTCGAGTACGAGTATGGAAAATTGAACTTTGACTTTTGTTTGAGATTTACGTAAATTTTAAAGAAACGTGACAACGTTTTTCTTTAAAAAACTGGGCAGTGAAACACGTGTAATATTGTATTCCTACATTCTGTACTTTGTCTGCTATAACAAAACTATAAGGTAATAACTATGGTATGTACAATTATAGTATATATAAGATAATAAATAAATACATAAATATATATAAGATAATAAATATAGTATAACTATGTATTTGTGTACTAAATATTGATTCTTGAGAATGACGATTTTTATTCGATCACGTACATGACAGTCATGATTTTTGCATCAAAAATCTGCAGTCTAGTACGTTTAAAATTTAGCTGCGACTGTTCTTTGATAAATCGCGAGTCTGCAAAAAAAGAAGTTAAAAATGGCAGATTATTCCGTCACAAACAAATGCAAAAAAAAAGAAACATCACAGACAAAAAAAAAAAAAAAACACGGGAGTGGATCTTTCTAGTCGGTTCGCGTTAACCGGAGACAGAGGAAAAAGAAGGTCGACAGCTTTTAACGAAGATGATTATCATGGGATATTTATACGCGTCCGTCGAGTCCGTAGCTTCAGCCGAAGCGTTAAGTTCCGAGATAACGAGTGTCTCTCGCGTCACTGAAGTGTAACATGTCACATTTTCGTACGTCACCGTGTGTGTGTGTGTGTATGTGTGTTCGAAAAGTCCTCTCCCCCCCTCCAGAGAGGGAGGGAAGCAAAAACCGATCGCTTTCCACCGGATAATGCGTATCGCGTTTCCGCCGCTCGTCGCCCGTTCGGAAATTCAAATAAGAAGATGGAAAAATTTACGGCCCTTTGCTTGCGTTTCAAAAGAAACGTGGCGCTACCCTGGGGAGGGTTTTTCGAAAACACTGAATATTCTCTTTTATCGAGAAATCGTGTAAATTTTAAGAGAAACTTCCTGTCGTACTCGAAGCGATTCTTCGACGCAACGTTCGCTCGGGACAATCTGATCGTGGAACAAACTGTCCTAACGATCCAACGATCGAATTGCCGCTGCTTTCACTGCCACGAGCCACTATCTTCGTTTCGTCGTGCAATTTCGCGAATATACAAGGTGTTCGTTTCGATGGTACACGAGTATTTTTTAGTTCATATGTCCATATGCTGTGCACTTGATAATTTAACAGATTTTTCGTGGAACTGACAGTTTAAGTGAGAACTGGCTAACGCTTCCCCCTCCACTACATTGAAATTTTCTCGCCGTGCACGAGCCCCACTCTTCCAGTGATATAGTGGAGGGGGAAAAGTAGAGGCAAGGGTCCGCGAACCGCCAGTTCGCCGGTTGGTTTAAGTCAATTTTTCGCTTCTTCTCAATTGCTGAATATCTTTGAACTTAACACGTAGGGCAGTTGTCAACGTAACTTTGCACCAGTATTTTTATTTATCGTAAAACGTAGAAAAATGATTTTTGCCCTCGAATTCGATGTTTATATTTTAATACATACTTCTGCAAACTATGTACTCCGATACTACTTACGCATTTGGTTTGCGGCATTTTACTTTTTGGAAAACAAAAACCCGAAATTAACTGAGATTTATGGAGGCCCTGTAAATTCTCTAAACTGTCCATACGTGACGATTGTCTGATTGACGTGAAAATCCCTAATTTGACAAGCTTGCTTTCATCAATGAATATAAGTGTAATTATTAATTATGCTGCGAACGATTGCACAATTATCGCTACTGGCGAGTAGTAAAACCTACGCATAAGCGACAAGCTAAAAACGAGGAGATAAAATATGGGCTTCGAATCTAACGATCTAATCCAAAAAAAAAAAAAAAAAAAAAAAAGAAAAGAAAAGAAAGTGGCGAGGAACAGAACGTACATTCGGCCGTTTCACTTCGCGCGTTGGCACTTTCACTTTTCTTGAAAGTACCCTCTCGATGTCACCCTCTCGATCCGGTGTTCCAAAGCTTCCAACAGCCGGTCGTTTCACGAGTGATTTAACCTAGCGGGCTGAACAAGCTGAAAAAGCACCTGCCTTGGGAATACCGGGACGGTGGTATTTCGTAGGTGTGCGAGGGACTTTTCAATGCGAGCGCGTCGAGGGCCCCCCTTTCGAAAGACGGCCTCATTAAGGGAATTGGGTCGACACGCGACAATGAGCCGGCGAACGGACCGTGACGAAAGCCATCGCCATCCCCGGGAAAAGACATTCCCGCTGCTAAAACGTGAGTCAGAGACACGCTCGTTCGCATAAACGCGATAAACTTCCATGGAAGTTGGAAAAGTTCAAACTTCAACGATCGCCGAATTCGACGATCGTTTCCGCCGACTCCAAATTCCCTTGCGGCTCGAAGACGCGGAGGAGGTTTCGGCGTGACGTGTAGTGACGTGCGGCTCGAGGCTGCACGAAGAAGAGCTTTCTCGCGAGACTGACGTGTGATGAGTGACTGGCGTGTGCGTGAGTTTCGATGGGCGAACTTGCGCGAGAACGAGGGTAAGCGAAGAAGAGCAGCGATGGAACAGCGAGGAGAGGAAAACGGAGCGCAGTAAAATTGTTAGAATTATTATGTGTTACACGTTATTACGTGATTGATGTTTTTTACAGAAAAGCAATCTCAACCCTTTGCCCTCGAAAACTCTTTTTACATCATTCACCAGCAATTTATTTACAAAGCAATATCACTTTAAATAAAGTGACACAGCACTGGGAATAGTCACCCTGTTCAAGTGGTATTTAGCATTAAATTTTGTTCATTATATCTTTCTAACATTTGATAGTTTAGGTGTCGACGTGCATTGCGAATTTTCTAGAACAGCTATGGCATAAAAGAGTTAATTCTAACATGCAATACTTTCAGTCAAAAATAATTTTCTCTACCATTTTGTAAACTTTCGTAAGAAGCAATGAAATAGTTTATGTGAATTATTTCGAACGAGTGTCAGTTGACTCACGATTCTGTCCTCGGCAATTTCTTCTTCTGAAATTCTTTTATTTTTTTCCAGGCTTCATTCTTAGGTATTATTGCATCGTACAACGCCAAACATATATCTACATTCGTTATAATTATATTTATATTATTAGAAAAAGAAAATCCGAGCTGTTAGCTTGGAAAGGACAGTCGAGTGCAAAGAGTGAAAGTAATATTTTATTTCGGTACTTTTGTATTACTAATTTTGAAGTACCACGGCACAAAGGGTAGCAAAGTAAAGGTAACACAACGAACACGATGAGCATATAAAAATACATTACCAATTTCGCTTTTCGAATTTTTCCCTATTTTTGCCAACTTCGTCCGGTTCCAAAAGAAAAAGAGAAAAAATTATCGCACACCTAGAAATTTTCAACCATGAATTTTCTATTCGCCGGCGGACGAGGGCTTGAAAAAAATTTTACCGTTCGTCGAATTTACAGCAACGATAATTCACGATCCGCTTTTTCGCAGTAACGTTGCCGACGAGAAGCGAGTGGGTTATGAATATTCATCCCGCCGAGTGTAACACGCTCCAGAAGAAAAATCCATCACCTCCGTCGGGAAAATATTCGGAATCGATATTCCTCTCTGATCATCGACGTGCCTTTCTTTCTGAGCGTGCAAGACGCTCGCGGAAGCCAAAAACTGCACTTGTACCCCAGTACGATTCGTCTCACTGAAAGCAACTGTTCTGACTAGGAAATGAAGACGACTTTTTGCCATAAAATTTTATCGATACGCAAACAAATTACAGGCGCGATCGCTCAGAACCAGACAACGCCACGCCCCCTCGCGAATCACGTGACCCAAATCAACCAATCGCTAATTTTCGTTGCATCAGCGTTGCACCCGAAGAGGCCCGATTTTCTGGGTTACCCCCGCTAAAATCGCTTTCAGAGATAATAAAAATAAAAGAGAAGACGTTTCGACTGCTTAAGAATGATGCTGCAGTCGCGAAAATGAGCTGTAACGCGACAGAAAACGTAGCGTTTAACGCGTGAACCCAGATTCATTCAGTCTACTTTTCATGCAACGGGCGAAGAAGCGCCAGCAAGTAGCGATACGTTGAATAAATCATAACGAGGCAAATGCGAAGCTCATGACCGCGTCGTCGTCGTCTGGAACACTTAACGTCTGTCGGATAATTTTACCGTGTCCGCGAATAAATACTGAAACTTCTGCCAGAGTCATCAGCGACGTCCATTTCACAATCGTCCCTGATGTTTATTCTTCTTCCCTTTGTTTTTTAGATTCGATACAACGTTTACATCTCAGTTACAAATTCTTTCGTAAATTCACTATTAGGTTAACGAAACAACAATTAGGTTACGACGTTTGTTTTTAGATTTCGTTAATTTATGTTGCTTCACGGTTCAGATGCCTGCTTAATTTCCCACGGCGTTTCTCTCTTTAAAACTTGGCAGGACGAGGGGGAGGGAGGAGGGGGGAGTTTTTAGAACGTGAAATGTAATTGTGTCAAGTTCCACGAAGTCCGCGAAGTTGACGGTATTGCGAGAGGAGGTAAATACAATTTGGTTAACGAACGTTCAAACTTTCCAATTAGAAATCCCGAGTGGAAACGATTTTCCTTTCTTTTCCTTTCTTTTCTTTTCTTCTTTTTACAACGTTGAGGGATATTTTTATTCCTCAGAGAGACGGGAATTCGAGCGTGGAACTCGGGTACGCAACGGAATAAAGTGCCAATTTGCAAATTACAAACAGAGAATGAGAAATGTATCAAGTGTTATAGATTCGAAAGCAAATGGGCCACGCGCACGTTAAAACCCCCAGTTTGATAGCGTCGCGGCTATATTTCTCTCTAAATCGAGCGATTTTTAGTTAACCTGCTCTTCCCCGTCCATTTTCAATCAATTTTCCGAAAAATTTCGCTCGAATGTTGTCTCCGTTTGCATACTGATTGTATATTATCCCCAGTGACTGCTGTTTTTATCCATCCGTGAAAATGGCTGGCACGAACGTTACTGAAAACGATTTTCTCCCCTCCCACTATTCGTGCTTTAATGCGTCATTAAATTTTTTCACCGTGTTAAACGAAAGAAGAGAAAGAAACAAAAAAATAAAAAAAAAAAAAGAACGAAAACGAGAGAAGCGTGAAATTAGAATACGCAAGACTCAAAACAGACGAGAGATGGAATTGAACGTGAAAAACACACCGAGAACGCAATAAAACAGCTTTGTTTCACACTGGCTGGAGAATTCACCGCGGCGCAAGTTTTAAAGTGTTCGACCTTTCGGCTCTCTGGCATCGCCGGTATACTTCGTTAAAGGGAGACTCTCGAGATCCTGGCAATGCAACGAACGACGTTACCGTGAGAACTCTACAGCCTCTGCCAACTTCGTTAACTTATAGACTTTCTTATACACGTTACGTTAAAACCGTGGCCCCCTAAGTAGCCCGCGCGACCGCAATAAAATTTTCAAACTCGCTGCCATTCCTTAAACGCGCGCGCCCGCCGCCCGTTCCTTTGTGCCTTCAACTTCCCGCTTTCTTTCGCAATTATTTGTTCGCCGTTTGTTCTCTGTTTCGGCACATGAATTTTGCATCATTTAACTTCCCTTCGTTTCAAGAGGCTTACCGAGTTTAAGCAGGTAGTCTTCTCCAACGTCTCATGAATTTTTTCCCTCCCTCTCTCTCTCTCTCTCTCTCTTTCTCTCGTAACTGGAGAACAGAGAACAGAGGGCGGAGGCTCGAATAAAATGCAGGGAAAGCACGTGAACAGAAGGCGTAGAACGTCAACGTTGATTCTACGATTTCCAGCGTAGACGTCAATTAGGGAGAGAAAGCTCCGTGAAAATTCGTCTTTCAGCAGAGAGAAACACTTCAATTTGCCCAGACCCGATTTGTCGAGAGTCTGAATGAGAGAGTTTGAATGTGTAACACGAGCTGATCCCTCGGCTCTGTCAGGGAGGCGCGCTCTCCGAAACGATAACATTTGTCATTCGGTCCTCGCCGGGGGATGGTCACGTCGCCGCCTGTTACTCGATTGTTGCCCTCTCGACTTCCGCTCCGTCTTTCTCTCTCGAGCCGTTCTTTTTCAATTCTCTACCCCCCTCGTCTCGATCGGCGTTCGGCTCCCCGTTCGCTTACAAAAGAGACGAAACTCGCGATTCTGACACGGCGAGCCGGGGAACCAGCTTCGATCGCCGCGCCCCGCTATCCACGCCCTTTCGTCTTTTTTCTTTTTTTTTTTTCTTTTCTTTTCTTTTCTTACAATTTCGCTTTGCATTCGCCGCGTCCATTTTCCTTCTCTCGATCGGCGCCAAACGACAGAGGGTTGGAGAGAGCGAAACAGGCGAAATTCCGTTCGAGCGGAGAGAGCTTTTATTGTGGGTCGATGAACGCGGAAATAAACGATATATACGCGGCAACGCGCGCGCCGAGGAAACCTTTTGCCCCCGTGTCCGCCCACGCCGCGCCCAACTCTCTCCAGGAATGCGTTTCACCTCTCTGCATAACAACAATTTTTCCGCGAAATCGTCCGTACCTGCGCCACCTTCTCGAGCATCTTCTTCTCGAGTTTCTCTTCCGGCTGACGCTGGATGCATTCTCCCGTTCTTTTTTTTTTATCTTACAGGGGATGATAATGACATCGTACGGGGGAGGATGGGATCCTCCATTACCGCGTGACGTAGGAACAGCGTATGTTAGTACGGCATTATCTAAGGGAAACACGTTTCGGGGTGCAGCGTGGTCGTTTCTCCGCGAGAAAAATGATGTTCCCCGGGCTTAAGTGCCAATCATCTGTTTTATATTATATCTGTTTATGCAAATTTCACCAGATGGATGATGATGACTTTGTGCAATCTTTTTTTCATCATATCTGGGCGAAGCAGGCGAGCAGCAGATGTGTGTGTTCCACGCGAGCTAGATCGTCTCTAATCGAGGGAAAATTTTCAAAGATCTTGAAACAGCTTATTAACTCTCCCAGCAGCGTCACGCTATCTCTCGCGAAGCCAAATATTTGAGACTTTCTTTCAATTAAAACGAAATATCTTCTCGTTTTAGAAGAAACTCAAGAATGAAATTTCGCCGGTTTGTCTGCGGAAGATGGCTAGCTTTCCCTTCTTTCGTCTTGCAACGAGAAGGAAGAGCTCGAGGCTCGAGTAAAATTCTTTTCTTTTTTAGAAAACCACCGCATCGCCGGCGGCTACATATTTCTGTCGATAAACTGATCTTCACTGTCAGCTTTATCGGTGTTTTTCGACATTAATTTTCGGCGCGCGGGCATCGAGAGCGCGAGTAATTTTAATTCAATCTGGCCGACCTCAAAAGCAAATTGACGTTCACGACGGTAGTAGAGCCATGTAAATACTGCTCGGTACATATTCATGCTCCCAGCACGGAGCTTAACATGACTATTTAATTCTGTATAATACCGACGTGGACTTCAAACACCGGCCTGCATAGCAAATAAATTGTTAAAATCCATGGTAAGCCATAGCGAGAGTCCGCGATGATAGCGCTCTTACAAACAATGGGAGGGGCGCTTATAAACAATAGAGGGAGCAACATCATTATCCAAGAATCAAACTTTGTCGAAAATTCTCTCTCTGTATTTTGAAAATTGTCCGAACGTGATTTAATATTCTTCCGATTCGCCAACTTTTGCTTGTCTTTCACGTTCGACAACATGGTATATCATATCGTATATTATAATTCACCTGATCCGTTTAATTTCTTTTGGACAATTTTGCTTGGAAAAGTTCGTTTTACACCGAAAATATGCTATCGTCGTCGATGTGTGTCACGGTATCAGACGTCGATGCTCGTGCACCATTCGCCGATACGTTCGTTCACCTCCCCGTTGCAAAAAGTGCATGAAACTGGGTGGTCGTCGAGTCGATCTCATCCATGGCAATTAGATCGTCGGCAAAAATACACCGCCAGTGACTTACTGCGACCTATTGATCCACACTTACGTGTTATCGGGGGTGATAAATTCGGATCAATCGTGAATTTGATAATTTCATTTGTTCTACAACGCGAGCGATCCGTACCAATGAACTCTGTCTCACGCTGGGAAGCTCTGAAACCACTCGACTCTAGAGAATATTTAACTCTAGGGAACGTCGTGCCCTGAAATTCGCTTGCAATTAGCATCGAAACTGGAAGAATTCCGAGCCAAACGGATCGTGGAACCGAGTGGCATCTCTGTCCAAATGGATCCTCCAACTAACGAGCACTTTCGAAGTCTAGAGAAGCCTCCGAAGGCCAATGACATCAAACGTAAAACGTTTCTCGTGAGTGATACAAGCACTCTGACAAATCGTACGGCGTTGCTACGTTGTAAGGGTACAATTAAAAATTATACTATTTATTTGAACGAGACAAAACTTTCACTTTATATAAGAACTTACAGATGTAAAAATATTATGATACTGAATACTTATCCTTGCTGCAATGCTAAAATGTTTCCGTCTATGGATCCTTTCTGCTGCGCTTATGTATTCTTTTCTATTCGTACTTCGGTTTTTTACCCAGTTAACTGCGTTCGACGTGTATACACGTCAATCCAAAATTTTATTTATTGATCGGTAACTATTTGTATACTATAAAAACTCCAAATTTCAACAAAAAGTAATAAAAATGTCATTTGGTGTATGTTTCCATTATATTACCAATAAAACTGCTATGTATTTTATAAAAAGAAGTTTGATTATTCTCTTTGGTATATCGGATATTCCCCGTACAGTGTATTAGTTTTCACAAACTGAGTTGATCATTTTCCCCAATGCACCTGGTATTTCCCAGATTGTTTTACTTTATACTTTACTGTGAATACATATCGAGTATTCTCGAATAACAATTTATATTATTTCAAAATGAAATGCGCGAACCATGACTTATATACCCTTACTGTAACCTCGTTGCAAGAAGAGGGCGATACTTGTAAGATTCGAAAAAAGTTTTGCTTGAATTTTTTACCCATTTCCTCTCTAGTTGTTATCAATAACCATTTCAACAATGAATTATTAATTCCTTATCGAATAAAAATGTAATCCTTCCTCGTTTTTTATTTATTTCGTTGCTTAAAACGAAGCAAATTTTACGAATAGAGATTATAATAGAAGCATTTGCCCTTGATTTAATTACGCACACGATGAGGTGATTCTTAAAACTAAATTCCGCGGTTAACTGCTCAAACACGTCCAATTCCCAAGAACGTTACAACCTACGATGATATCAGTCCATCTTTCTCATAGCGGATTTTGAAAAATCACGAAGAAATCCGAGCGGAACGACGCGAGCGCAATTACGCAACAGTTTCTAGGATGTTAAAAGTCAACGTCGGAGGGTTGTTCATTCAGTTCAGTTTCATTCCCGACAGGAGGGTGGATGGTTAACGTCGGATCGCTCGAAACCCCCTCTGAAAAAACGATCGGACATTATAGGATGTGCTTCCACTCGCCGCGAAATTTCTGTCCCCTCCGTGAAACATTCCCCTCGCCGGTCGTCGATATAACGAAGCCCGCGATTAAATTTCATTAAGAAAATCTCCTTGCCGCGTTGATCGTCATCGTTATCAGGGACAAGCGGCGAGCGCCGACGGCGACGATTAAATCGCTGCCGGGTTATTACGTTTCACGAGTCCCTCCCCCCTTCTCTCTCTCTTATCCCCGTTTTCGCGATTATTATTCCCGCGGCAGTCGATTTCTCGTGGGGGGCAAACGAGACGCGTTCGCGCGTAACGATCGAGATGAAGAAGGGGGAGGGGAGTTGGGCCGAAAAACGAAGGGAGGCTCGTCAACGGGAGAAAACGGGAACACCGCCTCCGGATGTTGGAGCCGACCGCGGCCGGAATAATTGTTTGTAAATTATCGTGTGGCTGCCACGGGTGGGAGAGCAGCTCCTCAGACGCAGCTGCCGCCCGTCGAGTAGCCCCGCAAGCAACTCGAGAGAGCAGAACGGGGCTTTTAGCCCCGAGTGAATACAGAAACTTGGTCGAAATATCGCACTTTGTCTCGGACTTTCTCCTCATTTTCTACCCCCCTTGCTCTCCCGCCCCTCGATGTTTTCTATTCGGCTTCGTCTCTGTCGCCTCGCGGCTGTTTACCCTCGACCGATTCGTTTCGAGGCTGTTGCTCGGGGAAAATTGGAATTTCGTACGTCGCGGCGAGACAGAGTTTCCGTGACGTGGGGTCAATCGACAATTACAGATATGGAACGTTGTGTTTTAATCCTAGTTCGAGGATACATACAGCGATACAGTTCTTAATCCGCTGCAACGAAGTCTTGTAATATATTTGTTGTACGGGTGCGTTCCTACTGCCAGGACCAGTAAAACGTAATGTGAGAGATGCATCCTTTTTGCCATAAAATTTTATTGATACAAAACAAATTACAGGCGCGATCGCTCAGTACTAGACAACGCCACTCCTACTCGAGGTCTATGCCACGCCCCCTCGCGAATCACGTGACCCAAATCAACCAATCGCTAATTTTCGTTGCATCAGCGTTGCACCTGAAGAGACCCGATTTCCTGGGTTACCCTCGCTAAATTCACTCTCAGTGATAAAAGTAGCAATCGTTGATTAAGAGGTAAATAAGCGACAAAGACTGACCGTTTGAGGGGACGAGTCCGATTGTTCCGAACGAGGGAAAGTTCAGTCTCCTTTGCGGGGAAGAACGCGACGTTGGATCTCCTATCGCGATTGGTTAATTTCTCTCCTGTACAGATCTCTCTCTCTCTTTCTCTCCGCCGTTGCCGGCGATTCCGCTCGGAAGCTCCTAATTAGACACGATTCGCCGATTGTCCTTAGAGAGCAATGTTACGGCACAATGGCCTTCGAGAGAACGAACATTTTCCTGAATTTTTCACCGCAGCTCTTTTGTTCAACTTTAGATCCTGGAAACCTCTCCCCTTCTTTTCTCCCTCTCCCTTTCTCTCATTTCCTCGAACCACTTAATTAATTACCGGCACGAAGACATCGAAAAACTTTACAAAGGTAATTTACATCCCAAAAGTAAAGTCACTTTTTACGATTATTTGCCCATGCAAAAAGAAACACGTTCGCATTTGATGTTGAAAAGAAATGATTACGAGTTTAAGAAGATCCCATCCAAAATGGAATATGTTGTTTAATGGAACGAAGCAGCAGGAAGCAATATCTGTGTCTGACGAAGGATTCATATTCTACTTGTCCACTATCCGACTCTAATCGTAAATCTGTTTCGCCGTAATTCAATCGAGACTTCTGCACGCGAACCAAATCTCTCTTGCAAATTAAATTTCCACTGAGAAACATCCTGCTGACTTCTGTCAAAAGTGAACGTTACGTTCGACAGATATCAAAATTATTCACCCAAGAACGAGACGTTGATTTTCAACGAGTGAAATTTCGTAGGTTCGTTCAGAATCGCTACATTCTTACATCAGATCATGATACCGGCTCCCGTCTCGAGGAATATTTTCCTCTTTCGGTCGTTTGTATCTTCTGTTCGTTTCACGGTCGCAGATTCACGATCCTCGGATATTAATTATCGGGAGGCAAGCGCGATAATTAATCCTTTTAGAGGTGGTCCGTGCAAACAACCGACGGGGAAAGAGACGGTATGTGTGCCAAGCTGTCAAGAACTCGGAATTTTGAAGATAAACAGCTCTGCATCTCGTATTCTGTCTAAAAGGCTGCCCGAATGAAGCGTTCGGATTGCCAAAGTCTCCTTTCGTTGGAACGATCGACGATTACTCGCGGACGTTGCTTAGAATTTTACTGGTTAATTATTATTCAACTAAACTGACGTTCGTTCTGAGCTCTCGTCTATAAATGAAATTTTCTTTGAAAGGAACGAGAGCGAGAACATTTCAAAATTTCATTTCTGCATTAACACGTCAAGTGCCGTGTCGGTCACTGGTGACCGACGAAGCAAATTTAGAATATGTATTAAAAATTGAGAAACTTGAGATTAGAATAGTAGCTGAATATTGCTTTTATTGATATTTATTACATAAACATGTTATATGTAGTATAACAATGCAACAGTAATTTTAATGGACTTCATTAAAAGTTTAGGCAAAGATGTGGTATTACTTAAAATACCCAACTCATCACAGAATGTCGAAAGTTTCTTAGTCACGTTTCTACTAATATTTCTTCCCAGCAGTGTTGTATCATTTTCGTAGCAATTTTTACAAAATTTTTCGTCTTTTAAGCACTTTCGGCACTTGATAAATAAGTTAAATAAGTTATTGTAAAGCACGGTGAAGGAAGAATCTTGGCGACTGGTGACAGTTCTACGCAAGTATCGTAAATTAGGTTTTACGTAAACAGGGCGGAAGAAACGAGGGACGTTCTACAAATCACCCTTTCAAATTATCGTGCAACGGCGATATTAGATAGCGTATTACGTGAAATAACGAGTCGGTGTCGGTTGAATCGATATTAATTACGATATTGCCAATTACCATTTGGTTTGCGAAACCTAACCGGCGGTTATGTAACATTATACGATTAAAGCATTGGTTAATGCGATTGGTTGTTACACTATATCATTTGACGGGAGTTGGTGATTGAGAAAACACGCAGAATGCGTAAAGGATGCTAATTTGTTTAGAGGAATGGAATTAAGAATCTGTACGAGATTATGATGATTATCTCGGGCAAACGATTAAGTTTGTCACCATCCGCGACGTGTTACGCCGAGCTAACCGACTGTACCTATCTGCATTATTTGATCGCGTTTAATAGGAATATTAATATTTGCTTATATACTGAACATGGTTACAACGATAACATATTGTATTCTCGGTAATCGGGGGAGGATTATTATCACGTGCAGATAAACTTTGTAATTACAACTCGTCGGCTAATTAATATTTCATACCTATCGTGCAATCAATATTACAGATACAGTCTTCTGATAAGCGTGTGCAGAGTCAATTTCACTTCGCGAAGTGAAATTAACAACTATTTTTAATAACGATGAACTTGCTGATGGGCACGCAAAAGATACTTGCGCATATCTACTTTTAGTTTTATCACTGAAAGTGTTTTTAGCGGGGGTAACCCGGAAAATCGGGCCTCTTCGGGTGCAACGCTGATGCAACGAAAATTAGCGATTGGTTGATTTGGGTCACGTGATTCGTGAGAGGGCGTGGCGTAGACCTCGAGTAGGAGTGGCGTTCAACAGTTGCTTTTGGGCCTTTCAGTGAGACCGATCTGAAAATCTCCGACACTTTTCTTTCCGATCAATGAAAAGCTTCATTTCCTTGCGCTTCTTCTCCGACAAAAAGTCATCTGTCTTGGACTTTGGCATCGGATCTACAAATCAATATTAAGTCATCCTGACACTTACACAAGCCTCTTGAAATTGACAGTTTTTGGTCATTTCTACAACGCACAATTTCCAAGTTTAAACTCGTAAAAAGTTAAAAAAAAGCGAGTATCCGCAACGTCAAACAATGAGAGTTCAACAAATTTATCACATCGCTTCTGGAAATCCACAGAAAATTGCTACCGTTTTGCCACAACTTGCAATATATCTTGCAACATTCGGGACACGACGTCCCACTCCTGCCCCGTGAAAGAATCTGAATAGACAAACAGGCGATCGGAGTAATCGATCGTCGCTGGGAAGAGGAAAAACGGGGATCGGAGAAGTTGTAACGAGGAGCGTGTGGAGCAAAAAGCACGAGACGAAGGCAAAACGGAAGGAGTTGTATCGTGACGGAACGCTAATGCAAATGTCGGATCAACGTTACATAAATAACGATTACCAGCGAACGAAGAGAGAAAGCAGCGTGGCACGTTCGGTACCGGCAAACCGGCTGGATCTCACGCGTTTTACCGTCGTCGCTCTTATGCTGATTTATCGCGGTTGATAAAACGCAAACCGCGAATATTACGCTCGCGAAAATTTATCCGTGACTTGGCGCGAGGTAAGAAGAAGCGCCAAGACACGAGTGCCGTGGCCCTTTCACGGTCTGAAAATACGACCGATCTTTATTGTTTCAAACAATCGGCTCGCCCGGGCTCGCGCGTTGAAAACACGCCGGACCATTTTCCACGGCAGGCTTCCCAATTTAATTTCATTTCCGGCTTACCCTCCAACCTTTTGTAGCTTTCCTTAATATCGCGAATCTTCGCGTACCTTACGTCCTGAGCGTTGGTTACTTTAGCTGATATTTTTTTTAACAATCGTTTGCTTTTTCCTTTTTTCCAGAAATCGAATACCGACGCACTTTGAGATTTCGATATTTTACCGGTACTTGCTACCGCTACTTTATACAAATTCTGAAATTTATTCTACTCTGGTATTACAAAGAAAAACGTAGTATGTATTAAATATATTTCGTTTTTATATATGGAAATGGGTGGAAAAAGAATGTTTGAGGGAAAATTGCTCTTTATTCTGAATTTATTCGAATTAGCAATGTATCATTTGTGCAATCATCCCGCAAGTTATAACGATGATACGATAAAATATACTTTAAAGATGAGAAACCGCGTTCGACGCTAACAAGAAACAGCTAAAACTATACTATTTGTATATAATACTGAATATATCTATATCTTATCACCAGTATTTTTTTGAAGTTACATACACATGTTCTCTCTTGGGCTATATTTTTGTAAAATTTGTTTTATTAAATATAAATGCAGGCGTCTTTAGTTTGTTTCGAGCAACGTGAAGTGAGGCGCCTCTCGTTTCAGCGAACCGAAATATTTGGATTTTTAAGCATATTTTTAAAACGAGTTTAACAACGGCGACGTTGATTATAAATGAAGAAAGAAGAAAATAAAACAGCGGGAAATATATTGTGATCTCAGTTGTTAAAAATTAACGAAAGCAAACGGTCGTCATGAATTGTTACACACGAATTAAAATAAATAATTATTGCTACAGTTTCTTGTTAAATCTCGCAATATATCAATTTAAAGAAATAAACCTCGAAAATACCAAAGAAGTTTCCATTGATAATAATAAAACAATACCTAAGAACACCGATTCTGATATTTTACCGATATTTGTAACGTCGATTCTCTGCTTTTTTCTGAAAATTTCTTTCGAAATTGCTCTCTGGCTACGAGAAAATTTCCCCGAACGCGTCGAGTTAAATATTCGAGTCGAAAAGTTGCAGACGAAAGTTTCAACGTTTCCCACGAGACACGAAAGTCGTTAAAGATAAAGGCAAGACATTTCACCGGACAATAATTAACTTTGCCGGTCGAGAGCTGGTTGCAGCGTCGCGTTTTCAACCTGTCCCTCGCCGACCAGAAAACGATCCAGCCGCGGTCGATTTTTAATTCGAAACCGGACAAACGTTGATTGCGCGCCGTTAACGAATCTTTGTCTTTAATTGCGCGTGTGCAGTCCACCGGAAACGTGGCTAACAAATGAAAGTCATTACAAAGTATTCTATCGCGTGCCCTCTCTCTCTCTCTCTCCCTCTTTTTCTCGGTTATGAAATTCTTTCGTTTACTGTTCCGTTCGCCTCGAAATTTATGTACACGTACGTACAATATACGTTGTTATTGCCGAACGTAACCACGGAGAGAATCAGTTTGCATTTGTTGATTTTACGAGCTCGATGACTCGTGATCGTTCGAAAATTGCAACGCGACGCGCAACGAACGTGGAAAGATTCGTCGACGATGGTGACGATTTGTCACGTGGTAACGATCGTGCAACATCGACGCTATCTTTCTTTGCGAAGAAACGTCGCGCGTTCCTCGAATTGTAAATGGCGAAATTCTTGGAATCCGGCGCTTCCCAGCTTGGCGTGCAAGAGTATCGATCTACCCCTTTCTACACGGTTGGACTGAATGTCGCGAGCTAACATTAAACGACGTTCTGTTCCAGAGTACATCGCAACGTTGCTACCGGCTTTCAACTCTTTTAACGTCTATTGCGTTTACTTGCGATCGATGGTAAAGTCAAACAGTTTTATCAAATGTCGCAGCGCTTGCGATCCTTAAAGAAACAGCGACTTAACAGAGATTTAACACCATCGATACACCGAGTGTATCGTTTATCGATTATTATCCCTGGCAAATCAGAACGACTCAATTTGTCGACACGAATGTGCCCGTTAAGCGACAAATGTTGCCCGCTAATAATGGACTGTTCTTTAAATCGTTTTTTTTTTTAACAGACAGCTGCTGGTCTCACGAGGCACACTGCCACGAGACACGTTAAGAGAACGTTGATAACGTTTCTTTTCAACTTGCGCATTCGAGCATGGCTGACATATGGCGACCGATGTCGCATTTGTCACGAACTATATCTGTTAAATCAACGTCAATTGAAACTCCTACATCTCAATATCGTTCGTTCCCTCCTCTTCGATCACGCACGCGTTTCATCGTATTAGGTGCGAAGGAATCGTTGCGACAATGGTAACGAGGCGATCGACGCTTCTGATCGCGAATAATCGGCGATTTCTGTCTCGTGAAATGTAACGTGGGAAAAAATTAAACAAAATTAAAGCGAATGACGGCGATGACAAGGAAATATTAACTTAAGACTCGGTACTCTCTGTGCAAATCACTCTTGTTTGTGTGACCGTTGCGCGAAGGACGTCTTTCTTTTTAAATGTTGCCTTGTTTATTACTTATTGTAGAGTGAAAAGACACAAAATTATAATTAAAATTAAAAGGCAAACTGAATAAGTCCGAAGTCTCTCTCTGACTTGCACGCTCTCACAATTAAGGCGACTAAAGGCGAGTAGTCCCAAATTAGGTTTCTATACTCACATCAGGTATATAGCAGGCGATAGTCGTTTTAGGCCGCACAGAAAGAAATTCCGAATAATGAGAACCTCGCAATAACGCGATAACACGAGAGGGTGTAATTTGCAAAGCGGTTTGCAAAGTTTTGCCCATGATACACAAGTGCTCATCGAGCAAGATTTGGTTAACCCTTAGAAGTACGCCGCCTTTCTGAAAAATCGGCGCAGTCGGAAATCCCGTCGCCCCTGTCACCGGAGAAATCGACGAGTAAACGGATCCGGAGATGAAATTCCCTTGGTCGGCCAGAAATCCCGTTTCCGAAAGTCGATATCGTGGCATCCGCCGGAAGACAGCCGGGAGCCGTAACTGTGAAGAACTCTGGCGAGTTTAAAGGCACGGTGATATGCAAAGAGTTGGACGTAAGTTCAAACTTTTTGGGAACAACGGTTTAGAAATGCAGTCCGCTTTGATTCGAATTTGATCGGAGGAAGACGACAAGGTTGAAAGAATGTGCCATTTGCTTTTTTTATCACTGAAAGTGATTTTAGCGGGGATAACCCGGAAAATCGGGCCTCTAGGTGCAACGCTGATGCAACGAAAATTAGCGATTGGTTGATTTGGGTCACGTGATTCGCGAGGGGGCGTGGTGTAGACCTCGAGTAGGAGTGGCGTTGTCTGGTACTGAGCGATCGCGCCTGTAATTTGTTTTGTATTGATTTCCTAGTCGGAACAGTTGCTTCTGGGCCTTTCAGTCAAACGAATCGTACTGGGGTACAAGTCGTGCAGTTTTTGTCTTTCGCCAAAATTAATACAACTTTTAGAGGTTATTTATTTTCATACTTAAATATCTAAACGTAAATCAACGTGACCTTAGTGTCAAGTTAGCATAAAAAAAAAAGCGTAAATCTTCCGTCCGTTGAGATTTCGAATACAGCAAAATTCATTTTTCTCTCAAACTTGGAAAGGAAAATAGATTAATCCGGGGACCGAAAAGCTGGAAATCGAGTTATGTACTTGTAGTTGAATTACGAGACTTATTAAGATAACACATTTTACCGAGCATAACGCTAACAGAGGATAGCCGTGTGGATGTCGGTGGAACGTAACAATCCACACGCGCGTCCGTTGTTGCGGGGACGAGGATTGAAACTGTTGAACCGGGGGCGTCGTCTCTGCGAGCGAAACATCGGTGCAGGTCGCGTTGGCCGCGTTCGAACGAGATGCGTACCTGGGCGCTACCGGAAGATAGAAAGCCGCGTGACCGCGTGTCCTGCCCGGATTTGGTTTATGGCAGGTAAACGTATTTGCATGTAAACTCGTTTGCATGCGAGCTAGCGTGAGCGCGAACGCAGGATTCCAATTGCAGCGGACCACGGGAGTGCGCTCGTCTTGACGCGGTACCAGCTTCCGAGAATTCCCGTGATACACCGCAGACGGTACTTCACAATGGCCTGTCCGATAATGGTCCCCATGGTTGCTTTCGGTTCTCTTCGACGCGCTTCGACTAATTACGCGAGCCGTTCAATCTATGCGGAGATGTCACGCGTTCGCCAATACGGCGAAAGAAGAGGTCACTTTGTCAATCTACGACGAGTGGAAGAGGATACGAGTTTGTCCATTCTGTCCATTATTATATCGCGATATATCATTATCTCGTTACGCGTATTCGAGCGACAAAATTGAACAATTTAGAAAAAGTAGATCAAAGGCTCGCGAGGATTTTTTCTTAACGTCTGATTGATTATTTAAAGCGGTATAACGTTCTAATCCACGCAATACCGGTGACGATAGTATCGAAATCGTACAGTGAACAAATCAAAGGTAATCAAATCTGATTGAAAACAGATCGGATCTGTCTCGCATAAATCTAATTTATCGACTTTCACGAGTATTTCAAGACAGGTTAATAAACGCAAGGATTTGACGCGGGCTTACGTGCGAAGAAAAAAGCTCGATAAAATATTTAATGCAACTGCGCACGTAGTGTATCCGTACGGTAGAATTCACTTCCATCGGTATTATTCGATAGGACAGCGATAAAAAACCTGCCGTTGATTGCGGCAGCAATTTATTGTAAATTAAGATGTGATCATAACGTACCTGTCATCAATCACCCGAGATTACGTCGGTGTGCGACACAAATACATCACTGTGACGTATGTACGTGCAATGAGCTCGAAATCGTTCAACGATAAAAATCACCTCGCCCGAGTAATTTAGATCGCGTTTCAAGAAAAAGAATCGAGGACAAGAACCGATATTTCTTTCCATACGACATTTCTATTATATACCCTCATCTAAATACGAAGGATTGTTCAAGTGCCTTTCGAGTGCTTTCCGTTTAAAATCGAGAAAATCGTTGTGTTTAAGCTACCTAAAAATACCGAGTCAAGTTGGCGTAATTTGGTTAAGCAATTGAATCCAGTAAGAGAGTGATAATTACAAAATTCAAAAGTATTGAGAAATAAAGAGAGACGAAATTAATGTAGCCAACAGAGATGTATCGTAAGGGTTAATTTATTTCCAATATTTAACAATTATTTAGGGATTAATTCATCTCCAATATTTCAAATTACACATTTCTCAGCCTCGTTAAAAAGATCTCGCGCTCCGTCGCACGAGCAACTGGAGCAATGTTTAGATCGTTTGTTTTTAGATGCGTAATTACACGCCCGGTGGAAAGCGAGAATCGGCACGGTTACGAGTATTAGAGATCGTGACGATAATTATAATCGGTCGGATAGCGCGTTTGCTGTCCACTGGGAAACGTTCCCTGCAATGGGCCAATTCGACGTCCCATTTCGAGCGTCGATATCGAATCAAAAATTCCACGGTATCGTCGTCCTAATGCCCACCGCCGTTAAGTACGTCGAACATACGATCGCGTATCGAAAGTTTCATCGGCGAACTTTCGCAAGGTATTCCCGAGTCTTCCGGGGAAATCGGGATTCTCGATCCTCCGAAAGTTCGCTTTTTCCCCGGTTCCTTCGAGCTCTCCCGTTTCGTTTCTCGAAATCGTTACCATGGACGCTTATCGATCGAACAAAGCGATATCTCGCGGAAACACGATCTTCTCCTGGTTGGCTGGTCTGCCCACGAAACCACGGCTTCGCTGTTCCCTGGCCGAATATGGCCTCGTTCTTGCGAGCAGCCGGCTGATTCGACGAGAACCATCGATGACCAGGGGTGACTAGCTCGTCCACGAGGGGACAGCGCTGTGGTGTGGTGTTCAATCGAGCCTCAAGTCGAGGCGAGACTGAAATTCGACGAAAGAGGGGAAGAAGAGGGCAAAGAGACGAGAGAAAAGGTGGCTGCTGGTCCCTGATTGTCACGGAGACGCACAAAGGCGCCACGTCCACAGTTCCATTAGGACGAGATGGTCTAGGATCGCGATGAGTGCATCGTCCAGACTACGAACGTTGCCGCACCGCAAATAATTCTTCCACCGTGTTCCCGATTCGCAAATAATTCTCCTCGGTCGTCAAGTTCGAGCGTGTCTGCTATTTCGTTCGTCTCTCGAGGAGAGATTCCCTTTTCCTCCGAGGTCACCACCTCGTGCAACGTCTGGGGACTATATCCCCTTTGACTTGGCTGCAACTTTGGACAAATAGCCGCGAGCGCGATAGCTGTCTCTTCCCTGGAAATCTCATTACGGGCTGCTTCGTAGCGAGGAGATAGCGAGATTCGCGCACGAGAGAACGTATCGACGTGCTCGAAAGCCGGGAGAATTATTCGCAGGTATAGAACGAAAGGTGATTTATATGCTAATCGCCGTCAGTTTTAACCGAACGGATCACGACGGCTTACAGGCCGCTTTTCCGAATTCCATCGCAATGATGGAGATGTGTTTGACGAGTCTCTTCTTCTGACGACTTTCCTTCCTCGAGGAAAAGAAAACACGAGAAATTTCACGTGACGTCACACGAAAAGTTCTCCCTTCATTGTTTAACGTGGGAAACGTCGGATGGATTGGTTAGAACAGAAATGACACAATACGCGATTGTCTCTCAATAAGAACGACGTACGACGTCCGAGGCTTTTATCCTGGAAGCTTTCGTTATAATTATCCGACATCAATTTGATATCCTCGCTCGAATTCTTGATATTCCGGGGACAAAGTTTCAGTTTTCAGTGAATGTTTTTTTTTCTCAGTTTCACGAGCGAATGTAGGTCACGTTTCCCCGCAATTTCGTAAATACAGAGATGCCGAAGTACGGAAACACACGGGGATATTTCAAAGTTCAAATAACACGTCAAACAGAAAAAACAAATTCCTCTCTGAAACTCGTTCGTCGAGCTACTCACACCGCGTGACACTTTCAAATAAATACAAACGAACCTCGAGCGCCACCTAATCCCGTAAAATCAATCTGTCTTGCATCGGCGTTCGTCGATCTTTTTCGCTGCGTGTTCCACTCGGCGAATTCTCGGTCTTAGGATATTTTTTTCTTTTGGAAACGCGAGCGAAAACGGAAGGAGGAAGAAGCGGAACGCAAGACGGAACAACAATGCGGTCGATGGCGTTAACTTCGCCGAGAGTTCAGTGACGCGACTTCGAGCTGCCGAGGAGTTACGTGACGCGGCTGTAATCGCGTGCAGTTTCGCAAACTTCGAAACAAAAGAGGCTCCCCCGGCATCGAGAAGGCAGAGAACGCGCGCCGGCTCGACAAGCAAAATAGAGGCTCGCGACCAACAGCTCAGCTCTGTCGAGAGCTGGAACTCAGCTGATTGCTGCTAACGCAGCGTCTCTCGCTGCTGGTACACTGGGTCGAAAAAGTATTGGCAGTTTTCTTGCGAAAACAAAAATCTATAGTAACACATAATATATAAATATATATAACAGGTAATATAAACATTCTGTACATGTACAAGTAAAAAACTGCACGACTTGTATCTCTGTACGATTCGTAAATAAAGACAACCAGACAACGCCACGCCCTCTGTCACGTGACCCAAATCAACCAATCGCTAATTTTCGTTGCATTAGCGTTGCACCTGAAGCGTTGCCCGATTTTCTGGATTACCCCCGCTAAAATCACTTTCAGTGATAAAATTATACAGAGTGATCTACATAAATATCTTTTCGAATCGTGATACAAAAAATATTTTTTATTTTTCTAACATGAAGGCCAAAGATAAGAATATTTTTTTCAGGGTCACTGAAAATGATTCTAAATCATTCTACTGTTTTCTAGCTGTTTTAATAAATAGAATTCGATACCATAATTAGCATCGTTCGTTATATTTTCATATTTCCTCGTTAACCGAGTCCAATTTATTTTGACGCGGACGATATTAACAAATCGATCGGAACTCGAGGCACGATCCTCCGGTTCACGGAGAGAAAAATCCTCCACGTGCTCTGGTAACAAATACCGATCCATCGTATTAAAATACGAGGGTGGTTTCGGCTCTTTTGTTTGAATTCCCCGCGCTGCGCTGCCGGGGAATAATGATGATAGTAATTCGACGCGATTAATGCTAACGCCGGCGATGGTCACGCCGGTAACAGTCTCCCAACAACGGCCGAAACGTTGATTCTTGTCAGCCGAATTGGCCTGCGGCCGACCGAATAATCGCCATCCTCGTAATTTTCCAGCTATCAAATCTTCCGCGCCATGCCGCACCCGAAATCCCTGGCGATCGTTGCTCCGGCATCGAATTTACTGCCGCACGATCGTACGAAGATTACGAAGCGATTACTTTCGTACAAGTAGTTTTTACAGAGGGGAAACGACGATACAACATTTTTCGTATATTTTCGATATATATTTTAGCCAGTTCGTCTGTTTACAATTTATTTCGTTGAAACGAAATACGTGAATATGTTCCAGAAATTCTCACGATGAACGAACGTGACGAGAATGAATGCGGCGAGAGAATGCGATAAATTAATGAACAATATTCTACGACCGATTCAGAGAACTGCACTCGATACAGTATTTTCCACTGATATCCAAATGTTCCAGCTCGTCATTTTTGTACATCAGAACAAGGGCAGTTGACATTAAGCTACCGACGAAAAGGTACAACATTCGTAGCAAAGAAATTAAAGTGCAAGGTACAAGAAAAAGTTAATAACACAATAAACAACACAAGCTTCTATTAATACATCTTGTTAAATATCGCTCGAGTATCTGAAAATATACTCTTACGAATATATAAAGTTTCCATTAAAAAATTATAAATTGGTCACTTCGATCACTTTGGCAATTCTAGCGTTAATCTCGAATAACACGGAAGGAACGATCCTCAAAGGTCTCCCTCTTCGCGAATCTGAGAAATGTTTTCAAATATCTTGCAAGCACGTCACCGTCGTTGAAAGAAAAACATCCATCTTGAAAGATATCCTCGGCTCTCCTACCTCTCGGCGCTTTTCACCAGATGAATCCTATTCGTCTCCCCAATCGACGTGCCATTCTTGGCCACCGCAACTTCCAGATAAAATCCCATTTCTCCACCGGGGCGATTAATGCCCCGTGAATCCGAGTCGGAACGCGAATGGACGATTAATGTCGCTCGAGATGACCAACCAGCGCTCCGAAGAAGGTGTATCCCGAAGAAGCGGAAGGCGGACGCGACGTTCCATCGCCATTGTACTCCCACCTTTCCTCGGCCTCGACAACAAAAGCCTCTCCTTGAGATGACGTCCACGGATGTGTCTCCGATGGCACGCCTAACGGTTCCGTGCGGCGGAACACGGTCCGACCCGTGGGGCTCGAGCGCGTACGGTGCCATTATTTCAATTTCATGGGTAACCCGCGGTGGATTCATCTTGATGCACGCCTAATGAGTGTTGGGATTGTCCCTGGCGCGGCGGGGACCGACACAAAGAGAGCTGGTTCAGCCTCGGCACGCACGAGCTGCTCATTAGACGAGAAGCCCTCCCTGGAACGAACACGCCCCTGCCGTTCTCACGACTCTTTGGTAATCGTGAATCGGTGCAAAATTGACCGTTTCCATTTGCCTTTCCCTCCGATGCCTACGTTCGTCCTCTCCGTCGTCCTGGCCATCCGTGCAACCACGCTCGCCGCGTTTCCCGAGCGAACGAAAAGTCTCGGGCAAAGAGAATCTCGCGCCTTTCTTCGCCGTTCGAGGAAAGAAGGGGAGAAAGAAGGGCGGTAAGTAATCTCGGAGCCGAGGAACTCGATCGAGTTGGAATTACGTCTCGACGCGAGAAGAACGCGCTCGCGAGACGCCTCTCTCTTACACGAAATGGATATCGAAGTCGCGATTTAACACGCTTGTCATTGGTCCGCGATGAGACGGCGCAGCGTTTCGAATGAGCCGTCCCGCGAGGGTCAGCTCACGTTATTGATGGCCCTGCGTTGCTCCCGTGGCGAATCTTAAATGGCGGCCAACTCGCTCGCAGGATATTGAAGGTTTATTGGGATCACGAATCGCGAACGAGGTTATAAAAATACGCCTCGTCCGTGAAATCGTCCGTCTCGGGCGGAGATGCAAATATCATTACCAATTACGCGAGACCGTGGCTGGTAATTTGACGAAATTTTTCGACTGTTCGATTTGTTAATCGTTAATCCAGCTCTTTGCTCCTTTACCTGCTAAATTTCGGCGTTCGTTTCCAACATTCGAAGGCAGAACTGTCGAGAGATTCTGTTCGACATCTGTCCCGAGGACAGAGAGATCGCCATCGTTTCTCGCCGATATTTCTATTAAAATCGATCGACGGAAATCGCGTTGAACGACGCGTGGGTTCTAGGAATGACAATGACGATCGCCTTCGGCGAAACGTCACGGGGCGTCCGTGTCGATCCGTCGAACGGAACAGAGAGGCGACGATAGAAAATCGTTGCGAGCGTTTCAATTCGCGTCGCGGCCCGTTCAGCAAATTTTCTCACGGATCATCGATTACGCGCGTCTTACGCGTGTCAGCTGTGCCGCGTGTCAACGACCGCCACTCTTAATATTGTCCAATTCGAAGCTAACCGCGTCATCGTCTGTTCTCGGTAAACGACCACAACGATCCGCGCGAGTCGTCCGTCTCGCGCCCCTGTTGCACAATTCTGCGCATTGTGACACTCGCTTCGCGACGCCGGGGATGTCCTTGAAACATCCTCCTTCAAATAAATCGACGGTCGGAAATTAACGAAAAATTTCGCATCTTCCTACAGAAACCAATCTACAAAAAAAAAAAACAAAAGTGCAGAGAAATCACATTCAAAGTGACAAGGTGACGAATTCTCGCGTCACCGAAGAACCAACTGAGGTAGGAAAACGGAAATGGGACGCGATCGAAAATTTGCCACGAATCGTAAAAGGAGTCATTAAACCGTAGGTCTCTGCTGGTCGTTCGTTTCGCCCACGTATCTCACCTGCAACGAAACACCGGAGACAGTAGAATTGCTTGTTTGGCCAGATAACATCCTCTATTCCATCTCTCTCTTTCTCTCTCTCTCTCTCTCTTCCTCTCTTCCTCTCTTTACATCTCTTTAATGCCACGCTCGCATAAACGGCGCGCTGTCTTGCGGGCTGTGACGCGGCAATTTAGGCATTTGACCCTAAGGGTCCTCGCCGGGTTCAGCCGTTTAACCTCGATGCAACGTCTCTGTCTGCGGCCGCGTCGGCCGCAGCGTGCCTCGCGAGCGAGCGAGCAAGCGCGCCCACACGATCTCCCCTCGTGCATTCTTCCTCGGCATTCCACCGCTTGTCTTCCTCCCCTCGGCGACCGACCTTCCCCGGCACCGAGAGCGCGTCCTGGTGCTTCGTGGCTTGACCGCCTCCACCTCGTTCTCCTTCCTCCTCCACGATCGAGCTGCATAGGCGTCTCTCGTTGACCCTCTCGCGGCGAAACCGCTACCGTCTTCGCCATAGGGCGTCGGCTAGACTCGCAATTGCTCGGCCTTTTCTCTCAGGCTTTCGTGAAGTTAAAATTTCAAGTCATTTGAATATAAACAGCTGCACAGGTTTGGATTTATACACGGAGCGATGAAAATTCACGCTTCGCGAGACAGGTAGCCGCCCACGATAGCAATTATTATTCGTGTTATTCGTAGATGGTGGCTCTTGGAGGTTGTTAACTAAAGTTGATGCGATCAAACTTTCGATCGAACGGCAGTACGATCCAGAGTGCTCGATCGAAGCGGGATTATAGTCGTCGGCGAATTCTGTCGAGTTCAGAGTCCTTGTTGTTGTAGATAAATTAGGTAAACGCGAAACTGGGGTATATAAACAACAAGTTAGCTCATGTTCCAATTATTTCCTGCTGTTACACCATAACGTGATCCGAGTGAATCGCCAACAACAAGTCTGAGATCGATCTGTTTTCGTTCGATTTCAATCTCGCCACGACTCTTATTACTCTGTAACTCGTTATGTTTCTTATCTACCTTTTTTTCTAAATCTTCGAGTCAAGTGTCTTATCGAGCGCGTTGATATTATTGCGTCGATATCGAGTAAAAAGTAATTTCGTATTTTCCCGATAGCATAATTCTGGTAATGTTAATCGGATCTGGCAATACTTGCGTTTGAAAGGTGAAAGGTCTTGAAGGTATGAGTGAAATTAAAGAAGAAAATTAAAGAAGGTTTGAAATTTGATTACGAAAGAGAAATTATGGGAAAAATTGAGCAAGACCGGCACGTTAGCAGTTATGATATCGGTAAGCTACTAAATACTGATCATAAAACAGTTTTGAACCATTTGGAGAAGACTGGATACAAAGAAAAGCTCGATGTTTGAGTGCCACATGATTCAACATTGAAACATTTCACGAATCGAATTTCAAACATTGAGCTTGGCTGAAAGGTTTCGATTTATAGTCCTGACCTTGCACCATCAGACTACATCATTTGTTTGCCTCGACAGAACTCTCTTAATAGTTGCCCAGAAATTCTAGAGATTTACCTCAAAAATGGCAAAAGATGATTGCACATATTTGGAAGTTTGATAAACTTCGCGTAAAACATAAAAAAAAAACTTGTTTCACTTTTGCACTGAAATACGAAGTTTAAATACTTTTCACTCAACGACGGATCGACGTGATTGCGCAAATTATCGCGAGTCGAAGAATCGCGTTTAGAATCGTGCAAGTGGTGCTAATATGCGGAGCATTAGCAAAGGGGAGGAGGAGGAGATCCACCGGCAGGCCGGATAGCTCAATTGGTCGAACCTGTCGTTCGGCAAACGAATGATCCCGCTTCGAAGTGCACCGTTGGGTCGCGTTGATGAATGGTCTGTGGCAATGCGAGCGTCACGTCAATCCTTTCGCGACGCTGATGAACGCGTGTTGCGCAGTTATGCAGTTTGCTGCGTTTCGACCAATACGGAAATGCAAGATGCATTGTGCAGCCGCGCGCGTTCACTCACTCCACTCTTGCGGAGAACAGCCGAGTCCGTCAGAGAGGTGATGATGTGAACTTTGCGCGAAGACGAGAACGAACATCTCGTTGAAGACTGTTCTTCGATCGTAGTAATTGCGTTTGTTGAGTAACGACTCGGGCATCGAGAAGGCTTCGACTTTTCACTGCGAGATTCCACCTCGATTACCATTTACCGCGTGTTTCTGTCATTGCGAAGCACTTTACTAAAGGCGGTAGTTGTTAATAATCCGTAAAGCACGTTCAGTATGCGCAAAAAAGAAAAAACCGTGCTGCGTGTACAACGATGTTGCGTAATGGAACATTTACCATACGTAACAGCGCATCAAACGAACAAATTAGCTACTGGTTCACGAATGCAAAAACTTTATCGATTCTTAATGGGTTACTTGCGTATACTCGGACAAGCCTCGCTGCTCCAAATGACAAAAGTCGTAAACTTTGAACAAGCATCGTTTCTGAATTACATCAGTTACCCCGCGAGAGAGGTAACGTGTACTTACACGGGACAATATAGACGTCTAATTTTCTCCGTAGCACGCGACCCCGGCAGTTTCAGCTTGTAATGAGTTCAGAAGGATGCCAGCAAAAATTACAGGATAACAAGAAGGAAAAAAGAAGAGAAAAAACTGCACACTTGTACCTCAGTACGATTCGTCTCACTGTTTCGACTAGGAAATAAAGACGTGCCACAAAATTTTATTTAAATTTTTGCCAAATTACAGGCGCGATCGCTCAGTACGAGACAACGTCACTCCTACTCGAAGTCTACGCCCCCTCACGAATCACGTGACTCAAATCAACCAATCGCTAATTTTCGTTGCATCAGCGTTGCACCTGAAGAGGCCCGATTTTCTGAGTTACCCCCGCTAAAATCACTTTCAGTGATAAAAACTCAGAAACAAATAGGGCGAGGGGGGAAGAACGGAGAAAGAGAGTAGAAATAAAGGGTTGAACGATGTTTTATTATCGGACCAAGAAATTAAGAATATTTTCGGGGAGCAGCAAATTGCAAAGACCCCAGTGACGCGTTTGAAGACTGCCGAAAATTTTCGACAAAATTGAGCTTTCTATCGATAGAAATTCTGCGAATTTTTCCTTCTTTCTTCTTCCTTTCGTTTCCATTCTTTTTTTTTTTCCTTTTCCAAGTTCTCCCGTTTTCCTCTCATGGCGCGCTCGTGCATCATCCCCAACGACCTTCCGAAAGTGCAGCCGAGCAGAGCGGCAACCTTCCAGGGACGGTTAACCGCTGCTCCGTGAAACGGTTTGGTGCACCGTGAGTGCCTCGTTAACCCGTAAATCGAGTGTCTTCTCAAACCGAAGAGAGTGCACTTCGGTGTACTTAATGTCGTCGGCGAAAAATGTCGAGCTTGCCGATAACCTATCAACGATTAGCGCCTTCCCGTTCTTCGCGCGGAACGTCTTCCTGGTCAAGCGCGCTGACGTGCGGAGATCTCGTTCGAGGCCCCTTTCGAGCCTCTACCGTGCAAATTTATCTGCTGACGCGCGCAAGATTTTTTTAATTTTACTTTCGAGAGGTTAACGGACGATCGTCACTCGATTCATCGTCGATCATATCGGTGTTCTTCTTGAGGACTGATTTCGAGAGATTTTTAATGGCATTAACGTGATTTTTAGGTACTGTTGAGTATCTCAATCGACGACTGGTGTCGATCGTGTACCTTTGCGTACATCCCTTGGGATTCGAAGAACTATGATGGATCTTGCTACTCCTATGATTTATTGTCAGCCTAACTGTTCGACTTTTCCTATAATTTCTTGTAACTTTCTTGATGAATACTGTTTAACTGTTCTGATTTGTCAAAACTGCCTCTACTAACTCTAACTTTTCGATTATTGTCTTGGTGTTTAACTGTGACTACTGATTGACTCGCCTCAAAGTCCTCTTTTGTAAAAAGTCTTGGATTACTCTCTTCAAAGCTCACTTTGTGGAGCAAGTGTCAGAGGGAAAGTTCCCGAATTTTCCACTGCTCGTGAGATTGACTCGACTCGAGTGGAATGACGTTGTGAAAACGATCAGTTGTTATGCACTTGTTACGACATGGTAATCCCTATGGTGCGAAAGACTAATTTGGAATTTTCCAAGTTTGTCAAATTCCCAATTTTGCCACGCTGAGTTAAAGCACATTCGTGTCATACTGTTGATACATATTTTTGGTCTTGACGCGTATCGTTATATAACGTTTAATCTTCTCAGAAAACGGAATCTAAGGAGTTTACGCAGACGTTAATCCCCCTCGCAGTCGGTGAACCGTGACTGAACTCGATTCTTCGGCATACCAGCTCCAATGCTCGTGCAAAGGCGTCACATTGTGAAAATCAGGAAACTGGAAAGGACGATGGAGGACCCCCGGGACTAGTCTGGTAATCCTCCTTGCATAATCCTCTTGCGAATTTCGACCGTGTCCCACTCCCCCTCGTGTTTCGTGCATATAGAGCGACACAGAAACGATACTAGCTACCCTCTCTGGAGTTCAAACTTCGTACACCACCGCTCTCTAGATTGCGGATTTTGATAATTCCGAGTAATTATCACACGTCTCGGTTAACACGCTCTGCCACGCCAGAGACGAAGAAAACGATCGTGGAAAGTCTGCTGGATGAATACAGGCTTCTCCGTGGGAGACAGACTCTCTTGTGTCCAATCCACGCGTGGGTGGGATTACATCGACTCAAACGCCGTTTCGATGCGTGTTCGTGGACGTTTGATGACTAGATAATGCTCGTTACATTAGTCGCGTATGAATATTAACTCGTTTAGGTGAAGAGACGTGTCTCGTTTGTCTCTAACAATCGAACAGAAATTTCACCTGTCGTATCAGTACAAGTCACTTGTCACGCTCCTCTTCTTCGACAACATCGATTTATCAAGAGGATTCGTCAAAGGTTAATCGTTTGTTTCAAAAATACCCGGAGAGATGAAGAGAGATTTCTACAGCTGAAAATCGATCGTACAAACTTCTCTTCGCCCGGAAAAGGTTTTTATATTTTGCTTCGTACGTGCTGATAATTTTGCACTCTGCTCGCGGACAGACAAAATTCCCACGCGGGCCAATCCGACACTCGAACGTCAATGCAATTAGCAAAAAGCTACTTGTCCCGTACGCACGCTCGCCATCAATACGCGAGATTTTCACTTTTAACGAAATCGGGGCTGAGAGAGCGATGCAATTCAGAGTACTTAAGGACGAGCGTTTCCTCTGCGAGTGAAATGCAACGCATCGATTATTCAAGACACTGGCCACATGCCACTTTCGAATGGATCGGCAATGGTACTTGCACTTCGTAACAGATTCGGCGATCGAACGTTAACGCAACTAAGTAACGTAATAAACAAGAGAACGACATCGTCGTGTCATTCTGTAATTACCGTCACAATCGTTGCTGCAATGGACCACTCGTTTGTTGAAGCCGCTTTGTCGATCTGTTTGCCCTGCTCGGGTCGCGTATCGCGCAAAGTCAGGCAAGCGGTAGATGGGTGGAAATTATCCATCGGCGGGCTCCCTGCGCGGCGAGTGGCGCTTTAACAACCGTCTGGAGTGGCGAGTAGTGCTAATGATGAGTCTGAAAACTGTGAAGATGGTTAAAGGGCGCGGTGAAAAGAAGCCTCTTCTTCGAGTGGTACGTCGGCAGTCGTTGCACGAGGATCGCCGCTCGTACAGAAAGGAAAGAGTTGAATCGTCGCGTGGAAAACCGAACTGGCTGCACGCTCGCTCGCAACAATGACGCGTCTGGGGGGACACGAGATCGTGAGACGACGCCAAGTCCCTCCAAGCACGACGTTCGCTCGTTCCCCGACGTCGAAAAGACGCCAATCTTCCATACTGCTGATGATCGCGGATCCTCCACGACGTAAGACCCGAGTTCTACTGAGGAATTACCACGTTGCGCGTTGTTACAAGCCTCTACGAGATACGTACAAATTGCAATGACGTAAATTACGATTTCTTTAATCCTTTGAATTTCTTTCGTTCGTTAACGCAACGAGGAGTTTCCTCTCTCTCAACGAGCCTCGCACGTTCGTGTATCCCTCTTTCACGTCAGAATTTATCTTCACTGCGTGAAAAATACAGTGTCCTTCGAGAAAGTGCCAAACGAATAATCCTTCTCTTGTCTTGTCATCCCAACCAATAAACGTCAGTACGAGATTTCTCAAAGCGATCACATTTAACGTATATGTTTCGTGTCGAAAGGTTGACGGAAATTTCGCGAACAATGGGAACGATGCTATTTTTTCAACGTAGCGGTTCGTCTATTTTTCAAAGAATCGAGGTCACCAATCAGGCCAATCGCGCGAACCGTGTTTTTTAAACTGTTTTCCATGCGAAAACGTCCGGCCGACGAGCGTTCCGGCGACCGACAATCATACATTCAAACGGCGCGCTCCCATTTGCATAAAGAGTCACGGAAGAATGATTTCCAGATTTCGAGCGTTCGCCTTCGCGCGTCGCATGAACTGATTCCTACGCTCCTCTTCGCGATATTCTCTTCTTTTACATACCGTATCACGAGCGAGTTTACGACAGTAACGACAACAAAGATTGGACAACGAGACGCGATAATTTTTACTTCTCTTCATTCGGGATTTTTACAGGCTGCGACTCCGCGCAATTTCTGTCGTTTAAATTTTATTCAATTCGAGAGTCGCGGAATTAACGTCGGAACTCGGCACTCCGTCAGATTAAACTGCAGCTATTAAAAATATTGCATCGCGTTGTACGCGAAAAAGCCGGCTGAAAAAGAGGTAACTTGCTTTTTCCAATTGCCAGAATAAACATAATTTCATCGCGCGGCTTCGCCACACGGGCGAAAACCGTATAATTAAAGCGGGGGGATATTTTTTTCAGATATTGAAATTGAGGGAAATCGTCTGAGCAATAAAGTTAAGCGGGTACGCCAGCGGTGGAAAATGGCAAATAATTCCCTTCGTGTACTTTTCTCGTGAAAACGAAAAATCCACTCGCGCTGCACGTTTCATCGGCAGCAGTCTCCACTCGCTGTGACTCTATCGTTGCATCGCGCGTCCAAACGCGGCGATAATTACCAGGAAAGATCTGTGACCTTTACAATAGCAATATTCCAGCGAGAAACACTGACCTTTTCACCCCCGGGCTTTGCCAAACAATTCGTGTAAATCAACGCCAGTGTAAAACACCGTCATTAACGCTGATTTAGCGCGGCATTCTCTCTCGCTGGAGCAGCAGCCGTGCTACGAGAATCGAACGTGTGGCGCACCTATGTGTGTACAGCGTATATTACGCCTCGGTCATACGTACGAGTATTTACGCGTCCAGTCGCCAATAAAGTCGAACAGATCTAATAACCATCGTCTACGATTCTTTAATGCCGCGTAGCAATTGCCGTGGGATCGGTTCGTAACTCGCGCGAGTATACTCTCCGCGGATGCCTCTTTACGAACCGGATCGCGGCACGCAACAGAGGGGGGGGGGGGGGAGAAGGAGAGAGCTACAGGGGAGAGATATATCGGAAGCGAAAACGGCCAGGGTTATATTATGCTTCATTAACCCGAAGAAGAGAGAGGCCGCGCAGCAGAGGCACAGGCGTCCGCGGCGCAAAACGAACGCGATCGAAAATTTACGGGGGATGTCGAACCGTCGAGGATATGGAAACGGAAGCCTTGCACGATCCAAGCTAATGGCCGTTAGGATCGCGAACGCGAAACGAGCAGACTTCCCATCGGTGCGGTGTGACCGCTTGCCACCGGTCTCATACTCGCTTTCAAATGTCATTGAGCGGTCTTTAACATGCGAACTTTGTGCACCGACAACCAGGCGATTCTTGCTCCTTCTTTTTCTCGATGTTACCACTGGCGTTTGCCCTTTAATCTATTAATAGGCTGAGTCACCGGAATCGCCGGAGCCAATTTAAATTTAATTAGGTTCTCCAATCTCTGCGAAATATATGCGGATATACTCGGATCAAACGGATTTTTTTTAATTTTGTTGTACGTATGGCTGGAGAGAAAAGTTTGATTTTTTGCTGTGAAATTGATCTTGAATTTTAAAGTCAAAAATTATTTTTTTTTTATTTTTTTTTGCATTGTATTCTACTCGTCACGAAGGTAAAGCTTTCCCAAGTTTAATAGTTGTCTTGAAAAATGGCAAAATTTTCTTTCTATTCATTTAACGTTGCGAACGCGTGCGTTCTAACAGCGACTTTATAGTCCTGAATGCGTGGATGTTTATTTTACATAATTAGGTTTCACTAACATATTTGATTTATCATAGTTGTGATATTAATGTGACTCTAAATAACAATAGAATAATAAAACTAACTGTTATTCGAAATGTAATCATTACAACCACGCATTCAGAAGCATAAAGTCGCTGTTAGGACGCACTCGTCTGCAGCGTTAAATGATGAAAAAACTCTTTTTCCACTTTTCAAAAGAATGCGATCTATAGTTTTACCTTCGTGGCGAGTAGAATACAATACAAGAAAAAAAAAAAAATTGTTTGACCTCGAAATTCAACGTCAAAATCGATTTCGCTGCAGGTTATTTACGTGTATTTCCATCAAATCGAAGGTGTAAGGTTCGTCTATGATAGTCACAAACTTTTCTTTCCATCCTGCACACTTTTTACATTACAGCACATCTGGCAAATGTTCGAATAATTTCACAACGATTACCGTATATTTTCTTCCCGCAGCGTTCATCTGAATATTTTCTGCGCGGACTTCGCGTATTAATCGGTCGTTGAGTTTTATATCGCGGAATCGTTCAGGCTCTATATAAATACATTTTATTCTTTTTTTTAGTTTGTTGGGAAAATAAAAAATGTTTCGCAAACCGTTGAAACGGGGAATGAAAAAAATTTTATGAAAATATTTGCGCGCAGAGATGACATTCTTGTTTGCGCTGATTGATCTTTTCAATTTTCCGTGATTTTTGAAAATATTTCGCTGCAGGAAATTTGCGTTTTAGTACACTCGCTTGGAAACAAAATGGCAAATTGATGGGATAAACGAATGTTCCGTTTCGGATATTTTGCTCTCCGAGTGTAAAAAAAATTCGGGGGAAAAAAGGGAACGTATGGACAACGGGGGAATTTTCAATTACATTTGGATTAAATTTGTATTTTCAGTTGCAATTGGATTAATTCGAAAGTATTAAATCGGAAACGCAGACCCGTCAAAAATAAAACGATTTGTGCGATCCACGTTTACACCCAATTATGTTTTATACGATATATTAGTAATAATTTCGTATCTGAAAGCTGACATTCGAAAGATACAAAGACATTTCGCGAGATATTTCGCAAGCTTCCCCCGTAACACGTATAAATTTACATTTTCTCGTTGCTTAGAATTTTGTAAAGTCAAACGACTTCCCGCGCGGTGTCGCAAGTTTATGGTGCATCAATCACGATTGAACGTTACCGTGAAACTTTATGGCAGCGAAGTAACGTCGCAGAATCTTCGCTTGCTCGTCTATAAATATATCAGTCTTCGCTTTCACGCGTGATCAATTTGCTTTCATTTTCACGCTGTTTCAACGTTCTAATCCTCCATTCTTCCACAGATTCTTCCAAAGAAACTCGAGAAACAAAATGGTTACGTCGTTTTCCGTTGAACACAGTTGTATTATACGGCTGTAGTACACAACAGCGCAGCTGTACCATCTCGCAACAATCGCGAACAGTTAATTGATTTCGGGTGCAGCCGCGGCTGCGGGTAGTTGGCGGAAGAGGTATAAAGCAGATCGTAAATCCGAGCGCAGGCGTTAAACTATAACACCGTTTCGAGTACCGAGCCCACTTAAGACTCCGAATCGTATATTACATTTCGTTTCCTTGTTAAAGCCCACCGTGATACACGTTTGCAATGGAGCTAGCGACGAATATATCGAAATCTTCCTCACGTTTCACGTACGTACGTGAGGAGCAACGCGACAAGTACTCTCGCGAGCTACCATGTAGTACATACGTATGCACATTTGATCTCTGAACAAATCTAACGTCTCCCCCTCCGTTGCAAAACACGCGTTAGATTCCGAATCTTAATACACGAACGACCCTAGAAAAGAACTTCCTCCGTAGAAATCCATTTCCAAACAATTCTCCGTAATAATTGCATTGCCAGCGCCAAACGAGAAAATGCAATTAGAGAACAACGCGCGGCTGGAACTCTCCTCGATTTCCTAACCAAACACTCTCCGAGCGGATCCCCGCCGATACTTGGACGCATCGTGGCGCGCATCCTCGCTTTTACCCATCCTTCCATTTCAATTAGTTCCCGAAATAGCGACGCAAGAAAAGTCGCCAGCCACGGAGCGATTGTACGTTAGTTAGAGGGAAACGAAACGGCTAGGTCGTAGATTTGAACAGAAGGAAAACAGTTGTAACGCGTTTCTGAACTGCTGATCAACATTTCAGAGACGGCTGTGCACAGACTTCTACCAAATTATTCATTACAACAGTACCAAATTGCATAATTGCGTGTCTCGTCGTTTAAAACTATACAAAATTATTATTCATGTTAATTCAAACTTGTAGAAACTATCGAAAAATCAGACACTGTCCCTGGAGGATCAAAAAAATCGTGCGCGTCCAATAAAATCGACATGTCACTTAAAACTATAAAAATTATTATACTGACGTAACTTAAATCAACAAAAACCATCAGAAAATCTATCTAAATCAGACACACTGTCAGATCAGAGGGATTAAAAAATCACGTGCATGCAAAGCACCCTAATTGCAGCTGAATTTTTTTCTCCAAACTAAACTTCTGAACTTCAACGACTTTTAAAACGACTACGTCGCTTCTATCCGCTACATAGCTATAGTATAAGCTTCGAATAAATTTCTTAGCATCGCAAGCAAGTTGCGGTTCAGCACGCGGGGAAAGAACGTTGTGGGAAAGATATGTACCTTTCTCGTCGGTGGAATCTGTCGACGGGGCCGAAGTAATGGAAATAATGAGGCCATAGTGGTCTGGGCTGTAGATACGTGGCGGAGATGGCGGCACACCGTACCTGACGAGGCACGTGATCTCGAGCCTCGAGCCTCGAGCACCAGGCCTAACTGACGTGGAGGCAGTACCGCGAGAATCTCGCCGAGGGAAAAGAAAACGCCGACTTACGCACATGATACACGCGCGCGTTCCTGACACGCTCCGTGTGTTTCTGAATCGAACTGCCAGGCTACGCGATCCGACACGATCGATCGTTCCGCTCTGTCAATCTTCCTTTCGCGGATATTTCAACTCTTGATCGGTTGGTCCCGGTGATGGTGATTTTTTTAGGAGCAATCTCAACTCTGCTTTCATTTGTTGCGACGACGAGCGCGGTTAAGGAATTCACTTTTATTGGCGTCTCTTTTATTTGCTCGGTTGGTTTGCATCGGTGGAGCTCGACGATTACGATTTTATAAAAGGAACGCGAGATCTATAAAATGCTTGTAGTTTGTTTTGTGATGTTTCGAGCTGTTTGAGTGATGATAGATCATGTTGCATCAATTGTGCGGTTTAAATGTCCATTAATTGCAACGAAACGAAAGCAACTGTCAAAGAAATTTCCACAGGCCTCTGCATTTGTATTCGCTTGAACTTCCATTTAAAGAACGCTCTGGTTAGATTTTAATAACTAGAAGCACAAGTATACATATTTCATAAAATACTAAAACTACGAGATACATCGATATTCCAAGTCGAACAGAGAACCGCGATTCCAAAAATAATCCGACTCGCACTACGATTTTCAATCTCTCGAGCGATACCGGTATATTTAAAACCACAGAGATTTCAAAGCTACAGAGACGCAACGACTACGTGCCTTCACATTAATTTCAAAAGCAAATAATCGACCTTTTACTCGCTACTAATTCCAGACATCGACATTCGCCGATGAATATTTAACCCAGAAATCCAACGAGAATCAGAAAGAAGCGGAGAAAGTTGTAACCGCGATGGATGTTCGTCGGACGATGAAACAACCGGTCGTCGCCGGGGCACGAGCGCCGATCGCGCTATTGTGAGAACGAAGTTGCAACACACCGCTTCCATCAAACTCCCTTTCTTCTTCTCTGATATTCCACCTATTCTCCCGGCTGTTTCGTCAGCGGGGCATAAACCGTCGCGTCGATGTCGGATACGAGAGCGCCCTGGCGATTCAGAGTGGCAAGATGGCTGCCGGAAAAAATTAGAATACAGCCGGGCGTGTCCGGTAATACTTGCAGCCAGACTACAATGAGCCGATGTACCCTGGAAAGCGATTGCTACACGGAAATAAGCGAACGTGCCGGACGTAGCTACACGTATGATAAATAAGGGGGAGAGGAACCATTCCTCGATATCTGCGTGCTCTCTGTCGGTCATCGAACATCGCGCGTAGGGTTTCTACGATTGTTCGTCTACGAGAGAAACTCGCTGCTTGCCGGAACAACGATCTGTCGATTCTTCTGAAATTTGTGCGTAGAACGGGGGAAAATGAGAGTAAGCGCAGCGAAATTAACACTATTTGACGGATTTCAAATTTTGAAAAGAAATACCCAAAAAACTATAGCATTAATTTTAACCACTTTGTATCGTAAATTGATCATTTCGGCCAAAGAATTTATTGAAGCGAGATTATTGAAAGCTTCTTGTCTATGGTCGAAAAAATGGGGACCACACAATGCGTAGCGATAAATTTATAGAAATTCTGAGATTCATACGCTTTGACAAAAAAAAAAAACTAACGATCCGAAAGATTACAAACAGATAAATTTGCGCTGATATCCGAAATATGGAACAGATATATCTCAATAGACGAACATCGAAAGTTACTTTCATCGAAAGCCCGGTGCAGCTTTATGCGCAATATATGCCGAAGAAACCGCATAAATATGATTGCCATATGTCCTTAATATTATTGTTAACATTTCCGTGGTAATTTTTAAAAAGAGACTTTTTAAAATGCGTATTTTCGTTTACCCGTCAAATTGACTGGTTCTCGTAGAAATATAAGAAGTATGTAAGAAACCTAGTGTTAACAGAGTTTATTGGAACAATATCCAACAATCAAATACGACTAATCCACAATTTTCTATGTTTCTCAACGCTCGTGCGTACACGTTTGTTTTTCCCGCATTTTCTTTTTTCCCCCGATACTTTTGTTATCGAAAACTTTGTTATTGAAAAGAGTCGTCGAACCGAGCCGAGTGTCGTTTCGTGGAACTTTGACGCGTCATCCGAAATTGCAGATAAAAATTATTCCACGGACATTCCCGCTTTGTTTCGACGTTCGCTTCATTCCCACTGTTTCCAAGGATGCCTGCTTTTTTAGTAATCAAGAACTGGAACTACTGTTTCGAACTGAAGCTCGGTTCCTTATTCGGAAACCAGGCCACTTAAACGCGAGAAATTATATTCGCTATTATATTCACAATTATATTCAGTTATATTCGCGAAGTTGAGAAACTCGTTTCGTCCATCGTCGACTCTGCGGGAGAAAATCATTAATTCCATCTCGAGCTCAACTTGTAACGCAATTTTATCGCCAGTGGCGAACTGCCGATCTCGAATTGTAAATATTTAAATAACTTTAAATTAATGTACCCGGTTTACTTCCGCGAGACTTGCCGCTTCTTCGAGGAAAAAAATCACGAAAGCCACAATCGCGTCTGCTTTCTTTTCACCGAGGGAAGATCTGCTCCGCAAATGTTTGCGATGTCTAGCCTCGAGGTAAAATCGATTAAGTCTCCCAGAAGCTAGAGAAGCTTCTACATCGATCGACGAACACCGTGTTTTGTTCTAACGTCTTCAGCCATTCTTTCTCCTCCTTCCTTTGCGCTCTCTATCGAGTTTTTAACGGGAACAAGGTTTCGGTGTAAATGTCGACTTTGTCAGAAACCGATGGCACCGCCGTTCTCCGACTTATTTTCTTACTTTTCCTTCCGCCAGCCTCCCCGTTGAATAATGCATACATAGGCGGAAGCGGTTCGATAGCGAGTAATAATTCATTTATCGAGGCAATAAGTCAAAACATGATTTCCGGGTTGTTAATAGCCGGCTCGATATATTTCTCGGTATACGGCCGGAACGCGGACGAAATGCCAAGACCGTCTCCCTCGCAGTTCCTCGCAAATTCCTCGAAAGACTTTTGATCGATACCTTGAACGTGTTTCAGCGTGAAGCACGTCCGCGCATTTGTAACGATTGCGTATCACGGGAGAAATGACAGTTGCACGGTAATTGATTGATTCGCGCTCTTGAGTAGAGTGGAGAAAAATGCATTGTGAGAATGCTATCAGGTAGATATCAGATCGTTCCTGCTCGAAAAATCGGGAATCAGCAGAGGCAGAGCTACGTAATTTAATCTCAACAGCTCTCCTCCCTCGTTTCCTTTCTGTTCTTTTTGTTGCTTACCTCTCTCGTCCCCTCGCGCGGAATTTCACGAGAAACGAACATTTCGGAACGCCGAATGGCGCTGACTGTGCCATTATTGCGTCTGTCGCAGCGAGCCGCGCGACCGTATCGTTATTTAACGCCGCGTTCGATATTGCCGTACCAGTTTCCCCCTTGAAAATTGCGCGCGAATAGGCCGCGTGATCAATAATTTTCACTCGTATACCGACGTTTTTATCTGCGGGGAATAATTCAAACGCGGCCGTGTCGACAACGCTCTTTGTGTGTGCGAGCGCGAGCGCGAACGCGAACGACGTTACCAAGAAAAATGAACCTTTAAGCGGGCCGCAATCGTACCCGTTTTTATTCCCGTTTATCAACGTTACGCGATACGTCACATCGCTGACATCGTAGTTGCTCGCTTATCGCGCCGTTGTTGTTGGTGCCGCGACACAACTTCTCGTTTTGCAGTTTCATTTCGCGTTATTTTCTGGCACGCCGCGTGTGTGTTCCGCCGATGGGTCAATTTCGCGCCAACGCGAAAGTGCACCGCAACAACCTAGTACGTATGTACGTACCGCGATGATAGTTGGCTACCAAGTTTATCTCTTCACTCGCATCGAATTGATACAAAGGGAATAACGGCCGGTTGAAAATTCTGACAAAAATTGCGCCAATTTACCGTTTCTCGGTTACGAAAGTTTGCGCCATCATGATTTCGAATAAATATTTGTCTAAAGTAATTGTCGGAATATGTCTTTGGTCGAGTATTTTATAATAATAATATGTTCGTCTTTGTTTGTTCGAAATGACGATTGCAAAATTTTTCGAGTAATAATGTTAATTTTGTTTCCTGCTTTCACACGGACACGCGTAACGTTTGTAACAAAAGTTGTAACAACTAACATGAGGAGAATAAATCCTTGTTCGAGTAAATATTTATTCAATAATAGACAATCAACAAATTATTCTTTATCCGTCATCCGAATAAAATTTCGTCCGATACGCACGACACCCACACGTACGATTTTTACCGCGTCAATCTTGCGATTTCCACACGTCGTCATTTAAATATCACAGAATCTAATCTAACGAGTCTACGAACCGCGAATACATATTAATCACGTTAAAAGAACAAAGGAAGCCCTTTGAATGCGGCTGCGGGCATCTCCCGCGGTGTGTGTCCCGACGGACCCCACGCAGTCAATTAATTTTGAATCCCGAGCATAACCATAAAATTCGCCTGGCGACTGCCCATCAAGATCCCGAGCCAGCGGTCCCCTCGGAGGAGGGTGCGATACGCCGCATTATCGCTTCGTTAGTCGTTGAATGAATCATTAAACGAAATGGTCCGCGGGGCTATTTTCCATCGATCCGATAAACAAAGCGTTCGCACGCGCCCTTTGTACGTCGCGCGCGTCGGGGGCGTCGTGATTAAGCCGCAGTCCCGCACGAATGAAAAGGGCGACGGAATTTTTCACGCCGCGAAAACGAGAGTGGAGGAGAGCCGCGCTCTTTCGGCCAGCTCCCAGAGAGAGAGAGAGAGAGAGGGAGAGAGAGTCTCTTCGAGTTCTTCTCTTTGCCTGGCTGGCACACCTCTTTACGACGTTCTCTCTTCAACGTGGCCTGTAGGCGCGTCATCAATAACGTCCTCTCCATTCTCTCGCTCGCTCGAGGGCCAGAAGAGAAGCACGAACGTAAGTAGGAGAGCTCTCTCGGACCGAGAGAAGGGAACGGACAGAGAAAGGGATTGAAAAAGAAAGAAAGAGAGAAAGAAAGAAAAAAAAAAAAAAAAGTAGTTGAACGTAGAAGAAGCCCGGCGAGGCTTGGTGGTTTTTCGTGGGGAAGAAAGGGCGGTCTTGATCGCCGGGCATTATCTTCCTAAATTGCCCTGGCGCACCAATATCCGCATAAAGGCTGTACCAACCAACCCCACGTGCTTCGGGTTCAATCTCTTGTGTGCCGAGACACAAGAGTGTCGAACCGGCTGGCGCGTTTTTCGAGAGAACGAGCCACCCTTCCCCGTGCTTATTATTATTATTATTATTATTATTATTGTTATTATTTTTATTAACGCTACTCGCGTGGCGAGATGTCGGAAAAGTCTCGCGTTTGCTCTTGAATCTCGAGATCCTCGCGTTTTCATTGCGAGACCAAATTAATCAAAATTTCGTTTCGTCGCGAAAATCGAATTTCTGTTGATCGGAGAAAAAAAATACTTCACAAGTGACGTGGTCGATCCAGTTTTTTTTTTCGGAGTTTTCCAGAATACTGTTACAGTATACCGATATATTTGGAATCTCGTTCGACAAGCTGCTCGCTGTCGAAGCGCCATGTGGGACACGCGCGTACGCGCGTGCGGCCACCAGTCGATCCAATCTAATGCAAGTAGTTTTTTCCGCCTCGGCGAGTCACGCGCGGAAGTACGCCATTAACCTGTCGGTGACTTATGGACAGATCAGACATAATAACGCGTTGATACACAACGGGGGTCACGTGGTGTAATAATAAAGGAGAAAGGGCCGCAGGCATGCATTAAAATAGTCTAATCTGGCGTCGATGCACGCACGGCCCGCTACACCGGGCCGAGGTAATTACTGTATTCCGAGAAGGTCTTCGGCAAAGTGGATAATGGCTGGTAAATTTCATTGGCTCCTCCAACCTCTTAAACGCCTGAGAAAATCGTCTCCTCGCTCTCGGCAAGAATTTTCGCTTTTATCCGACAATGAGCAGCGCGACCCTTTCGACAAGAGCGGCACGAGGGGAACGAAAATTCCCTATCGACGAGCGTTTTCGCCTTTGAGTCTTATTTTCACTTCCTTGTGCCTCGCGTACTGGAAATTTAATTAAGCACGGAACAAAAGAAAATGTAATTTTCTAGTCCGCACGGACTACGTCGGACTACTACGTTCGCCCGACGATGAAGTTATTTTGAACTTGCACTGCAATATATCGCGCACGGCGTATCATCGTTCTGTGTTTCAACGTGAAATATTTTATCAAGGCATGTTGATATTAAATGTTTTTAGTTTCACTTATTAAACCCGCGCTTCAATATCACGAGGCACTTTTCGTGCTTTATTTGGAAGCATCTTGCCTGTTTACGTAGAAATATCTCGCTGTAAGCTCGTTCCTTGCTTGGCAGATTATGCTAAAGAGCATTCTAAAAAGCGAGACCCAACAAAAAAAGGAAAGAAAAAAAAAACTAGACGCTTGCACGAAATATATATATATATAATATGAAACTGTCTAGGATCAACCATGAAGATGATACCACGAGTTAATTTATTAACGCATTATATAGAACGAAATTGAAAATATGAAAAATATTCACTACGCCTCCGTACCAAACAAATTACATTAAACATCCAATTTTACCATTTTACCATTACGTCAATATTCGCTAAATTAATAAAACAGACCTTTCAACTCGTGTTGCGCGTTGTTACACGCCGCGATATTTCCTGTTTACGTCGAATCAATTTACTAATTACGTTTGTTTCTCTATGCTTGCAGGTAAGAATAATCACAGAGAAAAGTGAACGGCGTATATGGTAAGTGCTCGACGTATAACCAGATGGTTCGTCAGCAATGACGAGGATCTCTGTTCTTAACGAACGCGGTGCTCACCGTCACCTTCGTCAGCATATTTCAGCGCGATCTTGTTCCCGCGTCGTGGCTTCCACCGTTTAACGTCCGCGTCTCGCAAAGAGGTTTCCGGTTAGCCAAAGCAAGGGAAGAGGAAGCGTGAAATTCAGCAGAATTCGTGGAATTCTTATCGCTCGAGATCCGTTTCTGACGGATGGTACACGCCGTGCAGCAGCGTGTATTTCATTTCCCACGTTCGATGGAAATTCATGGGCCATCGCTATATCATCGACGCGTGGGTCGCGGTAATATCTTTCTGCTTAAATGATATATTCTCTCGCGGCGGACCGTGCGAGACCAACGAATCGCGGAGTGAAATATTTCGAACGTTTCCCCTTTTTGCGCCACCGTTTAATCACTTCTGCCACTCTTTTCCCTTCTCCACGCTGCATATTCCAAAGCACATATTCAAATACGTTTTCTTATCGCGTTCATTCGGCGTGTAGTTCAGTAACCCTACTCTGTTATTTTCTTGCCTCTTTACCACGTAACAAGAAGCTATTACGAAGGTATTTATACGCCAACCGAAAAGGGGCTGCACCGTTGACTCGAGCATCTCAGCCCTCCGCTATTTTTAATTCCATTACACGCTCGTTGTATTCGATATTAATTGCAGTTTCTCCCTTTACGCGACGCGTGATACATACATCCAGCGACTCGTCGAGTTTATAAATATTCTCCGTTTTTCCCTCCGCCCTTCTCGGCTCGAAACCATCGACGGCTGGAAACTTACGTCGACGGATAAAGCCTCATTTTCGTGTTCCCGTACGATCGTTATCCTCGTAGGGAGGTCGTTACAAGCGATTCAATTCACTTTATCCCGCGGATCTGGAGTCGTGTTCGAGCCATCGACTTCTCGTCGTCGTCGTCGTCGTCGTCGTCGTTTCACAAATTGAATGCACGATCAACGCGAACGGGAGGGAACGAACGAGAATATTTCAGGGAATCGCGCGCGGCGACTCGTCTCGTAATGGCGCGCGAACGTCGATCCCGCTGAACGATAATTAAGGTAAAAACGGAACAGTTTGCTGGCTGGCGAGGGTTAACTACCACCGCGGCTGATTACTGTAGTTAGAGGGACATCAAGAGCGGCGGTTTTCATGCGAGGGAACAACGTAAATAACGCTAAGCCGTTTTTAAACCGCTCTCCATTGGCTCTTCTCTCTTCTTTTCTCCGGGAGCCAGGCGCGAAAGTCTATCGAGGATGGTAAACATCGAGTCGCCCGTACACGTGAAACGTAAAACGAAAAACGAAGGCGGGTCGGAGCCGTTTCGAGAAACTACTTTGTTCGAAAGAGCCACGGTCACGCGAACCTTTCTCAGCCACCGCTGCTCTTTCCTTTCTCCGGAGCTTAAGTTCCTCCACATATACGGTGACGAAGGAAATAACGGAAAAGGCGTCAATGATGCAAATTGTACAAAGATCTCCACTTTTTCATTTTAAAGTTTTTAATTATTTTGACAGTCCCGAATTTTTCTGTCTTCTAAAAATGATTTTATTGATAGTGTATCGAGAGGAGACACAAGAATTTTTTTTCTTCTCAAAAGTTGTACGTCTCCAAAGGCATTAAGAAAAATTTTTCGTGACCCCTTGAAATTTCCTGTACGAATGTTTCTTTCAACTATTATATTTCATTTTATTGAACCTCGATCGTTAGTCAGACGATGAAATGTTAGAATCTCTTAAATTTTTGACGTTATTAATAGCGGTAAATTCTAAAACATCTCTGTAAAGGAAAGACTTCATTCTTCGAAATGATCCAGTTACTAAAAGAATTTTTCAACATTTTTTCAACAGGCTGTCAAAATAGAGACTTATTCTTATCATGTGATTCTTTTTTACAAAAAGTTATAAGAGTAATATATAATCATCGACAATTTTTCATTATTATTGATTCGATTATGCTCTTAACTGTAGTATGTGTCCCGAAATTATAATTATTGCTTATTAACGTAACTCTCTGGCAATAACAGAGCGAATTGATTTTACGCAGCTGAAACGCCAAATGAATTTTCATTCGTGTCTGTTGGAGGATAACATTCGAGTCCGAGTTGATAAATTCTTTTCAAATATTTCTCGATAGAAATTCGAAGAATCGGTAATGGTAGCTTAGCCGATTTTTGTTCAGATTTAAACCTCGCGTTTTAAAGCTGCGAGGTTTCTCGTATTATTTATACCGGCATCGGTACTCGGGAAGGTGGTTACCTCGGTTATTACGCACAGAACTAAATTATAGCGCGCCGAGTAATTAATCGCCATGTGCGGCCAACTTTATTGCTCCGCGTGATGTTACAACCTGCGCGGCGATTTGACACTTGCAACAGGATGAATATAAAATCATACTGCCGGAACGCGAGAACAATTAGCGCGGTCTGGGTCGAGATAAAGAACGCGTGTCATTATTCTCGTCGAATGCGAAAATTTCCGAGAAAAACGAGGACGAATAATTTCCCCACTCACCGTGCGATGTAAATGATCTTGAACGAAGAACGATCAAACGCTCGTGTAAGCAAGTTCATTCGCGATAAAGGAGATTTATTAACGTTCTGAGAATATCCTTTAATAACGGATTGCACAATCGAGATCCGCGTATCGAGGTGTTGCTCACGCCGCATAAAAGACATCGCCCCCGAGAATAACAACACACGACTCGTTTCGCTGTACATTTCACTAACGCGGTGGCGTCGTACCAAAGAAATTCAGTCGCTAAAAACAGAAATTAATTCCGCTATCGATCCTCTGGATTCGCGCGTGCATTCGCCGTGAACGACAATTTCGAGGGTCACGTGGCGCGAGAGTTACGTGGATTGCAGTTTTACGGATCGTCGACGCGAAATGGGGAGGGGTGCAGGTGCGCACGGCGACGTAACCGAGGGTCGTCGAAGGGTGAACAATGTTTGGGGGTTAGAATATTGCGAGGAAGAACGTGTACGTACAAAAGAGCGTTGCAATTGAACGAGAAAACGGGGGGTAGAGGGGGGAGGGGGGTCGGGCAGTAAATAAAACGTTAAGGAAAGTTGAAAAGAGGTAGGAAAAGTGGCGAGGGTGGAGAGGAGCTCGGTTGGAGAGCAAGAAAAAAGCAAGGAAATCTAGGAGAGTGGGCGACGGAGGGACGAGCGAACGAACGATCGAGGAAAAAGGGAGAGAAAGAGAAGGAACGAGGAAGAGAAAAGCGAACGGAGAGACAGAAAGAAGGGACGAAAGAAAGAGATTTCAAGTGTGGCCGGGAGAGAAGGAGAGAAATAGGAAAAGAGCGGCACAGAGGGGGGACGGGGGAAAAGGGGGGGAAATAGAGAGAACTTTGTCGACAACTATCGCTGGCTGGAAGGCCCGCAGGCACTGGGGAAATATGCGCTGTGATCGGAACGTGTATTGTGTATCAGCGTAAGAATCGCACGACAGAGATGCCGAATCGATTCCGATGCGGAACAAATCACGCTCTCTCCTCGACGACTTCTTCTTCCTTGCTCTTGCTCGGAGGTGTCCTCGCGAAAGGGAGAATTGATTTCACCGTAGTCGCGTCACTCGATATTCGCGATAAACGCCGCGGGGGTACTTTTTGCAACGAGTGTTCCCGATTCTTCTCGATCGAGGGGACGAAAGGCGAGAAAGTAAGGGAAAAACTTTGCGCGCAGTCGGTGCGTCGAGTTACACGAATTCACAAATTTGCGCTTAGAATAGTTCGAATTCGGGTGATTTCGCTTTAAATAAATACCTATTGTTGGTGGAAAACGGATGTTTGAAGTAGTCTCAGCGTTTAAACTGCGATTCAACTGAAGAAATCAATAGCGAGTTACAATTCAACTTCAAGCTCGAAAGAACGTTCGAAGCGGAGCGAATCCGAATAATTTTAGTCTGTACGAGACTGCGCGTTAGACGATGCACAAGAGTTAACTACAGAATTGTCGTGTATATTCCATAAATACTCGTCTTATTAAGGTCACGTTTATTGATCTTCGAAAAAGATGGAACGATTCGCATAGCAAATATCTGAGATTCCCAGTCCCAGAAATACTCGAGATTCCAAAAATTGCAAGGCACTGGAATTCTGTCGATATTTCTTTTTCCTTCTGTGGAACAGCACGATCGATGTAATTGTTTCTTCAGCCACGAGCCGTGAGAAGAGGGAGGGAAGGTACGAGCGAAAACGTACGGTACGTGCGAACACGTCTGGGACCGGCAAACTCATTAAGACCTTAAGTGCCGGATTAAACAAACGTTTCCGAAGAAAGCAAGCGGATTACAGGCTCGTGGCGATGTAAACGAATCGTTTCGCGTAGAACGTATATATATTTCCCCGTGCGGCGCGTAATTGCGAATTAGTTTTCTTTAACGAATTTCTCGGTTGCTCGCTCGATAATCCTCGTTTACACGCACGATGTATAATTAATTTCCTGTTGCCTAATTGGTCGACGTGGCATAAGAAGCGGTAAATATCAGTACATCCCGCTAGCAAGCTCGATATATCGACGATATATTGTCTGTGTTTAATATGAAACGGAGCGACTAAAGAAACTGGGTTTCATTATACCGCGTGTGTATCCGACTTCAACAGCATTTTCGCGTTCAATTTCTTGTTCGAGCCACCTTTTTTCCCCGCTCGTCGATCTTTCAAGCACTGATGTAACAAAAAAGAAAATACGATGCCATTCGGGCGAGATTTTAAGCTTCAGACTCGAGTTAAAGAACCTGCTGCGCGAAATTGATACCATAAGAGTACGAGTGGTTGGTTGAGCTCCTGGAATGCGAGCGGTCCTTTAGTTTTCCGGTCATAAATTAGAACAAAATTTCCTCCACTGACTGAAGTCGCTGTGTAAGTTATAGAACGTTATTACAAACGTGATAAAATTTTTTAATATAATACAAAATGACCAAAATCTGTAGAACGTGAAACACACACAGAGAAATTTCCATCAAATAAATTTATCCTACCAAGAACAAATTGAGAGACAAGATCGACGAAAATTTTCTTACGCAGCGTTGCTTTGAAAGGAAGCATTTTACTAGCGCAAGTTTCGAGAATCGTCGCGGGGAAGTTCCAAGCGTTTTTCCACCGTAAAACTTTTTATACACGTGAATGGCGAATGGCGATATCGCGGGTCGAGGATATCGTCCGAGGCACTTATTATTGTCGGAATCATTGGAACTTTCCAAAAGTCGTAACCCAACGAGACGTATTTCGTTCGTCATAGCCGACTGCGGACCGTTATGGCTTAACGATTCTATAAACGGACCAAACAGCGAGACCGCGGAAGCGGAACACTTCTAACGAGTTTCATTGAAATTCACGAGAATCCTGGCTGACCCTTCCATAATACGATGCCTGATGGAACTTTCGAATAAAATTACCTTGGGCGCGCGATGAATCGCGTGTTTGGCGAAAGGATAAGAGCTGGGACGCTCGTACCGACCTCTCGAGAGCGTAGAGAAATTCACCGGGTGGAAATTCATCGATCGTCGTTCATCGATCATCATCCACCGATGACACGACGACAATTGATGCCAATCGAAGCTCTAGAGTTGCATATCCTTGGCCAAGAAAGTCGCCTAATGAAAGATGGCATGCTAACACAGCGAACAACCGAACGGTGTTCCACGAGTATCAGGAAGTAAGTGTAACTCCGTTCTCAGCTGGAAATCAGCGGTACGTTATTCGAATAGATGTATCTCAGGATGGTAAACATGTGGATAAGAATCTGCGCTGAGTAGTGATCTATTAAATTCTCTGCTGCGTCTTGAGTAACTTTTTTGTTGTAAAATTCCAGAAATGGTGTTTATACCCCAAGGTGTTTACATTGTGACATTCGTATCTCTTGCTTGCGATAAAAGTCCGATCATATTTGAAGTTCAAACGTGACAAATGGAAAAATAAAAGCAGAAATTATAGAAGCCACGCCCAAGCTTGAAAGCACCTTACACACTACCTTGCTGTCTAGCTTTATAAACGCGTTAAACGATATCGCATTCCATCTTTATTGTGCATTCCTTAGACATGACATATCCATATTGAAATGTTATTATCTCGTCGCATACTATCACCTATAAATTGCAAACGAGTATTGATAAATAGAGATATTAAAGTATATTCATATCGCCTGCAACTTTATTCCGCCACATTGCCAATAACCTCATAGAAGAACTTGTTAGATCTGATAACCGATAAACATAATATGCGTGTTACACGACGATGCCACAGGGGGTCGCGGTATTCTTTGAGAAACGGCGCCAGAGTTGCATAGCAAGATAATGTTGAAGATCTTGAGGCAACGTTCTCGCGCTACTTGTAAAGTATAATATATCCGCCTAAATTCCCATCCTCATTTCCAAATGTAAGTGTGAGATTTTGGTCCAAAATAACGTGCATTCCATTCTTTGAGTGTTCCATGCTGTATCTACGTTACACTTGTAGAAATATGCCTTAAAGGTGCATTTTTCACGACTTTAGACCGCATTCTTACACGTACGATTCAACGAACCGTTACCCTGTTTTCTAACTGCACGCACGTAAGAACATAATTTTGACACAGAACAAGAGTCCAACTTTGCACGTTAGAAACGCCTTAAGGAAACTCTTCTTGATATTTTCAGATATTCCGTTATTTCAGTATTCGCTAAATTGCAATAACTAATAAATTTGAATATCACACTTAAACATAAATTTATTCTTTCGTTATTTTACCTATTTAAATATGATCCAAATAGCACTTGGACATGTGAATAAGGTGAAATAGAAACTTAAAAATCCTAAGCTGATAAGACTATTAATATTTCTACTTTATATGACCTTTATAACGTGCAAATTTCTTTTAATCCCTTGATATTTGAAATTTCATTGATTCTATTTTATAATTTATTTTAATAATTTAATAAATTTAATGTGCGTATATTTATTGAAAAGGAAATTCAATTCAAACAACAGAAAATAGATCAATGAATAATAACTGTAACGACAAGAGAAATATTTGTAGAAACATCCTCAGGTGATTCCACCGTTAAAACACATGTTTGAAAACAGAAAAGTAATATTCAAAACAACTGCTTTAATTCTGAAATTTGCCTGTCGCCAATTGTCTTCTTGCACATTCACAAACAAGTATATATTTTCTTGAAATTATACTGAATATGAATATCAAATGATAAATTAGTTTCATAAAATAATAAAATTACAAGTTATTTATAACAGCAATAATTGCATTGTAATAATTTCAATTAAAACTGCAATGTTCATATCAACATCAATAAAGTCGCAGAAAAAATGTCTGTCTTCTTTCTTACAAAGTGATCAAACCAAATCATTGTCATTTCATATTCATATTTCATTTATTCTTTCATATATACGTAGATATGGGTATTTTATCTTCATCAACATTATTCATATCAATAATTTATATAGTAATATTATGTCACCATTATTCTTTTGATAATCATTAATACATCGTTATTAATATTCAAAAATAAGATGTGCAAGAAAATATATTCTGAACTAATAAATAAAACAGGCAAGAAAATGATACCATATATAATAAATATAATAAATATTGTGATCATTATGCGTGTCAAAAGTTCTACATAATACAACTAGTCACTCGTGTCAGACTTTTTATTCTATGACACAATTGACTAGAGGAACAGAAAAAAATGTGACTCACGATTAGATGCAAAGAACGTTATCATTGCTGTGGCCCAAATGATCATGAAGTTCGTCACCAAGTAGGATCGTCAAATGAAAAATGAAGACTGAAAGAAAGCAAAGTATTATAAGTTTTAAAAAATGTACAATAATGTTGATACATTTGAAATATATATTACAATATATTATTGCACATTATTATTAAATATCTGTTTCGAAATACAAACTTGCAAAAATTGTAATCTTGAACTCATTAGAGTTATTAGAATTTAGATTATGTATTTCATATTAATTAAATATGGCGGACAGTGATTTTTTTGAATATGATAGCGTCCCTTCGCGAGAACTATTTGTTAAGAATATACATGGATTGAATACTAAATAAACCATTATTCAAGAAAGAAAAAGCAAGAGTATAGATACGTCTGTTCTCATTAGAATAAATCAAATGTTCATAATCGAACGTAATTACAATTACTTACCTAATACGACAATGACGTCTATCTATAATCATGATGGCGTCTCCGAAATATACTGCAAAGTTAACCAATAACCTGTACAAGAGAAAATCAAAACATCCAAGTAAATAAAACGTGACCAAATGATGCTATTCGATAAATTATATAAGAATAAGAATATACGTTAATTAAACGAAGTGTAGTGCGTATATGATAGGTCAGAGAATGTCGATGAAAGTATTACACAGTAAATAAATGTCACAAAGCGCGATACATCTCCCCACCATAATTTTCGACAATGGACTAATCCTCTCCACGCAACAGGTCGCGTCATCAGCTAATTTGATGGAGTGGGGGCTCGAGTGTATATAAACAGAATTCAACTGATCTACTGAAAAAGTAAAATATTTTGTCAGAATATTTCTAATAATGAGCAAATATCATATATATCAAGGAAATTTATGCACACATAAATATCTCTGTATGTCTTGTTTGATTTATTCTGTTATTGATTTTACAATACAATTTACTCATCTATAATCAACATAAATACTTCTAACCAACGTCCGTGATTTACGTAGTAATGTTTCGATAGACCAATCACGAAGCTGCATTGACTATGACCATGACTTCTAATAACGATTTTCTCGAAATAATTTCAAAATCATTATTCCAATTAACTTTTTCGTAGTAAAAACAATGCTACTGGTGTTATTATTTTGCTTACCATACCAAATTGTAAAAAGTAGATCACTCGCCGAGATTGGTATTTCCCGTCGGATATGAAGTTTTTATATGACATGTTTGATCCACCATTTGATTTGATTCACCATCGAAACATTCGATTTATAATTGACTTTTTAGCCACACAGTGGATATATTTCATCCAGAGATCCAACGACACTTTCATGGCTCGGTATTCTCCCACATTGCAATTGTTAATGTAATAATCGCATCATGGTCGACACACAATGCTAGATTAGTTACCGGTTCTCCCGACGGGCGGCGTAGGGCTAGTTATTCGAAACGCCGGCAAATTGATGCGTGATCGTCGTATTGTTCCCGAGGTCGGTCCTCCGAGACGGATACGCCAGGATTTTGCCGTGCCGTTGCAGTCGAATACGACTAACCTTTTCGTGAAAATTGACTGCATTTGCTCGCCCGTTTGAAAGACGATGCTGGACACCGTGCGACCACTGGTGATATTTCATCTCCTAATGCTCTTCGATCGAGCCAACGGAAGATTAACGTCGAATACACGTAGCTGTTACATAAGTATTTCAATACGTATAACGCTTTGATATACTGAACATAGAGGTCAATGGGAGAATTATGGTTTGAAATTGACTTACAATCTATTAGATTATTGCTTCATTCAATTATTTAACGTTGAAATATTTCTTTCTAATCGCAAAAGTGAATTGATCTTTCATTATCTTAGAATTAATCTTTAGAGTATTTTTTAATTTTTTTGTTGAACGTCGTTCTTTATTTTATCATTCTCATCCTATCGAATTATGGTTTCAATCTCAAAAAGAGAAAGAAATTGTAGTTCTGTGGAATTCGAAGATTCTTTAAATTGAAGTACAAACGCAATAATTAATGCTCGTTGAGAAAACATAAGACAAGAGGTTAAGATGTTCTCTCACTGACATCTATCGTGTTCCCTCGCAAGCATCTCCTACTGCACCAAGTATATTCAAAAAACATGTCTACTAATTCGTTAGGAATCGTGCCAACGTGTCTCGCGAGTTCAAGTTCGCTGCCAATTCGTAAAGAGCAATTAGCAAAGTCAGTCGAGTTAACGAGATTAAGCGGAAGGAAACAGAACGGTTCGTGTCTGGCGTCAAGAACAACGTCGTTCGAGCCAGTTGATTGGCTCGTGGAATGAAATTTACAAGGACGCGCAGTGACGGGCGTTGAAACAGCGAGTCGGGCGATCCTCTCGAATGGCGTCGTTGCAAGAATCGAACGTCACGACAACGACGACGACGATGACGATGTCGACGAAGAGAACGATGTCAATGGACGGAAACGCGAAAGGTGAAAGAAGACAGGGAGCCAGGAGAAAGATGGGCAACGTGTACCAGGTAATGTATTAATGGGATGCAGGAGCAGCCGAGTTACCCAAGTAAGTGTCATTAATCTTTCGCTGGCGCCTCGCGCGCAAAGTGTCAGCCTGCACGAGTTGGTCCGTAGCGCGCGCCTATGGTTGCCGGCTGCATCGACCGGAAGTCGAGACAGCCCGACAAAAGTCCACCCCCCCCCCCACTCTCCCCCCGTCCTCATCTCCTTTAGATCGGAACTTTTTGCCGGTAATTAATGACGGTTCATAAAACAACGGCGCATGCAAAGAGACCCGTTAAGTGTGTATCAAACGCGGTTCCGTGAGCTGCTCTCGAACGGTCAAGTATCGAAGCGATGCTCGCTAATACAGAAAATTGCTGGCTAAGGGAATTAAGGGAGCATTTTGCAAGAAACGCGGGGTCTCCCACGAAGGAAAGGCTGTTGAATTATTTTAGATAAATGAGGTTATGTTACAAATTGGACGACTGAGCGTATGAAAAATATTGGGAACTAGAAATTTATATCGAAGCGCAAGAGTCAGTTTCGCTGCGTCTACATTTCCAGATGTAAAGATTCAAAGCGTTCAATATCAATAATACGTCCTCTATAGATACGTATTATGTATACGTCGGGCAATAATATTGAAACTTTTATAGTTAAATCAAATAGCTCGTAGAAATTGCTCTTGAAATTGCTCCGCCACCAAAGACCATAAAGATCTCTCGAATAGCTTCCGCAGCTGAACGTTTGAATTCTCAATCATAAAATACAGACGCATTAAACTGCGCAGAGATCAGTTCAAAGAACGACACTGAAGAAAGATTGCGAAGGGACAAATAAGAAAGGTTCTCTCTCCACGTCGAGTAACGTGTAATCGAGAAATTCTTGACAAAGTTAACATCGGCCGGCCGACACACACAGCGCGTTGTTGCATTCGTGCATTTGCAAATAGATTCGATACGGTTATCTTTCATTCTGGCAGAGATAGCACGAATTGATATCGTCCGATCACGGAGAGAAAGTATGCCACCATCTGTGGTTTTATCCTTCGAAACAAGCCTCGGATAAATATGAATCTGACGTCCTGACGAACTTTCGCTATTTCGTCGATCCTTCAAGATTTAATAAAGGCGCTCAGTTGTCTTTGCAGGCCGCCATTTCGTTGACGATCGCTTTATGAAGCCGCGTTAATTCTGCAATATTCTCCAATTTCTATGCCTTTTTTACACAAGCATGTAACTTTTGGGACACGAAAGGATTCGATACCTTCGTTTTGAAACATAAATTTTGGTGATCGACGACAGAGATTCGACTCATATTATTTAACGAGCAAAGTTTATAATCAATTTCCCCGTCAACGAAAACTTCAAGTTTGAACAACGTTATACTGAAATGATTATTAAGAAAAATTTATGAGCAAGATGTTTAGTCTACGAGCTCTTGCGATCAGAATCTAGAAAGTTCATTCGGATCTAATACTCGTGTACGAACCGCATTTCCAATAATACTCTTTCTTGTTTCTTGAGATCTTTTTACTTCGGAATTACATTCTTGGCAAACAGTTGCAAGCAGCAGATCGCAAGTGGAAGTAATGATTCGATCGTGAGAAAGTAGAAGGGAAAGGTAGCATATTCGCGACTCGGCGAAACGTCTTCTATCGAGTTTTATGTTTTTGATGAAATTTCTTTGGATACTCGAGGAATAACTCGTAACATAAAAAAGAGACTGCTCTTGTAAAAATCAATATCGCAGTGCACCGTCTGTGTCCGTATATTACTTCTTTTATACCGTGAATATATTTTTCAATAAAGTCGCCCTATTTAATCCGGCACGTCATCGCAATAGTTCCAGAAACTGTCAAATTTTTCCGTAGTACTGATCTGGCGAGAATATCGCGTAAGATCGAGTCGATCGATGATTTCAAAATTCTGTTCAAGTTCGAGTTTCCCGACTTCGAGACGCTTCGTGTTACGGCCAGTCTTTGCTTAAAATGGTAAGCTTCATTTAGAGTGCAAGGCATTTCATTCACAAAGGACATTTATACTACTTTTGATAATTCTTTAGCTATCTATATACTATACTGAGTAATCAAATAAAATATTTTTTTTTTCATTAACTCTTGAAAATTCATATATTCAAAAATTTTTGGTTTGCGCATCGTCCGAATTTCTTTCAAGACTTTGCATTATACATTTACGGTCCGCTACAACTGTAAAGAGTCGAAAACACGAGGTCCTAAGAGGATTACGTACAGTATCTACAACGTGGAGGAGAATCTCGTGGCATGACGCCTGGGGCAAATTTAAATCGCAGATTCGATTCACGAATGGCGCGTTTAATTATCTTCAGCCATCTGAATGTGGCAGCGTACGGGGCAACGTAATAAAGTAGGCTCGATGTGTTAGGCTGATACCTTCGATATGGTTTTATTTGCTGAAGGAAATCTCGAAAACCGGCTCGGATATATCCGGTTGGAGGCCGCTCTAATTCCGTAATAAGATCTGAAATTCCCGGAGGACTCCGACCCAATTTCCGTCCCGACACGACGCGGTTTCATGGCTTCAACCGCGAACGGATCGTTTAATTCGCCTCCTTCGACCGCGGGATTATCGCGTTATTGCTTCGGTTATTTCGGTATTCATGGCTCAGAGACAAAGTAGTTTCTGTCAAGAATCCCCTCGATCCTTGCCCTGTAAATTTTTCATGCACTTTCCTCCGATTCTTTTATGTTCGTCTTGCGTTCGCCAAGCTAAAGAAGCGATACTGTGATCCCCGATTCACCTAGGTTATCGAACGTAAATGTATCGTTACGCTCCTGTCTTGCAACTAATTCGATGTTGGCATAGTGGTTGAGGAAAGATAGTGAATTTACCGCTGGTAGTATCGTACGTTTTATAATACTTTATTTGACGAAGGCTCCTTAGCGTTGAACAGAAATATTGAAGATATTAAACGATAGTTTTGGTACATTATCGAACATTCTCCGATATGCAAAAACAATTCTCGAAAATTTGCTGTTTTGTCCGATTAATCGGACGTATCTCTTTGTCTTTTATAACTACCTTTAGCGCGGCTATTTTGAGTTTCTCGATCGGAAACTGCTACCACCAAGACGCCGTAAAACGCGTATCGAGTGTATCGTGCAACACTCTCGGTTACTTTGCGCCCGATTTTCTTCTCGTTTCTTCGAGAGCGCGAAGCAACGGCAGTGATTTTAGTTGGAACGTCGCTGCAAGGTCGAGAAGTATTCCCCAAGTACAAGGATACTCCTTTCACTTTAACAGCAGGAGCTTTGAAACTCTAGCCCGGCAAGACGCGTTCGCTTTATAAATACCAGGGTATCGGGTTCGCCGGTAAATTTATAGCCGCGAATTTTGCGGACTAGAGATTACCTGGAAGCTGTACGGCTTCATCCGATCCGTTTCCGAGGTAAAAACCTTTACGCTACGTATTTTTACTGGATTTTTAGAAACTTTAAGGTTGGAACTTCAGCAGAGATTTTTTTTGGACTTTTCTGCACATTTTTTTATCTCGTGGAATTTACTCGCTCCCGTTTAAAATATGTTTTCTCTTTCTGGACACGACTGGCACTTGTTGTTTCATCGTGTTATATTTGATTTATAGTTTCGTTACGCGTTACGAATGAAAATTATCGTGATAAAAATCGATCTTGACGAGAATTGGTCGATTTCTAAAGCGCCAGAATCGCGAATAATTTCAAAGGGATACTTATCAAGAATGGAAATTAATTTGCTAAATGCACGAAATGAAAGAGCCCATTGTACAGTGAATGTAGCCAGATTTGCCAATCTGTTTAGTCCATCAAATTAGTCTGCAGGGTTTTAAATTCGCATCTGCAATACTTGAACACTTACCATGGGAAAAATTTCTGTAATTTTAAGTATATAATCTTAATAATACGAAATAATTTCTTTTCAAACCACTGTATTTGGGATAATGAAAAAATCCTTTCCCTAGTTGAGCTAGGAGGAGCAAAAGAGAAAGGCAAATGCAAAAAACGAGGAAATGGCGCGAATTTTGATAAATATACCAGAAGATACAGATAGTTCTTTTTTTCGTTTTTCTCATGGATAAAAGAGAACGATGACTGGTTCCCGTTGAATCAGTTTCAGAATTGTAATATCCAGGACGGGCTAATATTTACCGAGCTGATGCAGCACGCGATATATGCTCCGTTTCGGTTACGATTTTCCAGAGGAGGGACGGGCCACTCTTAAACAATACGGCCACCGGTAACCACGTTCGTTCGCTGCGTTTTATTGTGACTGCCAGTCCCTCGTGAAGTCGTCTCGCGACGTCGCCGGTTAACTTATGCGAATACATTAGTCTGACGATGACAATAAAAATTAATTCCGTGTCTCTCGTTCCGCGACCGAGCTCGTCCCGCCTTCTCCCTAAGGACGATAATCATGTCGTCGTTCTCCCGCAAAAATGCTCGTCCATCTTCGCTCCGTTGCCGGTGACAACGTCGGTTAACCGACGACAATCTCCAGAGACGCGATTCAACTGCTGAATTACCTCCCGACGTCACCGCGACGGAACGAAAACACTTTCAGCGGTGGAATCGTAATTCGACGTAATTTGTTGCCTTCCGGAACAGGGCGCGGTCAGGTTCAAAGGTTCAAAATAACTTTGTGAGATTGTTAGACGTCAGAAGGGGATCTGATTATCGCGTAGGGAAACGACGTGAAAACGCTGGAAATTTTAGAGTAACGCAAGATTACACTGCGGTCTAATTGTTTTCACTTTGGTCTAATTGGATACGAAACCCTGCGATTTCTCTATAGAAAGAGCAACGCTGATGCAACGAAAATTAGCGATTGGTTGATTTGGGTCACGTGATTCGCGAGGGGGCGTGGCGTAGACCTCGAGTAGGAGTGGCGTTGTCTGCTACTGAGCTATCGCGCCTATCGATTCAAATGTTTGCATATCGATAAAATTTTATGGCAAAAAGGTCGTCTTCATTTCTTAGTCGGAACAGTGCCTGTTGCTTCTGGGCCTTTCAGTGAGACGAATCGTACTGTTATATAAATTATAGTTTTTTTGCATGTATTTTTTATATTAATAAAAATCAAGTGTATTTATCAGACTCGATACGCGTCTGTTAAAATGTCCGACACCGGCTGAACGAAAAATAAAAATGTCGATCCGCAGGGACCGACGCCGTTTCGAACGTGTTAATATTTGATTAAGACACTGACATTAATGATAACACTATATTTTTATCCCATTCCACTTTAATTTCGAATCCGCAATTCGCACGAGATGCCCGCGAATTTCACGCGAAGTTTAATTAAACGCGTAACGATTGCGGCGTGGTCGATGGATAACGGGCGCGACGCGAGTCCCCGAGGTCCAGCGTGAGCCTCCGGGCGCTGTTCCGTTTTCTCTTTTCCGGCGCGTGTCACATTGCTGCGTTCGGTTCAACGAGTTCCTTTAACTTCGGTTCTACCTTTGTCTAGCGCTCCGAAGCACGTGCACCGTAGTTTCCCTTCAGCCGAGGAGAAGCAAGTTCATTAAATAGTCCTTCAAACATAAGCTTCCGAGTCGAAACGAGAATTTCAAAGACAGCCGCCATCGTCGAAAGTCTCTCTCGTTTATTGCTTCGAAACGTTACGATTCACGACCCGCTCGAATCTTTGTGGGTGGTCCTTTGACATCTCGATTTTGAAGCCAAGCGAGAATTTTTCCTGTCATTGTCTTTGCTAAATGATTACTTTGTAGCGCTCATGGTAAATTTGTAGACGTCTTCAAGTAGAGGTTCTGAAGCAGGACTTGTGTACACATTGCGAAACGCTCTGTACGGAGAGGAGGTATCCGTTGATCGAAGAAAAGAAACGCGTCTTTGCTCGTTTATCTACATACGCGCGTCTCTTCTCGTGCGACCAAACTGATGATTCAGACTGGCGAGAGACTTCACTTTATGATGGAAATGCAATGTTCGAGCAGCGTTTCAGCGGGATGGCATCTCGAACCGCGATATTTGCCGAGTTACATTCGGATTACGGTTTGTCCGCTGGCGTGTCGTCCACTCGAGTGGAAACCAAGCGGTAAACTAACGTTTGCGGTTCCGTCGGATTTGTTGCGCGAAACGCTTTCGTGTTTGCCCCCGTCCCGGGGAGAGATTCGTTTTCACCGAACGATATTTCTCCCGGTTCGGATTCGTGAATTTTATCTCGAAATTCGTTAGGTAACGCGACCATCGGGAAATTATTTACGTTTTAAAGTGTAACCGGTCTAAAGTGCTTTCATTTCTGCGTTCACCGATTCTCGAGGATAAAGAATATTTCGATCGAAACAGACGCAAAGAAGGTGTACAAAGTCAGTCAAAAAATGAGTACAATTCGTACAATTTTCGTGGAACAATTGCAAAAAAACTGCCGATTCTTCCAGTGCAAACAGATTAATGGCGTTTAATCGATTGACGCGATTAATGTCGCTTAATCGATTAACACCGATGCCGATAACAGAAAGAGCATTTGTTAAATTCGTTTCGGTCGATGGCACGCCGTGTTCGCGTTCGCAATAAAAAAAAAAGAAAAAAAAAGAAAAAAAAAGAAAAAAGGAAACAAGAGATATGGTGGCCGGTAACGTTTGCAAACGCTGTATTTCGAGAGGGCCAACAATATTGGTAATCAACGTTGTGTATCACAGCGTTAGCGCGTTGCGACCGAAACTGCGTTTTCCAATTAAAACTGGGGGAAAAAAGAACGGGAAGAAAAACGATGCCCATTCGCTGTAAATGAAAATACGTCGACCGTCAAAAGGTAATAGTTTATGGCTTGTCTTTCGTTGTCATGCGCACTGAAGAATCGTTTGAACAACATTTAGAGCGATATTCAAGAATCGCAGACGAATCGCACGGACACGTAGATTTGTTTAAAAATTGAAAAAAAGAAAAGAAAAGTGAATGCAGAGCCTTTTTCCGATCAAACTTGTTAAATCAGAAAAATCTGTCTCGCCGTCAGAAATTGAAAGTTGAGAAAGTGCGAGTTGGTTGAAACTTGGCTAAAACGATCTTTCGAGTTAACGAGCCGAAAGCGACCGCGCAACTTGGATTATTAACTCGACGTTCCAACTGATTACAAACTATGCAATAGCGCTCCGCGTGGCGAATTCTTTTCGCGGTTGTGATACGCCAAAATGGTGGAAATTAATGGTGGAGTTAATCGAGAACGTTAAACACTCTTTGATACTTTACGCGTAGTGATTGTCGGCCAATTGAATACTAATTCTCTTTTACGTTCTCGTGTAACTAATTTAACATAACTTGCTGTTACGATTATTCTATATAACGTAGAAAGGTTCCTCTTTTAGAATTTTCTATTTTTCCTTTGTTTTTTTGTTGTTGTTTGGAGATATGTTTCCAGCAGTTGTATTCGGAGATTTAAATGCCCAAAGTGCACGTATGCGTTTGAGCTGTAATAATAAATTTGGAGGCCAGTGGCCTGGAAAGCTTCCGAACTAACGCTCGTTTAGAATGCTAATTCGCGTGTGTTTGACAGATCCCGGAATCGCGCGCATTGGAAAGATTCCAGAATCGTGTGTGTTTGCAGTATTTGGAATTTGCACGCGTCCGGTGGGCTTGGCAAGGATCAAGCTTTTGCCAAATTTTCGTCAATCTTACAACGGGCTGAACTCGATGCGTCTCTTTTATTAATTAAAATTCATCGATTGACACCCTGAACACGCTATGTCGACAAATTTGTTGAACAAAAATAGCAAAAGAAAAAGTAAAATCGTCGCCAGAATGTGTGTCAATTTATTAACGTCGTTACAATCGAATTTCGTTTCGTAACACGAATGTTAATTCAATCATATCGCGTGCGACGATACAAGTTTCCCGGATTAAACTCGAAATTCTCCCCCGCAACGTTTTGTCTTTTTAGTTAACGCACACGAACGAAGAGTGGCTCCTTCCTCAGAAAAGTTCTAAAAGCTTTCGCTGGGATACCGTTGACTGGATCATCCGACGATCTTCGCTGACTTTCTCGTCGTGTTGCGTTGTCTCAGAGCTATCGCAACTTCAGTAGTTTCGCGGTTGTTTAAGAAAAGATTTTAACGTAATCATGCTTCTCAGTTTCCCCTCTGTCTGGCCATTCTCCAGTGTATTTTCCCTGCGATCTGCACACAAACTCGGCGCACAGGCGTGGCATCACCATAATTTTTTCTCCACTCACAGACACACACACACATACACACATTCCGCGCGACTGTTTGTCGCCGTTCCAAAGTTATCTTCTAAAATTGCCTTTCCGCTTATACGACGCGAAACTTTTTTCTCTTTCTACCTATTTCGGAGTTCTCTCTCTCTCTCTGTCTCTCTCTGCTTTTTCCGACCGACGCAACGATCAAATTAAACTCTCGTCTGAACCGTTTGAAGTTACACACAGCCAACAAACTCTCGTTCTTTATATGTAAAAATTAGGGTCCGAATGGCCGTGTTCAAGACGATTTCGTGCTTTAATGAAACTTTTCCCGTTTACGTTCCCGTGTATCATTCCTCGGATGTTTAACTTTTTTACACTCGACCTTGTTAAAACTTCTTCGCTGGTTCCTCCGTTCCCTCGCGCGGACTATAAATCACAATGGCTGAATAAACGAAACGCAACGCAACGCAATGTGACGTGACGTTTCACCTGTGGAATTTAATCTTTCTCGAGCTTCTACTGTAATAAGTACGTATTATATCTGTGCATTATGCATTATACATAGATTCGCGATATTAATGTAACGATACACACGTTCAGAATGTGGAGCTAAAATCTATATAGATGATTCCTCACGAAGAAACAAAAGAGGAGAGTTTCCGAGAAAATCGAGTTTGAAAGTTTGTTAAATCCACAGATATTTTAATTTGGATGGACAATTCCAGACGTAACAAAAAAGAATGATTAACAGAATACTATTATACGCGAAAAGAATAAGCCAAAACCGTGGAATAAAATCTTCTCGTGTAATGCTCCGTTTTCGAGGAAATTGAAAATTTGAAGATTTGTCAGGCACACGACGAAACATATTCACGGTCTCTGGTTTCTTTAAAACGGAACTTGGAACGAAAAAAATTTGGTTCTACATTTTGGGCCAATTTTTCCACGAGAGGTCCCGCTCTCTCATCTTCTGACCGCTTTGAAGATCGTTCGCGTTCATTAACTGCTCCGAAGGGCGACGCGAAACTGTTTCGCGGTAATTGAATATTTTTTCTTCTTTTTTCTCGCGCGGAATACTTTCGGCGCGGGTAGTCGAGCGTCGCGCGGCGCGATGCACGCGCAACGACGGCAGTCGCTAACGATCACAGCTTTTAATCAAACAAAAACGTCCGGTTTGACGGACGTGTAAACATAGGGCTGCGAATAAATCGTGGAAAAACAAACGAGCCGACTCGCGAAACCGTAGGCGCCCACCGTAGCTCGCGTCTGTGCCCCGGTATCCGCTCTTCTCTCTCTCTCTCTCTCTCTCTCTCTCTTTTCTATTCTTTCTCGCTCGTCCTTTTGTTTCTCCCCTTTCGGCTATTCCGAGAAAAAGAAATTTTCATCGAGTGTCGAGCGATATTTTATGGCGTGGAAAGTTACGGGGGGCGGGGGAGGGGGACGCGTTTCATCCAACGCTGGTATTTAACTTTGGTATTTAATCCTTTGGTATTTAACTTTGGTATTTAACCCCTCGCGGAGGGATGTTTTCGCGGTCGATAAGGATGCTCTTAAGGCGAACACGCGTTCCTCCGCGATTTTCCACCGTCTCGATGATCGCTTCGACGTGCTCCTCCGCCTTTAACGTGCTTCGCGCGACCGACGGTCGTCGAGGAAAGAATCGAGGATCACTGCAGCGGCTCGCGTGAGCGCAGAAATAACTTAGCATCGAGGTTTCCCAGCGATTAATCGGTTGAATCGTTGAATTGGCATTTGAAGGACATCGAGTGTGTATTTATCTAGCACTAGGTGAAGAAATTAATCAAACAGGGAGACGAGAATTGCCTCGTCTGTTTGTCGAATGTACAACTTGTAACGTTACAAAGATTGAGAAATATCCGTGTTTTCTCTTGGATCGAGTAATTGTAATCAGGGCTTGATAGAAACTCGGACAAACCGAGATCTGAAATCTCGTCTCGTCGATCGAAAACTTCTCATTCTTTTCAGACGTAATGACCAAACACGATCCAGTCGCGGTAAAAGAAATCGCCGGAGCGAAAGTGCGGAAAAAGATCGATCTCTCGCAAGATCCACCATGAACGATCGCCGAGCGATACAAGTTCGATCGGTAGCGGAATCGTGTCGCCTCTCGAAGCGTCCATCCGCCTCGGCTCGGCTCTGTCGCCGTAAAAACAAGTGGAAGTAGCGGCGTGTCGAAGTCGGCCCTGCTAGGCCACGGCAATAATCGTAAACAAGCATAGAGGCTGAAACGGGGGGAAAAACGGCGCGCGACGAGTTCGCGGTGGACACGGCCGTTCTTTTTAATTCGTGCCGTGGGCAGCTCGATCGCGAGGACTTTTACAATCCGTCGGTGGCAAAAACGCGGGAACGAAAAAAAAAAAAAGAGGCGGCGGAACTAAAGGGAGAGAGAAGGTCGGTCTCCGGCTCGCGTGGGAACGTCGCGGCGAGAGTTCGCCTCCGTTCGAAACAAAGCGGGGACGACCGCGAAACTTAACACCGGTCGCGGAATTCAGACGCAGAAACGGAGCTCCGGTGTAAAACACCGGCCGTGTGCACCGGTGAAAAGTAGAGGAACAGCGAGGGTGAAGGATCTTGCGGAACGTCTGGAGGTCGAAGAGTACTCGAGCTGCCGGGAGGTTAAGTGTGGGGGTCGTTGGACGGTCGGATGGTTCGAAGCACCGTGGGACGAATTGGTGGATTTTTTTTTTTTTGTGGAAATTTTAGTGTCGCTTGACAGATAGTGTAGCACTCATTTTTTTTTCTTGCGATAATGATTTCGTATCTTCAAGTAGTATAAAAGAATGATGAATTAATCTTTTTAGTGGCATGTAGCGCGATCGTATTTCGTTTCGTCGCGATGTTCAATGTATTGTGCAGGGTGGAGAGAAAAGTTTGTCCGTGGCTATCGTAGTGAATTCTACACCTACCCCGATTTGATGGAAATACAATTTTTTTTTGCATCATATTCTACTTATTATAAAAGTTGTCATAGATCGCAAATAGTCCTTTTGAAAATATTTTTTTAATCTTGACGCATGCGTCCTAACAGCGGCTTTATGGTTTTGGACGCGTGGATGTCTATTTCAAGTAATTTTCGTTCTTGGATTTCACTAACATTTATCTTTAGATTTATCATAGTTGTAGCATCAGTGTGAGTCTAAATAATCGAATAATAAAACTAACTGTTAACATCTTTACATCCATGCGTCTAGAATCATAAAGTCGCTGTTAGGACGCATCCGTCCGCAGTGTTAAATCATTAAAAAAAACGTTTTGCCCCTTTTCAAAAGAATGCGATCTACAGTTAGTAGAGTACAATATGAAAAAAAAATTTGCAAAACTAGGCAATCTTTACGTTTTTATTGCGTTGCTTGGCATTTTTTGCCAACAAGGAAGCGCTATCGCGCCGCGTAACACCAACACAGTTTTTTAAATAGCCCGTGGCACTAAATATAATTGAAAAACGATATAAATGTAAAATAAGTTATTACGTTATAATACAATTCTTTGCTACGATTCGTTAACGTACGGGACTAGAATCGCAGAATTGAACGGCACTGCAACGTAGCGAACGTAATCGGGAGCTGTTTTAAATAAAATATCGAATTTCCTATTCATTCGTAATAACGTTCGGCCGATCATTGTTCCCGAAGGGGACAAGTAAAGGGATAGACAGAAAAAGTTTCACGGACAGTTGACTCGCAGACACAGGCGGCCAGTTTAAACGCGAGCACACGGTTAGAATACGCTCACCGTATCTGACAATCACCGATGGAAAAAAAAGTGAGAGAGAAGAAAAAATCGGTAGAAAAAGTTTAAAAAAATAAATGGAGAGAGAAAGACAGAAACAAAAAAAAAAAAAAGAAAAAAAACGAGCGAACCAACTCGAATGAAATAACCGAACAATCGAATCTCGTAGAATCGTCGTGGAACCTTCACCGATGCGGAAAATTGTTTGCAGCGTATTTTTCCCCCCCGCTTTCCTCTTTTTTCTTCGTTGTTTCGAATTTCTTTTTTTTTTCTCGTCGTACTTTTGCACGCACGATACAAGCCAATTAGAGGCAGAGAACGCTCGCGCCGAGGGAAAATAATTATGTTTGACGTGCGATGGCTGCTCGTTTCGCGTAGCGTCGCGAAACGTTGTTTCCAACCCTATCGAGGCAGGCGACGCGACGCGACGCCTTTATGGGTGGCCGTAAAAGGGCCACGTTCATTCACTGACCGCGGAACCTTTTTTTTTTTACACCTCTCTTTCACGTTACACTACTGGCCGTGCGATCGGTGCGCTCCAAAACGATTCACGACGTTTCAAGTCGAACGGTCTTTCATTGAAAATGGCCCATTTTTGTACGATGATAACAGCAAAGGAGACTTACTCGGAACGAAGAGATGCCTTTAGTTGATACGTGGAATTTACTTGAGCCGCGATACACGCCTCTCGCAACGCGATGGAATTTTGTCACGAAATTCGATCGAATCGACGAGCAACGACGTACAAAAATATTACGTCGCGAAATTTGTTCATGTTTCTGCGATATTTTCGCGCTATCGTTGAAATATCTCGCTTTTTTATTTATGATTTACACGGTTGCTTTTTCGGGATCATTTTTTAATGCAAATTTTTGCCACGTATATTATTTCGAATTGTTCATTTTTCAATCTAAATATTTATAGCTGCGCGAGGCTTTTATTCCATTTTATTTTTATTTCATTTCGAAATCGAACGAAAAATAAAAATAACTGGTAGAGTACCAAAGGGCTGTTAAGATTGGACGAGCTCGATTGAAATCTCCCTCCGTTTCACTCGCCGTTCAAACGCCATATTTGTAATCGTCATTGTCGCATCCGTAAACAGAAATTTTACTGCGCTGACCGTTCTACTCTGTAGATACACAGTTTTATCTATAAAATGCCATACACACAAGTCATATTTCGCCCGGAGCGACGAACAGAATTATCAAACCTCCGTGGCGGTTTCAATTTAACCAAATTCCGTACGGGACGTTTATTAGCTCGAACGAATCTCATTGAATGTAATAACTGCCAAATAGCCAAACCGCGCACGTTCCCGTCGAAATAAAATTCAATATATATACTGACAAATCACTTTTTCACTGGCCCACTAGGCCGTGATGGATTGACCTCCCGAGAGAGAGAGAGAGAGAGGGAGAGTCGCGCATTACACGCGATAGTAAAAACGTGAAATCATCGTACACGTCGGTAAAACGCGCACGGTGTAAGTGTCACGCTCGTGGCTAATTAGCGCGTTTAATTCACAATCGGGGAAATTCTCGCGCGAAAACAACGGAAAACGAAATAAACGGATGGCAGCATTCGGAGCGGGGAATCGATCGCTCGTTCCCGGAATAATTGCCACGGCTTAAATTATAACGTAACGCGGAGAACGTTGTTGTTAATTCCGTGTCCCGGAACAATCACGGTTATTCGTAATGTATAAAAACGTGTAAAAATTATCGGCTTATTTCGAAATAATTTTATCGTCGAAAATTATCGGTATTTTCGATATATCGTTTTTCAGCGAAAAAACAGTTCCAATGAGATTGTCGAAGAGAGAAAGTTTTTGCGATAAATTTTTAAAATTCCCTCGCGTCGCGGAACAATCAAAAACCGGTAACGCTGGATGTACCTCGGAATCGGGGTAGTTAATGCTTTTTCTATGCGCGGGGATCGATCACGGGTGCCCGTCGTACGTATTTACATTTCGCGGGGGAAAAAAGGAGGGAAAAAGAGGTGGAATGGATGCGCGTCGGATTGCACGGGATCGGCAAATATATTCGGCGCGAACAATTCGCCGGCAAAAAATCGAACGGGGGGGTACGCCTGATGAAAACCGCTTCGGAGACCGGGGCAATAATTTCTTCATCAAAATTCGACGACATAATTCGCGGCCGGATGCCCGTCCGCACAACAATTGGCCCCCTTCAAAAGCAGAACCACTGCGACCGTCCGGCGAACCATTTCCACGTTCTATCACCCGCGATTCGTTCCACGCCACGGGAAATCGCTGTCGAGGACCCACTAAAATCCAAGTCCCTCGTCGTGTAAAATCGAACGTGTTGTACGAGTCAACTTCGAATCGTCGAGAAAGAAACGAGAAACGAGTTTGAAAATTCTTCGGTGAAATTCTCTTTGGTGAAATTTCGCAAATTCAATTTGGAAATCGAGCATTTATTTTTGAGACTCGAAGAAGCGTAGAGTCCATTTCTTTACGCTGTCTATACACCGGCTGTATTTACGGTAACAATTTTTCCGTTCTACATTCTCAAACTGCGCAATTTGTTCGAAACTTGAACGTTAAAGTACTTAGTCAACTACCTTGGATAATAAACTACCTTGGGCAACGTTTAAGCGGTCGAGAGAGAAGGAATTACGGAACTACCAGCCTCGTGTCGTGATATTTTGTTTTATATGGAAAGAACGAATCTCGTGCCTGAGTTTAGCGATCGGTAATAAACATGCTCGGATATACCGCTACGTCGAACGAGCGATTTTAATTATTAAACAGGGCCTGGCAAATTTGTAGCACAGATAATTTATAATTGTACACAGGTGTTTCGCACGTCGGCAAATTAATTTCTAGAGCGAAAAGACGGATCCCGGCGAAATTTCGGACGAATCGAAAATAATCTAGGATCGTACACGCAGTACGTATCGAGCAAACGAACGAAATACTACATGGTCCTTGCACGTTCTTGATTCTCGGTCACGTTAAATTATGTGCATACATTGCACGTAAATACACGATAAAAAGAAAAGAGAGAGAGAGAGAGAGAGAGAGAGAGAGAGAGAGAGAGAGAGAGAGAACGTGGCGATCAATCGATTGCTGTAATTAACAAGCTCAACTCCGTAGTAGAATAGCTGATAACGAGGGAAATTACCTCGCGTAATCGCGGCACATGTCGGAGGGGGTTAATAAACTTTCGAAAGCGGTGGATCGGAAAAATTTATGTTGAACACGTTCGGGGAACGTGAAATATTTCGTGCGCCTGAGAGGATCGTTATACGAGGGAATCTATGCAGCAGTCGCGCGACGCCGCCGCCGTTAACGAGTTATAAAGAGTAATTAGGCTGCCCGTACTTCTTAAAAACTCCACGGACGTAGGCATAATAAATTACAACGCTCTAACGCCACTGCACACCCCGGAAAGAGCCGGGGTAAATCTGGGAAACTTTTACGAAACTTGATAAAAAAGAAAAGAAAAAAAAAGATTGGATTTCTATCCGAAAACAAAATCAGAGATCTCGTCGATAGAAGAACGAGGCGTCAGAGGAATTCTCTCCCTCTCTCCGCGCCAATTAGAATAAATTACTTCTCACATCGATAGCAAGGAGAGAAGCGCGATGTACCAGGCAGGAAATCCGGATTGCTCGGTTCCCTTTGTTTCCCTGAATATTCATCAGCAACCGATTCGTTCGCCGGAATTTTATGGACTGCCGGACGAAAGAGAGGTGGAGGAGGACGCGAGCGCCGGAAGTCAAGCCGAATTCGATCGATCGCAGGCGCGTCGCCACAGCTGCGCGATACCCGGCCAAAGTCGAAGATCGATAGATCGCGCTTTGTTCGACGGCCAGAAGCGAATAGCCGCGGTTCTGTTCGGACTTGCAACAGAACGGAGCAGAGGTGTGCTACGTGCGCCCAGGCACCGGTGGAATCGTTCACGGTGGTCGGACGCTTAAGCTAACAAGCTTACTGGTTAACTGGATCCCGATTGAACGAAGTCCCGCGCGTCACGTGCCGCGAATTCGCGTATTTTTCTGTCGTCCTGGAGATACACTCGCGCCGATACTCTCTCTTCTATCTTACGCTGTGCGAAGAGCAGCGGGAAAAGTTTCCAATTGTTGATTTCGTACTGAGAGTGATTTTGCTAGAGGTACAAACTCTCAAACAGAATAGAGAACGCGAAGAGATATATTTCTTAAATCAATTTATTTCGTCGACTGAAACTCAAAAGACCAGTCACGAGCAGCAACATACACGGAGCCTGCTCGTTCCGATATGTATTTCGAGTTACGAAATTCAACTTCGGAGCGGCGCGCGACGACATGTTTGGCAGTTTCTCCGCCGCGTGGTAGTATTACTTTAAAGCGTGTCGCGTGGCTGGTTCTCCCATCAGTTCCGGCAGGATGTCAGAGCCAAGGAACCTGTCGGCGCCGACAGATGCGTTGCGTATCCGCGGCGTCGTATCGAGCGTGCTCGTTTCAGAGCTGAGCTCGCGCGTGCAGCTCGGCCCAACCGTTCTCCGCGGTGAAATCTGAATACCGGAGCCACCTCGGTTTGCAACGTAACGGCGGAAAATTTCAGGCCGCGTGCCGCTAACCGGGGCCAAATTCATTTCTCCGACTGCCAGAAACTCGCGGACCTTTAACCCTTTCGCCACAGACTAAGAAGTTCCGTGTCACGTGTTCACGTTGCCGCCGCGAGAAATCGCGACATTTTTGAACGCAATAGGCGTACAAACTTGTACAAACGATCTGTTGATCCTTTCGTCACGGCAAACTTTGATACGTACTGCACTTTGGCATTTCTCAAAAAGTATATTGGAATAATCAAAACTATTACATTATTTATTTATTGGTATTCTGTGTTGAATTGTTAGTGCACTGAATATTTAACAATAATTTTAAGCTTTATTTCGTAACATATCTAATAATCTAATAAATTATAAACATGGGTTAATACGTAATTCTACATCACATTTCTTGCGTCTCCCCTCTTCTGTTATGTTACACTACACACTATACATTTGCGTCTTTTTCTGATGAATTTGTTACCACATTTTAAGGATATTAAATGAAATAAATGTAAAATAATCACGTTCAAATAACATGCGACTAACGGAAGATGTAATTGCTGAATTAGAATTCACTTACGTCTGATCCAAGTGAAGCTTGCTGCAATTGTTGTCGATAACGTTTGCCAGGCGTATAACAGATGAATAGAATGAAAGCTATAATGACGACGTAAGAGGAACAAATGAATTTCAGAAGAAGAAAATTGATGCTCAATATTTCACTCAATAATTCGTATAAATTGGAATTCTTATTGTTTCCTACGAAAGTTTAAAAAATGTAGAATATTATTTTTCCAGAGATTGAAACTTGCAACGAACGTCGATGGTTGCTTTAAATTTAAACGACGTCACACGTTGAAAAGATACAGTCAACAATATTTCGCGTTAAATACCATTTGAATGGTCGTTTCCACTGCTATGCATCATTTTATTTCAAGTATTTCGTAAATAAATTGTTGGTAGATGATAAAGTTTGACAACGAGGGCAAAGAGTTAAAACAGAGACGAGGAGTCAAGAAGGACGATTGTAAAGAGATTACACGCGGAAACAAACGGGGCACCATCCGCCAGACGTACGCGCACCGTCTAATTTCGCGGTGGCTAGTTTTACGACAGCGAGTTTCGTAACAGCCCTTCCGCGTGTCACTCGCTTCTACCGGCTCGCGCCAGGCTGCCGCGCGAGTCTTGATTGCGTCGTTGAGTCACCGACAGCGTTGGAAATTTATGGCGCGGTGAACGATCAAATTTTTCTCCTTTTTTTTTCCCGTCCCTATCCTCCCCCGCTGCCACAACCCCCCGGAGTCGGATAAAGGGGTCACTTCTGTCCATTAATCCGTTTTCGCGGCGCGCGCGTTCCAGTTTTATCGGCGCGGCGTGATTTACAGCGCATTCAATTGTCCGTCGAAGGCGGGGGAACCGCGCGACGCGCACTGAAAGGCCGAGGATCGGTTTCCACGCGTTCGCCCGATCCCGCGAGAGCACTAGATAAAACGCTCGACACGAGTTGATGGTTATTAGACAACCATCTGCCGGACGAAATGAGTGCTGAAACGCGTGGCGAAAGAGGCTAAGTAAGGCGCGAAGAAACGAGCGAACGACAGGTAGCAAATGACGATTGAAATTGTTGACAGTTTCTAGCACGAAGGAAAGAAGGAAATGTTTTTATCATATAAAACGTCTGGCTTTGCAATGTTTTTCTGTAAACCATCTTGCGCTCTTTTATTTCACGCGGCTGAAAAACGAAGGAGCAACCATCGGCGGAAGAAATACGACGCTGTAAATCACGTTTAGAATAATTTTTTGCAATTTCGTTCACCTTTATTTGCCTCGTAATTGCCGGAGGGACGCGAGGTGCTCGGCAACGTGCTCGGCAAGGAACAGCTCATAATACTTTCAAATCAGCCATTTCCAGCACTCCTTTCCCTTCCCAGTTACGCTAGCGGAAGGGAAAAAAGAGAGAGCCTTTGTTTTAGCGTGCGACGATTTATACGGTCTCCGCGTTGAAATTATCACCCACGGTGAAGCACTTGACCGAGAACGTTTCAGCACACCTTTTAACACCCAACAGTCGATCGTGGTTTCGCTGCACGATCCGCGGCCATAATTTCGCGATTAACCGACGCACGACCGCAGATTAAGCGGCAAACGTGTCGCGAATCGCTTCGAAAAGCCGCCGCGTGAATCTAAACTGGTTAAAGCGGACGCGACCCTTCGATTTCGATAGTTTCGTCGTGTATTTACCGTCAAACTGCTGTAATTCTGCAACGGATCGATCGATGTTTCAAACGCTTTCGCTCGCTGTTTCACCAAGGCTAAATCACGGTGAATCACCGTGGTTGAAATCTAGTCTTGTGTCAGATAGAAGGAGATTACTCCAAAAAAACTGCACGACTTGTATCCCAGTACGATTCGTCTCACTGAAAGACCCAGAAACAACTGTTCGGACTAGGAAATGAAGACTACCTTTTTCCCATAAAATTTTATTGATACAAAACAAATTACAGGCGCGATCGCTCAGTACTAGACAACGCCACTCGAGGTCTACACCACGTGACCCAAATCAACCAATCGCTAATTTTCGTTGCATTAACGTTGCACCTGAAGAGGGTTACCCCAATTTTCTGGGTTATCCCCGCTAAATTCACTTTTAGTGATAAAAAAAAAAAAAGAAAATACTGTTTGGGACATCAACACCGAACAGTGGTCACTTAACGATCAGGAAACGTGTTTCTGTCGTTGTAACGAAGGAAAGCGTAATTGTTTCACTGTAGCGATCCTCGATTTATTGCAAAAAATTAAAGTAATACTAAATGTTTAAATACTGACAAGGTACAAAAAGGAATTCTATAAGAATGTCTTTTCTTAACTGAGCTGTCTTTATTGATTCTTATATAGGGTGTCTCGCAAATTTTCCTAAAAAAGGCAGATAATTTTGGTCGTGATACCTGCAACAGGACACTCGTTTCGTGTACAGAAACCTTTCCTTAATACAGAGATATCAGCGTTTTTGAAGAGTGGAAACGAATCGTATACGTATCACATTTACAGATTCGAAGACTGCAGTGTGTTTCCGTGAAATTGCATCAGCTCGAATAGTGCGAATATTTCGATCTTTCGTAGGTGAGATGCACACTCTGGCTTGTCGATCTCAATCCTCATTTATTGGCAAACCAGCAGTTTCGTCACTTATCCGACATGGCGAGGCAAAGAAGGATCGCGAACGCGATAACGTTCGTCTTGTCGCGGGTTGTATCGGTAGACGTCTCCCTGGCGAGATTATTTGCATGGAAAGAGCTTGTTACCGAGCGTGTAATTTCGCGAAAGTTTTATCGTGGGCTGGGCTCGGCCGCAGGGATGAAGCCCACGTGCACGCAGACCCAGAGCTTAGCCCTCCTCTCTCTGCGTTTGCTCGGTAATAATGTTGGCAGCATACGACAGTCACGACGTAATTAAAGAGTGGCGGCGCACGTCCCCTCTCAGCTTGCTGTCCACGACGCGGCCATTAAACGTTTTCTTTTTCGCCAGCTGACGCTTCTTCGTTGCGGGATACGTCCTCTGGGTGGTTACGTGGCACGGCCACCTATTCCGCGGTCGAACAAACGGCCAAGTTTTTCTCCCTTTTTCCTCCTCTTCTTTTTTTTTCCCCTTTTTCTCTTTTTTCTCTCTCTCTCTCTCTTTCTCTGTCCTCTCCGTTGTTTTTCCTTTCTCGCGCCGGGAACGCAGGATTTTGAGTTAATTTTCCTTAATGCCGGGAAAAACTCGAGTTATTTAAGTCGACTGCAGATGATAGGAACTGGAACGAACGGAGTCGCTAGTTCTAGTTTGTTTCCACCGGCGAGGATGTAAAACGGTCGTGATTTCTCTACAGTCGTGCAATTACCCTCTCTCTCTCTCTCTTTTCTTTTTTTTCTTTTTTCTTTTTTTTTTTGCTTGAACGAAGAAAACCAGATAAAAATTCATAGCAATTTGATCATCGGAGTCGTTCCCGCGTGTCTCGCGATTTGAATTTTTCTGGATCGAGTCGTCTTGCAACCCCGAATTTCTACGAATCCGTTGCGGAATCGCGTAGCCTCGGAATCAGAGTTGCGCCGAGACGCGAGTGTAAAGCTAACGACCTAATAACCGTGAAATACGATTATGGCGATGCGAGCTCGCGATTCGTAAATTCGCGGACTGCCTCGCCCCTGATGCTGCCTTTCGCCCGTTCCGCGCCTGCAATTTGGACGGAGCTCGGTTATCGAAGGAAACGGCCAATAACGGGTGAAAGGAACGATCTTTATTGGCGCGATTCGCGTCGCAATAAACATTCCGGGTAAACGTTGTAGCGCGATAATTCGAGCCGTTTGGGATCCGGTGTTGGAAAGTAGCGAGCGAAGATAGGAAAAATAGGGAGGGAAAATGATGATCGTTTATCGGTCGAAATATCGGCGCGTGTGCCGGAAGAGACGCACCGGCTCGGTGGCTGGAACTGAAATTCAATTTGCACTGGTATCATCGGTATCTCGGTGAGGAACTCGTGAAGAAAAAGAAGAAAGATCAGCCGCCTCCCCCTTCGAATTTACATGTCTTTGTTTCTGGAGCACGGCCACTCTCGTGTAATGGGCACTCTCGATCGCCGCGAACGATCGTTTCGCTCGCGAATTGCGAGATGGAGCGAGCGCGTCGATTATTTCGAAGATAATCGAAATCTGATACTTCCCGGTTGGGAATCCATGGCCGCCCTCCTCCCGCGATTTTTACGTATCCGTAAAGGCGAGGAATGCCAATGGAATTTTTCAAAATGCGTTCATCGACTCGGCTCGGCTGATTTTATCACTCGCGCAGAGATTTTGTTACTTTCTACAGCCGCCGATAGGAAAAAGGACTTTTCTTTTCGCTTCCTTCGCTGCTTCCTTCTTACATGCTTCATTAATCATCGCTCGGTGCACGCTTCTCGTTCGCATTATCCGAGCAGATCTCCGCTTTACTGCCTCGTTCATCCTCGCGTTTGTTCGCGATCGTTCCGTCTCTCGTTCGGATTTTTAATTCGGTCCGTGCTCGCTCGCGAAGAGCCTGCTCTCCAGCGGCACAATTTCATTAAATTTCTTTCCACCAAGTAATTTCCGCGAGGGTAATCAACCTTGGATTTATACGTCTATTTATACGTTTCTCCGAGTGTAAACTGCTCTTAATCTCTTTAATTGTAACGGTAACTCAACGCACTCGTCCGGAAGAGTCGGAAAATTACCAAGGTCCTCCCTAGCGAACAGTGCAACGTGCGATCCTCCCGCGCGAATGTTTCAATTGGTCGTCGGTAGACCAACTGCGAATATTTGCGGGCAATTTCGAATTTTAATATTTCGAACACGATCGAGCGTTACTTTGAAATTTCTCATACGCCAAATCTGCTTGAGAACAAATTCTTGTATAAGCTCTGAAACTATCAAAGTGGTCAAAACGACCAATTTATAATTTTCCGTAGCAGTGTATTTTCAGACTCGACTGATTTTTAACAAAATGTATCAATGGAAGCTCGTGTTCCTCGTTGTATTATTTTTTAATAATTTTTTCTCGTAGCTTGCGCTTCAATTTCTTTGCTACAGATATCTTTCTCGCTCGTTCCAGCGTTGAAACGATCCAAAAATAAATCGAAGCGATATCTTCTGTCCGCTTCTATCCCAGCAATGTCTCACTCCTTACGTTGGAAACGTTGTTCCAATCAATTCGAATCGGATTGCGTGTCGTTATTCCGCAAATAGATTCGAACGGACGAGAGTTGGCGCGCGAGATTTAATTAGAAAACGGGGGCGTTTAGCGCGTGCTCGCGAGCTTTCCACCGTTAATCAAACGGCGGGGACCGGCGGTGGTCCTGGAGAGCAACGCCTGGAACGAGCACAGGCTGCCGCCGCAGGAATTGAACCGATCTCAACACAAACGAGAGGCGCCGCGCTAGTTGCGCTTAGGTAAACGAGTTTCTCGAAGCTGACTGACCGAGGCTCTCTCCCGCTCCTCGTCAGACCGCTGTTTGCGAATTCCGATTCCGCTCGTTGGAAACCGCCGATAGCCCGTCTTCCGGGACGCAAACAGCCTCCCTGTTTTCTCTTTCATCGTCGTTCCCCTCTGAAAGCCGCGAGATTTCTTTGTCGTCCGCTTTGTCGCGGTCGTCGTCCCTTCGCCCCGTCGATCCTCGCGATCAACAAGAACAAGAAAAATCCCGAAACGAACGAAGAAAACAATTTCGTAGCCGGCGGGAGGGAGGGAGGAGCTTCGCCGAGAAGCAGAAAAAAAGACAAGAAGAAGAAGAAAAAGAAGAGGAAGAAGAAGAAGACGAAGACGAAGAGGCCACCAATGGAGAAGCGTCTATCAATTAGACGTTGAATAATGTCGCTTCGATTACCGACTCTTTCCCCCGTTTCTTTAAAAACGATGAATAGAACCGGTCGCCCGCCGAACCCGTTTCTTCCCTTCCCGTCGTATTTACTGAATCGACCTAAAGTTCAAACGAGCGAGTTTCTCCTCCCTCTTCCCTCCTCTTCGTCTCGTCCTTGGCTATCTCTTTACGAAGAAACTTCATTTATTTCGCGTGAATGGGAGAGGAGGCTGCTGATCCCTGCGAGCGATTCCCTGGGAATCGCGAGAATCCCCGTGGCATTAGTCAAACGAACTTTCCGAACGTTGCCGAACCGTTTCTTCACGCCGTTCAAACGACGCGAGCTCGCTTTAATCTTTGACTCGATCGCCTCCGCCGAGGCCCCGAGAGCCGCCGCGCCGCGGCCAAAGAGAAACGAGGCTCAACACACCCCTTTCGTCTGCTCGAGCGACGACGTATTTCCGGGTTCGCGCGCAACTCGGCCACAACTCGGCCGGGGCTTCCAAGCCGTTGTTGCGGAAAACACCATCCCCTTCGCGAGACGGGTTTCGAAATCTTTTCACCAGCCCGTCCCACCGAGTAATTTCCCTCTGGTAATTTTCACTCTGGCCTGGAAATCTTCGACAATCCGCAACCTCGCTTTGTCCCCGTTTCCTTTGACCCTTTCCACCACCACCACCACCACCACCACCACCACCGTCGGACGGTTTATTACTCGCAATCAGCCGAGCCAAATGTTGCCAGCGCCGCAACATCGCGAAGAGTCTGTGGTTTTGTTAATCCACGGTCCAGCGATTCGATCCACCGTGAGACAGAAAATGAAAGATTCTGAGTCGAGTGAGAGACCAACTACAATAGTACCCAATTAAACTTTCGGTTCCGAACTGTGGACGAGAATTAGAAAATAATCGCGACGATTTATAAAGATACATTTGTGAAGTTTCGAGCCAATATCCGTGGTTCGTCGTCCAAGCTCTACGATATATATCGCGATAGCGTTTTCTTGCCGCCGGTTCTGATAGGAACGTCGTTGTTTACAAAGAATAAAGCGTCGACCGCTGTTTCGCGCGCCGGTAGAACAATGTGGCCGCATCAAAGCTCGTAGCGAAATATGATAATTTTATGCGGCTCTTTGTACTCTCGAAACTCGTTCCGTTTAAAACGCCTCTCCTTGTCGACGGCATTGTTGCAGCGAGCATGTAATCCATAAAATTCTCGCGAGATGAGATTTCGCTTCCTTGCCCGTTCTCGTTGCGCCCGCGTTATTTGCAAGAGTAATTAATAGCGGTCGTTGGAGCGTTTTCTGGACGATGGCTCTTTGCATCGTCGAGTATACGGGATTGATTTAGCCAGTTCGTCACGTTCGTCGCTGTGTCTTTCGTCCCGTGTTCGATCGTCCCAACTTTGTTTAATTTTTGAAGCATTTTCAAATTAAAGCGTTAGGTTCGATTTAATTTGAATTTTAAATGTGACGATGCAGGTTTTCTTGCCGTTTTTGCAAATGAAATTCACACTTTATTATTTCTAGCATTATATTCTCCAATGACTAACCCTAATTAAAGAACCTCTTTCAAAAATTGAATTCCGCGCAAGAAATATTTCGGCTGATCCTTCAAACCACAAACTCTTGCTGGATGTTATTAATCATTCCGTTGCAGCTATCACTCCTACAGATTGTTATAATTGTTACAACATGTATATGAAGCTATCGCGGCAATTTGACGTTACTTTTTGTTCAAGTATCATTACATACAAAAATTAAACAAAATTTTTATTTCTCGAATGGCAACTCTACGTGAGATTTTATTTCTAATACAATGACTTCAGAAAACAAATTTAGTAGAAAAACTGGACTCGCAAACGGGCGAATTTGACTTCCAAAAAGGTGCAAATATGACCTGAAAAAGGGTCAATTTCGAGTGCAAGACAACTCGTTCCAACACATTTATTCCCGTCCAAATGCCCGAGAAATCCGCCGTCGGACTTGAACAAGCATACTTTTAGGCGAACTCGCGGCCCGTGATGTGTTCCAAAATTACATCGTTCCCACTCGTGCAATTTGCGCGGCGCGTTAATAAAACAAATTGGGGGAGACTGGAGAAGGTGTAGAAGTTTTCGTGTTTGAATGGGCTCGATCGCGGGGAAGGTTGGAAACGAGTCGCTGGTAACGAGAGAGAAGTTCTCAAAGGTTGTCCCTTATTCCGCGAATATCTCGAACGAAAACATCCAGCCAACGACAAGCCAACGGAATAATTAATTGGCCCATTCGAGAGGCGGCTCTGACCCGCTGCGAATTTCATCCTTCCGGCGAGAGAAGGCGAGAGAAGGACGAAGGGGGGGGGGGGCTGCGATGAAAAACGGCGAATTCGGGGGGTTGAAGTCCGAGTGTCTGACGAAAAGTTTCCCCGTCTTTTCGCATTCGACGGACACGACGAGGACGCGTAATCAGCCCTGATTCGAAAGGACGTCGCTAATTTGTTCGACGGTGGTGCTGGAAGTTGGATTCTCGAAATTCGAGTCGGCAAAGGTATCGCGGAATGCAGATTTTTTCCCCCTTTGGGGGAATTACTTTATCGCTTCGGGAAGGATCGTGAGAGGAATTGAGCGCACTTCCTCCCGAGTAGTGGGAGGAAATTCAAAGTATCACCTCCTCGCGTTTCGCGAAAGAACAGTATCGTATAATTTTTATTTATCCCGCGTGACTGGATGTACCGAAAGTGGAAACGTTCAAAGATCGAATCTGCCTCCTGCTTCCACTTGCCATTCAACCGCAATCGAATCGATCAAATTTCCTATCAATCGTTTGGAAATTTCTCCGTTTCCTCCCTTATCGCGCTGCTGTATCGTTTCGCCTTTGGCCTTTCTCTGTAGAGCGGAAAGACAGAGAGGAAAGACACAAGGACAAGCAGAAAAGAGAAAAGCGACAGGAACAACGCCAGAAAGTGGGCGGAAGGAAGCAAAGACAGAGAGAGAGAGAGAGGGAAGAGCGAGCAGAAAACGAGATAGAAGTCGCGGCGGCGAGCGTAACGAGCTTGTCACAGCGTGTTGCTTAAGAGTTTCGCGCGGACATATCGGAGTGGAAAGAAGCGTGAAAAATGAGCGTACGATAAAGCGTAGCGTGGAATATCGCTGAGCTCACAAAACGCATGATCGATGAGCGAGCTGCTCCGGACCTGAGGGAGAGAAGGTTCCTTGGAAACTCGCCGTCTTCGCCGGCGAGGCCAACCTACGAATAAGAGCTTCACGGGTCCCTGCGTCCTGGCTTGCCCTTTGACTCGTAACTTTCTCCCCGTATCTCGTCGAAATCTCGATTCGGCTCCTGACGTCATCCAGGCCCCGCACGAGACGCCGACCAACTTCTCTCTTCCTCGCCGTGTAGTTCGGCTGTATGTACAGGGTGGAAAGAAAAGTCTGTCCCTGATTATCGCAGATGAATTCTACGCCTTTGATTTGATGGGAAAAAGCATGCCGCGAAATTGACCTTTAATTTCAAAATAAAAAATTTTTTTTACATTATTTTTACATTATTCTATTCGTAACAAAAGTAAAACTTCTCCAAGGATCATTTAGCATGGCTGTAATGTTTGAATAAATAAAATATAAATCAAACGTTGGTGAAAGAACTTTAATTCAGAACTGTAAGGAAAGAAAATTAACTTTATAGCTATAAAATCACTGTTGGCAATGTTAAATGATTGAGAAACTTCTTTGCCATTTTTCAAGAGAACTATTAGATCGCAACCTACGGTTAGTTGGAAAAGTTTTACCTCCGTGACGAAGAAAATACAAAGTAATTCAAGATTAAGATCAGTTTTACGGCAGGTTCTTCTTTACATGTTTTTCCATCAAATCGAAGATGTAGAATTCTTCTAATAGCCACCATGTACGTGCCCACGAGAGAAGAGAAGCGGAGCGGGACGAGAAGAGAAGAGAAGAGAAGAGAAGAGAAAGGAGGACTAGAAGTGGTCTCTCTGTAAAAACGTTTGCGAGACAAACCCCTCGGGGCACGCACAATCGAACGATAAATCGCAGTGCATTAGCAGACGACCAGAGGAGGCAATTTCGTTTCTTCGACTTTTCACCGAACAACTTTTGCCGTGCCGATTTTCTTCTTACCGGCGACCGGTTCTTTGTAATCTCGCCGTTTCTTTCTCTTTCTATCGATGATATTCGCTCGACGTTTCGCTCGGCGGAGCATCGACACGTACGCTCACTTTGGCATCGGTTAGACACACAAGGGAAGAAGGAACCGGCGAACGAACCGGCAACGGAAATCAAATTTAGAGGTCGCAAAAGAACCGCCGCGTAACTTTAATTTCGACGTCCTCGAGCAAGACCAAGAAGGAGAAGAAGAAGAAGAAGAAGAAGAAGAAGAAGAGGAAGAAGAGGAAAAAGAAGAAAAAGACCGCCTTTTGATCGTCGATCCTTGACTGGTGGCGAAACGACAGCGGAAGAAAGCCATCTCGAGGCTCGCCCGTTTAAAAGCCCGGGCTTCGGCCGCCCCCTTTATCCAGCCCCTCGAAAGCAAATTCGATTAGCGGACGACAGATTGAGCCTTATTGAATCACACCGTTCGCAGGGTGGTCTTTGTTATCGCGATTTCTCTCGGATAAATGTACCTTTCGTACGTGTTTCTGTGTGCGTGCGATCACGGGTAAAATAAACGTCCATGGACGCGATACGGTCGAGGATCGGTAATAACGACCCCGACGCGATGCGATGATCGATCGCGATAAAGACATCTTTATGTCGAGTTTGATTCCTTTCTTCTCCGACTGCTTGCGTTTCTTTTTCTTTTTTTTTTTTTCTCTTTTCTCTTTTCTCTTTGTTCTTTTGTAACGACGCGACGATCGAACGATCTCGAGAGGATCTCTCTCATTGTTGGCGTTTCGTCGTAACGTTGTTTCGTTTCGACTCGCACGAGTATCGTTCTTCTCTCGCGTATTCTTCTACCAGGAACTCGAGCGCAAGTTCCGCGGCTACTTCGAGCGCGGTGACTGGCGGATTGTTGAATAATGAACGTAGAACGGGGGATAAATATACAGCGTATTCTGGATAATTTGATTTGATTGCGCGTGGTGTGTGTTTACGCGGGTGGGCGTGAAAATTGCCCCGCGTTTTACGCTCGTTTTCTACTTCGTTTGCCTGGAAATAGGTCTCTCTCGCGTGCGTTGGCTAGCCGGTTGTTTAATGGTACCAGAATCTGACGATTGGCGAATTAAAGTTGTGTAAACTTTTACGATTATAGCTGTTGCAGCTTTCGCAGTATAGTAGGCCAGTTTTGTCGGGAAGTTTATATTGTAAACCACCGTTTGGTTTGCTAATTCGCGGCTTCTGTGTAGACGGAATGATCGCAGAAGTGTAAAACGTTCGATAGGAATGCGTTTGAAAAGCTACATCCCCTCGTCGTAACGTGCCTCGTGATCATATTTCGACGACGACGCGGGAGACGAGATTTTTTTCTCTTCGAGTGAAATGCTGACTCTCCACGTCGCGAGAGTAATTTGTCTCCGCATCAAACAGACCTAACAATCGGGGGAATTCTCCAATCTCGCACGTGAGATTCCTCTGTTTCAAAAGCACGAATCTCCCTTCAGCGACGACGACGACGACGACTACGAGAGAATTCATATCGGTCAGAGAAATCTCATTTTCTAAATGCTCGGATTCACGGAGCGTGTTCCCCCGGCTCTAACCAGCGTGTAACTGCATATCAGGCTACCAAAAAAGAAAAAAAGAAAAAAGAGAAAGAAAAAAAAAATCTCCATTAGTTCAACCGACATGACGCAGCTAACGAATCGTGTAAGCAGACAGAGAAAACGAGGTATTCCCCGGCCGGTCCGCGGCGGCAGTCTCATCAAAAACACGTCTCCAAGGCCGATTCGTCACGGCGCACGGGTTGGAACTGGCGCAGTCAAAGCGACTACTAATTCTGATTAGCTCCCAAGCGATCCGAGTATATCCAATTACGGTGTCGCTCGCACGTCGCTCCGTTGGCCCGCCTTAATTCCGCGGAATAATTCGCCCCCGGTGTGCTGCGGCCTGTCATGTGTCGTGGCCGACAGTGAAATACAGGTAGTCGTTGGAACTATCGTACGTACGTACGTTCGCGTGTCTCATCCTTGTACGGCGTTGTAAATTCGGTCGTACACCGACGAATCAATTAAACCGGGAGCCAGAGCCGGAGCCAGAGCGCCAAAGCTAAAGCCAAAGCCAAAGCTAAAGCAAGCCAGTCGATCGAACGCTTTCCCTGCAATTAACTCGATCCACTCCCATTCGATCGCCACCTCCCGCCGCCTGCTCAGTCCTTTTTCTCGTCTTCTTTCCCCTGCTTTTCCACCTCTCTTCTTTTTTTTTTACGCTTTCGCAGGGGCAGCAAAACCTGTTAATTAAACGAACCACGTCTCTACGGCCGATCGCTGGATCGATTATCGAGTGGTTATTAATTCGTTCCTTCGGATTCGCGTGGGTGAAGAGGGGAGGCTGGATCCACCGTGCGGTGGTTCCAAAATTTTACGTGGTTTGCTCTGTCGAAGCTTCGTTTTTAGGGAGACGAATATTAATTTCCGATAGAGACGCAAACCTAGATCGTTGACGAATTGATCGAGCTGAAATTTTTCTGAAGAAACTGCAAGGAATTGTAAAATCTTGACACGATATTTAAACGTTTGACCAGCGCAAAGTGCAGTTTTCAACTGCAACGATGTCAGAGCGTCCTGCCGACAATAACATAAATCGTCCCCGGGAAAGCGTATCTACGTCAGCCACGTCCGGGCTATTTTAAAAGCTGAACCAATTAAAACGTTTCGCTCGATCGAGACCGCGCAAACGTGCGTGCAAGATCTTAGTAAAATTAATTTCTACAAATTAATTCCATCATCGACTCGGTTGCTAGCAGGGTCGAACGTCTGCCGGCAAGAACTACAGTTTTCTTTTTATCCGCGAAACTCGATAATAATTCGCGGTTAACGAGGGGATCGTGGCGCGAGTACTCTGCGAAAATCACAGAGATCGCGCGGCTCTGGCGTCCGCCGTTATCGACGATTTATTATCACCGCTGTCGTTCGTCTTCTGACTCCTTGACGCGTCTCTAATCCGCCTTCGAAATCGATCCCACGCGCAGATAACGCGCGGACGATGGACGCGTCCGCTATCGATCGACCGTCAGCCGACCGATTCCCAGGCGTTCGGTCGCGTCGAACGCGATCACAAAAGGGGATCATCCTTCTCTCTGTGGATCTCTGGCCGCGCGGCGATCCTACGAGATGGACGCACGTTGACAGTGTGGTTTCGGCTCTCTACGATTCCTGTCGTTTATCGGCATTGTCGCCGGCGTGGTCGAAGGCGATCTGACCTGCGATCGGTCAGAGAGACGAAAAGACTGGCGGCCGATCGTCAACGAACGGTCACGCCGGACAATAGCTTTGCCACTCGAGGGGATTTTAATCTTGGGCCCCCCCTCGGACGCCATTTTGCGCACCGTCGACCAGCCGGCGTCGGTCAAATGGGCTGGAAAACCTCGCGTTTGCTGCGTGTTTCCGCTTCTTCGGGTCCGTCGACGCGAGACAAGGGTTTCTCGAGATCTCCACCTGGCGTACGAGGTCGTTATATTCGTTATTTGGTCGATGGGTCGTCTCGGCTGCTGTTGTTTGGGTGCAAGGATTGAATATAACGCTGTTATACAGGGTGGTTCACTCGAGTCTATCGAAATATCTATTCGAATTGTGACGATGCAAAAAATAGTTTCAATACTGGTCAGAATATTTCTTTCTTCCAGGATCATTTCTTTTTTTTTTTTTCAAAGTCACCGATGTTTTCTTCGTATAACTATGTATTTTTTTGGTATCAGCTGGTAAAAAAAGGTTGGTTCCGTAATGAAAACTTGCAATACTGGTACGAAGAAACGAATACTGTAACCATAAAAGTAATGTATAAGCTACAACCGTTTCAGTCTAATTAAAATAAAAATGAGACGTCCGATTAAACGCGATGAGAAATTAATAAAAATCGGATGGATAATTGAATTCGTTCGTCAATGCAATATACGTACTGTGTTCCCAACTTTGTTGAAAGAGACTTTGAACTTGAGAGCAGTGCCATTTTTCCTTTTTTTTCTGTAGTGGTCGTTGAATTGTCCATCGCATCCGTATTTCTTATTCAGATAAACGTTCCAAGTTGCCTCGCCAAGCGTGAACGATGTACTTTGACGTGCACGAGATAGATCCTCGACAAATCGGCTGCCCCGGCGAGAGGGCCTGAATCTTTAAGAGCTCTTCTTCACTTTCGGAGTAGGTTCTCGGAGGTGCACTGGCACAGAAGATGCGTGTTCTCTTACACGCTTTGAACCTATTCCTTTGGACTTTCAATTTGTCTATTCTAAGAACGCTTCTTTTCCTTATTGCCTTATTCGAGTCGAGGAACTAATTTTCTGACCAATTTTTTTTCTTGTGTTTTTGTATTTGTATTAATACAAAACGACGCTCGTTTCATACATTCCGGTGTTCTCGTTTCGCGGAGCGAACTGTTGATAAACGTTTATTTAACTCTGACGAACGACCGATTCATTAACCCGCGAACCTTTCTACAGATGTAGCAGGTGGTCTGGCTCGCAGCTTTTTCTCCAGTCGAGATAAACGTCGATATCGGTATGTACTCGTTTCGTTCGTCGGTAGAGCCTCTGCAATCAGCCTTCTCGGTCGCCGTCGTTGCTCGAAACTCGAGAATCTGGGACGATTACGAAGCACGAGAGTGTAAAATCAGCGCCGCGATAGGCTAATCCAGTTTAGCCTAGTTGGCCTAATTTAATCCGATCCAAAATCTAATACGGTTAACGTCGAAAGTTTCTATTGGAATTTCTTTTTTGTCTTCGTAAAAGTTCGAACTAAAGTAAAAGCGGACTACGTTGGACTCGACGAAGATTCAACTCGGGCAGCTATCGACGCCCACGACGTTTTTGAATAACTTTTTACTGATAAGAGACATCACAATGAAATTTGACATGAATGTTTCTTTCCAGTGACATATATGACAACGTGAATATATTTCGTGTCTAATGTTTAATCACTGTTTTGTTAACTTGTCAAATTGTTTTTATATTCCATTTAATATATTTTTTAATTAATTTAGATTCATGTATTGATAAAACTTTCAATTTTAGCATAAGTGTTAAAGTTGTACAACTTTTACTCTTCTTTTTCATTTATGCAAGTTCCATGGCTTCTGCAATCTAATTCTTTATGCTTTTTCTTTTTATTTCGTGACTTCATTCTTAATGTAGGTACGTTTGCCCGATGTTGAAAGTAGTCTGTGAAAATGTATCTTGGTTTGTGGCAAATGATATTCTTGATATTCTTTTGTTATTTTTGGATCCATATTTTTTGCAATCTTTGTGTCCAGTTTTCAGTTGAAAAGTAGTCTGTGAAAATGTATCTTGGTTTGTGGTAAATCTTGATATTCTTTTGTTATTTTTGGATCTATATTTTTCGCAATCTTTGTGTCTAGTTTCCAGTGCTTCTTTGGGACTATAACTGCTCGATAAATTAGTAATTTGTGAATAAAAGCTGGCATTTAATACCACCTATATAGATGCAGTTTCCAAGGTATAATTTTTGAAATTTTTCCGAATTTATGCTATATTGTGGTGATATTACTCCAAGAATGACGTGTCATTCTTTTTCGCCGTCGCGAAACAATCTGTAGCAACGCATTGCGTCCAAATTGACCAGGAAGAGCGTTCATCGTTGATCGTAAACTTGTCGCTCGGTGATGTTGACTAAATATTCATATTTCCGGCCATTCGTGAAAGGATCGTTCATCTTTCTTTCCTAGTTCACGCACGCTGCGTTTTATGTTTTACACTGCCGGTCGGCTTCCGCTAATTAAAAGCGTTATCGGGAATGATAATGAGAAAAACACGAAATACCGTTCTATTTGAGGATTTCCACGTCGCTAACGAGACGATTCTTTTTCGCTCTTGATGATGATCGTCCGCGATAAAATCGCGTGATCGCTCGCCAAAAAAAGAAACGGCGCGGATGTGTCGGATTTAGTTCAATTAACAGACCCTCTAACTCTCAATTAAGTTCTTTAAGAATCTTTCTACCCCTTCTTTTCCTTTTCGCCTGACCAGGAAACAACAACTTGCGCGTAAATGTAATCACGTATCGCACGATAACGCGATAGAGAGAGTGAGTGAGAGAGTGAGAGAGTGAGAGAGAGAGAGAGAAAACGGGATTGCAAAACGCTGCTGGAATGCCTGATTGCGTTTCCTCGCGGAGGCGCGTTCGAAAAGGACAGAAATTATAGGGCAATTTCGCGGCAGAGCCTACGTTTCCCATGGCGCCGACGGATTCCTTTGTAATTTCCAGCGAGCACTTTGTCCGCCGTTTCTCGACAATCGCCCCGCTCGGCCGGCCGGTTTTACGACGGAACGTTTTTAAAACTTCTCCTTTGTGAGAAAGAAAGAGCAACCCGGGTAAATGTTGCTCCAAAGCTTCGCACGGGGAAAGCACTTCTAATGATTTTCCTTAACGCTAGGATATTACGCTATTCCCCTCCGCAGTACTCGTTTCTCTTTTATTTTCTAAGAGACAGCAGCTATCTTTTTATCTTTTCTACTTTTTGAGAAATTCTTTTCTTAGCAACTTATTCGAGCACTTGATTGCATTGCCGGGATTAAATATGTCGTATCAATAGTACAACTGTATAACGGTATAACTATTATTTAGAACTACTTGCGATCAGAAATGATTAATTTGTAATTTTTGTTGGAAATTTGTAAAATACGAAAAAAGTGCACGTGGGATTTTAGACGACGCAAGTAATATTTTATCGAGTATTTTGCAAGTGGAATGCGAAAAAATTGTACCACTGTTGTGTGTTGATTAAATGAAAAATTATCGATATTTCAAATTGTTATAACTTTTTAAAAAGAAATCACATAGCGACACACTTGGTCTCATTTTAAACCTTAGAACTTCTTTTTTTCTCAAGATATTGTAACATCATGCAGCGAATGTTGGAAAAGTGTTTTTTTTTTTCTTTTAAAAGTTCACATGCTCTTGAAGATTGAAGTTTCTTCCCTGTAATGATCCCTTAGAATTTGTCGTGCGATTTTTATTGAACTTTGAACATTTGGATTGAACGACAAAAATTCGAAAACTTCTAAAATTTCGTCATCTGATTCTAACGTTTAAAGTTCAATGAAATGTACAGCAAAGTTGAAGGAGTCCTTGTGAAGAGAAAATTTCCAATTTTTAAGACCATGGTGGATGTAATCAACTTTCAACTTTCCCGCCCTCTACGCGATCTAAAAATATCTTTGAAAAACACGAATTTAGGACGAGATCGTGTAGATACTTGTACGATGTTTCCTTTTTTTACAAAGATGTAACAATTTGAAGCGTCGACAATTTTTCATCATCATGTGTTCAATTATCTTCGCTTCGTAGATGGAAGATCAACACTAATGTCTCTGATAAAAATTGCACGCTTCAGTCGGTTCGACGGTTCTACTTTTAATAAGAGTAATTGGTATTTAGCAACGCTTAATCGCACGCATCGAGATACAAAACAGCGGGGAGACGGTGTTGTACGAATGGAAATTATGGAGATTCTAATCTAAAAAGGAATAATTGCCGGGTGAATTAAAGAAAAAGATTACCCACCCAGGCGCGTTTTAATCATGTCGCGTGTAATTGTATCTGACCGTTCCATCTTTTTGTCACTCTGTAGCAAGCAGTTGCACGACAATTAATTTCAGTATATGCGTACGACTGTAATGCACTGACCCCGTTAATAGTGAATGCGATGTTGGTAGTTATCAGATTACGAGCGCGACGCGACGTCCGCGGCGGTATCGCATGCACTTTCATCCAACCCCTTTTACCTTTCGCCGTTGTTAATTTACCGCGATATCATTTTCCATTATTTCGCGTCTGACGTTTATCAACGCTGTTGCATGTTAAAAGAAACAAACACCGCGCCACGCCTGAAATTAAACAGTTTGGCCGTCTCAGCGCTCTCGTTTTCCAATTTTGCCAAATCCCGTTTGAAATTCCGTCCACGGGCAGACGAGGAGAGAGGAAAGAGAAAGAAAACGAAGCGACGAAAGAGAGAAATTGATCCTTTCGGAACGAGTCCTTAGCTGCTTTCCACGAAACTAGTTTGCATTCGAAAGCCTCGTTAATTCGCCGCAGTGTGACCGGGCTTTCGCGCAGTTGGCAATCCTGCCGGCGGTACGAACTGAACGTCCCGAGACGCGAGAGATGGAAAAAGAAAGGAGGCGAGGTTGCAAAAAGAAAAAGAAAAAGAAAAAAATCGTTGGATGGTTGCGTTCGTATGTAAAGCACGATCCCCTCCGATGGGCGTATACGGAGCACGCTCTCGGGGCCTGCAACTGTCGGCAAATCTATAATTTTCCCCGGCATCTCCGATAACTACTTCCGAAACTACTTACATGCTTTTTTACCAGATCCTCGAAACGCGATACGCCGGGGCAGAAACGAGGAGGAGGTGTAGAAAAGAGCACGGATCGGGAGCATTACCGCGCTATTCTCCGAAAACACAGAAGGAAAGAGAGAGCGATCGATTATGATAACGTCACAAACGCGAGGTTTTCAATTCGAATTTTACGCTTCCTTCTCCTGTTACTTTTAACAACTTTGTCGTATCCACGGTAGCGTGGACTAGAATTCGGTTTAATAGCTCACGCTGGATCGCAAAGGATCTCTCTTTCTCGCTCTTGTGAAATATTAATTCCAGTTGGTAGCTGCCGAGTTGGAGCTTGAAAATCCACTAAGCCGCGGCTTGTTAAGAAAAGAAAAACAACAGCGTGTATACTCAAGGTGTGAGATTAGACTTGCAGTGAGAGAGCGAAGATCAAGATTAAGCTTCCCTGTTCTCCCAGCAGAGTAGCCAACGTTCCGCGATCGATGGAAATTGCGAGACTCTCGCGTCGCAGCGACAGGGGAAAATTTTCGTGGGAAATTCAGACGTTTTTCGAGTTTGAACTGCTCGTTTCGTCGGCTCGCGGACGAAATTTATCGTTGCGAGAGAGACAAACCATCGAGGATTTTTGTTTCGCGAGACAAGAAAAAAAAAATGGCAACGTTAATACGGTACGCTGCACGAAGAATTTTTTTCGCCTCGCGTTTATTCTTTTTTCTTGTCCGTCTAGAGTGCCGTGTTCCTGAAAGCCGCGACGTTTCGTGATTCGATACATGTATACACACGCACGCACACAGCGAGATTATTACAATTTCGCTTAATCCGGAAATTGAAATAATCGCGGGTCGTAGCTTACTTCGTGCTTGGGAGAGGCTTTTTACGTATATAATTACGACTTAGCTCGGATCGGAGTTCACAGAGTGGACGAGGCTTTTTAATATAATTATTTTCTCACGTCACGGTGCTTCTGCACACGCGTACTTTGCCTCTGCTCTTTCAGGCAATCGTTCAACGCGATTGTCGATCGTTAAATTGACTGTCGTCTCGCAAGAATGAAGCTCGATCGCGCAAATTTCAGTGAGATCCTTGTTAAAACTGTGCATTTGCTGTGACCGAAAAATTTCCGGGCGTGTAAATTCGTGTAAATCGTGCTAAATGTGGAGCGAGAAGCGAAAACAGTTCCATTTTACGCGCAATGCGCCAATTTACGAACAACCGCTAGTAAAAATGTATCGAGAATTATTTTTCGATAGAAACACCTTCGTCTAGCGCACGTGCACCTCGCGTGTAAACCATCGTACGTACAGAGCGCGTATCTCACACGAGGGTGCTTATTTATCGCGCTTATTTTTCACCGGCGCGCGCGCCGAGAGTCCGCTCTAATACGTTTTTAATTAAACGTCGAATTAATTAAAAGGATTTAATTAAATGCGAACCATTATCGCTGCGAGATTCTTTCAACAGAAAAACTCATCCACGGTGGAACGTTTCTCTCTGCGTAACAAATAACATTTTCCTAAATGCTCCCCCTGTATATTAGCGCAAACAAATATTTCTCCAAGTTTATCGCATCGCGTCGCTGCTCTCTTACTCGCCAGCCGGAAATGTTTCGAACGTTTCAATTTATTGAACGTTTTAATTGTTTGCCAATAACTCGTCGCGCGATAGTTTTCCCCGGGGGTTGGTGTCTCCCGGTGTAATTAGAGATCGTTGTCGCTCTTTCGCGATGAATGTCGAAGCTAGTTGCGTCGCAAAGCTCCGAATTCGCCGTCCGTGCTTTCATCCTTCGTCTCTTTCTCTCGCGTGTCTCGAGTAGCTGTTAATTAACCAAAATGTCGGACCACGTTTAGCGGAGGACAATAAAATCGCCGGTTGAACGCGAGAGACTCTGTCGGGGTCGCGATTCAACTTTTACCATCCGCCAATTAAGTGGTTTCTCTGTGGGTTCAACGACGCTTCTCAGTGATAAAGGGAAAAAAGTTGACCGATTGTTGGACTGATGCTGGGACGAGGGGACGCTCTTTGAGCGTGCGTTACTCAGACGCCATTGTTTACCGCGAGCGGAGTTCCGCTGAATTCCAATAGTTCGTTGATCGTTCCGAATGAGAGAGAGAAAAAGAAAAAAAAAAACGTGGAGAATTCGCGTAATTCTCGTTTGGAGTTTGGAGAAACGTCAGTAAGTGTAATGGAAATGGATGCCGCGTTTTCAAGGGAACGCAGTCGTCGTCAATTGTAATCAGCCGAACATCCACGTGCGAATTCCACTTTTCTTACATCTTTACACTTTTGCTACAAAGAAACGACGCTTCTGTCGGAATAAATTTCCCTTATAATCTGTTTCGTACGAGACACGCCGCGACGCATCGTTTCTTCGATTTAAAAACGATCCCTCTTTTATCGCGACTTGCCCACCGCCGTTCGAATTACCCTCGCATCACGCGCATTATCGGCGTGATAAAAGCGGGCGATTTGTCGATTTCTGAGAATCGTCAAATTTTCGAGCCAATTTCCAGGGGATTTCGTTCTTTCGACCTTGGTAACAGCGGTTCGGTAGAATCGAATAAATTGCTCTTGATGGAAGGATCCTTCTTTCTTCTCCTCGGGCTCCTCTTCCCACGGGACACGCGTGCCGTAATTGATCGAGGAACGCAACGATCCGGACGATACGCGAGCGAGTCACGCGGCGAAAGCCGATAAATGCAAACGTGATCAAGTTCGGTCAGCGGTTCTTATCGTCCCTAATGAAGAAAAATTGCCCCGTTCGCGCGGATGCACGCAACTGCTGCGGACAGTAAATAATCGTCGGTGTTCGATCGCGTGGAACATGGAGGGAAGAAGCGTCATGCAACACGCGAATCTGCAACAGAATCAAGACGAAATTTGCACGGAAGATGCGCGCCGAAGACTTCCTCCTCGCAGGCCGCGTTTCCGGTGGCCTCGAGTCACCTGCTGAGAGGTGTGTTTCTCAGTTTCCAACGTCAAGGATCGAAACAATAGAAGACTCGTCGAGGGTCTCTCGAGTTCATTAATGCGATCGATAAGTTACGAGATTTGTCTCGAGGTTTTTTCTTCGAACAACGACGACATTTGACCCGGGGAATACCGGGCGCAGCAGTCCGCCGCGCCGACTGCTTGATCACCGTTATCCTTCGATGAAGGATCTTCCACTTCGTACCGTTAGCCGATCGATAATGCCAAGCAACGTGCAAGCGCGTGATTTGTTAGGTCGTCCCTTCTGCGAGGTGACGTCGCAACACGTTCGTTCGCATCGGACGGTTTCTCTTTAAACGATCGTGAATTTTAATTCAGCCGGGTGACGTTTGGCTTTTTGGTCGGACACGTTGAAAGAATTACGAGGAGAGAGATCTCGCCGTGGCAGTTTTTCTTCTTTATGGAACCAGCTCGATTCACCGGTGCAGTTTACCGAGCGATTAAAAAAATTGTGCTTCGTAAACTGTGCTTTCGCGCAGTTGAAGCTCCGTGTTAGTGAAGCATTATAAATTCGTTTAAAATCGATTTTCACCCGCTGCAAATTACCACGAAAATATCGCTCCACCGATGAATCTTCTTTTATCTCTCTTCGCGTGCTTTGATTGTTCATTTCTATACCAAAAAAAAAGAAAAGAAAAAATCGGAATAAATTTCATTGCGTTACAACGAAATCAAATCCAGTCTCCGGCATTTGTGTTTCCCATTTCGGCCAAAGAAAATGGCTCGTCCAATCGAGAGATCCGATGGAATTTCAGTGGAAATTCATCGCGCGCGGCCGCACGAATAATTTAAAAATCGTTCGTTCTCGTACGTTGTTCTTCAAACAATCGCTCCCAACTAACTGTAGGCAGCCGCGCGAGGAAAAATGGTCCACTCTGAACGTAACAATCGGGAACGTTTCACATTTACCTGCCAGTAGGACCGAACGAGCTTGCGCGCATTCCGCGTCAAAAAGGCTTCGATTTCGTTTCGCATCGCAATGCCGCGCGTAATGCTCGTCCCTACCCAAGATGGAAAACCCACCGATAGAGGGGAAACAAGACGAAGAAGGAAAGAAAAAAAGGAACGTGTATTATTCCCGACGTTTAACCCAGGCATTCAGACGCACTGCTACGGAATAATTCTTCTTTTCAATTACAAATACGCTGTAATTGTGTTCACATTTAGCTCGATTCCCCATGTACGAATCGTACTTTGTAGCGAAAGCCACGGAGGAGGCGAGCACAAAAGCTGCCCACCCGTCGGTTCATCCGTCTCAGCATTTTATCGTTATAATATCAGAGGGGCTCTGGCTGTTGCGTAATGCAATCGCGGAGAAAAGAATTTGCCCGCGGATTATACGTGGTTACGGTCGCGTGTCCCCCGCGCACTTGCCGCCGATGGGTTTTCCATCTGCTCTTGGTACTCCCGCGAGTACCCCGTAAGTGGCCGCCACCATTTTGATTTGCCGACTAGCGGAGAGGGGTTGCCTGCCAGCTCCTGAATTTTAATGACCGAGAAGGAACGAAGGATCGGAGTTGGTACCGCCGGTGGTTCAACGACTCGCGAAATGGCTTGCGAAAGTAGGATTATCCAGTTGCAATTCGGATTCTCGGAACCGCGAGGCAGTCAGCCGTTTCCGTCGATTACGAGAGATTCAGATCTCTGGCTGAATTTCATTTTAATTTCGCTTTAAAGGGGAGCAGCCAGGGGATTAGCTAAAACTGCCTGTCGGATCTGTTAATAAGTTTATCGATTAAGCCCCGCCGACAATCGAACGCTCCGAGGCACTCGACGTCGGCTGAAGGGTCTCTGCCAGTGTGTAGGAACCAATGGTCAGGAATTGATTTGTCGCGAAGCTCTCTCTCTCTCTCTCTCTCTCTGTCGATGTGTGCGAAGCTTCGCACAGGTCCTTTGTCGCAGTATCACGTGGCCGAAGTACGGGTCTGCTTGATTAGGGTAGTCCTGGATTTACCTAGGCAGCTTCACAGAGACCCCGATATTTGAACGTCGGACCAACTCTCTTGTTAGTCGCGAGGATTTAATTCATATCTAGTTGTAAGTTAATGTTACGTCACAAGATTCTGTTTTTTTTCTGGTGTTGCGAAATTTCGGTGATTACAATTTTGCGACTGTTACGCTGCACTCGTTGTTAGGCAGGAACGTGCGTCGCGAAAAAAAAAAAAGAAAAGTACAGTAAATCACAGTCTCATCGAGTTTGCACGCACCGTCTGGTGGAACTTCAATTTCGGTTAGATTTCAACGAGATTTGGTAGATTGCGGTTGAATCTAATTTTCGCAAGTACGTCCCGGTTGCTGAAAACTGCAAATTTCTGATCGTCCGATGTTTCAATGATTGTTCAGACACTTGTACTCTAGCTGAACAATTACAGCGATTAACTTTGAACAAAAACTACGCTCTTGAATCCAAGACAATAGAATCGACCGATAAACCGAACAACTTAATTTCGACGATTTAACGAATTGGGGAGGCTCACCCTCGCATTCTTCTTTGCGGCCGGAAGAATTCCTCGAACGGGGAAACGAACCACCCCGTAGCAGTCTCGAGGCAAGAAAACGATATTACGCGTCCGCGCACGAACGACCTCCGGCAAAGGACCTACCTAATTTCATTACGACGTTTGATGTTTACTGCGCCCGGGAGACCGCAAACGAACTCTCACCCTCGAGGACTCGCGACGGCACTTCAGCGATATCGCGATCCGTGGAATTCGAATAACCAGTCACGAATACTCGCGTCGTTGTCGAGTTAATTCGTGTGCGACCTAACCCCGGCGGGGGAGGAGTCGCGATCTTCACGATTGCGTTGGCGAATGTATGCACGCCGACAATTTTTCTTGGCAATATCTTTGTGGAAACAAATGGTGCGTCGACAGGATTTGGTTTCGCGTGCAAAAGTAATAAACACCAGTAGCGATTTAAAACGATAACGCAAGAATATTATTAGGAAAAGTGGCAATGATATCGCGCTTAAAACAACTAAAAATATTTTATATCTTGTTCAAATACATGGTAGAACTGCGAAAAAAGAAAACTCTAATTTGTCGATGCCTTTTTGATTTTCAAAGTTTATTACTTTTGTTATTATCGTGTAATTCATTGTTGGAAATTGTTACTGTGTCTAATAAATTAATATGTAAATATAAATAATGTATATAACAATAATATAAATTATATATCATTATATGTTATACGTTATTAACAGTTCTGTCATTTGTTTTGCAAAAGGTTGCAAAAAGAACCAGACGTGCTAATACTTTTCTGACTCGCTATAAATACCGGAACATCTATTAATTACGTTTGTTCAAAGACAAAGCACAGATTTATACTTGTAATAAAATGGTATTATAGCAAATTACGGAGCACTTACAACCGAGCCATGAAATTAAATAACAACATCAATCGACGACTATTATAATTTTTAAATCTCTAACGAGAATTTAGTTTCTGGTCTGTTATTGCCACATGCTGAACAAGTTGAAGATAAAGCGTTCATTTTTCAACGGATAAAAAAGAATACATTTGCACGTGCATTCCAATCTTTCACAATTTCTCGCGTCCATTCTCCGTACGTTAACCATTTCATAACTCTACATAATATTTCGCATTTCGCCGCGAAAGTCATCCATATTAATCCAGCGCGGATATTCGACGTTGAATATGCGATAAGCCTCCGTGATAAGCCTCGCCCCAATGAATAATGCATCCCCCGTGCGCGTTTAATTTTTACCAAATCTCACCTTACGATCGAATCGAACAAGCCTAACGAACACCGTCGAATAAACTACCTCCGACGCGCGCGCGCGTGCACACGCAAATGCACACGTATAAATACATATGCATATCGAATTGGATTCTGCGACGTAGTAATGTCTCGATGTCACTCGAGCGAGTATCACGAGTCGATACGACTTTTCGTATCTCATTAGTGCAAACGATCGTTGTACGCGGCTATCGAGCAGATTGGAGTATGTCGCAATTGTCGTGGAAGATGTATGCCGATCGATTACGCGTCACCAGTCTCCAGACTAGTCGTGAGAATCGCGGATCAAATGCGGCGCATGCGACGAAATCTTAGCTGCCAGCTAGCAACGACGATCCATTGTCGCCATTGTCTTTCCATCGCTGGCGCCTCGTGATCCGTCGTGTCCTTTCTGTTGCCTGTACGTCCCACGTGTACACGTTCGCGAAGTATGGTTGCAGAAGGAGTTCGTGAAGTGGGCCAGCAGCTAAAATTTTGCTAACGTGTTAGATTCGAAACGAGCGTTTAACTTCAGACGTGTTAGAAACGTAAGAACCCAATTTATTCGACATTGCTTGTGAAGTAATTATTGGAGATTAGATCTAGGCATGAGCTTAATTAAACTAGGCTAGATTGGTTTTATCACACACCGTCTATTTAATTTTACATTGTTTTATTGTTTTACATTATTTAATTTATTCGACATTGGTTGTGAAGTAATTATTGGGGATTAGACGATCTAGGCATGAGCTTAATTAAACTAGGCTAGATTGGTTTTATCACACACCGTCTATTTAATTTTACATTGTCTATTCTTCCTCTTTTTCATTCAATGATCAGATCTTTTTCTCGACGTATCTCTTTGTCTCTCAGCTTATACTCTTGATATTATATTATTTTATTTTATATTATATTATATTATTATATTATATATTTTATAAATATTTTATATATAACATGTAATATAATATTATATTATTTTACAAATATTCTAGATAGCGTCGTGCAACGTCTGCAGATCATCTGTCGCCTCAAGATCACAAACTTGATCTAAATTAGGTTCTAGCACTCTCACATTATTATGGAGCAAAAGTTAATATTCATACATCTATAGTACAATGTGATTTTAACGAAACATTGATCATCAGCGATAGATTTCTCTAGTCAGAGATTCAGAGGGATTCTATTTAATAATCTATCTACAATTAGACTTGATTTACCAGGCGATTTCTCTAACCATACCAAAGAATTGACATATCGTAGAGTCATCCAGCTGTTCCTGGCTCGTTCGAAATATTAATTCGGATTCGAAATGGAGATGCGCGACGCGCTGGTAGAAAGTGAAACGAAAGGAATCCAATGATGAAGCGTTCATTTCGAAACAGAAATCCGGCTTGAAAACACAAAGAGAGACGGGACAGAGTCGGGACGATTTCGAACGAGCTCGATATAAAGCGCGTCGAGCTTTCGCTGCTCGATCACTCTGACCGAAGCTCGTAATCGGATGAATAAGACGTGCTCGCGAGCGGAGCGGATGACGTTTTCATTTGACGATCTCCTTCATCCTATTTCCGTTATTTTCTGCCACGTTCGTCGTTGGTCGAATCGATGTTTTCGATAGAGACTCGTTTTGTGAATAGTGCAAACAGCTGGAAAGCGTATTGTTGTTTTACGTCCGATCTGACGCGTCTTTTTCCCGAAGCATTTTCTACAGAAATTCAGGCACGGAACTAATTCAAATTTACGCCGACCTCTCGAGATCTTGCTATTAAAATTACAACAGAAAGTTCGAGAATGTTATGAATTCGTAAAAAGAAATCGTACAATAATAAAGTTTGATGTGTAATATTTTTTTCGCCGTTGTATCGAACTTTGAGTACTGCAATTAGATGACAAAATTTAAGAAGAAAAATGTTTCCGCCATCTGCAACGCAATGTGCAAACACCTTAAAATAAAATGAGCGAATGCGTTTTGAAAGTAGGGGTTTCAAGATATTCCCTTCGAGATATTTTCATTAATTCTCTTTGACATTGATCATTGATCATTAAATGTACAGTCACTGTATACGTACGCTTTTGAAATTGATACTCCCCTCGAAAGATACCCGAAAAATAAACAAAGGGAACTAACTGCGACGTACTTGAACTCTGAAGAAAAAAGGAATAACATTCCCTTTCTCGCGACAAGCAACATCCCGCTGGGTGTAGCAGTCGACGAAGAATTTTTCCGATGCCTCGCAGACGTTCATTTTCACTGGCAACGTCGACGCAGGCACGTATCCCCCGGCATAATTATAGGGGATAGAATGTGTACCCCGTAAAGGAAACGCGAGCTATCTGGCAACGACCAATTAAGAAGCCCGATGGAACGTGGTGCGCGAGATGGCGCGAGGAAATTCCAGTACGCACGGTGGCGTATTCACGGATCCGCGCATTTTTTTGCGAGTGTCTCCCGTAATTTTAGACGGCAATTTCTTCAGAAAGAGAGAGAAAGAGAGACAGAGAGAGAGAGAGAGCGGTTGCAATTTATAGAGTAACACCGTCTATTAGATGCCGCGTGAAAATCCATCGTGTTCCAAGAACTAATGAATTTCACTCCCCCCTGTCGTCGAGTATCAGTCACCACGTTAACGTTCCGCTTACTATTCGCGTCATTAAGAATATTACTGACGCATTAAGATTTATCAAGTTCCGTTGCTAATTACACGTCGATAAATTTCACTCACCGGTTGAGATCGTTTGAGATCGTTCACGCAGCGAGATGAAAGAACTCGAACTGTACCGTCCGTTTCGGTGTTTCAGTATGTCGGGTTGACAGCGTAATTCATACGGGGATCTGGATCGTTGCTTCTGCTGCTATTTATCGCGAGCCTTATTTATTATGACTGTTAATGACAGCTCTAACGCACGTATCGGGGCGATAAATTTCGTTCGTTTCAAGAGTACGGCGCGAGCACGGCGTGTTACTGCTTAACGTTGATACAACGCTAATCTCCGGCGATAAATTATCGTTTAATTGAAATGAACGCTCGAGTTCCAGCACCGTCGTTCGACCTGCCTTTGATCTCGTCTGTACGTTTCCAGTTGACGCTGGAAATCTCAGCGTTTACGCGACGACTCTGTGAAAACTTCTCTTTAACCCTTTCGCTACGATAGTCCGCTCCGCCACCATGCCAAAAGCGAGCGTGCACATTGATCGAAATCATTTCCCGAGTCTGTCGAATTCCATTTTGAGATGGAATTTTTCCTCAATTTCCTCGCGACATTTTGACAAAGGACCTAGAATGTTGTTTCTTTGACCGTTTGAGTCCCAGGCAGCGCGATCTATAACAATTTCGTTGTTACTTTCTTGTAATAATTTTTATTGAACAAAACTTGAAATATTTGTCACTAACAGGACATACACATAGCAGTACACGTGTATTTTATAAAATAACAAGTTACAAAAATATTTTTAATACTAAGAGCAAACGATATTTAAATGAAATAAAAAATATACAACAGCTGTTGTATTTATAACGCTCTTCGGCATTTTTCGACAATGTTTTTTCAACGATCCCTGCGATTCGAACGGTTAAACAAACCTTGATCTTTCGACCAAAAATCTAACCTAACCTAACTAAAAATCTAACTTCTGACCTAAATTTTTGAGAAATTAACAGTTGTATCTTCCGAATTCCAATGGATTAAGAAAGACTTTCTTTTTATCATAATAATTTCTCAGCGTATAAATATTCCACTGTCGAATAGCAAAAAATAGAAAAAGCTCCTCTTAGGGGGTCAAAACAGAGGCTACCGATCACTCCAAAATACGTCAAATAGATCAATTCGTAATGAAAGTGTTAAATCTCTGTTCGACGCGTCGCAAAAGTGTGATTTTTCTTTCCGACAACCTTCCAATCCATTTCGTTTCGAACGAGTTTGTCAAACAAAGACTGTGCAAGAAAGTGTTCCCCGATCCCGAGGGTCAGCGATCCTCGATCGGCGGCTTCTGAACAAATAACGAGGAAATAACGAAAGCTTTCGAACGAAGGCAATGTCCCTGTTCGCAATCGCACGGGCACGAAATTGATTCGTAATTCTCGGAAGACGGCAAAGGTGAAACTAATGGGCCGGCATTTGCGAGCACCGACGATGGTGGATCTATCGTGTAAAGAGAGAGAGAGAAAGAGAGATTCCCAGGAATCCTCGCGTCGGCCGACCTCGTTGCGTTTAGCCATTACGTTCATTACGTCGTAAGTAGAAACTTCCCTTCTCTCGCTCTCTTTCCCTCTCTCGACTTCCTCGGCTGAGCTGGAAAGCGAGCTTACAGCCGCGGCAACGACGATAAGCTCGACGTGTGGATCGCGTGCAACCCGCGAGTCCACCGTTGCGCCCTCGTTCCGCCATTATTCCGCGTTCGCCTCTGTTGCCGGCGAATCCGTATTCCTAACCTGCGCCGATCGAACAACCATCCTCGACATCCGATCGTTTATTAATTATGGATGAAGGCGGTAGAGGGCGAGGCGGAGTGACTGATTTAAACGTCGATCGACGCTACGAGGAGGATGCACCGCGGCAGTTAATGGAAATAAAGGTGAAACGACCGCGAGAGAGAGAGAGAGAGAGAGAGAGAGAGAGAGAGAGAGAGAGAGAGAGAGAGGCTACTACGAAAATTGAGTCGACTGGCAGAAGCATGAAAGTAGCTTGTGTGCTCTCAGAGACTCTGGCTACTCGGGGAATTAGCTAGAAATGGGTAGTCCGAAGGTTTACGTGTTCCAGAAAGGCTTTGTATCGGCCAGGAAGAAGATGGAGTTTGGAATGAATTGTTCAATAGCGTTTCAATGTTCGATTCTGTGAGATAAAATCGTTGGATACGTTGCGACGTTCAGCTCGTTTAAACTGAGTTCGACGTGCATGGGCGATAAATTGCTAACGAGTTCTCTGTGGAGGTTTGTTACTTCTTGCATTCAGTGATCCTTCAAACAGTTTATATCAACACTTTAAAAAGTTTGCCTGTTAAATTTTCCAAGTGAAATTATCCAAGTTAAATTCATCTTACGTCGCTTCTGTCAGCACGAACATCTTTCATCCGTAATGGAACAATAATAACAATTTAAAACCAATCCCCTTCGACAAATAAACTGTTCGTCGTGCCGCTGGCAAGCTTCAAAGAGCATCATCCTGGTGGGTCCAGTTCTGGTTTCTCGAATCGGCTCGTACGTTTCCACTTCCGAGCCGATCGTATCAACACGACCGCGAAGAAGCTCGCTCCTTGGCCGGACGAAAACCGGGCCGCGTAATTCCACAAACGATCCATCCGACTGACATTAACCGGAGGAGCCGCTACGAGCCAGAGTGTCCGTGTAGATCGCGATCGTGCGCATATGGATCACGAACCGCGTGCGGTCGACGTTTCTCCCGAGCCTAAAACACCTGGGTTGCGTTTACGTGGGCGTGTTCCGGCCGCCAGGCTGTAGAAACACTTATGCACGCTCGGTTCATTAGAGGCCGGTGGAAATACAGCCGTATAATCCTCCACGGAGGTTCTGCAATTGTTTCCCGCTTAATTGCCTTATCGAGCCGGCCTCTGCGGTACCGAATCGCTCTCTCCCTGCTTTGCGTAGCGTTACAACCGACCGTAAAAGTCCAACGCCGAAGCTGTTCGATTTCTTCCTTTCCTTCGCAAAGGCGTCGAGAACACTTTCGGGACAGAAAACGTGACAGGAAGAGGAGATCTATCTCGTGACTTTGACAACGAAGAAGAATGCATTTTCGATGATTGGTATTCAGATCGTTAATGACGTCGAGATGGTAAAATTATTTCTCCACTTTTGCGTATTCCGTTTGTTGGAAAAATATGTAAAACAGTTGACACATTGAGCGTCCAGCAAGAATCGAAATTCAAGCATCACCGCAGTACGATTTCACAGTGTGATATGTGCTTATAATTAATCTATTTGTACTATAGTCTAGTGAGAAATTAACATCTTTTCTCATCCCCGTATTGGGATGATTTTTTTAGTATGTATTAATTCCTAAATTAATATACTTATTTATTTTAAACCACGTAGGTTAAAACCTGCTTGTACTATTTTTACCTACATTTTCAGTTTCATCTGGTTTAGGCTCGCTGAAAGGCTGAACTTGACAGGGTGATCCTCATGAATAACGTAGTTTTTCAGCAATTCGTCGAATGCAACGAACTTGGAAGATTTTCCCGCGATGGCTCTGGCCCACGATCCGAGGGGAATAGTTTATTGCGTTTTTACTACCGCGAGGAGGATTTATGACACGCGTCTGGATGCTGAGAGACTTTTATTCGAGAGATGGTCACGTCGGCCGGCCACCAGACAGGGTTTATGGGCTCTGGAGGTTGTGAAAACCCTGCGGCTGTTAACTAATTACCAGTTTATTATTCATTTGCAGGTGTGCACTGGTAATTTAAGTGCTCGTAATCAATAAACTGTTGATTCGCGTTTACCCGGGGTTCGTGATATTGAAAAATATCGACAAGGTTCACTCGGTAGTTTGACTTCAGTTAATGAAGTTCCTCTGTAACTGAAATTAAATCCTCGCGTTGGGAATAATTTATGACAACATCACAGAAGGGATTGTTGGATTCCGAGAGAAATCTACAAAGATCACTAATTATCGATTAGATACTATCGAAGAATTACATTCCAATTTACACTTTAGTGTTTTAAAGGCCTTTATTTTACACTAGTAAAAGTATATATATAATACTAATAATAATAATACAGAGATGCGTGAGTATACGACAGTAATTATTTCTATTGTCCATTTGTCGCGAGAGCCAAGTAGGAGACACGCGAAGGACTCACCAGACGTGGATCACCTAGTAACAAACTGCGGATAACTAACCGTGTTGACGCGTTGGACTCTCACTATGTCCTTTCCCCTCAAGGGGTCGGAAAGCGTCTGTTATCTGGTGGTGTTTATGGCCCATGACGATTGGTTTTTGACGATTACCTCATGACCCTGCCGATACTGTCCACCTGGGTCCACGTCGTGGTACTTGGGTTGTGTCCCCCACATACACAGTTTTATAAAAGCCAATCGTACAATTTCGCAATACGCGAGATTGCTTGCGCGAAACGCGTGAAAACAGGAAAATTCAATTTCTCTGTAAGCCCAATCCACACCTGGCCGACAAAGAAGAAAAGCTCTCGATTCTACGAAACCGGTATCAAACGTAGGAGCGAAGAGAACTGGCGCTCTTTGCCAAGAACACCTCGATTTACTTTTATTCCCGGAAGGAATCCATGTCCCTGGACCCTCGTTTCGATCGTCTATTGCCGCTGGTCGGCGGCGGTTTGGAAACCAGAAGAAGGTTCCTCGGGTTCGATCGGACGCGGTACAAGCTTGCCACCTGCTGAACATAATCCGGCATAATCCGGAGCGCGTAATATAGGAAGGCAAAGGAGCGCCAGATGGTGGTCAAGTTGGCATAATAGAGAGCCGCGCCGGGTCTATCGAGGAAACTCCGGTCGCAGAAGTCGCACGGGGTCTCGTATCTACACGGGCGCTGGCGCTCGGCCATTTCGCGGCCGGCTTTTGCTTTCGACCGCAGTGACCGGCCCCGGATGATTTACGCGCTTCCGGTGGCCGTGTTACCGCGAGCCTCCGCGATAATCAAAAGCCGCGCATTGCTTTCAGCAGTTTTCCAACAGAGATTCGGCTCTCGCAGCGGAGATAGCGCGAGCTGACGCGGGAAATCTGCTCCACGATGTCGATTTTCGAATCGAATCTTCTTCGGGCTTTTCTTTTTTTTTTTTTTCGAGAGATAATATTTTTCGCAAGATAAATTCTTTGTCGGTAGAGAAGCGAGTGTGTTTGATTATTTTATAGTTTGTGACGTGTTCTTTGCTTGAAGTGAAGATAGTTTTTTTTAGAAAGAATTTTTTTTATTGAAATTGTGTCTAGTATCAGTCGATACTATCGAAGAAAGTTTCTTGAATTTATAACTGAAACTGGAAATTTTCAGATGAATAAACAATTACAAGTTTGGTAACAAGTTTGGTCGATTTTTGCAGCTTAATTGAATGTTCGAGCTTTTTTCTTTCTTCGCTTTCAATGTTTTTATCTTTAATATCTTTGATATCTATCCAGACTAGAGTAGACGAAAAATCAAACTAAACAGATTTATTCGCAAAAATACGGCGCTCGCATCCTCGTACGAGAAGATCGGATCACTCGCGAGAAAGATAAAACTGAATCAGTTTAATGGAGCTCGTACGTATCCCCCTGCTTCTTCATCTCACGACCCCGTTTGGAGCGAATACCTTTTAAAGGTTCGTTGATTTAAAACGTTCCAAAAGCGAGCGAGCCTGTTCCGATTCAGGAGAATCTTCGAGATCGGCTCGCTCGCTTGTAACCAGTGGTGTGGTTTACAAGCCTGGTTTTCAACTGTCGTTTAACGAACGTACTTCCCTTTCGAAGTCGTTTCACACTTCTGAGCTCTTAGTTCCCTGCGCCATCGTTCGTCTCCCATGGATCGTCGTGAAACAACAAAATAAGAACGGACGGCCCGCCTCGCCAGAGGCGTTAACTCGCAAGAGTGTTACTCGGAGAGAAAGAAACGAAAAACCTCTTCTAGCCTTCCTTCCCGCGCTAAACTCGTTAACAATAATTATCCGTATTTTACGGGACCGTTTAAAGAAAGAGCAGAAACCCTCCCTTCCCGGAGGGAGCATTGGTCACGATTTTCGAGCGATACTCACGGCTTCCCTTCCATTCTTCCACGTTCCTTCCTTCATCCTCAACAATCCCGCGACTTTTATCTCTCCTCCGTTCGTTGCTCTTTGTTCCCTTAACCAGATAGTTTCCTCCTCTCTTCCTCTCGCCATCTTTCGAACGATCTCCGCCGCGTTCCTTTATCCTTCTCGTCTTCGTTCGTTCCTCGGCTTCGTCCCTTCCTAACCGTCCCTTATCTTTCTATTTCACGGTTTTCCCGATTTCCTCCGTTTATTCCTGCCCGATCAGCGTGGAACTTATTTCTCGTGACCGAGAGAGGGATAGAGAAGGGGGCAGAGGATTTCTCGTCCGCGTTTTATCTCGTTACTCTGGTCGAGCACGCTCTCCCCCCCGGCTCCTCCTTGCTCGTCGAAAAAGTAATCTCGGATAAACGAAAACGCGAGATAACGCGGGCCTCGAATGCCGGGCCGCTCGCGCGCCCGTTTCCCGGTCATCAGCGGCGAACACCACTTCCGCTGGCCTTTTGTCAGCGTTCCAATTAGACGGAAGCGCGGCAACGACATTGACGTCGCGATAGAAACCGGCCAGTTGCGTCCTCGCAACTCCAATTTTTTTGCGTCTCTCTCCTCCTCCTCCTGCTCCTCCTCCTCCTGCTCCTCCTTCCGGCCACATTGTACCAAGTTCGTTGCGACGGATGTCCTCGGAAGTTCATCTTTCAGCGGCAAAATGGATTTCCTCCAGGTGGAAATTGAGTTTCGGCCAGGACACGGCTTATCGGGATTACGTCGATTTTAGAGGTAATATTTCGCGTTGATGGACGACGCGTGCGTCTCCACGTGCCGCGCCGCATTCCGGAACTGTGTCGATTCATAGATCGTAGATTGTACGCCGTGAATTACTATCACGATGACTGTTGCTATCACCGAGCGTTGAAATCGAGATAGCTTTTCGCGTGGACGAAACCGATTGAATTCTAGTTTTTCTTTTTCAAGAGTACGCAACCCAGCGTAGCAAATCAGGAGTTTCTAAATTATATTTGACCACTTAGAAAATTAAGCACCTCGTAAATTTGATCAGTCTCAAGTGTGACGAGGTCTTTTGCCCCATTAGCCATTGCCATGTCATAAACACGTATGTTGTCGCAGGACCAAAGCCGGCTACTTTCCTGACCGTTAGCGCTACCCCCTCCACTTAGTAGGAGAATCACGAGTGGAGGCTACCCCCTCCACTTGGTAGGAGAATCACGAGTGGAGGGGGTAGCGCTAGGAAAGTAGGGGCAAGGGCCGCCAGTTAGCCAGCTCTAGACAACGGGACAATTTTCAGAAGACAATTGTTCCCAGAAATACCTCCCTTCCCATTCTCGTGGGCGGTGATGGGAAATTTTCCTCCTTTCTAATTGGTCCTAACGCATCCTCCACTCTACAATTCCTCAGAGCTCTTTCATTATAAAGAAGAACTTTGTTTAGTTGGTTACACAAAATTATCAGTCTAATCTAACAAACATGTTAAACAATAGTCAACGACAGAAGTTATGAGAAGTTAACAGTATATAATTTTGATTCAAGCAAGAATCTAGTAGAAGCCTAGATTTTTATTACACAAAAAAAAATTCTTTTAAAAATTATAAAGAAAACTACACCTTTGTTACACAATAAAAAATAATCCACGTCAACTATAGTTCTTCACGTCAGTGAATGATCCTTCAAACTCCAAAGGATATATGCACGATTGATGTCGTGAACATGACACTTTTCTTTCTTTCCCTCCCAATTTGGATATTTTATGATAATCGCTTTGATTTTATACATTTGGAGGAATCGGGCAACTACTTTTGACACCAATTTGACTTCCGCGCGAGTTGGCACGCGCTCGTCACGCGACAATCCGCGAGCTTCGCAAGAAAACGCCACGTAGCAGACACAGGCGAAAAACTCGTGGCGCTTATTCAACAGACCGGCCACGTCGCGAGAAGCATCGACTCGCCAACGTTGGCAAAAGAAACACGATTTCGCTCTCTCGCGATCAATTAAACCCGCCGCATCCGCGGATCCGTTATTTTATATTCTTGTTTGCTCTGTGTCGATGTTTGTTCGTCTCGCGTCCGATGTTTCACGAGCAATTAAGTCGGCAATCATAACGCACGGCGTAAATCATCGTTGAAATTGCATCGTCACCCGGCGTTGGCTGGACCGTATTTTCTGTAAATTATGCGCGGAAATGAAACGAAGCTCGGCGTAAGACGCGTTTTATTCGTTCGGCTGCTGCTGAAAATTCTCGTGGGTGTTTTCCATCGACCGCGACATTGTTGAAACGTTAAACATTCAGATTTTTCGTGTATATTTTAATCTTGTCAGCTCAGGAAAGGGGAAAAAGCGATAAAATTATTCTCCTCGATTTTCCCGATTAAACAACGGAAATGAAACGTGGAACGAAAGAAATTTTAAAAAACATCTTGTTCGGTACGAAAGTTGGATCTGTTCGAACGAACCGTTATGTGCGCGATATTTGCAATGATTTTTCGTAATAAAATTTAGTAATATCTATAAAGTGGTCCCGAGTGCAACTGAATTACGCGAATATAAAGACATTTTTAGGAAAAATAATGGTCAAAGGACTAGCGAAAAAAAAAGAATTAACCCCGTGTGTGATGTATTTCGATCATTCTTTATTCTGCGAGCCTTTGTAGCCATAAAAATAATATTCGAGAAATAAGAAAACTGAAAACTGAAAATTTACATTGCAACATAAATTTTACAAATTCGATTGTTCGACTGTTTGATTTTTCGAAATTTCACGCAGATTTCAACGAGATTTCTTCGCTGTAGCAAAAGTAAATTTGCTGCGAAAAGTCGAGTTTTACAGTTTCCTTGAAAGAACGCAGAAAAATATTTGTTCCATCGCGAAGATTTTCCAGCAGACGTTGTAACGTTATAAATTTATCAACTATAATATTTGTGCTATGAATTTTTAGGCATGGGTTAATTTCTTCATTTTCGCGCTAATTTAGATTCGAATCAACGCGCTATTAAATCTTTATAAACGAAACAGGTGCAGGTTGTTGCCGCCACCTACCATTAAAACGCTATCAGAAACTGGAATTCTTAATGGCGGTGAATTGGTTTCCAAGAAGCCGGGAACAATTTGGAAAGGAAAGCAAAACTTTCACCCGTGGGTAAAACGTTCCTCGTGTATTCGGACACACCCAGCGCGAACACATTTACCGCGATGATCGATCAGCAGCTCAAAGTGTCCGTCCACAATCTACGGAACGGTCGTTAATGAGAGAAAACTTAATATTAATATTAAGCGCGATCATTACGAAGCGAGACAGCGTCCATCGATCATTTTAATTATGATAGTTCGCGTCAGCCGGGGTTGGTTAATTATTTGAGAGTTTCGCGACAGATGAAAAATATTAAAACGCGTATAAATCATCGTGTTTCGCGAGTAATATCTCAATATTGTGTTACGTTGGTATTCGAGTACGATTGAGATACGGCTTGAGTTTCGATGCGCGAGTCCTATTATTTTTTCCTTTTTTTTTTGCGTTCGAACGCACAAAAATAAATTACGCGTCGCGTATTACGTGTCATCGTGTAATTCGATGTGTTTTCTAAAAAATTATCTCATAACTCCACGTTGTTGTAATCCCTCGTATTAATTCCGTGGATCAACAACGTCACCTGAAACGGAATTATTCAGCAGCGGGGAAAGTAACGAGTGGCAGCCACGAAGGCTTACGTGCGACAAATTGTGCCAATGTTTCGAAAAATTAATGACGTTTCAACTGGTAGAATTTCGTAGCAGGAGATCGCGCAGCAATGAATTTCACTTTAAAGAGCTTCCGCTCTTTGCAATCCTGAATTCATTTTTCACGAAAATGCTTTTCGCGAGGCAAGCGGGAAAGTGAAAATGTAAGCTGTGAATTCAAACGTCTCTCAAAACATCGATCGAATCTTTCTCATTACCGAATTTAAAGGCCAAAGCCTTCTTTTTGCAATAACCATCCAATTTCTTTTCACCGAGTTATCGAACTTTGAACAGCGGGATTGAGAAATTTTAAAATTCGTCGAATTCCCGCCGTTTTCGGATATATCCAAAGTTTAATAAGCGAAGAGAAATTGTACGGCAGATCTTCAGGAGGCCATTGCAAAAGGAAAGCTTCAATTTTCAAGTCTACCATGGATTTGGCGATGAAAAAATTTCTCAATGTTTCAGGAGACGTTTTATTAAAATTTATCAAAGGAAAAACTTACTACTACGTGACATGAAAATGAATCCGGAATTGTTAAAATAAAGCCCGGATTCGCTGCCGTGTGCGATTTCTTACCACGAAGTGGTAAGTCGCAACAGTTTGAATATTTCTCGGAACGCTGGAAATTTAATGTACGCCGCTGCCTTTACTTCAAGGCAGAAAACCGCAATAAAATTTCTCAGCGCGGAAATCTTTGTTGTCCTCGTGAATATTCGTGCTCTAGATTCGATAAAATGTCTGGTAGTTAATTTGTATCCCGTAACCGTAATAACGTCACAGCCTTCGTACGCGCTACGCGTACGAAAATCGATGCTCGATGCGCGCAAAGACGTATTCGTTCCGTAGGAAATTCCACGTCGCAGTCTCGGTTTAAACTCCGCTTAAGGCGCGCCTAGTTAAGGCAACGCCATTATCGATTCATAGAGACGGGGTTACGTAAGCGTGGTTGCACGAGGCAACAGGGCGGGAGATTCGAAGGGAGGGAAACCGCCTGGCCCTTACGTAACCGGAAATTCTGCGCGCGATAATCGCCGCTTCAGTTTGTAATTTGGACGGAGCCGTGCAATTTCGCGCGATAAATCAGCCGAGAGAGTCCGCTCCGACACGCACGCGCTCACGAACGTAGTACACGCGCGGAGAGATCGCCGAGGAAAGAAATAATTACCTCGAAGCGGGGACCGATCTCGATCGTTATCGATTCTTGCCGATCGAGCGATATGAAATTGGTAATAACTTCTTTTGTCCGCGTAACGTCGTTGCGTTTCTTACTTTTTACTTTGTGTACTTTGTGTACCTCGATACCTGCTTTATTCGCGTACTTTTCGCTTTTATATTTTTGTACACGCTCAAAAGTATTTACTTCGAGATCATGTCACGGGGAATCGATTGATGGCGCGCGTGATTTGATCGCTCGTGTTTACACGCGTTTGTGGAATTTTATATTTAAAAGTAAAAAATTACAATTGTCAGAAATATAAATTTGCACAAACATCCGCAGACTGTTCATTCATTCTGTTTATTCGTATTCCACGCGTGAGCTAACAGTCGAACTTTTTCTGTTCCAGGTAAGCTGACGAATAGACTTTCTACTTCTCGGCGGAAGCAACGTCGAATTACGAGTAAGTGAAAACTTTGTCTTACAATCGCAAAACTTGTAATTGTTTGCAACTAAATTTGCGAATCAAGCGTGTCTAAATAACGTAGACGCGTGCAAAATTTCGTTACATGGAATGAACTGTATTTGTAAGTGGATTTACAAGTCGTTCCATCGATAGTTCTCGCACTGTGACGTAGGAAATTCTAATTTGTTTGGTCCCCTCGTATGATAAAGAAGCGAAGGGAAAATGGGAGGAAAAGGAACGAACGCGGGTTACTCGCTTTGTACAAGTCAAATTGATTAAATTTAATCAATCCACTGTCGCTCCGGATGCGACTCCTGCGAAATGAACTGTTTTTTCGAAAAAGTGACTCGCTCCTTTGACTCGGTGGAATTGAATGTCCTTTGGCAGTTGGCTGAAACGTTTGTGAGCCGCTGTTGCACCGATGCGTGCCTCCAACCGAACTATTTTGTCTCCAATTCTGCTTAAAAGCAACTGAAATTGAAATATTAGATTGACGTGAAGTCGACTGTGAATTCAAAGATTAACCGGAACGGATCGAATTTTCTTGACTAACGTTCTCCCTTCCTGCGACTTCACTTTTTTATGCCGCGTTTAAAATATACGTTGTTGACCATTTCGGGACCGAAAAGGAATGTCGAGACCGGGAGAGTATCAAAGACGCAGTCGCCGTGTCGGCATAAACCTTCCGATCGTTTCCGAAAATTTACAACCCAGAACTTTACTACCATTTCCTCCTGGCTGAGTTTCGTTTCGAGCGCTAGAAGATACCAAAAAGAGGCTACGACGATCAAAATCATTATACACGCCGAAACGTGAAATCCATTATCATTTTTTATGGTCCATTCTATATCCGCTCCTGTCCACTTGGAATAACTCGCTGGAATAACTCGAGGTTTGTTGACTTTGCGCGTTTATCCCCTCAAGCGTTTATGTTGAGTGTGCTCGTCATGTAAAAGAAATTCATCTTTGCTATTTATCGTGAAATATAGGTAAAAAGATTATATGTATTTGTAACTTTAGCATATTTTAGAATATTTCAAACGAAGAAATGAAGAAAATACAATGCAAAAACAAATTAAATTTATCTCTAATTTTTAAAATTTTACAAATATTTGACTTTTTAGTTCTTTTTATGAATTGATAAAAATTCAACTTCTTTTCTCCATATTTTGAATTTTTAATGGAATAATTTTCAAAAAATACAGTTTTAATTCCTGTAAATGCCAATAAAAGTGAAAATTTTTCAAAAATCTTACAACAAGTGCATTTATTGTATTTTCGTCGTCTAGAAATAATTAGGCACGCCAGTGCGCATTCTCGGAATGAAACAAAACGCTTAAGGGGTTAAAACGTCGAAATGTCCGCGTGAACAGGCCCAGAACAGGCTGGTCGGTATTTCATTTCCATCGTAGCCTCGTGGAATCATCCTCGCGTAAAGTTCCTTTATCGTCCGCGGATTCCAGCCGTTTTTATCGAGAGAATTCGGCGATAAAGTTCCGGACGAAACCTGGATCCGCTCGAGAACGCACCTCGGGAACGTCCGATCGTTAAATGGAAAATGAGTTCTTGACCCGGGACGTACGTTGCCCGCGCCTCGCCGATGGTCGTAGGCAACTTTTCTATTTTCCTCGGCTCCACCATCTTCCAGCATCAACCCTCCCTTCCACGGGGCCAAGTAATTTCATTTTTAGTACGCAGCCGCCATCAGCTGCACGTGCCTGGCACTTCGATATCATCTCCCTTCAAAGGAAAAAAAAAGAAAACTTCTTCGTTCGCCTGAGCTCTTCTTTTCTCTCCTCCGCGCGTCGACTAATTGCCGGAGCAGAAAGAAACTTCAAATATTGTATCATTAAAGCGGTGTTATCGCGGAATGGAAGTTACCCTTCCCCTCCCCTCCTCCGACGGGCAACGGTTGTTTGTATTCATGAACGATAATTATTCCCCAAAAATGGATGACTTTCAATGTCTCCCTACACCGAGGACTAGTGTTTTGGTAGGGAAATGAAATTGAGGATTGGTGAACTTAACTTGTTAGGTTCGAATAATATTGTCCAACAATGTAGATCAGACGAGAACCAATATTGATTAGAATATCGGAATTGGTAATTCTGTTAGAGGGTGCAGGTGGATGAGAGCGTCTCGACTCTATAACGCGGTGCGCCATTGTTAATTAACCCCCCTTCCTCCCCGCCCCGCCCAATGACCAATCGTGCCGCGAATTATATCTCCGTTTCGATGACACGATAGGTTTCGCTTGCAATTTGCGTTCAGTTTGCAATTCTTTCAAACCGGTAATACGAACTAATATAGAAAAAAAAGTACGTAACTCTTTGATACAAACGAGTCAAGTGTGCACAGAAATGGAAGAAGGACAGGTAGAAATTTTCCTGTAATTAGATAAAGAAGGTAAACCACTACTTTATAATTTCTAAATAATCAGAAATTTGTTTCTTTCAACCGAAACGAAAAATCGTTTATAACTTTGAAACTGTCAATTTTTCGACTTATCTTTGCTAGAACCTTTTTTTATATTTCGACGAGTAATATCTACCCTAGAAGTTCTAACCTTTTATCACTGAAAGTGATTTTAGCGAGGGTAACCCAGAAAATCGGGCCTCTTCAGGTGCAACGCTGATGCAACGAAAATTAGCGATTGGTTGATTTGGGTCACGTGATTCGCGAGGGGGCGTGGCGTAAACTTCGAGTAGGAGTGGCGTTGTCTGGTTTGCATGTCAATAAAATTTTATGGCATAAAAGGTCGTCTTTGTTTCCTAGTCAGAACAGTTGCTTGTGGGCCTTTCAGTGAGACGAATCGTATTGGGGTACAAGTCGTGCAATTTTTTCTATTCCCCCTTTGTAGAAGAGTCGTTACGTTACAAAATGGTAACGATCTCTCGAAGAAATCCCGCTTGACGATGAAATATCTTTGTTTCGCGAGCGAAGGACGTGGCATTAATCCAGCGTAAACGATCGCGGAAACTGACATCGGTAAGACGAGAGATAGTGGCAATCTGGAGTTTCCCAAGAAGAACTTGGAACCTGCAGTTTTCACAAATTAGAATTTAAAGAAAGAAACTCCGAGCTCTAAATCTCTGTCTGTCGACGCTGCGACACTACGTTGGCGAATTTCTAACAATCCATTGAAGTTAATGCTCTTTAGCCGGACGAGGGAAAAAAAAAAAAGGAAAAGGAAAAGAAACTGGCGGCTAACTCGTTCAAGTCGGGAAATTTACAATTTTAGGTTTTCCCAGGGAGAAAGTTTTCTCGTTGCCCCGGGGCTCGTAATCTCCTCACCGTCTATTGATTCACGGCGGAGGCTAAAGCCGCGCTTCGAGAAACTGAAACTGAATCCAGATCCTAATTTTTCTTCCTCGCGGGCAACTTTTATTTTAATACTTCCCCGGCGGGTGAAGCTTGACGACCGTGGCGCGTGCAACGTCCCCCCGTTCGGCAGTTTCCGCTCGCTTAATCACCGCGCCGCGTTCGGTGTCCTCGCCTTTCGATGGCCGAACGATGGCAGAGCGGGCGCGAAATGAGAACGCGGACGCGCAGAAATAAATAGGCGAGCTGCCGCTCTTGCCTAGCGTGATTAATGGCTCGCCAGGAAACAATATCTGGTAAGGTAAAGTTTTTCAATTTCATAGTTGCGTGTCGCGAATACGCTCTTGCAAACTGCGTTTCGATACCTACGCTCTACCTACGGTGTCGTGAAATTCGACTTTCCTCGTGCTCTTTTGTCGTTCGCATCTTTAAACTTGTTAAAAGTCTAAACTAGAAATTAAACGGTGTCCAAATATGGGTGTCTAATACGAAGAGAACATTTAACAATCACTCTCATACTTGTATTACAATCTAATTTTGTATTTAATTCGAGGGCTTCCTTCTGAATGAATGAACCTGATAACTTGATGAGAGCAACGCTTCGCTTTTGTAAGATTCGCACTTGTAGATGGCTCGATCTAATTTGTTCATCGATTCATTTGGGACTTTGATAATTTTGATTCGCTATTTTTAATATCGTTGATTGTGGATTTTTTTGGACTAAATTACACGCACTTTTAAACATTTAATAACATTAATAATTGCATTTTTCTTTTAATATTCACGATACAAATAAAATGTGTACATTAAAGTGCACATTGAACTCAACACGAGTTTGATATGAAATGGGGCATTTGAAGCAGGAAAATGCAAACATTGTTTGCGCACACGCGATTTAAATATTTTATTCGCATAATTAGTAGATAAAATATTAGTAACCTAGCGGATTCGACTTGGTCGTAATCGAAATTCAGATAATGAACGAAAAATGGTCGTTCTACCGTTCTATCTGATGTATCTGTTTTCTTCGTCATCCGACCCGGTATCCGTGCAGATCTCCGAGGTGCATTGACTGAAGCCGCGCAGATTCGCGCGACAGAGTGTCGCGAGACGCGGTGAGTCGTGCGGCTGGAGGCCGAGGAGTCCGCAGAGCCGTGCGATATTGAATTCCTTTCAAATAAGAAAATCATATTTAGATAAGTACTTCAACGGCGTCGCGTGATCCCGTCTTATCCCGTTGCCGACTCGCGGGACGTGAAGAGAAATAGCGGGTAGCTCGGCTCGGCTCGGCTCGGCTCGATGTCGCAGCACGGGAGGGGGGGATGGGGAACGGCGAGGGACGAGAGATTTATTCGTCGCACGCACACGCAAGACGTCGGTGTACGTGAAGCATCTGGCTGATACGACGGTGTCAACGGAGTCACGAGAATTCTAGTTTCTTTCCCTTCCTTTGCCAGGAACCCGCGAAGCACACTCCGCGAGCGCCACCGGTCCCCCGTGAAACTGCGAGATTCGCATGAATAAATTTCCCTGCCCGGGAACTTTCACGCTCTTCTATCTCTCTCTTTCTCTCTTGCTCTCTGGCAGCGCCAGTCTCTTGATCCAAAGGGATCGACGGAGTCCGCGAGTCCTCTTCTCAATGCCTTTTCCCCCTCTTTTTTTTTTTTTCTTTTACCAGCTGTTTGAATCTGTTAAACGGGTCATCCATTAACCATAAACTTTCACGATCGCGGCTGGCAAAATGCGAGCCGAGGCTGGCTTCGGTTCTAATAAAGTGTGCCCGTTCACGTTCAGTCAAGTAGATTCAGAGTCGGGTATGAATTCAGACAAGTAGATTCAACCCGATGCGCGATCCCAGGTAGAGATTCTTTCGATAAGAGTTTGAACAAGTAGATTCAACCAGCACCTGTGCGGACAAGTAAATTCTGTCGGCGCGAGTTAGACCGTCGTCGGGCACGAACTGAAATTGAGTTTCGATAGATGGAGTTCTATGAAGTAATACGAACGTTACGTCGTGAATTAGATATAGTTGATATATCACGACGTTCTTTCAGGAAACTCTCTAGTGATTCTTCTTTGTACTCTTTGGATATTCTTAGATATTCGCAGCAAACATTGCGTGGGCTCACCGTACCAGGGTTCATTTGCCTTTCGATAATTCCTGCGTAAATTGCGGCGGGAATATTGCACAATGCATAATTCATCGCAAGCAGCGTCATGTGTCAACATCTGTTTGAAGCTGCACAGGTACCGCGGGTTCGTGCGAAGCGCCATGATAGGTAATAAGACATTCTGCAAACTCAATTCGACGCACGATATCGACGAAGATTGAAATTACTTGTTGTTGCTGGTAGCATTATTTCGACAGAGAAATTAGATAGATCACTCTTCTTCCATAGAAAGAATAATATAAATGGAGAAATTCGCTCGTGCCTATTCTTTCGTTTTCGGAACTTTTTACTATCACCGCGTTGCTTTTATTTCAAAACGAGATTGACACAATTGAATTCAGATACAATTACAAAATTTCACGCGAGCAAAAGTTGAAAGCGAGATCGATATCTCGTAGTTTAATTTTAATTCGACAACACACGCATGATGGGTGTGAGAGCAGCGTTGCACCTGCGCGTACAATGTGCTCAATTGACCTATTTAAAACATTTTACGCGCAGCGAAATTTTATACGCTGCACATTACAGAAGCGAGAAATGCGCGGCATATTGCGTACAATGGTTCCAGCGAGGCACATTTTGCTCTTCGTGCAGGTCATTTGCTGGCAAACCATGTTAATGAAACCACGTTCAATAAACTATTTAATCCACCGATTAACCGTGAAATCTTTCGGATATATCACGTTCGAATTTACGCAATTATCAACCCACTCCGACCGATTTCTCGCGTTTTCGACGAGTCTGCGACAAAAAATAAAAGAACAACGTTCGATCCCGATTTTATTCAAAAAGTCGCGCGCCAGTTTTTATCCGTTACGATCATCGATTCACCGCCGACAGTCGATGAAAAATTCCCATAACCGAGTTCCAGACGGAAGTGCATAAGCGTGTATTCGACGAGCTTCGTCAGAGCAGTTTCTCGCGAAGTTGCAGCGAACGTTGCGCATTCAGGAGAATTCTATCGCGCTAAAGCGTTTCTTTCAGGGTACACCTTTTGTGAGAAGTTCCAACGGAAGAATCGTATCGTTCGATCTTTCATTTCGCTTTCCATTCTCTGTTCTTCCGTCTACTACGAGTACAGTTTCGAGGAGAGAAATTAAAGGTCCTCGCACACGTTGAAACATGCGACGATGCAGGCACCGATTTCTAGGTTTCACGAAAGAGTCATACTAGTCATTCAGGCACGTGTTTTAAAACAAAGCCGGCTAACTGGCGGCCCGCGAGCTTCCCCCTCCACTGCATCGATCCCCTCCACTTGCTTAGTAGGGGAATCAACAGACTGAGAGTGGGGGATAGCGCTAGTGATCAGGAAAGTGGGGGTAAGGGCCGCCAGTTAGTCGACTCTGCTTTAAAATATCGGATCATCTCCCAGCTCCAGTATTACGTCAATAATAAGATACGTATTAATTTTATAAAAAGAAAACGAGAAAAAAGATGGTTAATCCAAAAAAAAACAGATTTTCCAATTAGGCATTACTAAAAGAACTGAAAACGAACGAGTATAGTGATTATAGAAATTATCTGAAAGGAGAACATCTTTCACCTGTGCTTCGGAATCCTGTGCTTTCATTCTCTTTTTTCCCCTGGTATTTCATTTCGTCTCGTGTTTTTTTTTTTTTCTTTTTCTTTGAACAGGACTGAGAAACACTATTCGTCTCCCTTACAGTGAAAGATGGCCAAGGAAACATCGTTTCAGCTAGCTTGGCGAATAAGGCAGGGACAAAGAGCCTCTCCTTCTTCAGGCAAATCCGAGGGACGTGTCATCGTGCGACCGCCCGACTGATTTCACAGGATAAATCTCCCTCGGAGACTTTGGAGATCCGCGGGACTAGCCCGGGGGATTCGATTCCATTCTTTTTATTTGCCGTATGTTTGGATTCCCGGCTGTCTTATCCCGGTTTTCGGGATAGTCACTTCATCGCTGACGCTAATCTCCAAATTGAAAATGATCGCGCGAGAAGAGGATTACCACGCGTCCCTCTCCCGCAAAAAGAAAAAGAAGCGACGGATAGAAGAATTCGACGACCATCGTTCAATCGAAGTGTAGCTTTCGTTTTGTTTTTTTTTTTGGGTTCAAAGCAAAGTTTTGCCTACAATCGGCCCGAGGGCCTCGATTTGCTGGAAACACACGTGTGATCGATTCTCTTTCACGGTAAATATCGCGCGCCGCACACTTGTGTAATGGAAATTACGCGGTTACGCGTGGCAGAAGAATCGTCGAGCAGCTACGGCAGAGTGAAATGCTTTAGTCGGCGAGTAATGCACGCACGCGGCACCAGTCGAATTCTATGCCGGACACGAATTAATTGATGGTCAAACTATTCGACGTACCATTATCTTCCCTCTCGTTCTACGCGAGCATAGTTGCCGAACATTTCGCCCCGTTCGCCTCTGCTGTTTAACGATACGTGAAAAGCTTTACCCTCGATGCACAACAGCTGTTTACGAATTTTTGCGAATTTTCCGATAGTTACCTCCTCTGTTGTGTAACATTTTTTTCCCCCCCTCGATTAAAATTTCTCTGACGAGAGAGGAATCTGCGCGATTTCTTCGATTTTCAGTGATTGCCAAAAATCGCAAAAATAAATTTCCTTAACTGTATTCCCGATTCTGTGATTTGGGAACGTGACAGTGTGCAATATTCGTCGTTCTGGCCAATATCCTTAGTACTTACTATTCAATATTACTTTCAATAGTACTTACTATTCAATATATATAGATATAGATATAGATATAATATATATTATATATATTGAGAAGTTTCATATTCTTCGAAACTGAGCTCAAAATTTTAAGTAGTGCGTTGTCTATATCTTCATTTTCACTTCAGTATCACATAATTGTCACTTTTCTTATCTACATTCTTTCTTTTCTTTTTTTTTGTTATTTTATGTTTTTGTTGCATAGTGTTTTATATACAGATTGTGATACAATTTTTTATATTTCGCACTGTCCACGAATAAATAAACGAGCCGTTTATTTTGAAAGTGGTACGAGTCATGGCTCTCCGAACTGGATATTCGATATTTTGCGTTTCAACTTGCCTAGAAAAATCGACGCCAACTTCCGAGAAGAAAGTATATTTTTCTCACAAACGTCGTTCTTCGTGTTGCGCCACTTTTGAAAATAAACGGCTCGAGTATCGCAAATATTCCCTCTTTCGTGGCGTAATTTCCATTCGGACGGTGGCACACAATGCCAATTCGTGAGGTTCTCGCGTCGGTCGTGATTCGGCCGGTGCAAATCTTCGAAGAGGGAAGGAGAGAAAGGAGGCGATGCCATTCGTTGAAAGGTCGGACGAGCCACTTTTAAAGGGCCACCCAAGAAATAGGAGTGGTCGGAACAGTAGCTTCTTAACCGAACACGATCCTCTTCATCTGTCAGCTTAACCACCTTTCATGTTTCATCTCCTTATACGCGATACTTGGGACTGAGCCCCTCCTCGTCAGCGACGCTGCACGCGGCTCGCATCGGCGAATTAAACTGCGAGAAGAAGAAAGCGACGTGTCTCCTCTTCCGACTCGTTGGACCTCGTTTCGCAAACTACTTCAGAAAAACACGCATCTGACTGACGGCAGAGCGGTGGCAGTCGTTCGTTTTCGGATTCGCTCGAAATTTCGTTAGCTCGTCTGATCTCTCACTGCTGTCGAGCGGAACGTGAAATTTATTGCGAGAGTCTCAGCTTTGCAGTTTGTTCTGGAGTAGATCAGTGGTAGAACACGAAGTAATAGCCGTTTCAATCGCGGCTATCTACTAAACAGTTGGCGATTCGAGCATCAATCACTTACGTTCCACAATTACCAGCGATCATTACTCCTCTCGTTGCTAATCGGGTCGCGATCTCGTAACGTCAGCGAGAGTTGGCTCGCGTTTGCCGAACTCCTCGAATCGCGAATTAATTTCGCATAATTAACGATCACCAAGTTCGGAGCTGTTTCAACCGGGTTGCAACGAGAAGAAGTAAAAGCACGCCACGCGTTATACTTTTTCATCGGTTAATTGACTCCAAGTCAAACGCGATCAAACGCGATCAAACGCGATCAAACGCGAAAAGCTTCTCGATTGATCTTTGAAAACCTTTGTAACCTTTAAAATTATTTATGGACGTTGATGTTTCTCTTGAAAGTCACTTGGTCCTGCTCGGTTGGAGCAAAGTCTGGCAAAAATTTTCGGGGAGAGTCGAGCGCGCTGCCCCGACCCGGGGAAATTGAGAAATTCGTGAAAAGCGGAGCCGATTGGTTCAGGCCTTTGTGTGTGCTCGCTACGGTTCAATTTCTCCCGGCGCTTTGGACGTCGCGCGAATTGAAAAAAAAGAAACGAGCAACGAAGAAAGTGAAACTACCGATCTTTCGGTCCTCTGCGTACGGTTTAATTTTGCTTGCCCGCGAGAAAAGAATTATGATCGATTGCTGTGCTTCTTATCGTAATCTGAGATCTAGAAAGTAGTAGTAGCCTCATAACAGTTTAACAACTTTAGCTCCATTCGCTAAAGAGTCGTGATTGATTGCCTTGTTTTGCCGCGATTTAAAGTCTGAGAAATAGCAATTGATCTAAATAGATCGTTTAATGTTGATACGATATTACGTGTACAAGTATCAAAGAAATACATCAGTTGCAGACGAAACGAAGAACATGTCAATCGTGCCGAAATTTACTAAAAATTTTCGTGCGTTCAATCACGAACCTTATCCAATAATTTTCGCCCGAGTTTCGTGATAACAAAATCAATCAGTTGCGGATAAAACGAAGGACATGTTATTCGTGCGAAAATTTACTAAAATTTTTCGTATTTTTAGTCACGAAAATTTCAGTCCAATAATTTTCGTACGAATTTCGCATTAATGAAATATATCAGTTGTAAATAAAATGAACAACACGTCATTCACGTGGAAATTTATTAAAATTTCTCGTACGTTTAAATCACGAATCTCGGCCAATAATTTTCAAGTTTCGTATCAACGAAATGTCAATTCAGTCATCAGTTGTAGATAAAATGGAGAACAATATTATCCACGCGAAGATTTACGTTTAATCACGAATCTTATGCGTCATAATTTTCATATTAGTTATAGATAAAACGAAGATGGTTCGTGCGATACTGATAAATCGTTCATCGCACGTTTAATCTCGAAACGTGTCCAATAGTTTTCGTACAAATTTCGATAGATATAATGGATGACTTTATAGATGAAAGAAAATATATACGTTCGGTATTTCTCGTTCGCGTCGACACATCTCCGTTTCAAGTGCGTTCTGTTCGGTGCGATTTCTTTGTGGAAGATGCTATATACGGAGCTTGGTTGATTTCTGAAAGCTTCGCCCTCGCTACTTCGTTTTCGCTTCTGAGCAAGCCGTCCTTTATCTCGTCCTCCTTCCATCGTTTCTTCTCTGTTGGGCGAACAGAGTCGCGATGGTATGCGCGTTTGAAAGGAGAGAAACGACACGGTCAGTCGACGAGCGTGAATGCCTGGAAAATTGGAAGGCAGACTCCGTTCGATTTTCCAACGATCTCCTACCCCTCCCTCGCCATTCTCCTACGAGCCATTAATGGCTCTATTTGCGTCTATTTTTTTCGACCCGTCGACGAGAAAATCGATTATCCAGCAACCCGGAGAGAGAAGAGACGGAAGCGATCTCTGCACAAAAGGCAAGAGGAATTATTGCCTTTTGTGAAGCGACGTTGTTTTTATCTCCCCTTTCACAACGACGACGATGAGCTTCTGAAATAATATCGTTTATCTTCATTCACACGAATCAATCGAATTTACGAATTTAAGAACTGGGAAATGATCTTGATTCGTGTTAAGGACCATCGAAGACTGGTGCACCGATCTGCGTATATCCCTTGGGATTCGAACGATGTGGAAAATGAAGAACTATGATTGACGTGGACTATTTTTTATTACGTAATAAGCCCAAGGCTTCTACTAAATTCTTGCTTGAATCAATTTTTAGACAGTGGCAATACGAAGAGTATTATCACTGAAAAGCCAGAAAATTGGGCCTCTTCAGGTGCAACGCTGATGCAACGAAAATTAGCAATTGGTTGATTTGGGTCACGTGATTCGTGAAGGGGCGTGGGGTAGACGTGGAGTAAGAGTGGCGTTGTCTGCTACTGAGCGATCGCGCCTGTAATTTGTTTTGCATCGATTCAAATGTTTGCATATCAAAAAGGTCGTCTTCGTTTCCTAGTCAGAACAGTTGCTTCTGGGCCTTTCAGTGAGACGAATCGTACTGGGGTACAAGTCGTGCAGTTTTTTCGAGATGCTCGTCTAAAATTTTTCTACTTATTTTATTTTTTGCGTTCTTCAAAAACCTGTTCGCAAATATAAGTACTCCCCAAAAAGGACATGTTGAACATTCGTGGTTAAGATTATTCAAATAATAAAATTCCTGTTCAATTATTCCAATTTTTGTTATACAGCGCGTGCTTGATTTCACCCACACTCGTCGGAGTATATGTCACAAATGTTACGTTCCCTTGCCTTTAACAGTTTGTTTTATTAAGCTTCTCGGGCTTTCGAAACAGTTGAAAACTAAAAATGTTTCCGAAAATAATCCAACCGGAGCGAAGGTCCGTCATACGTGGAATTAACGTTTGTATCCTTCGAGCCCGACCGAGCTGGGAGCAAACAGAGCTGCTGTACATTCAAACCCGTCGCCGACTCCGCGTCCCTGTATGTACGTATGTATGTACAATTACGTACGTAAGTTTTTCGCGACAACCAGTCACTGCCAGGCTGTCCGCGATATGATCTCCGCCCGGTTCCGTGTCGGAGCCGCGCGCTTTCGACTTCCTTTTCTTTGGTACTGCCGGAGACAATTGTCCCCGTCCAGCGAAATTACACGAGAGGAGCGGTAGCCCACGCTTTCGACCGGTTCCTCCTCGGCTGCGAAAGCTGGTGGTACGTGTCACGGTGAGATGCTCGCCATCAATCACGCGCGAGTAACATGTTTCTCGGAAGCTGGACGCGTGCTCTCGCGGCTGTGGAATCTCTTTCTCACAGCGTGCCATTGCCATTGCCGACTGTCGAACTCTCGTTGATGTCTCAATGGCGATTAATTAATGTGCAACCAGCGACGCGTTATTGCATTTTCGTGCATTGGAGAATTCGTACGCGTTTCATTCGGATTTTGATGATTTTCAAGTAGAAATCAACTCTCTTTGTTTCAGAGATATTTGCGAAAAACTGTTGATACAATGATATTCTGTCCATGCAAGTGACACAGTGGTAGAAGATCTCACTCAAGAAAAAAAAACTGTGCGATTTGAACTTCAATACGATTCGTCTCACTGAAAGGCCCAGAAGCAACTGTTCCGACTAGGAAATGAAGACGACTTTTTTGCCATAAAATTTTATTGATACGCAAACATTTGAATCGATAGAAAACAAATTACAGGCGCGATCGCTCGGTACCAGGCAACGCCACTCCTACTCGAGGTCTACGCCACGCCCCCTCGCGAATCACGTGACCCAAATCAATCAATCGCTAATTTTCGTTGCATTAGCGTTGCACCTGAAGAGAGCAACCCCGATTTTCTGGGTTATCCCTGCTAAAATCACTTTCAGTAATAATAATAATAAAAAAAAGCAATATCGATCGGAGCGCTTGCAGTAAACACGTCTGTTCGACGTAAACATAGTTTAAGAACCGCGTAGAATTCCCTCAGTGTACAAGGGACATTTAGCGATTCAATTTGCAGGCATTAAAGTGTCGTGGAATTAAGCGGGCCTCGGGAAGAGTAGCCTAGGGATCTTGATGGTTTATTGAAGTCGTTCTTCATCTCTGTTGAAGTTCTTCGTTGGAACTTCGATTAATATTTTAATGCAGCCGAGAAGCTAGTGGCTTTATTGCTCGCTCGTCATCGTCTCAAATTGTTCGAGCTCGAATTGAACTTGCTGCCTCCTCCTGGAAGAACTCTTATCGATGGGAAGAAATAATGGCACGTTTCAAAGAATTAATTTCAAGAACACTGGTGATGTAACAGTATCGAGTACTTTGAAAGAAACTACGCATTTTCTCCAAGCTACAATTTTAATCCTCTGCACTCGACTGTCCCTTCTGAGAGGACACTGTACTTGAATCTAGTCAACAGCCCTCGAAATCTTACTCTTTTTATAATTTGCTGATAATTATAATGGGTGTATTTGGCGTTGTGTAATGGTATAATATCTGAACAGTCGCTTACAGTGAAAGTTATAGTAACGACTTAAGAAAATGAAAAAATTTCAGAAGAAGAAATTTTTCAAGACAGTCCTAAATAAATCAATTGACACTCAATAATTCACACAATTCATAAACTAGACTTCCTATTGTTTCTTACGAAAATTTGAAAATCGATGTATGTATCATTAACTCTTGTACATTAATTATACTTGTTCTAGCGGACGCGCGACGCACGTTAGGATTGCTTTAAATTCAAACGATATTACACGTTGGAAAGATACGGTCAATAAAATTTGAACACCATTCGAACGATTATTTCCAATGCTACACAATTTTATTTACAAAGTGATGCTCGGTAGATGATAGAAAAAAGAATTTGTCAATCATCGAAGAGTTGAAGTGTGATACGTTTAAAATTACACATGGCGGCGATGTCGTTCGGAACGTTTCCATTATTCCGTGAAAAATTGACGAGCCACGTTCGGAAAATCTCCTCCCCCTTCGGCTCGGAAAAAAGCCAGCTTTCAGGAGAGGTCTTTTGCGACCTTTCGCGTTGTAACGCGCGGGACGTCGATCAAACGGGCGTAAAATGTCGGATAGCTTCCGGATCGCGGCGAAATAAAATCGGTCGGACCGATTCACCGGTCTCGAAACTGCGCGCGGTTCTCCTTTGTCCTGTTCCGGTGGTCTGCGACGAGCACCGCGCCCTAACTCTGGTCGCACCTTTCCACCTTTACGACACGTTCGATTACCGCTTCCGTCGACGGTATTTTTACGTATTCCGTTCCTTTTCCGCGAAGGAATCACCTTCGCGCCCCCCGGATGTTCCGCCGCGTCACGTGATTGCATGCACAACGAGTTTCCTTCAGGACCGAGTTCCCGTATACGATGTCCCATATACGACGACTCCTCGCCCTCTTTTCTCCGCTCTGGTGTGAACGTGTCGCTGCTCCTTCGCAATTTTCTGGCTTCCGTCGAGAAATCGATGAAATCATCCGCCGTCGTTGTACAGTTGATCGAGTGAGAAACAAGCCTATCTCCTAATCTCACATAGTCACAAAATCATACGTCGTACGAGCGACCAGAAACGAATTCCTAATTATAATTAAAACGAGTGGAATGCGACAACGTTGTATTTATCGAATTCAAGTCAGTTTGTTTTCTGTTGCATCGGTCGCACGACGTTTGTAATGAAATGAGTAATTTCACGAAATTATTGTAAAAAAAGAATAAAAAAATATAAACGCGCGATGTGAAATAGAAAAAGAAATTGTGAGATTGGGCCGATTTTGTCAAAAGTTTGTCTTGGAAATTGTAGATCGTTATTGATCAAACCAATCGTACGTGGACATTGTCGGCGTTGTCGTTCGACCGATCGACAAACACGACAATAAACAAACGGAGCAAATTCTATGATCCTGTCCAAATTGCAAACGCGTAGAATGCGGCAACGTTGGTATTTGTCGGTCGCGTTGCGAGATTCGAGCCGGTTTGTTTTCTGCTCGTGTTTGTTGGACGACGTTTGGGAGAAATGAATAATTCGCGGAATTATTAATTTGTGAAATAGAAAAAGAAATTGGCCGAAATTTTGTCGAAAATTCGTCTTGGAAATTGTAGATCGTCACTGATAATCGCACGTAGACAAACACGATCGAGAAACAAACGATTGCCCAATTGCCAACGAGTAGAACGTGACAACGTTGTATTTATCAATTTCATTGTGAAATTTAGGTTGTTGCATCAATTGTACGACATTTATAAAAGAAATTATTAATTTACGAAATAGGAAACGAAACTGCGAAGCGAATGGGTCGACTTTGTCAGAAATTCGTCTTGGAAAATTGTAGATCGTTGTCGATCATGACCATTTTTGTCATCTTGTACGACACTCAATTAGGACGGGAAGATGGCAATTTGGTTACTCAAAAGATGCCCCGATTCTATGGAAAAGTTCCGCTCCGCTTCGTCCGTGGAGGCAGAAAACAAGGGGAAACAAGATAGGAAAAATTGGCCGGTCGTAAAGCGGGGAAGAAAATTTCGGTGACGGGGGTAAAAGCACTCGGAGGACAGCGTAATTGTAGCTTGATGAACGCCGTTACCCGAGCGTGGCTATTCACCGAGCGACTTTTAACAGAGTGAGAGTGAGAGAGAGAGAGAGAGCTCCAACTCCTTTTCGCCCTGTAATCAGACAATTTTCTCTCAGTTGCCGGCGCCGTACGTACGCCAGCCGAGTCTGGCTGTTATTGACACCCTTATTTCTTCCTCTTTCTTCCTTCTCGAGGATCCTCGTAAGTATCGCGCCACCTCAATTACTCGAACGTCTATTATACGGAAGGATTGATCAACCGGACACCTTTATCCTCCGAGCGTGTTTCTCCGAATGAAACTCCATCAATCCAATCGTTCGCGCGAAACCAACTACACTCTCCGTCCGCCGTTGGTTCTTCTATTTGTCTTCGGGCTCGATCGGTGGATCGCAGACGCAACGTACGGATAGCTATCGATTTACCCGGTTATTAGCCTTCGACGCTTCGTCGTTTTGTTTTGCGACGTTTGCCTCCAAGATGGCAAAACATTGGCGCGAATAATTGGCAAATATTTAAAACACAACACTGCGCGCAAGTTGCTTCGGCTGTTAAATTTCGAGCAAAAGTTTCACATTCGGCATGGATCGATTCGTCTTCTTCGTTTTCGAGGTGTGGACGGAACTACGTGTTCAAATGAAATGGGATTTCTTTTGCACTGGGACTTGTACAAAGACGAGATGGAAAATTTAATACACGAAATGAATTGCTAGCAATAATTAGAGAGACTGCTATTATCAATAATGAGCTTGTTAATATTCAGTGGATGAAAGCATGCTTGAGATAAGAAACGATCATTTTGAATGATCAATTTATACAAATCTGGATTAGTATAAAAAAGTAATTTAAAATAAAGGACTATCATTGAAAGTTAAGTAACTTGTACGTGTCTGGCTATTTGTGGCTTACACTACTTTCTAAAACGAGATACGTATAGCATTTCCTGCTCAAAATGTGTCGGCAAACTCTGACGATTGAGACTTGGACTACTCTCTGTACAGGATGATATTGCGAATGTAAAAAAAAACGGGATATTTTAGCAGAACTAACCGCTTTTGGCATAAACAAAGCCCTTTTTCTAGGGCTAACGAATGGAAGACATTGGCTTTTGAAGGGAAAAGCAACAAAGAAGACGAAGGTGGATATCTCGTGGCACCCTATAGACCGACTCTGTAATCGATACAAAAGCTTTCTCGTATTAAGAGGAAATAACGATGTCGTTTAGAGCGATTCTGATAGTTATTTTCATAGCGTGCCGTTCGTTTTCCCTTCGGTACTCGAGGGGAAACTCTTCTCGAGCACGATCGAAGACGCCGTTTCCTAAGACTCTCTCTGCTTCTTATCTCATCGATTGTTACGCTCGTTTCGATCGAACTGTAGAATGTACTTTTGCTCGCACGAATCGTCTCGCGTACAATTTCAGAATATACAGATTCGTAAATTTAAAGTGAATCCAAGAACTGAAAAAAGAAAAAAAAAAAGAAGAAGAAGAAGAAGAAGAAGTTTCATCTCGAGAGCGATCGGAGGACTATCGGTGATTTATCTTTCTGTGGGCCAAGCGTTCGTTCGACGTAATTAAAGGGGCGAACGGAGGAAACGAAGGATTTTTATGAGAATCGTGGCTCTTTCTCCTCGGCCGGCTTCCAACGACTCTGGCACGAAGTAATTTAGGTTTAACGAAGAAAGGTCGAATGTACTTCCGATGAGATAGCAGACCTTATTTCGCCAGCTGTTAATTTTACTTCCGTTAATTCGCTCGCAGTCGTCCGGTCTACGGATGCCCCTACGGTGCTGTTCCCTCCCTCCTCCCGCTGTAAAATCACCGAGATTGAATCATTCGCCACCTCTCTGGCAATTCAAAAAATAATTCTCGCCCCTTTACGAATCGTTTCGCATTTTCTCAATTATCATTTTATCTCGAATTTTGCCGTGAACAACCAAAAATTCGTATTGAAAGAAAGTTAAAGAGACAAAGAGAGAGAGAGAGAGAGAGAGAGAAGTTTTTACTTCGCGTGCACAAGACGCTCGAACAACATTGCCAGGCAGAGACCGAAACGGCGAAAGATCCCGCGTAATCAAACGTCGCCGGGCTGTCGAGTTATTTGCGCGAACCGTAATGTCCCACGACGAGCAACCAGGAATATAATGAGTTTACGTACACCGGCGAAAATAATGGTCACGACGGAGCGGATTCTTGTACGCCGGGCTCGTTAAATTAAAACTTTCGCGAGCGGTTCCTCGCGACTGCCGCGCACAACAGCCGGCAGACAAAGGAGATCGGCGTCAAAACGATGAACTCGTGATTTTTTTTTTTCCGTTTCCTTCTTCCTCTTCTCCCGTTTTTCGTCTGCCTCCGAGAACTTCTCCGTCTATTTCGTCCGTAATTCCGATCGGAGGGAAGAGGGAAATTGCTGACGCGGGAATTTCACGATTCATAAGATATTCGAACGAGCGATGATCGCTGAAAGAGTCCCACTGTTCGAGGGAAATTCCGAAAGGGAAGTCGGCATTGATTATATTCTCAGGAATGCGCGTGCTCCGCGGGGGTCGTTAAACCCTTCCTCCCCCTGATTTACACGGCGCGACGAAACGGAAGAAAGAGGTGTGCACGAGACCGGGACGCGTGCATTTCCGTCGCTCGTTTTCCTTCTTTTCCTCCGTTCGGATTTACTCCGGCAAATACGGAAACTAATTATTCGCGGGAACAGCAATATCGTTGTGGAACGCTTTGGCAAGGGTCAGACAGGCAGGTATTCGAATATAACGACCAGTCGACTGCTACGCCGTTATGTTCGTTATATTTGCAAAGTGCGAAGGAAGGGATTATTTAGAAATTCCTTGTTCGGTAATGTTAACATTCAGACTCCTATTAATGTTCAAACGCTGAGTATTAAACGTCGAAACTGTTGTGTAATTTTGTAAGAAGAAAGCTGCAAGCCTCTACTTTCAAATCGCGTCGTTCGTTTCATTCTGAAATGACTTTTACATCGTGCGGCGGGTGGGTAAGTGGAGGTACTTTTCCTCCCAAAAGTGCTATAAATTGGAATAAAAGCAGAGGCTTCTTCGAGCTTTAGTACGAGCTTTAGTAAGTTTATTATCGTACGATTTCTCTTTCAATAAAATAATAATAAATACTTGATTGATAGGAGTCACTGTGTGTATTTATCATACATATTATCGATTTCGGCTCGAGAGCTCGTGCCAAACGAAGGAATTAGGAGAACGCGTGTTAATTTCCACGTTATTAATCGCGATGGACGAGGAACATTATCGGAGTTCGATGAGGGTCGTTTAAGATAAAATACTAACGTCGCTATATCGATCGAGATAAAAAAAGTCCCCCGGCATTTTTTTCGCGCGAAATATTACAGCGACCGTATCGAACGTGTTTATGCGAGTAAAAGACCTACTGGTAGCTGTTCCTTTGTAATTTCAGAGAAATTCTAAAGCATGTTTTTCAGGCGTAATGGAGGCCGGGGGTCGAACGCGGCCAGCTATTTTATTTTATTTGACGTTAATTGGCCGCCGTTAAATTTTCCGTGCGGACAATTTGTGCACGCGAATTCGATTAACGACGCTCTCTTTGGTACGGCGAAGCGGAGGAGAGAGGTATTTCGGGCCGGATGCATAACGGGGCAGCGGGATGACATCGCAGGGGCAATATTTTGGCAATTGGTTGACGCTGCGCGAGGAAAAGAAGAGGGAAATAAACGAGATATTTGCGTGCGAAATGTCAATTATCCATTATCTTCCGTTTGTTTTTCATCGCCCGGCGCAAGCAAATTTCGATCGATTTTAATTTAATTATCAAACAAACATCGTACGGACAACACCTACGTTCCGAAGGCTAATTCCGCTATATCGTATTTAAACAAATAGTTTCACAGCAAACGAAAATTTGAACATTAATAACACCTTGCTTACAATTAGAGGGCGTGGAAGATCATCTCTCCCTGATGATTTGGAAAACGACAGTTTCTCACTGCGTCGAGCTGCTTCAACCCCTTGATATACGAATCAAACGAAACTCGATGCGACCAAAAAATTTACATTTTCACATTCGTGTAAACTTCGCAAAGATAATTTTATCACCGAAAGTGATTTTAGCAGGGGTAACCCAGAAAATCGGGCCTCTTCAGGTGCAACGCTGATGCAACGAAAATTAGCGATTGGTCGATTTGGGTCACGTGATTCGCGAGGGGGCGTGGCGTAGACCTCGAGTGGGAGTGGCGTTGTCTGCTACTGAGCGATCGCGCCTATTTGTTTTCTATCGATTCAAATGTTTGCATATCAAAAAGGTCTTCTTCATTTCCTAGTCAGAACAGTTGCTTCTGGGCCTCAGTGAGACGAATACACATACTCTTACATTCATACCGCAAAATGCTATAAACGCGATAATAAAATTGCAACTAAAATTAATAAGGAGATCCTTTAGCAAACGCACATCGATGAACGTCGTGGCCTCTGCGGTACGTGTTGCACACCGCGACTTGCAGAGTCGTTAAAAGCTTTTCGCGGCAACGCGGCGTTTTCGATCCAGATTCTGGGACAATTTGCCAATGTGGCGACTCGAAACGGGAACGCGTCGAAGATCGTCCTCGACGCGGTGCCACATCTCGCCTGTTTTGTCGCGCGCCGGGTTGCACCCGGCTGATGCTTTTATCTCGAAGAACGATTCGTTGAAGCCCTCGCGCATTTTCCCTCCATTTCACTGCTGTCGAATTTCCGCCCGGCTTTAAGTCGTAAATAACGCGGCGAGCGAACGCGGACCCGGGTCCGGAAAGAAATCGCGCGCCGCATTATTTACTCGCGAGCAATTGAGAATCAACGTTTTCAGGCTTTCACGAGAAATTGAGAAACGTGTGGTCTGTGAATCGTAACGCTCGTTCCGTCGATTCGTTTCTTTGTTGTTTTACTTGCTTTCTAGTAGATTGAATATGACGAAAATTACTCAGTCTATTTTATTATTTTAAAATAATTTTACTATTTTTGTTCGATCAATTTCTCAACAAACAAATTCCATTCTTTACTCTGTATTCTCTGTTCCACTCCGTCGTTCATTTCGCGCCAATGTTTCTAACAATGAATTATTTCTCACGATACCCCCCGTTTCTCTAACGTGACTAATTGCTGTTGCAGCCACAATTTTATTGTAGCCTGTATTTCTCCTCTGGCAAATGTATGTTACTTTGGAATTTTCAGGATAGCTTCGTAAGTCGTTCGCAAATCAACGTTACTCCTCGAAGTAGAAAGCACTTTTAACCTAGTCGGCCGCGACTTTCTTCGGAAGCAGAAATATAGGAAGCAAAGAAGAAGGGAGAGAGGGAGGATTTGTAGGCACTTTTGCAACGTTCCAATTGCCCATCTTCCAGGTACCTTGAGCGGCCAGAGTGTAGCGAGTGTACGAAGAATTACGCACGTACGTTATTACGCTCCGCGTGTAACGTATTCCAAGCATGCACAGAATGCACCGATAACGTTCTCCTTATTCAGTACGAGGCCACCCCCGCCGTGGATATGCCTCGGCCAAGACTCAAGACCCGTTAGACTATTTCGCATTATCCTCTCGCTCTCTGACCCGTTTTGTTTTATTTCAATCCTGTTCCAGTCTTGCAACTTTTTTCCCCCCTCCTCCCCAGCGCGATCACGCGCTCGCGATGTATTGTGCCGCCGCAAAGAAAGGCGCGCGAGGAAAGGAAAAGGGAGGAAAACTGTATTTTGTCTGGCGGTTGCTAATGTACTCGCTCGTCAGTAGACTGCAGATTTATATTCCACCGCGGACAGGTAAAGAAATGGAACTTTAACGGAGATCCGTTTTATCTGCTAAATATTACGGCTCGTGTAATGCCACGGCGCTGATATCCCGCGTATATTTGCACGTCACGTCGGGATCCATATTTCTGTGTCTTTAAATTTATTACAAATTTAAAGACATGTTGCGCCAGTTTTTATGGTACTTGGTACAGCCGGTCAAAAAAGCATTGGCGATCTATTTTCATAAACGATTCGCTGGATACGAAGTAATACAACAGTTGAATACACTGAATGCAAAGTAACGTGCGATTTTCAGCAATGAGTTTTTTTTTTTCATACGATAATAATAAAGTAAATGTAAAAATTCGGAGTTAAAAATGTATCGACGCATTCTAATTCCGGTATTTAATCTGCACTCAATGAATGTCACGGAATGTTACTAGAAAAATGACTAAATATTTTCAGTCATGATTTTCTAAGGACGCTGTATTTCAAATTTTGAAAATTAAACTAATTGTTATTATAAATAATATTAAATACATAATTGACATTTTAAAAGTAAATGATAATGATAAATATTTTAAATGACAAACCATTAAAAATATTTTTTACTCCGTTCAAAATACCTCAATATCTTTTATGTTATTTGTATTAATAAGGATACCCCTTTTTTCAAATTTAATAAACATTGCCATCTAGTGACAATAATCTGAATAGAATAAAATTTTGTACAGTATCAGAGAACGACATTGGATACTCCTGATAAATTACTACTTTTATATTATACAACGAACCATTTATAAAATCGTTTGTCGCGCAAAGACACATTGCAAGAGAACCAGACGTACAAAAATGTTCTCCATTGTGTCTCCATCTGCCAGGAAGGAACTCCCTCGCTGTTAATTTCCCTTATTGTAGTTTAATCAGTGCGGCTACCTTGTGGGAAATCAATCGCCTTATCGTGCGTAAGAGGCTTTCCGCCACCTCTTGCTCCCGGCGCGCGAACGAGCTTGCATTCGGGAAACCGCTTCTTGCAACCGCTCGAAAGGTGTTTCCAAGCTATTAAGCGGAGTTTCGATAAACGAACGTCCCGACGCAACAGACCGCCCGTCGCTTTTTCCTCTCGATGTCCCGTGTCGCGAAACAAATTCGATCCAAGAGGTTATTGCATTTCCTCTATGATCCTCTGTGATCTCGCGTAATGCAGGGAAAAGGGAGAATAACGTGAATACGTCGCCTGTCGAATGAACGTCAACTGAACAACACAGAGATACATAAGTTGGAATACAAATTCCCTTCTCTTTGTGGTGTCGCCACGTCGGAGACGGCAGTCCTTGCGAGTTGTTTTACACGTAAAACCGGAAACGCGTAGGCGTGGCTTTCGGTGAGAATAGAACGACCGAAAAAGATATCGTTTACGATGATTGACAGTCGTGGTGCGGGTACTTTAAACGTGGAAACGTCTATTGCATCTACGTTGAAGAAGATCGATGTGTATCGGTGGGATTCAGTTAGTTGAAATTGGTTCTAAAAAATACCACTTTATGCACTTTTCGCGAGGTTGAGTGTATTAAATATTTCTAACCTCTGTTTTCGTGTCGCTCGCTCTCACAGCTCCTCTCGTCTGAAAAGAAGACACGAACAACGAACTTAAGAAATTGACAGCAATTAAACTCCCTTAAACTGTTTCGATGAAAATGCCGGTCCATATTTGCCCGGAGACTTTTCGTTCCAGTTTCAAGGAATCCGTCGATCGACTATGCTAAACGCAGAGAGCGAGAGAGAGAGAAGGATCGATGATCAAGAAGAAGCTTCTTAGTTGTCGCGATCGAGACGTCTGCCTATTGACGCGGAAGCGTCCAAATCTGGGTTAACGATCGGCTACAGTTGCCCCGCGGTGCGGCTCGAGAGAAACCGAGTCAGAGGGAGAAAGAACGGGAGAATTCGACGAAAGAAGGAAAAGAAGCTGGTTGACGGAGGTCAGAGGTCGCGAGGAGGAGTTGCCTCGGAGGAGGATGGCTGTAAGATTGCGCGTTCTCGCCGTTCGAAGGCCCATCGATCGGTTGCCACCGCGTTTCCGGCGAGCAGAGGCATCGTTACTCAGACAAAGGCTCAAAGCTTCCGAGAGAACGAATTCTGTAACTCTTCCGTGAAGCTCTTACCGAGCCCCCCGAACGCCAAATGGTATCAGCCGTTTATGAAATGGGATAGGTCGGCCCCGGCTGAAATTACCGGGAAGAGATTTTTACGACTCCTCCGAACACCGTTCTCCCTCCGGAGGGGGGACTTTGAAGCTTTTCAAGTTGTTGCCCTTTCCCTAGTCCCCCGCGAAATTGGCGGACCATCTTCTCTGGAAGACGCGCAACGTTTGAAAGGGCAAAAGAAATTATACGGTTTTGCGTCTGTATTTTTTTTTTTTATTTTTTCGAATAGCGCGCAGTATTTATTTTAATTTCTCACCGTTTTTATTATTAATTCTGAAATTTGTTTGTTAGTTCGAGTCCAAAATTTACTTAAAACACGTAGAAGAGATAGAAAAGAGAGGGAGAACTTTCGAGGCTGGTTATACTTGAATGACAGAAGGAGAACAAAGTATCGAAACTTACGTACTCGATTTGGCTTATCTCGGAATTTTTTTCGCGCCGAGTCGATGGTCGACCCGAGTTCCCCGGTGATTTTGTTTCAGTTGGTATCGGACACGAGGTGCAGAGCCGCGTTTCGCGAAGCAGTAAAAGTTCATGGTTGGCTCGAAGCGTAAGTACAGCGAGCAGTAACGTATCTCGAAAAGCCGGTGCTTTCGAGATCTTGAGAAGTTAACTCTCCTCGTTGCAATACTTTTGTTGCCTGTAGTTAAATATCCTTTCTTCAACGCTCCGAGTAAAACGCGAAATAAAACGTTCCGTTCGATTTCCACCGTTATTTTATTCCCTTTTGTCGTTCGAGCGATCTTCCGAGCTTACCGCGTACCGCGAACAAATGGCAAAACGCGGCTCGTGTACGCATTCAATTAATTTTCTTAAAAAAACCCGCTCGTATCGCCTGATGAGACTTCTTTGTCAGCGCTGCCCCTATTATTCCCGCTGCCTTAATGAGCTACCCTCCCCCGCTTTATTTCCATCATAACGAAAAAAAGAAAAGGCATCTTGATCGATGTTGGCGGAAGAAAAGGCCATTAAACAGTTTTGAAACGACAAACTTCCAAATTCTATCGCTCATCGAGTATCTGTCTCGAGTTTCCAGTGAAATTTCATCAGGGCAGAATTGTCGCCGCGCCGTGTACGCGCCATGCGCCGCGACTGAAAGATTTCCGTGTCAAGTGCCGAAATACTTTCTTCAGCCTCCGGTAATTGCACTCCGCCGTGTACAACCGAAATCTATTAATCGGAGAAAACCACTCGAGAAACTCCTCACGCCGCACCGCTCGATTCGACCACCCCACCCCCATCAACTTTCGCAACACGCGGCGATTGCAGCAGCCTCGAACAACCTAGCAATCACCCGAAATATTATTACAGATCGTCTTGACTCGTTTTTTTTTTCTTTCTGGCCCAATCAACCGTAAGATCGCGAAAGAAGTTATCGACGTACGTATGGACTAACGGCGGTCGGCAGACTTGTTAAGCATTCGCCACGCTTCACGGTCTTCCGCTCGATCTGTCGGAGTATCCGCGAGGATTACGCTTTCGATAGTCGGCGGTTTCTCTAACGAAGCACGCACGCGGATCGCTTTAATCGCGCTGGATCGACGCCGGAGAAGCACAACGTTGCCGTACACAGCGCACGCTTGTCGATCGTTCGCCGGTTGGAAACGCGACGCTGCACCAAATTGGTCGAAACGAATCCTGAATGTTCCTTCCTGACGTAATAACTGTCTGCTCTCGTCGATCCGGCCGGGGAAATCCAGTCGGCAGCTTCGTCTCTGGAACGCAAATGCTCGTTGCAGCGACCGTCGCTTTACGACCGACGAACTTGATGGCCGCTCGATCGTCAAACCCCGCGTGTCTCACCTCTGAGTATACAGAGAATCGGTAGTACGATGGAAATCCTTTCCTGTGAAACAGTTACCTCTGTAAATTTTGGACGGAAAGTGTGTAATCGAAGTAAGTGGCTTGTAACGTGTAATTAGGGAGAGTGTAATGTAGATTAGGGACACCCATAAGTAACGTCGTTTTTTGATAATTTCGTACAAAATTTCATTTCATTTAAGAGTCAATATAGTTTCAATCTGTAGTATAATCAAACTTTCTATAAAATTGCCTTTTTGTAAAATGACGGTGATTTTGAAATAAAGACAAACAGATTTTGTACCGTCCAAAAGGTTGAAATCGCGGTTCTTAAGTTTTTTGAGCCAACGTTGACATTTTCTGGTTAAAATCCAAGGTTAAAAAAAGCATTAATGGCATTTGTGGCATTGTGAGATGCTTTCGAAACTCACAAAGCATCAAATATCTGATATGGAATTTATCCACACTTTGCTTACACGATTCGCTCAAATTTTTTCAAAATTTATAGGTTATGTTACAATAAGTTAAATTGTCGTCGCTAGATGGCAGTTAAATTTATTAAATTTGAAAGAAAAATGACATTACTCGCGGGTAATACAACCCTAATATTATTTAAACTGGTGAATTCTAATTTTACGATTTTAGACAGCATCAATCGACGATGTAATTCGTAAAATTTACTCGTGAAATTCGGTCTGTTTCATTAGCAGGGCTGTAACTATCCCGCAAGAGAATTTATTAATGAGGGTAATTTGTAACTCGTGATACGTAGCTTTGAGGCATAAATATCATTCGGCAGCGGGATCACATTATGGAGGCCGTGGAATTGAATTTCGAGCCATTCATCTTTGAGCGTGGTATTATTTGACATATAGTGCTGGAAATAATATATCGCTGATTGGCATCGGCGTATTAATTGGTTGCGATTTCAATCGCCATTAAACTTTCTAAATGGACGATGATTTGAAACGTTTTGGGAACTCGAAGCGGTTAATTCGTCTGATCGAAGTGATTTATTGTTTATTGCTGGCAAATCGAATCGGTTGGGACAGGATTCAAGCTCTCTCTCTCTCTCTCTCTCTCTCTCTCTCTGGGTATCTGTCATTTACCGGCTGAATGCCTCGGCCGATTAAACTGTTCCAATCGGCCACAGATTCTTTTTCTGTAAGCTTGATATTGACAGTACGCTGATATATATTTAATAAAGCAGCAGAAAGTTATACCGAGGGAAGATAAAGGGAATCTCATCCTTCATTCTGTAGTAATTTATTAAAATATGTACTGAAATTTTTATAATGTTTTATGGCTGTGCGACGTTTTGAAAATATAAAAGTAACGTGAGAAATATTACGAAAAAAAAAAAGATATAGTATATATCGTTGCAAAATTTATCAAATTTTTGAGATTTACTAGTTCGAGCGTGAAAATTATGAATCTCTTCTTTCATCCTCTAATATTAATATACGTAAATTTCTAATGTAAAAGAAGCGTGAAAAATAGCACGAAAATATATATCACTTCAGAATTTATCAAATTATATACGCGAGCGTGAAAATTATAGCAAATAATGAATCTGTACGTCCATTTTCTATTATTAAAATACATAAATTTATAATATAAACGAAGAAAATTAAAAAAAAAAAAATGTGAAAAATAGTACGAATATATAATACGTTTCAGAATTTATCAAATTTTTAAAATTTACCGGCTCGGGCTTCGCGAGTATCGAGGACAGAAAGGTAGGAACGCAACTTTCCACAATTATCGAAAGATAATCGTATACTCTATAGAAAAGCAAAATCACAGTCCAATTCGATAAATTTCATCTTCTCTGTATCTAATAACAAGCACGATTCGCAGCAGCCTATTATATATACAAAGCAGTATCTACCGATCTCGAGCTTCACCGGACTCCAGCTTCCGTTACGCAACGAATCCAGCAAACAGGTTGTTCGAAGTATTATCCGTCGTCGATTATAATTGTCAGAATCACCGACGAGTCGCTGCTGGATCGGCCAAGAAGAGAAACGAGCGCGGAGAGGGCACGAGCGAGCCGGCAATTTGGAAATTGCACGCTTCGAGACGAGCGTGCGGCGGGAACTTTGGACGATGGGGAAACTCGATCTAACATTGATTATTCGAAAGTTGCGAATTCGCAACGGTTGAAACGGCGTCGATTTATTCGGCGGAAGTGCCCGGACGGGCATACCGGTGGAATGCTGGGAAAATGGGTGGTGGAGAGGGAAAGGGGGGAAGCGAAATTGACATTGCAATTACACGAACGTCGATATAGGGTTGCAAAATTAATTTAGCGGCGGGCTAAAACGCGTCGGTGCTCTTGTTCGCTATCGCTCCGCCGGCGATTCTACCCCGGGAAAACACGCGATAAACTCGTTTTCGCCGTCGGATGATTTAATTCTAATTCCGGGATTAACCACTCCGACCCAGCATAATTCGCGCGTGCATACACTCTCGTTTTCCTCCAGTGGGACGGTATCGTGAGAAGTATCGGGAAGCTAGCCGAACGTGTTACAATTCCGATATTCCACTATCCAATTTCTGGTGTTTTAGCGGCGGCGGTGCCTCGCTAATCTCGTTTTCGAGATTTACGGACCACCTAGTGGTTTACAGTTAGATCTCGTGTAATGAGAGAAACAGGCTTCGGAGGTTAGAAATTGACGGAGAAACGTACAAACGTCGAAGACATCCTCGGTTTCGACCTGCATTTAGTGCATGCTTCGCAACTTCTTCGGGTGACTCGAGGCGCAAAGGAGTAGCCAAGTCGACGCTAACGAAGATACTAAAAAGTTCGTTTCAGCCAACGAATGGCTGAAGATGCAATTAAAAACAGATGAAAGTGCAAATGATTGCAAAGGACGAACGGAACGAACCGTTTCACCGAAAATTCCTTCGTCCGTTCAACCAGTCGTGTTTTTCAATTAGATCCTCAAACGTACACAGGGTTCAAACGAATTCATTTCGCGTTGCAGAGGAAAATCTTTCTGTCTTCAACTTTTTCCATTAGCCACTTTCTCGCCTCTCTCTCTCTCTCTCTTTCTCTCTCTTTCTCTCTCTGTTACACCGTGAGCCCTGTCCTCGTCTGAAAAGTTTTCGCCGAGCGTGTCTTTTGACACGGAAAAAAAGTAGTTTCCTTCCGCGAGGAAAAACGCTCGCTCCCTCCCTCCTTCCCCCCAAGCGGGTTACAATCCGGGAAGAAATTAAGCCGGTAATGTTATTTAGGCGAAAAACTGAGGCGTGAAAAGCGAGCATCGCGCTCAGCCTCGCTTCTGCTTCTCTTTCTCGCTTTCATTCGCTCGCGCGCCCCGCCATTATACGACGCCGTCAACTCTTTGTACAAGTTGCGTTCACGGTAGCGAATTTAATTTACTCTCCCCTTCCGTGGGTATCAAGCGTGCAGCACGCGTCCGCGTCACCGAACCCCTTGTACCAGCTACGAAAACACGTATATGACGCGTACCTAGTGGCAGACCTAACCCAAACGATCGCTCGAGAGGTATACAGCTCGTATACGAGACGTTTCTTCGGTGATTAACCGAAACTTTCTCGGACCTTTGAAGCGTGCTTTTCAACTTCGAGGTTTCAAGTGGCGAGTTTCCCGCGTACGTTCGCTGCAAGAAGGTCCACGAGCAAGCGTTCTCTCAATTTGTGATTTAGTGATGGAGTGGAATGTAAGTTTCCTTTTTTTTTTATCACTGAAAGTGATTTTAGCCGGGATAACCCAGAAAATTGGGCCTCTTCGGGTGCAACGCTGATGCAACGAAAATTAGCGATTGGTTGATTTGGGTCACGTGACTCGCGAGGGGGCGTGGGCTAGACCTCGAGTAGGAGTGGCGTCGTCTGGTACGATTCAAATGTTTGCGTATCAATAAAATTTTATCCCAAAACAGTCATCTTCATTTGCTTCTGGGTCTTTCAGTGAGACGAATCGTACTGGGGTACAAGTCGTACGATTCTTTTTTACAAGAATGGTGCAATATACAAACGAACGTTCCAAGGATTCCGAAAATAACTATTATACTTCCGTGGAGCGACTAAATTTTTCTGCTTAAACACCGACTTGTACGTGTAAATACAAACACACATGTCTAAGGATAAATCGACCACTGCTATCTCGGGCGCCGTGCGCTCTTCCACTTACGTGCGTGGCCATCTTTTTCCTTTTTTTTCTCTCCATCGATGGAGAAAATCGTAAGGCCACGAGCGTGCGGAGAGCGATTCCACGACCGTGAATTTCATCGAAACGAGGCTATAAATAACAAACCGGGGACACCGACGCGTATCTGGCTCCCGCTGGGCTGAATTTCACCCCGGCCCCGATAATTAATCGATACCGTGAAATTACAAGCTCGATATTATTACCAGCACTCTCGCGCACGCATACAATGTGATACAACGATCGAGGAACCGCTGGTGGAGAATCGAGCCACGCGAAAGACCCCGGGATTAATGAAGATGCGGCAGCGAAATCCGAAGATGCAATTACTGACAGAACAAATCGGGGGGTAATCTTGATTACGATCTACATCTGCTCCCGTACGTAACATCTCGGATTGCTAATTAATCGGGGTCCTTCTCTCTCTCTCTCTCTCTCTCTCTTTCTTTCTTTCTGCTCTTGCTCCGTCGACGTTTGTTGCTCTTTTATTGGTCCACCTGGCCGCGCGAGGTATCGAGACGTTATCTTTTACATTAATACCGTAATAAACCAAGCAGAGGCGTTCATCGACAGTGTGTACCACCGTGCAAAAACCGACCACCGTATGTTCTGGAATCTCGCAAAAAACGACCGAAGACACGCGGAACAGCGTGGCTACGACGTGTTAACACAAGGAATGCCGTCCAATTTTTGCGCTAAGCGCAAGCGGCTACACGCTTGGCAAGTCTCCATCTACGTGCGCGTCATTTCATATCGGTCCTTGCTGCTGGACTATCTCGCGACGTAGCAATGCCGCCTCTTTCCTTATCTCGTCTTCCCCCTCTTTTCTATTTCCCGCGCGCGGAACGACCCGCGTTTCTATTCAGCTCGCGTGGTATTCCTTTCGCGACGATATCGCAAAGAAACGCAGATGCCTTCTCGCGATAATTTCCCTCTCGCGACAATGTTTAGCTGTTCGCGGTCGCGCGATTCGCTGGACCACACCTTCTCGTTCTCTTCTAATTTCGAATTTCTTTCCGTTCCGTTCACCTCTTCGTTCGTGCTTCTAATTAAAAACACGCTGTTTCAGGTAACATCAAGACCAAGGCGGTGCTGGACGTGGAGTCGAAGAGAGGATACTGGCTGACGGTGTACGCGCAGGATCACGGCGTGGTTCCTCTGAGCTCGAGTTTGCAGGTTCGTCCGACCCGAAACAGAACGCGTATATCACGCGCGCTTTTAATATATTACGCCGTCCTGGGAAATATTTTCATCCGTCGAAACTTTGTATTATCAACGGAACGACGAAAGTACAAACACGCGGGGTTGCAATTACAACGAATGTGTACGTTTCCAAGTTACGCGTCAAAGTTTCGAGCCTCCCTTAAGGGAAAAAGAGGAAAGAATGCAACAAATTTTTGAAAATGTCTCCTGGGTAATCGTAATGCTGTATATTTGAGAGAAATAGTGAAATGTGCTTAGATTTTTTTTTTTTTTTTTAAGGTATTATATCAAACGTGTACGGTGAAACTTTGGGTATTTATGAATTTTGTTCGAATTTCATACGAACGATGTGACTCCGTTGAAACTTGATTAATATTGCACGATCGAGGAAAAAGATAGCAAGATATATTTAGATATTTTTTGAAGGTATCGTATACAGTATAATTTCTGAGAATTTATGAATTTTATTCGAATTTCATACGAACGATGTGACTCCGTTGAAACTTGATTAATATTGCACGATCGAGGAAAAAGATAGTAAGATATATTTAGATATTTTTTGAAGGTATCGTATACAGTATAATTTCCGAGTATTTATGAATTTTGTTCGAATTTAATACGAACGATGTGACTCCGTTGAAACTTGATTAATATTGCACGATCGAGGAAAAAGATAATAAGATATATTTAGATATTTTTTGAAGGTATCGTATACGGTATAATTTCTGAGAATTTATGAATTTTATTCGAATTTAATACGAACGATGTGACTGCATTAAAATTTGGTTAAAATTAAAGATTGTACGGTCGGGAAAAAAAATATACTTAGTAAAATATACTCGGACTTTTTGAAAGTATCGTTCCAAGCGTGTACGGTGAAACTTTGGGTACTTGTGAATTTTGTTCCAATTTCATACGGACGTAACTCCATTGAAACTTGATTAAAATTGAAGATTATACGATGCAGGAAAAAGATATATTTAGATATTTTTTAAAAGCATCGTATCAAACGTATACAGTAAAAATTTTAGGTATTTATGAATTTTGTTCCAATTTCACATAGACGATGCAACTCTGTTGAAACTTGATTAAAATTAAAGATTGTACGGTCGAGGATCTGCACTTTATCGACGAATCAGCTCGTCGAAATGTACGCTAAACAGACGATCTCTTCAAAGTTACAGTATCGATAAAGTATCACAAGCAGCTACTTACTTCATATTTTCTACTCGCGTAAGCGCGCAACGCGATGGCTGGTAAAAGGAGCAATTTTCTCCATCGACCAGTACAAATTTTTCGTACCGCTTATCTCCTAGCATGACTTCGCAACGTACGTTACGGTATTGGGGGGAAAAAAAAAAAAAAGAAAAAAAACAACTTCTCCGCTGAGCAACGGAAAATAGAATTTAATTTACGATACTCTCGTAATTACACGTACAGATTAATAGAAATTGCGCTGGCGATTTAATACGAGCAGTAAAAATCTCATCGTGCGTACTGCGGTAAATATCGTAATCGGTACCGTAAATTTTTATATCACGTGCATTGGCAGCCGACGTTGCAGAAAGTAATCAAGAGAAGGAAATGAGAACTTACGAAATAAGATTATTATCGAATTGGTCGAAAAATGTTCAACTAGCAGCCATGGACGATTAACACAGGATGTGACCCGCTAATTTCTATAATTTCAACCATAAATAACTCGCGCCGTTTTCGCTTCGTTTGGCATTAAAATCAATTTCCTCGATTAAATTCATCGTCGATGGAATAAAATGGAAGTTCCTCCCGGTTCTATTTTATAACTTACGCGTTCAATAATAACCGACAGGGGAAATAAATTACTTCAAATCTATCTGACATCGATCATTCGTTTAAAGCTCAACAACCGCTATTATTTTCCAACGAAATTTGAACATATTTTACTGTAAAAGTCAATGAAGTCGGGCAATTGCAATTTAATGTTTCATCACCGTCCAGTATTGAACGAAAAATAAAAGGGATGCTATTTGCCGCGGTTACAGATTGTTAATAACATCATTAAACAAAATTCACACGCGGCCAAATTTTGCTCAAATTCTACTCGACGATACAAACATTATTTTACGACATTTTACAGCTACATTTTTTCCCATTTTTTCACAAGTATGTGGTCACGGGGTTGAATGTGTAATTGTTAAATTTAGTTTTGTATCACCAGTCCGATATTAAACGAGAAATAGACAAGATACTACGTATTTGGAATAATTATAAATAATTAAAACACTGCTAAAAAAGAATTCACATTGAGTGACGAAACTTGGCTCAAAGTTCTGCCGTACTCGAGTTCTTCTTCAATATCCTCTCTCTGTCCGATTTCAATGGCAATGTGGCAATATTTTTTCCATTTTTTCGCAAGCACGTACGGGACGGGATCCACGGTGTCTCGTAAATAATTCACAGCCGGTTTTCGTGCAGGTGTACGTGGAGGTGCTGGACGTGAACGACAACACCCCGTTGACCGAAGTTCCAGTCTACTACCCGTCGGTGCTGGAGAACTCTCCAGCAGGCGTGAGCGTTCTTCAGATCCGGGCGTTCGATCGCGACGTCTCGCCCCAACAATTCACCTTTTCCATCACCAGCGGCAATCCGGAAGGTTATTTTCTCATCAACTCCACCACCGGTAAGTTCCACATGGTCAGTCGGGGAAAGAGTCGATATCTTGCCAGAGAATCGAAATAGACGGTCTCTCGTCGACGTCGTAACGAGATCATTATTTTGCCTTATCCGCCAACGAGGATTTTAATCGCGACGACGTAACAGTAAGAGTTCTCTTTTTTCTTTAAATATAATTTTTTTTAATTTGTCTCTAATCGAAATTTTGCCATAGAAATGTATTTAATTAACATTAAAATTGGTCAGATGGACGTTAGAAATTCTTGGTTGGTCGATGATAATAATTTGAATTTAGCGAGGAAAAAATGAACGCCAATAAACGTACGACTTGAACGACAACAGCGATTAAACGTAATGGGTGGTAGTGTCATCTTCAATCTAGTTAACAATGGCATTCTGTCGCACAGATGATTCACCCCTGTCAGTTCTCGCGACGAGTTAAAGAGATGGAAGCTGGTTAAAGGGACGTGCATACCGTGGCGATGAATTGACACGTAAAGACGCGAGGCGTGGTTTGAACAGCGCGGTATCGCTCTGTTAAAAATCTTTCGTTCGCTTCCGCCGGCCGAACATCCTAACGCTTGCTCGATTCGTGTACCTTCGACAGTTCTATATCGTTGCACTGAGCGTAATTTCAATCTTCTGATTACGGGGCCCGAAAACGAAGAGTCAGCCGGGGAATTACGGATTGCTGGACCCGGGCGCGGCAATTTTAACGCTTCGAGCACGGGGGGGCTCTCTCCATAATATTCCAATAAACAAGATTTATTCTTGGCGGGGATTCGATATTTCCATATCGCTTAACGGTAAATTGTCGATTAGAAGAAAGATTCGATTTAATGAAGACAGTAATAACCGGGGCTACTTGGCCACGATGCCGGCGTCGTTTCAAATTAAAAGTCCAATTTCACCCCTCCGGGCTCATTTGAAAGTCTGATTTAATCGGCCGGCCGGCCTGCCAAGATTATTCACCGAGGGCCCAATCGAATTTGTATCGCAAATTATCCCGCATTAAAATCGATTCCCGCTCGCGTCTGCCCGTACGCGTGCCTATTTACACGCGTGCTTATTACCCTCTCGTCTCCGCTCTCGCGCGCGCCATTGTCTCCCTTGATCGCGTAACGTAGGTAACGAACCCCCCCCCCGGCCCCCTCTCCCCTTTTTTTCTTTCTTTTCGATAACGAGTTTCTGACTTTTCATCGTTTCGTAATTTCGCGGGCTGACGCGACTGTTCCGTCAGCAACGATGAATAATGAATCGCGCGCGGCTCGATCGGTCGAATTTGCATACGTTATCACGTAAGGCGAAAACAATGACTGCCACGCTTCTGCCAGTGGCGACGCCAGTCACTTTCCGAAAGAACGTCGAAGGCTAAAGAAGGAGGGGAAGCTGCTAATGGATAATGATTGACGGGTTATTAATAGAGAGAAATTGCGAGGAAATAGGGAAGTTGGGTTTCGGCGATGTTAAATTTGTTTGAATTTTTGGACGGTCTGACAACGCGATCTTTTTAACGCTACAATTTTATTCGAGATAAGTAAAAATCTAACGTACAGGATGTTTCGTTTTTATCCCGCTAAACGGTGTCAGCATGTTCACCTATTGATCCTTTGACATCGTGCGTTTTCTAAGTTAAAGTCAGCAGTAACGTCTTTGAGACGTTCGCGGATTAATACATGTATGAGGATGTGAAAAAATATTTTTCTACGTGCTTGATACCTCTTGTATCCTATATTCTTCTTCTTTTCCGCCTCGAGCTACTCGCTTAATCTACCGGTTCCTCCACCGTGAAAATTAGTTTCCACTCTGTTTCGCAACGGACCATGCAAATTACTTGCGCCTATCTTGTTTTGACTTTAAAAGCTGTAATAAAGAAAACAGTTTATACGTATACATATATTGTGACGCTCAACTGCTAGTGGAGAGATTGGTGCAGTGGAGGGGATAGCGCTAGGAAAGTGGGGGAAAGAGCCGCCAGTTAGCCACCTCTCTTCCAAGTTTTACCCACTTCTACAAATCAGTCACTAGTGAATTTTCGTCTGAATATCGCAGAAGAAATTCGTATGTCAAGGGACTAAAAATAGGTTAGAAGAAAAGGTTGTTACACAATCGTAGATGATCGTAATTGCATTATTACAAAGTTACAATAATAACACCAAAATATCCAATTGCGGCGATCACTGTACCGTCAGATATCAATTAATTGAATGAATTTACAGTTTTGTTACAACTTTTTGATAGAGCATTCACGGATTTCGAAGGAAAATTGAAACGCAGAAGATTTAAATTTTAGTATACATTTATTAAATATTTAATTTAATTTATATTAAATCGGCACGAACTTACCGGACAACCCAATACAATATTCTTTTCTTATTATTGCTTATGGAGCATGCCGACGTCGTTTGACGGAATAAAAATGGAAAATATAAATCTCTTGGCTGTGAGGATTCGAGGGTTGTTTTTTCTGGCTTGTTGCTCGGCCCAATTTTCAACGCGGGGCCCGTTGAAAATTAATTGCAAAACAAGCGGACGCGGAACGAAAGTTCTTACGCAATCGGAGTTACGCGTCATTCATTCAACCGGTGTACGTTCATCTCGCAACGTCGGTGTATCATCGCGCCCCTTTCCTCGAAGAGAAGTTTCGTAAGCGGTCATTTATATTTAGTCGTCTCGAAGATCGATGGGAGGCGGCGCGGAAAATTGCTTACATCGGTAGAAGACGGCTTGTAATTAAAAAGTCGGCCGTCCACTGATTCGTATTCATCAGTCTTGCCGAGCCGCGGGAAACTTTCCACGGTTCTTGGATCGTCGAGAAATTACTAAGGGACTCGTCTTTCTTTCTTTCGTTTTCTCTTTCTTTACCTCGTGCTCGATAACGGCGACGAGAATGAACACTGGGCGATCGAAAGAAACTGCGAAACGAAACAAAAAAACGGAAGATTTCGATGTTCGTAACGAACGCCGGTTAGTGAAAGATATTTGATCGAGTATCATCGCTGGCGAACGATGATTCCGCGATCGTCAGCGGAAAATAATCATCGAGGCATTCATGCCCTGATAAGCTTGAGTTTTTATGCAACTTTGCATTTTTAAAAACCAGAGAAATGGAATTTGAGCGAGATGAGATTCATACTTCGAATGTTGTAATTCGCGAAATGAAATTTTAACGAGTTGATGTCTTTTTAATTCTTAGCTTATTTCTCTTTCGATGGAAAATATTGGGGTAGATCGGGAGAGTGATGGCCCCTTTTTTTTTCTTTTTGGAATGAGTTTTAAATATAATCGATATCTAAAAAAATATGTGTATATATTTGTAAAAGGTAGGTACATATAAATTTATAATTTATAACAAGCAGAAAATTAAAAAATAATCATAGATTCATTCACAAAACGAAAGAAGTAATATCTCATTTGGATTGTCCGAGTCAAATCAGACAAAGAACACATATTTTGAGCTCAATTTTTAGTTTAAAAAATTTTCTCGCAAGGTCAGCCCTTGAACAGTTGAAAATATGAGTAACTTCTACTCTTGTTCGTACGAAGAAACACTTCTCAAATTATACGAATATAACCATATTTTTCCAATTACAACAAAACTTAAACAAACTCGATTAACAATTGATAATTCGACGATCAATTTCCTTTCATCAACAGAATTGACGATTAAATTTATTCGCCGATTCTTCCGCGGTTAATTTTCTTAGTCGCAAAACCAAATCGAGCCGGAGATTTTGGTCGATCAATACCCGGCTCTGATCTCGTGTTTCTTCTGGTGGAACGAACCGCGTTTCGGTTGACCAAATAGCTTGGAAATAAATGGCACTTGGTGTTTCACAAAGTTTTCAGTACGTTTGCTGGTATCGCGTGAGTCTCGGATGAGCGTAAGTAACGACGATTCCGAGAAGTTGCCGGGTTGGCTGGAATCCGAAGTAGATGAAGAGAGAGAGAGAGAGAGAGAGAGAGTAGGCTTTTTGCTAGGAGAGTAGCTCGATGCGTGAAGTGGATCTTCGGGGGTATACGCTCGATCCTTATTTATGAGAAATCACGAGACGAGATTGAAAGGATGAGAAAGATGTTGAGAACCGAGAAACACGCCTGCCGCCTGCTCGAGATCGCGTTTTAGAAAGAAGCCTTTTGAATTTATGTCCGCCTTAGTTTCTCGAAATTTTATATCCACCAGGCTAGTCATAGGTGACCTACATTCTCTTCGCGAGAGATCCGCGAACGGATTAAATATTCCGTTTTTTTGCGCCCCCTCGACTCTGAGAACACGGAGATCTTGCACCGGGAACACTATTTTTCATTAACTTCGCGATTAATTATTTCCTGGTGATTTTTCAACGCTGTAACGTTGCAGGAAAAAAAAAAGGAAGAAAAAAAATAATCAGTTGTTCCGCGCGCCTGTAACCATTTCGAAGGCCGAAATAATTAACGTGCTTCGTTTAAAAGTTTCACGCGCGATATCGCGTTACTGATATCGAGTTGCGCAAAAGAGTAAAGAATCTTCAGCGCGGAGTTTCGTAATTTTAATAACAAAAATAAAAGGGTATACAAATGCAACCGCGAAATTTTATACGCGGGATACGTTTCGCGAAAATTTCATCTTGTCAAAAATTTCGCGTGTTTCTTCTTCTTTTTTTTTTTTTCACATTGGTATATAATTAACAAGCGTAATTGGAACGAAATGAAATTTCCCTCCGTGCGAGAGAATTCGCGAAATTCGTGGAATTGACGGGCAGATAGGACAGATTCCACGAGTCTGTATCTTCCTGGTTCCTTATGCCGGCGTGATTCAAGCGTCGGGGGAGGTTCCATCAATTTGTCACTCGGCAGCCGTAGAACTGTCAGCGGCATCAATCGAGATCGAAATTCATTTCCGACGATCCCGCGGATATATCCCGGTTGAACCGCGGAAGCCCGAAAGCGCTTAGCTTCCAGCTATCGTTCGACGCGTCGAATTCCCGACAGAGAACCCGGCGAAATCGGCTTAACCGGCTCGGCGACCATACACGCACAGCCACGCAACGTTTTACGCAATCCCGCGATACCCTGGTCCTACGTATTTGCCCCTACGAGATTATTACACGCTTTGTCACAGACCGATCTGTCGCGTAAACAGCTTAGAAACGAAAAAGAAGCGCTCGCGTTTCGATTGATCGTCGTTCATACACGTCGAAATCGCTTATTCACTGACCGTGCAAGTAGTCACGCGTATTGTCGAGATCCTGCCACGCTGATCCTTTGATTCGTGCTATTAATTGCAGTTGGTAGTTAGTTATAGTTGGTTATTTTGCAGTTGAAGTTATTTAATTTAGGGGGACACTCGATGCCGGGGGAACCCTTCTTACGAAATTGACTTCTAACTGTAGTCTGTTTTTATAGAGGGTGTCTCAGATTTAAATGTCAAAACTTCAGGAGCTTGCGGGGGACTGGCAAGAAACTAAGAAGAAAGGTACTTTAGAGATTTGCTGCAACGTTAATGCAACGAAAATTAGCGATTGGTTGATTTGGGTCACGTGATTCGTGAGTGGGCGTGGCGTTGTCTGGTACTGAGCGATCGCGCCTGTTTATTTTATTCGTATGGTAGGAATGTATCGAATAAGATTAAAAATCTAAATAAATGCAAGTCTATATTACAGAGAAAATTAATATTACGCGATAAACGATTACGTGTATAAATCTGAATTACGGACGATTAAACTGAATAATTGAAAGTCACGCGGCAGCGATATTTCGCGAGTACGGTCGACAAACGTACGCGTGGCAGATAGTTATCGGAATCGGCGATCGCGTTCGCCGCGAACGTTCCACGAGCGTGGATTCTCCGCCGGGAGGCAGATTTAGAAACAGGCAGAGTCGAGGAGATTCGATATAAGCCGGCAGATCATCGCGGTAACAACGACGATCGTGCGTGGAGAACGGACGGGTGGCCGATCGGCCAGGCATCCACGGCTGTTTTGCAAGCGCATAAACGTACAACGCTTACGCGTGTGCTTCTACCTCCCCCTTTCTCCCCTCGCCCACCCCTTTCCTCTGGCGAACGCGAAATTGATCGCCGCGATTACGGGTTACGCACGCGCGCGCGTAGCCCGTAATCGCCCCGGCGATTCGCGAACCGATGCAATCGCCGGCCTTTTGTGGGAAATCGAAAGACGCAGCAAGATGGTAGCGATGCCTGATTGTATGAATTATATCGTCGAGGGAACGGGGGAGGAAGACGCGGGAGTCCGCTGCACGCCGGGTAATGATAAAATGTTCTCGATGGGAAGGAAAGATGGCCGCGAGGTTATTCGAGAGGAATTATCTGCTCGGTTAATGAGCATGTAATGTTGATCGATGTTAGATAAAGCAGCTAGAATTTATATCCTCCGATTTTGCGTCGTTCTGTGTGGAAGCAAGAACCTGGTGAATTGTCGAGTTTGGAGATTTGAGAAATCCTATTCTGATACATCTGACTTGAATTTTATTTGTCTCTAAATTCAGAGTAATTAAATTTGTAATAAATTTGTAAGAGCGATTTCATTTGTTCCCAAATTAGGATCGTTATAAATTTAATTTATTCAAATAATAAGGGAAACGTCCTTTCTCGCGTGGAAAAAGAAGAAGGAAAAAGTAACAAGAGCGAGCGCCAGAATGAAAATCAAAGATAGTGTTATAGTATTTAGTATAGAGATAAATAAAAAGTTATTAATATATATATAACGATTACAGTGATAGAGATGAAAGGATCAATGAAATAGTGACAGACAATTATAAGTAAATAAGATAGACAAATATAGTATAGTAAGATAGACAAAGATAGTAGATAAAAATAACGAAGACAGAGATATTAGGTCGAGTAAAAATTAAATTCAAAGAATGCGATACAAGAGTAAGTAGAAAAAAAAATTGTAACGATAAGAATTACTAGTAGATGAAGGGAAATAATTTTCCGCGAATCTTCTAACTCTCCATTTTCAAACGGAATTGTTATTTCGTCTACTCGACTCCGAACTCTGAAATTCTTCTTCGAGAAGATGAACTCGACTCGACATCAATTGTCCACACACGACCCGTCTCGAATTTCTAACAAATTGGACCTGTTTCTGTGCCGTGCAGTAGGCGAATAAATACGGAAATAAATCTTCGCCATTTATCATTTATTAAGAAGAAGAAGAAGAGACACGGTGCAATAAACTGCGGCATGATCCCAGTCGTAAAACATCCCAACAATTAACTGGGGAAACAGGGTCAGAAATCGCATGTAGGTGCATCGCGTATAACACTAGTATAACTCTCGGTGGTTCGTTATTCGCAATTACGCGCACGTAACGAAACACTTCTCCGTTTCGTTCCTTCGACCGATTCGAAACAGAGCGAACGAGTTCGCGGAAACTAAAAGAACAAATCGCAGAGCCTAACGTAATTCCACTTTAGCGGCGGACTGTGAAACGCGATTAGAGGAAACGAATCGGAGGCGCCAACAGACACGCGTCAAACGGAGAACAGAGACTGACGAAAGGACGACGAGGTCGGGAAATTTTAGTCGATTAACACCGAATTGATATCGACCTCGTTGTCGTTCAAAAACTATTCAAAGTTTCACGTTCGAACTTTGCGCGCGATGTTCCAATAACTGGCTGTAGAGAAATGAATGACTCCAATTTAACATGTTGAATGCCATGGGGATGACCAGTAAAAATATAATCCGAGCGAATGTTAGTACTTGTAAATTTTATCACTGAAAGTGATTTTAGCGAGGGTGCCAGAAAATCGGGCCTCTTGAGATGCAACGCTGATGCAACGAAAATTAGCGATTGGTTGATTTGGGTCACGTGATTCGCGAGGGGGCGTGGCGTAGACCTCGAGTAGGAGTGGCGTTGTCTAGTACTGTAATTTGTTTTGTATCGATTCAAACGTTTGCATATCAACAAAATTTTATGGCATAAAAGGTCGTCCTTGTTTACTAGTCGGAACAGTTGCTTGTGGGTCTTTCAGTGAGACGAATCGTACTGGGGTACAAGTCGTGCAGTTTTTTCAATGTTAGTTTACTACAATAGAGTGAAGAAATTAATGCAGTATAGAACATGTAAAAATAGTCTTATTTATGTATATAATATGTATGCATAAATATTATTCGCGCATATTATTTGCAAATAATATTCATCACATAACAACAGATTCATATTTGCGTCTTAGGCAAGTCACGTGTTAGATAATCAGAAATTAACCGAACGCATCCCCTGCTTTCATTGAAATTTCTTCACACGAGGAGTTTGCATTCGAGGTCGAACGAATTCTCAATTTCGTTGCTTAACGTGAAACCACTTCCGCCGTGACTTACGTATTTTGTACGGTCAATTGAAACAAATCAGCGGAAAAAATTAAATCAGACTCGGCCGAGAACGAATCATGGTTAGGGAATTATAGTGCGAAGGGTTAAGCGTACAACGAGCCAACGACTAACGGACGAGATTGTACGAGTTACAGTGCGCGAATCGCCGCGATCTAGTTTCGCATAATCGTTGCATTTACGGTTCACCAGCCGTATTGTTCTTATTTAAAGAAACAGAGGGAATAATAACGGATAACGACAGCGTTTGTGGAATGTTATTCCGCGGATTAGATCAGATATCACGACTCTCTCGGCAGCGTAATACGCCGCAGACCAGGAGGAAAGCCGCGTGTGCATGTGCGCCAGTGAAACAGGTTATCCGGTGAACATCGCGTTTTATCGCGAAAAGTTTCTTCTCTTTTGTTTTTTCTTTCCGTCTAGTGCAATCGCGTATTCGAAGCGGCGGACGACGATAGGGACGGATAGGGATTTTCCTTGATGTTAATCATACTGTAAGCCTCAAAATAGTGGAATGCTTTTATCAAAAAAAAAAAAAAAAAAAAAAAACAGATTAAATAATTGTTGGAATAACATGAAATATACTCGTTAGTATGCAAATTTTAACTAGAATGGTGTTTGTCGAATCGATGTATCTTTAACAATATCTATTACCACGTACTTGCAAAGCGAAGAGAACTTTTTCCAAAGTTTCAGTAACAAAATGAGTATAGAAGCTATGTTCGAAAAACGACTTTTTAATGATATGATTCGATGATTATCGTAAACTGTAAACAATGAAACAATTTGCATGTTACGAAAACAAATTCAGTATTCATTTCTTACATTAGTGACCTATATATATATACTTTTTTATTACGTAGTATATAAAATTTTTAGTAACATTAATTATTATTTGCTTCAGCTCCTTTATATATATATACACTTTTTAATTACGTACTTTTTATTATATTTTATATATATATATACTTTTTTATTACATAGTATATAAAATTTTTCGTAACATTAATTATTATTTGCTTTGACTATTGGATAGGAGTGTCATTTTGGATATTTGTTCAATCCAAAAGATACTTCAAACATGCTTTTACAATATACTCTCAGCACATTGATACACTCTTAATAAACATATAAATTTCTAATTAATAAAAAGCGAAAGGTCTAAACGTTTTTCTCCTTCAAACTTTCATCAGAGCCGCAAAGTTCACTCGCAGCCGGCGTGCAATTGCTCGGTTCGTTCACCTCTGCAATTTCACTCCTTTATTTTTAGCTTCAGTTTCGCTCGTTCCTTCGTTTAACACCTGTTCGCGTGGAAACTCAATAGTCAGAAAGTCCTATGTCGCGGGACTCGATCGAGAGTTTCTAGAATCGCGTTACCGAGTTTATTCGACGATCGAAATCAATGGAACAAGGTCGACACAGCCCGACACGAAAAAAGAAAAAAGAAAAGAGAAGAGAAGAAAAAAAAAAACACAGGCCATTCGGCGGGAATTTTAAGACCGCGCGCGACACCGCATTTGCAATTCAAAGTGATACGTACACGTCGGTAGGTAGCAATTGTTTCGATTCTTCATACGCGGCGACCCCGTCAATGGCGGCCGTTGATTGTGCCCCGGCGCGGCGCTCGTTAAATTCCCAAGCGTCGTGATTTCGTGACTTCAGCACGCTGCGGTTTCACCTTTGCCGATCTATGTGGAACAAGACGGTTAATTTGCATTTCCAAATAACGCAAGACCGCGATGGATCCTGCACGGTAACGCCGCAAAAGAATCGTGCCTCTTGACGAATCGCGCTTTTCGTCCATTTTCCAGCTAGACGCGCCTCGAAAATTCTTTCCAAACTCACACATTCGATTCACGCGTGGATTCGTGGAAGAAAAAAAAAGAACATTTCCCCGCAATCTACATTACGCAACTACTGTTCGTTCAGCCGGCGATATTTTCACGCGGCGAGATCCTCGGCGAGAAGCTCTTCGCCGGAAATCACGCTCGACGACGAAACCTCTCTCTCTCTCTCTCTCTTTTTCTGTGCAAAGAAGAAAAAATTTCTCCGGGGAAGCTGGCTAGTCCCACGGTTTTCCACCGTGGAAGAATTTTTCCGCGGTCGTCATAAAGTAAGCTCCCGGCGGGCTTCGAGATCTCGAGGATGAACGTCGCGTCGTCGTCCTCCGAGGGTGGGGCGAGACGGGAAATAAATCCATTCTGATCTGTGGAAAAAGTACATCTTGAGTTACACCGGCGTGGAGTATCGCGAGCAGTTTTGATTTCCGATAACGAATTTCCCACGGAGAGAGAGAAAGAGAGAGAGAGAGAGAGAGAGAAAAAGAAAGTCGTCCACGCGTGACGACGACGCGCGCGCGTTCATCCGAATGGATGGTCGACGGCGCCGAGGTCGTAGGGTTGAAAACGAAGAGCAATTATTTAAATGCTTTCCACGCTACGATCTTCCTTTTTTTGATCCGTCGTCGTGTTTCCACCATTTCTCGCACCGGGCTTTTTCACTTTTTCGGTTTCACCTTGTTCGCTGTATTTTCTTTTTTTTTCTCTTGTCCTTTCTCCCTTACGTTCACCGAACGGAGAAGGGTTGTACTTTGTTTCCCGGGAATTTCAGGATTATTTTCTGTTCTTCTCTCCGCGATTCGAAACACGTTCAACTTCGTAACGGCGCCCATACGAAGATCACTTTGGTCGGAACGGCGGAGGGAAACGGGAGAGACTCGATTCCATCGTGGCTGCATTTTGTCGTTTGCATATCTTAGCTTTGACACGCGTGCTAAATTTTTCAATGCTCCGTGTCGCGTCGTCTCTCCTTTTTTTTTTCTCTCGCTTCAACCGTGATTCCGTCGAGGAAAGCACCTGGCGGAACGTCGACTTTTATTACGGTGTCGATTTTCCCTTGGCCGGAAAACTGCGCGTCGTCGCGTCGTCGTTCCGTCAGCGACACGTGGGAACAACGATGCTGCATTTGTGCCCTCGACGCGCTCGATCCTTGTCAAAAATTTCTGCTTTGACTCGCGATCGTTATTCAGACGCAGCGGCGTCTTGAACTGTTGCCAAGCTGTGAGATATTAATTTAAAACTACCCCGAGCACCAAAAAAAAAAAAATTGAAACGCAAAAAGTAACGCGATAAAGAAGCTTTCATTTTATTTATGTATTTTCCGAAATATCATTCGAGTCTATTCTTCTATTAATTCACCGTTACGAGTCTACAAAATTCCTACGAGAAGATTAAATCATCGTTGTAGTTCCAGTGTTGATGCAACGTTGCGTCAGAGAATTGTGAATATCGGATTCTGAATATATTTCGCGAAAGGTGTTCTGTTTTGCTATTGTAAGAGCACGTTGCATCGAACGTGCGTCGAAGAGCACATTATTGAATTTTCAATTAAACGCGTCATAAATAGTACGTTTTTGAAGTTTACGATTTCGTCGCGCAATATGTGAATTACCATTGGCGTGGTATTGTTCGGTCGCGATCAAAGCCTGCCGAATCGTACAATTGAAAGATATTAAAATGATCGAATTTTATTAACGTCCGTTGGCACGTTATTATCCCTTTCTCTTTGCTGGAAACGTTACCTAATTATAATTAATTCTTCACTGCGTTAAAATTCGTTTCATCGAGTCTCCTCGACGTCATAATTAATTTCCTCCTATCGTGACCAAACCGCGAGATTCCATTTTGTGCACAGACATTGTTAATGCAGTATCTGTAAATGGGAGAAGAGAAAAGACACGGGACGCATTAACTGGGGCAACTGAAAATGTCGTTTTGCTCGAAATATCGATTCAATTGAAGTTCGAATCTGAAAAAGAAAAGGGGGGAAATGATCGAAAATGATCTCGGACGAATCCGTGTTCAAAGGCGGGATATCTGAAAGAATTGCCTGTATTATTTACTAGATTCATTGATTATAAAATTTATATATAAATAGTCGTACGATTTCATTTGTTTTAAATACTATCTTGCAAGCTTGAAAGATACGGATATTCTTGTCAAAATTAACATTAATTTTTGTTTGGACAGAAACATAATTGTACGAATTATCAGTCAAATTATAATGATTGTATAATATATCTTGATACGATTATTCTAGTGTTAATACTTTCATACGTTTATTTATATCAATATTTTTATTTTATTAGTATAATAATTTGTAATAATTTGTATACATGTTTATTTATATTAATATTTTTCTTAAATCAAAGTCAAGTATGTACGTGCCGTCCGCCGTAAAAGTTGATGAATTAACGTTGAACGAAGCGAACTACGATAAGAACTTAAACGATGCTTTATAATTAACGCGTGCATTTCACCGATAATCAGCTCTGTGAACGGGGCTCGTGTTCCGCAGGTTTCCGCGTCTGCGAAATTCAACCGGCCCCACCTCCGAGTCTAATGAGAATCCAGAGGATCAGAAGTTTCGGGGGGGAAATTTCGCGCACACGTGGCAACCGTGTGTCTCTCGCGAAAGAGAAACACGCGGCTTCCACCAAACCTGATTAGTACTTCCGGCTGAAATATAAAATCTGTGTCGTTTGCCGTTGTCTACCGGAAGCCGTAGAAACCAAGTGGAGCGAAGGAGGAAATGTGAACGCAGCAACGCACGGCACTGGAAATATTTTCAGGGGCTTCGCGCGTTCTTGTTCCGGCGACGCGTTGCCTTTGGAAACCGTCGAAAAGTCCCGGAAACCAGGTCTGCGTCCGGTTAAATTCTCTGCTGGCCTGTGTCGAGAAGCTGCCGCGGAGAGCTTTCGATAGATACTGTCTAAATTTTGTCGAAATTATTGCGCGAATTATTAACGAAGTGAAAAAATCTTGGAAACTTTAGAAAATGGAAAATTGAGAAATGAAAAAACTGCACGATTTGTATTCCAGTACGATTCGTCTCACTGGAAGGTTACCCAAAAGCAACTGTTCTGACTAGGAAATAAAGACTGAAGATATTTTGCCATAAAATTTTATTGATACTCAAACATTTGAATCGATACAAAACAAATTACAGGCGCGATCGCTCAAAAACAGACAACGCCACTCCTACTCGAGGTCTACGCCACGCCCCCTCGTGACCCAAATCAACCAATCGCTAATTTTCGTTGCATCAGCGTTGCACCTGAAGAGGCCCGATTTTCTGGGTTACTCCCGCTAAAATCACTTTCAGTGATAAAAAGTCACACTATCTTGCGAAGTTTCGATCTTCTAACGAAAAGCGTATTATTCTTTGTACGAGGTATGAGAAGATTGTTAAAAATAATTTCGTTAGCCAAAGATCGAAACAAATATTTGCAAAGTACAAATAGTTGCTGGCTCGTCTTTCCTGCGAATAATCAATCTTTTTCCACGAATCGATGTTCGAATGGTGCTTCCTTTTTTTAAAAATCTGTCTCCGGATCGAATTCCTTTCGTCGAGCCTGACAACGAACGTCAGCGGGAAAACGAGGAGGAACGCAGCCGCGGAGAACAATTTCCCGCGAAATTGTTACGGTCTCCGGGACGAATAGAGGGCCGAAACCCAATTACCACGTCGATCGCTGATGTTCGAAGCTCGGTTGCAGACAATGCCAGCCCCGAAACTCTCATTTTTTCCCTCGCCTCAATTATTTTTCGACGACACTCGTCCGTCGGTGACAGACGGGAACGCGCGAAATGTTCGCGATCATCGCGAGGCATTCGAGCGAATCCTTTTCGGCTCCTCGCTGCGCCAGATAACCGTTTGTTCTTTCTCCCTGTGAATTGAACCCGGATTGGGTCGGTCATCGTTAGTCCTCGAGTTTTCACCAGTGACGTCTCAAACATTTCCGTGACTACCGCACCTATTGAATCGTAGCTGAGGCTATGTACGCGTCGCCGAAATTTCATTGACACTGTGATTTGAAGTGAACCTGAAGATTCACATTATATAATATGAGGGTTACCCATAAGTAATGTTTTCTGATACTGTGCAGAATTTTATCTTATTTAAATTATTGTCACTAGATGGCAATGTTTATTAAATTTAAAAAAGGAAAAACGACGTTACTTGATATCTCAATATAGTGGATGAGAAGAATATTGGCATCATTGGTAATAGTTTTTCGGATTAGATTTTCTTTGTGGAAATTTAGCAAAAACTGTCGCCATGAATAGTTAATTACGTACAAAAGTAACGCGCGCGGTAGCAATTTCCAATAACAAGCTGTACGATAACAATGCAAGAAATATAAAAAGTATTGACACGCCTGTAATTCCAGTGATCAATCCGCGTTTAATGGAGAAATGTTATTAGGAAAATTACGAAATATCGTTTTTAACGATAATGTTGAAAGCGATACTTTATCGTATAACATTTTTCATCGTTTTCAACATTTCACATTTTCAACCATTGAAAATGTTTTATATTTTGTTCAAATACGTGATAAAGCTTCGTATATCAATACCTCTTTGATTCTCGAATTTTTATACTACTTGCGTTATTATTCTGTAACTCATTGTTGGAAATTGCCATTGTGCACGCTGCTATTTATGGAAACAGATTTTGTTAATACATCATTTGTCTTCACAAGAATTGAAGAAACGTATCAATGCTTTTTGATTTTTTAATATATAATACAATAATATATAATATATAATACAATGTAATACAATATATAATATATAATACAATATAATACAATAAAAAATACAAGCCTCTGTTAATATATTACATTAAAAATCACTCGAGTATTTAAAAACACACTGTTTCATAAATATATAAAATTTCCATAGAAAATTATAAATGGTATCATGGTCATGTTGACCACTTTGGTAGTTCTAGTGTTAAAAAAACTGCACGTCTAAGACCACTCTATTATTCGTATCACGTACGTACCAAAAAAACTGTGCCAATGTAAATGTCATAAAGTATGCACGAAACAATTCGTAAGAATTTCCCACGATAGAGTACTCGAATACTCTCGTACGCGCGTACAAGTGGATAATCGTACGTGAAATGAAAGAAACGGGAGGAAAGTGCGAGGGAAGAAAATGCGAACAACGGGGGAAAGAATGGGAGAGACGAGTTGGAGAGTTCGACTCGGGATCTCGGTGAAATCCCGAACGCTATAATTTCGTGGAAACGGTGGGCATCGAGCTAATCTTTGTCCCGCTAATTGAGGCCTTTTCATTTCGCCGTAAATTGCCACGAAGAATTGTCCTCCCGGTTTGTCCTACCGTCCCCCGGACGATAAAACGTCAGCCCAGAAACCTTAATTGAAACACCGTTTAATCGGGATTTATTAAGGTCGCCGGTCTAATTCTCTATTCGATTATGTTTCAGGCTTGATCACGACCAGCGGCCGGAAGCTCGATCGAGAGAACCAGGCGGAACACGTTCTCGAGGTGAGTTTGCATACAAATGATCGTCACTGAACGTAGCCGGACACAGCATATATATATATATATATATACATATACCGAAATTCCATTCGGGGACCATGAATCAATCGTTGTTTGCGAGCGTTCCGAATTTTTGTTTTGTTCCAAACGACAGATCCAGTTGCCCTGCGATTAATCGAACGGATCGTGTTATATCGAATGTCGAATGATGAATTACGGATCGACGGCGCGATCCAGTGCGTTTAACCTGCATGGAAAAACTGTTACTTTGCGATCAATTTCTGTCAGAGTTCGGAATACGCGTGTAAACGCGGGTTGGAATCTGAAAAAGTCGCGTTTGACGTGTACACGTACATTGGGCCCCAATATTACGGGAATCGGTAATTTCGCGAAATTCTCAATCCTATTAAGAAGCGCCCTCTCTAATTTCTCTACGAAACTCCTTAAACTTAGGGCAACTGAACTCTGGTCGTTCTCGTCCCCGTTGCACTCGTACCCCGAGACAATACTGCCATTCCCGATCGTTTGTTTCCCGACGTGATTACCTCGGGGAGTTTTGACGCAGCCGGCTTAGTAGTTGCCCGACTCGCAACTAGCTTCGGCAAAATAATCACTTTACGCCAACGGCAAGCGTAATCGCGCGTCGATGTGTACATGGTCGCACGCGCGCATAATCGACCCCGGGTTCCGGATTAAATCGGATTCTCGCGGGTGGACGACCAGCGAGACGACGCGCCGCGAATTCCACGGATCCTTCTTGCCGGAGCTTAGGGGCTCTTTGCTAATCGCTGTGACCAAACTGTCATACTTTCTGATACCAACTGCGTCGTTGAGCACCGGATGGTTCGTACCATCACGCGAGATCATTTCCAACCGCAAACGAGAATTATATAACACTGGCCCGGCGCGAAAATGACGGGCGGAGAGGTAGAGTTTGAACACAATTAAAATATATACACACGCGGTTCCGCACTGCAGGCTGGAAATGTACAAATTTGATTTGTCGCGACGGTGAATTTACGAATTTACGGATGTTTGATTAGTTAGTTATTTGTGCAGGATATTAACGCCACAATTACCGTCGAACGTTATTAGGTTCTTCTTGCAGTTTACAACGGGGCAAATCGTTGCCTATTAATTTATAGGGAGGAAACCGTTCGATTGGTTTCCCACTGGTATTTTTGAGTACATTAATGCCGGACTATTTACGTATATTCATCGTTCATCGGGAGGACGTAGCGGGTAATTGCTTTTAATTCGTTTGACAACGTGAAACGTAATGTGTATATGCGGGAGTGTGTGCACGCTCCGCGGAATATTATCCAACGTGTAATTACAAATTCTCGTACGATGATTAAATCGCGCGACGAGAGCCTGAGGAAAAAGTAGGAAAATTCTCGAGTAACCTGACCTAAACCTTTCTCCATTCTGCGATCAACGCAACAGTCGAGCGTTTCTCGCACTTTCGAACGTCATCCTGGCAAATTAGCCGTTCGTTCCTTCGTCGTTGCTCGCGCACACGCTCGAAAAGAGAGATACAGGACACAGTTTGGAGGGTTCTTCGAGCCGTTGGGAGGGGGAATCCTGGGAGCGGGAGTCGTTGAAGTAAATCGAATTTCCTAACGGCGTGCTAACACAAACAGGTGATGGGTCGATTACCGATGCACCCATTCTACCTCTTTAGTTTCACCCTCTTCGCCTCGTACCTCTCGAACCGTTCTTCCCTCCTTCGATCTTACCTCCTCTCTCTCTTTCTCTTTCGGCGCTCATCCGCTCGCTCCATCCCCTAATATTGTCAGACTGGAAATGAGGAAGAAAATCGCATCCTCCCGAAGATTGAAAAGTAAAATGAAGAGAGGATCTCCCGTCTCTCGCGCGGTGAAAACGAGAGGACCAGCTTTAAGGGTGTCGTTGCTTCGGAGAAACACCGAGAGAAAAAGACAGAGAGAAAGAAAGAGTGTGTGTGTGTGTGTGTCTTTTCCCTCGGATGACGACGAACGTGTGCGAAGGTGTGCCGGAGAAAAGGAAGTGATACTAAAATGTACGGGCGAAAGAAAGAAAAGCAAACTGTCGGCCAGCGAGTGGATAGAGAGAATCAAGAACGGAACAAGGTGAGGCATTTCTCTGTGGCTCTCTCGTCATCCGGGGGCCTCTCAGGGATTTCTCCTCGCGTTCGGATTAAAGAAAGAGCATCGGCCTGCTTCCCCTACCGTGTGTCTTTCCATAAGTCTGTACATGTGTGTGTGTGTGTGTCTGTACGCCGGAATTTCGTTACAATGGAAAGAGCAAAGGAGTGGTATAGCAATCTTGGAAAAAGCTTCCCGAGGCGCACCGGGGGTTACAAATAAATAGACGCTGCTAGAGACACGGCGGTGCTGCCGTAACGAGTTTTTACGTGTCGATGGATCGGGATTGCGTGGACACTCGGGTCGATCTCCGATATGGCAAATCTTCGCCAGAGGGTGGAATTTATTAAGTCACGGAGTTACGATGCGCTCGACGTACACGGAATTGGGTTGCTCGAACACAGATCAACTTGGAAGATATTAGCCCCTTTGGGACTCTCGTTCATCGCGTTGAAGAGGGAGTTGATAAACTAACGAAATCGTTCGATACGTTCGATGCGTCAAGCAAATATCGAACGAACGTTCGAGCCATATAGTTTGAACACGTCGCGAAGCGTGATTACGTGTCTCTCGGTTTTAATAACAAAGTTGAAGTTCGGTAGAATTCGTCGCGGATCCAAGGTCAGAGTTTCTCGACGCGAAACATGGCACATCCGTAATAGAATTGAGATCGAACGGTTGGCTGTCGTACGACTCCACTTTAATCAAAAAATTTCCCTTCGTCGAGATGCAAGTTACTTTTCTGTTCAACAGAAGGATCAAAAATGGAACATCGATCGGTAAGGAAAGTCGGTGCAGAAATGTCTCTGCGGAGACACGTTCTGGAGGTGGATGCGTGTTCCGGGGGTAGTTTTGGAAACGAAGTTTGTTGATGGAAAAAGAAAATGTTTTGTAAAGAATCTTTCTTTATTATAATATTTTTCTTCATTAACAATATTTTAATCTTCGTCATATTCTAAAATTAATTTTCATATTTTTAACCTGTTGTCTTCACATCAGAAGATCCATTTTTCCATCAACTTTGATTTTCATCAATGAACTCCATTCAGAATTAAATAAGTTAAACCTCTGTCCGCTTGTAATTCTCTAAATCGATACACTCTCTAGAAGCTTGCCGAGGGGTCTAGAATACCTGCTGCTTATAGCGTCTCTGAAACTTTTGCTCTGCGAGGTATCTTCTCTAAAACCGCCCTTACCACACAGTGGCCAACTGGTGGTCACGCGGCATGCGCACATTCAGTTTAACTTGAGAACTTTCTCGTGCCTGAACTTTCCAAATTTAAAAACTACATCTCTCTTTGTTAACATTGCGCCGGGAATTTTTTCTCGCGTTCGTCTGTCTGAAACCGCCTCGAATTTTAAACACGAAGCACCGAGTATCCGAGACGTCGTGAAAAAATATTTTTCCACAAAACACGTTTGTTAATTTAAAAAGAAAGTCTGGTAATTTTACTATTGATTTATTAAAAAAAAAAAAAAAATACTGGAGACAACGTCAAGAAAACGAAGGAAACGAATTTCAAAGTTCAAAGAAGTCGTTGATAACAATCAAACGCACTTGAGATTACAAATATTCGGTATCGAGAAAGTTTCTTAACTATAGAGTGAATTTTTCCCGATAACTCAATTTCCTTAATTAACAAATTTTGACGCCGCCAAAGACGAAGACCCTGTGAATCGAACAACGTGCAGCGAAAGAAGACACACGGTGGTGGAAGAAACTCGGCGCCGTTAATCAATAGGACATCCAGCGTAGAGGAGGCCATTCGAGATTTGTTCGAATTACATTTCACATCGCGCGGCGCTTTGCAATGCAAATCGCTCTCGATCTCTTTCCAAGTGTATCCCGAATTAATCCGCCGCGCGCGAAATAATGGCCCGGAACGGTATTGAATATTCGGGGGCATAAATTTGTATTGGCATCGTTAGCCAATCACAATGAGCGACGTTAATGAGTCGCGCGAAGAAAATCGGCGGGAAAAAGAGTAGGAGAGAGGACGGGGGGAGAGGAAGGTCGAGGAAGAACGCGAGCGATGCTCGTTGAAGCAATAATTAATTATCGTGCAGGTGACTCGGCGTTGTTCGTGTGAAATTAACCCGATTATTGTCGCAGTCTGTGCCGCTTGTGTTGTTCCACGAGAGAGCCGCGATAATTAATCGAACTCGTCGCAGAAAGAAACACCGATCCCTTCTTAATTGAATTATTACACCGACGAGGGGATATTAATCGTCGTTGGACTGATAAATCTGCCTCTCGTTGAATCGACGATTTGACGTTTCGTTTCGAAGATTTTAGACCTTGCGTGGAAATTATCCGTCAGCGCGGAATTTTACTTGTTCTTTTTTTTTTGTTTTTTGTTTTTTGTTTTGAGGAATTTTGGTAGCAAACGGAATTGCAAATTACTCCGAGAGGAAAGAAACGGTTGAATCGCTTACCGGGTGCTTGATATTTCGGCATCATCCCTGTTCCCGTTCCGCCTCTGAAATTCGTTTATTCGACCAGGAAATGGCAGGGCGGGTCGTAGGATTCGTGCGTTGCCGCATTTTTCGCAGAAACCTCGTCGGCGAGGTTCGTGCCTTTTTTTCATAATTCCCGCTCATAATTTACGAGCCTCTGCCGCATTCGTAGGCATGCAGGAAACTAGAAACCGCTTTTCCTCCGCAAACGGAAGCACAGCTCGAGCTGTCCGCTGCTTTTTTCCACGCGATAAATCCCGAAACTGTTGGCAGTTCCGCCGAGAATCGGCATGATTCGATTGCGAAACGTCGATGTTTCCCGTACGTTGTTGCTTATTTATGTTGCGTTCTTTCTCGCGTGGACGCTGTATGAAATTTCGCGGAAAGTAGAAGCAAATATTTCGTGGTATTTGGCGAGGCATGTTAAACAGGAAGGAAAGAAACCTTTTCGACAAATTTTACTGAAATTTCTGTTTATTCTGTTTCGTATATTTCGATGTTTCGCGATTACCGATATTGAATTGTTTTCCAGGGCGGTTTACATCGTGCGTAACGTGTGATATATTTGATTACAGGTTGATAATACATAATGGAAATATCTTGTGTGATGACGATTGAATGAAAAGCGGAAGGTTTGATTGACAAAATATACGCGTTTAATAAATAAAACGCAATTTTTTCTCTAATAACCGAATTAATTCTTTATCCTCGAAAACGTTTTTTGTATCATTTGTCAGCCATTTATTCGTCAAAAATAAAATGATGTAGGAAATAATCATCCTGTTTAAATGTAGCATGAAATTTTGTTTATTATATGTGACTTTGTTTAAAATTATAAATTTAAATTATATAAATTTCCTCCATTTTCATTTTATAAACTTTCTTAAGAGGCAGTGAGACAATTTAGTTTACGTTATCCTGAATAATAATTCAACTCTATCCCCAAGAATTTCTTCTTTAATAAATAAAAAAAATTGTATCGTTCCTCTTAACATTCGTCATATCATGCAACGCCATATCTACGTTCATTATAATTATCAGCAATTATAAAGAAATTTCACAATTTTAGTTAGTTAAATTTAAGCACGATGTCCCCTTATATTCTCAGTCGAGTGCAAAGAAACTATTCTCTTGATTTTTTGTTTGAAACTACACTTCAAAGTTCGCATGATTTTTGTTATCACCTAACGACTACGAATTAAGGCCACACTTTCCCAGATTTCCAAAAATCGCGCGACGGTGAATGTTAAATTATCAATTAGCTCTCGGCGAAAATTTGTCGGGTCACGGTTGCACGATTCAAGTATTAGTATTCGCTTCTCGTTCCCAAAGATTATCGGGCTAATCATCGATAATTGTATTTTGCATTGCCAATGCAATCATCGTTTCACCGCTCAATGATACACGCATATATTTGCTTTGTAATATCGCGATGGCGTTAATCCTCGAATTACTTCAACTTTCGCGCGATAATTTGCATCGTATTTTATCTGTATTTTTTTCTGACGTTTCAATCGATTACGAGACGCGCGATCTGTAGATTTCAGACAAAATTTTAGCAGAACGCTCCGACCTAAACCGGTGAGATTTGAATTCCTGAATTTGGCTTTTTCCAAAGGTATCGAGGTTCCAATTGCTTCGAAAATTCTTCGAATTCTCCGACGAGGACGCGATAGCGACTTCAAGGAAGAACTTTGCAAATTGTTTCGAGGGGCAGTGAAAAGAAGGTACAGTTTAGCCGTGATATTTTTCGAACAGATTTTCTCAAAAATCGAGTCCTTGGTTCCTTTCGTTCAGTGTCGCTCGAAATCACCGGCGCGTTCAAACAGCTTTTTACCCTTTAAGAGGGCAAAACAAAAGAGAAAATGCCGGCAAACAGATACAAAACGCGTCAAGGAAAACGTGTGGCGTTTTATTCAAAGCTCTGCCGTCTAAAGCCTCGCGCAACTGCCTTTTCCCTCAAAAGAAAGCCGAATCTGCTTTAAAATACGTTCCTGGCTAGAAGTACTGTTTATTCTCGCTTCTAAATCCCGCAATTTTGCACGAGGACCGCGGAGAAGGTGGGGTTAAAGCGCCATATTTTTAACCAACGTTCAGCCGCAAAGGGTTTTCCAAGGCTTGACGGTCGTGCACGGCGCGAAAGAGGCTACGTGTGTATGTGTGTGTGTGTGTGTGTGTGTGAGAGAGAGAGGGAGAATCTCATCAGTTCTCCTATTCTGGCAACTTCCTGTTCAGTCATGTTATTAGGGTGGGTTATCTTACTCGGCGCACTAGATCCTTCCGTCTTGGCATTAAACGCGCCACAATCCATCGTTACAGGGATAAGGAACTCCTATAAATACCTCTTCTATTGAAAATTAGGTCGTTCGAAAGCCTCGTTGCGCGGCTATACCCCGGAACAATGAGGGGAACCTGCGATCCTGAATGCCACCTGTGCAAGCAGAAATTAACTACTTTGCAGGCGCGTTAAGGACTCGCGCGAAAGTTTCGAAATCGTATACGCGATTAGTACACGTATATGTGTAAAAATCCGAGAAAAGTTCCGGCAAGCGTCAAGTGAAAACTCGGAGAAAATAAAATCCATTTTTCAGGGTGGCATTTTCTTTGATTCAAGGAGAACGCGGGGTGACGTTTATTCGTCTCATTTTAATTACCAGTATTGCCGAGACGGCTTCAAAAAAAAAAAAGAAAGAAAGAAAGATTTTTTCAAACTCGTTCGAATAATTTTTTAATTCCCAGCTGGGGTGAATCCAAAGGAAATTTAAAAGATTGTTTTTCTTTGAGAGAGGGAAGGAGAGAATATGTTTAAAAAAAACTGCTTGTACGTCTCGAATCCTCGGGTTCTTCGGGGTTTTGTCCGTCCTGTTCCTCACGAAAGGACCGTATTTCGAGCTGGAAACAGTAACGAGACAACGTGGAGGGAAAACAAAGAGGCGAGCCGTGTGTTCCGGCGGCAGCGAAGTTTCCGGTCTCCGTGGCATCGAAGCAAAGGCCCGGAGAGTTTCGATGGCTGGGAGTTTTCAGGGGTCGGTTCAGCGATCTTATTCACGAGGCACGCTCCCAGACACTCGACCAACGGTATTCGAAGTAGGCTTGAAACTTGCTTACCCAACGTGCACAGGACGCCAAGTGTCTGCCGGATACAGTTTCGAGCACCTACTCGCGTTATAGTCCGTTGAAATTTATGATCGACGGACCGGGGTTAAATTCTCCTCCCGTGGCGGATTCTTCGTTAATTGAACGAGAGTATCAGGTATCCTCCTTTCTCTCTCTCTCTCTCTCTCTCTCTCTCTCTCTCTCTCTCTCTCTCAGCGCATTGGAATCACATATTGCCACGTATTTCGCGGGGAAATTTCATCGTTGTCCTCGATACACTTCGATATACGTACGTACCTCGATCGAGAACGCATTACGCGTAATATCCAGCTGCTGCCAGGGAAAATATTTAAACGTTGTAATATCTGCGGACACCGTACGCAAGGTACACCATAAAGTTCTCCCTCCCGTTGTCGATAAATCGACACTGACGAAGATTATTGAAACGGATAATGAGCGGTCGATTTTTTCGCTGTATGTTCCGATAAGGGATTGAACGGCGTGCGTGTACGCACGCACGTTGAGCAATCTCTCTCTTGCGGAATTAATTGATGAATTTTTGTTCGCGTGTATGGAGGGTTTCATCCCCGGCATGCCGGGAAGGATAGAAGAAATATTTGCAGAATTTTGTTTCTCCCCGCGCTGTTATTGCGAAATTTTTACAGGGGGAAATTACGAGCCTGGAGCGAGTAGGAATGAAGTAAATAAACGATGGGGGGAGTGATAGGTTAGTGGATGCAACGAGACGCTGGCTATTTTCACAGTGTGCGGTATCATAAATTAATCTACCGACTCGCGAATTGGTAAAAGTACGTCAAAGACCAGGTAACCTCGATATTTCGTACGAAAAACGTTTTAAGATTCTTCCTCTGCAGGAGAATCGTAGAACCAACCTAGATCGGATACCTCTGAAAACCGAGCTTTCTGTCTTCGTCGGACAGAAAAACAGCGTCTCCTTGATAAATACCGGCGACGAAGAGGATCCACGTCACGACGGAACAACGAACGACGTATCTTGATAATTACTCGCAGCGCAACGGTCAACATCCGAGATATTGCATCGTGGAAGCGCATAACTGCGAAGCGGCGCTATCCGCCGTGTATGTGTGTGCAGCTCCGGCCGAGCGCGCCGAAAGCTTTTTGCCACGGGGTTTATTAATAGCCGCGATTTTTCGTGTTTTTTACACTCGTCCCGTTCCTTCCTCCGTCTCTCGTCCGCCTCGCTGACGGTTCCTCGCGCGATTCGCGGCGACACAGGCTAAAATATTTCAGCAGGCCGTTGCAGCTGAACCTTTTCCGGCGTGCGGCGAGTGCATTAATAAGGACGCCCGCTATTCTTCACCTGTGTTTTCACCCCCTTTCCTCTCCTCTCTCCACGTCCTCCACCTGTGCGCTCAATTAGCGGCCGTAACGAACGATACCAGCGACGAGAACATCCTTCGAGATTGTCTTCAACGCGAGACAAATGTTTACACGACGCTGTTCACGGATATCGAGACATCCTTCACTGTTGGGAAGAAGCGACAGAAGGGAGCCAGCTACGCGATAAAAATTCGGACGAAGAGAAAAGATTCGAAGAGACATTGTTAAATGCTTTCTCTCTCCGGAGCAACAGCTAGCAGAAGAACGAACGCCGCAAAGTACGTTTAAAGTCGTTAAACTCCTATTAGCGGCGAGAAGAGAGATCCGAAGCCGCGGGCGTCACGCGTCCTGTCTGGCCAATACTTTCCTACTCTACTGGTCTCGTCCCGCGAGGTGAACCATCATTAGCACTCCTCCGGAGTGTGGCTCGTTCGACGAATACGATTTCGTCTGACAGACAAGACGATGGAAAAGTCTGGTTATCACTCGTAGCGTGCGATTCCAACGGCAAGACATCGCTCGGGAAAATATCGCGCGTGTTCAGCGTCTTTCCGAGCTGGTTAACCAAAAGGAGGACCATCGAGCGTATTACCGGCGATGGACAGAAAAAGAAAGGAGCGAAAGAAAGGGGAAGAACCGATCGTGATGAAGCGCGGGGAAGGAAAGAAAAGAGCTCGTTCAGCAACGTCGAACTCCTTTTTTCTCGCCATTTTTCATCGGGCTCTTTCTCTTTCGTCGCGTCTTTCTTCTTCCTCGCCGCGAGAAGAACCCTTACGCGCCGCGAACACTCGAACACTCGGTCGGCAAAGTCGCTTAATTGACATTCTTCGTGTTCCTCCCTCTTCCTCCTTCTTCTCTCCCTCCCCCTTGGCGCACCGGGTTACGACGAGATACCCGGTCGTTTTATTTCTCATTTCCTCTCGCATTGTAATGAAAAGCTCGGGCTTTCGGGCACGTGGTGACGGGTTTCGAGGAAGTGAAGAGCGAGAGCGAGAGAAGAGACGAAGAATACACGCGGGTTTTATATGGACGATTTTTTAAGGGAGTGATGAACACCGCCGCGACGCACAGAGAGATCTCGAATGTACTTGTTTTTATTGGAGCCGTGAAGCCGCGGCAGGTCGGGGATTCTTTTGAAACGACGACTGATGAACGAGAACGTGTGAAACATGGTGCTTAATTGAAGAGCGCGAGGACGAAGGACCGAGGTTTAAGGGGGGAGGGAAAAATGGACGAGAACCCGTGGGAAGCTCTCGACGAGCTAATTCTTCAATTAACGTACAGCACACGTTGCAGGAATTCCATTATTTGATTGAAAAGCAACGCTCCTCGACAATTGACCTTTGTCTTGCGTATGGTTGCGTCTGGTTCGATCTTGGATCGAAAATTCATTCGAACCAGAATTGGGTGATAATTTATTACTCTGTGATTGTTTTTAGCAAAAGAGCAATCGTGGCAATCGTGATTACATTTGATACTCTGTCGTGTGTCATAAATAATTTCCACTTTTGGGAACAAATTGTAACGACACATTGCTAATCGTGAACATGATTCGACGTTAGTTAGTAATTGTTAATTATCAATTTTTTCCAACACTGACATTTTAGAATAAAATACAGATCATCGAAGGATTAAATTACATATCTTCGGAATCTATTCTTCCCAAAAATATTGGGGGTACCCACAAGTAATTTTTGTATGGTTTTTGATACTGTACAAAATTTTATTTCATTTAAGAGTTGATACAATTGTGATCTATAATTTAATATAATTTTACAATAAGCGCGCTGAATGTCAATATAATATTTAATTAGAATACAGGTTATGTTGTGGCAAGTTAAATGGCAACGTTTATTAAATTTGAAGAAAAAGGCACGAGTGGCCCTAATATTTTTATACATCTTAAACTTGTGTGTTTCGACGCCCGAAACAACAACACCTGGCCAATTTTATCTGACCCCGCCATTTCGATTCCATCAGCAGAAAGTGACGCTTGTTTTCCTAGGGGGGTGGGGAAGAAAAAGTTGGTCTAAAAGTCCGACGAACGATAATACACCGATCTCGTCACGCTGACGCAGCTTTACAAAAGTCACGTCCCTCCAACGAAACGTCAATTACATCGCATGCAGCGACGAGCGTTCTCAGGTTGTTTCCGCGAAAGGTGCATTTCTCTTTCCGGCGATAAAACGGTAATTACCGGGATCGTCGTCCTCCGCGTCGCCTGCGCTCGTGGCTCTTTTCTGAGAAAACGTATCCACGTATCTGCGCGTCTAGGTATTATCTCGCGAAGCTACTCCGCTCGCTTAGTCATCGCGAACGACGTACGTACGCGTCTCTCTCTGCCGGAGGATATCCGGCTTCCTTTCGTTTTCGTCTCGTTACACGTTTGCCCCTTGGCGCGAGCCTCCGAGTGAGAGAAGACGGATGAAAGAGAGCGCTTCTCTCTCAAGAAGCTTTTACAGTGACGGTGTAAATTGATCTTCCGACAATGCTGCGTTTGCTGCTTTCTTCGTTCCGTGCTAGATTCGACGTGAAAGAGGTTTCTTTTTAGTTCAAGTCGATTTTTAAAGCGGATCAAAGGAGAAAGGAGTCGAGTGAATTAGTAGAATGTTTGGGAAAGTAGGGGAATGGAAGAATCGACGGGGAATGGATAGAAAAGACGGAGTTTAATATGAGAGAAGCGCGAGAAAGAACAAAGTAACATAGACAATGGTGTTCGCGTAATATGGGCATCGAGGGAAATGAGGGAACGAAGAACGAGAAGAAAATGACGGCGGAAGTGGCAACGAAAATGGGTGGTAAAGGTGGAAGAACGACTAGAGAGAGAGTTTTGAAAAAATGGAGAGTCGGGGAGGGGAGAGAAAGCGGGTCAGGGGGAAAGTTAGAAAGGGCAAGGAAACGGGGAGAGGATAAAGGGGGAATTAATCAGGATGAGTATTCAAAAATACTTGACGGTGGAAAACGTCTGGCCGCGAGCGTTCCCGCGTGATACGGTCGAACGACCGTCGGGAGAAAATGCGAAGCAACCCGTGGGAGGGGTGGAAGAAGGGGGGACACAAAGGGAAAAACGGGAATGCGTGAACCCGTCCGCTTCAACATGCCATTGTCTCGAATTCTAAAGCGGCGATGTGTTCGCGATTTTCGTGGCTGCCTTGATTTTCACGGAACCTATTCGACGATGATTTGCCCTCGTGCCCGTTTACTTGTCCGCACCGCACCCATATGTAGCGCACGTATGCTCGTTAAACTGCCCGCCTTTTCCTTTTGTGCGCGCGAATTTTTTTCGAATATAGAATTCTTTTTTCTCCGTCAAATATCTCGGCAAAGTCTCCGAGTTCTTTTGATTCTCTTTTTTTTTCTTTTTCTTTTTTCTTTCAGCTGATACATTCGTACATTCTGCACGCGTTCTTGTTGCGGATTGTTTTTGCATTTTGCATTTCACGCGATAACGGTTTGTCAGTCTCCGGAAATTAAAACCTCGCACTTTGTCGATCACGCGTTTCCAAATTAAAATACGGAACCTTTTATCCAAACAGAGACACTAACCAGCCAGTGTAAATCGTGTAAAAATTCAATTTCATCCGTACACTGCCTATTTAAAGAGTGGAACAATTGAAAATTGAGAAATTACACTGTGTAACAGAGCTGTTAAGTTGGAAAGAATCGGTCAAGTGTCGATATATTAACAATTGTAGTACATGAAAAGAGCAGCTAAAAATATTTTGTTGTCTCTTTATTACAAAAGATGTTCGAATATTTTTGTACAAGGGTATCTGAAATTTTAGAATGTCATTGGTTTGGAAATAAATTTCCTTTGTTCCCACGAATACGCGCGCAATTTCATCATCTGCGATAAATACCGAAGTACGGGAAAGGAAAAAATTGTCCGACTTGTACCCCAGTACGATTCGTCTCACTGAAAGGTCCAGAAGCAACTGTTCTGACTAGGAAATGAAGACTGAAGATTTTTTGCCATAAAATTTTATTGATACGCAAACATTTGAATCGATACAAAACAAGTTACAGGCGCGATCGCTCAGTACCAGACAACGCCACTCCTACTCGAGGTCTACGCCACGCCCCTTCACGAATCACGTGACCCAAATCAACCAATCGCTAATTTTCGTTGCATCAGCGTTTCATTGCACCTGAAGAGACCCGATTTTCTGGGTTACCCCCGCTGAAATCACTTTCAGTGACAAAAAAAGTCAATTTCTTTACCAAGTCGATAAGTTAATTTCTTTCCTTACTTACCTAAGCTTCCAGGAAGTGTAAAAAAAATTCGGATTACCACGTTATACAATCAGTTTTTAAATCAAACTTTTAAAAGGTTCCTCTCTCGGAAGGAGTGGAAATTTTCTTCAGAAAATTCACCAGTAAGATTTCACCGAGGACGTTAGCGACCTAGTTCGCAGAGTTAAAAATAAAAGACCCTCAAGATTTCTCGGACGAGAGTGTATTTCGTTAAAAAAATTGCTCGTCGGGGAATATCGTCAGACGAGTACGTCGAAAGGGCGATATTTCGGCATCCGATCACACAGTTTATCGCGAGCAAATAAAAATAGCGTCAAAAATAGCCAGAGGTTATAGGAATTCCAGCCCGACGTTGGCATTTCGGACAGGAAAGAGCGAGTATGCTTCGAGGGAAGCCGATTTTCCGTTGAAACTTCATCAACGTTGTCCCCGTTTAAAAGAGTCGTCGTCCCCCTGGTCCCAACCAAATGCGAAGGAACTCCGACGTATACATCGATAAGTCGTTCCACAGAGCGCAAACTTCCCGGCGCGCAGTCAATCTCGCGAGAGATCGCGCCGCCCGGGGCTCTATGATTATTAATTACACGATCTGGCTGCACGTTAATTGAAAACAAACTTCACGTCTGCGGGCAAAAACAAGCAGACAATTAAGAGAAATACCAAAGTGTCGGCGGCAATCGTAGTCAGCGGATCTTCGATACCATCGTTCGCCCTTTCCAGCTAGTTCCAAATTATTAACGACTGTGCAATTACCACGGTGTTTCCTCTGATAATATCTTTCAACCCTCCGAGTATTTCGTTAACCTCGCGCGGTTACGCTCTCGATCGGGAAACTGATTCGCCTATCGACGTTTGACGATTGAAGTTCGTCGAAAGGGATAATAAAAAGGTGTATCGAGTCGTTTCTCATATTTTCTCGTTAAAACACATCGACCGTAAGCAAGCCTTGCTTTTACGATTGACTGCTTGTCGTTTTACTTGCCCGAGCGGAGCTCGAGGAAATTTCAGCAAATCTTTTACATCGCTATCTCGCGCAGCTTTATTTCCTAGGTTGTACGAGGTGTAAATAAGTTGCAGCAGCTGTAAAGTTTACGGCGATGTATCAAGGAGTTGGATGAGATTCAATCTTGACACGTCGCTGTGAAAAGTCACGGCAAAAGTGAGCCACGTCGTTGGACTATTGCGGGTATTGTCGTCAGTATTTTTTTGCGTTAGGCTCGGCTCTGGGGAGAATAAAAAAAGGAATCTGTCAACGTGGAAAATTACGTATTCGTCGTTCGTGTTTGAAAATTCTGTTCGATCGATCGATCGTTTGTCTTTTATGTTTCATAAATTTTCTTGACAAGACTCGCGGGGCAAGCTTTCGTCGTGCGAAACGGCGAACGAAAATATCGTAATTTTCAGAAAAGTTTCTTCTCGCGAGAGCGAACGAGAGAACAGCCACCTGAAAACGGCGTTTTATTCGGCGAAACTGCATCCGTGGTACTGCAGAATCTCGCTATCTCGTATACCCATAAAATATCGTATTACTCGCGCGCATTTTCAAACGTCCCACGCAGAAGCTCGGCTTTATTTCGAAGCCAAAGACACGTTGCCCGAAAGGATAACGTTTATCTAGCCACTTAAACCGTCTTGTGTGGGACCTTAAGCGTTTTCCAATGCATAGCTGCGAGCTAAACGAGACGTATCCTTCCAATCCTTTAACCCTATTTCGATCCACGCTCGCCGAAAGCCTGTCGATGATCGAATCGGGTCGATCCTCCATTCATCTTTCATCAACGTATCGCCATCGTTTATTAAATATCGTTGACGTAATTGTGCATAAATTGACGGAAATTAAAGAACTCTTCTACCGTACGACGCGTTCCTTTCGCATCTTTTTTTTTTTTTTACAAAATTGAGTCTATCAAGAATCAGTTTAAAATTTTTTTAAAGAAAAATAACCAGGATGACAGAATTTTTCTATGACGCGTCTCTTTAAACCTTATTGGCATCTTCTTTTAAAGAAAATTCATAATTTTTCTCTCTCTTAAATAAGAAAATTAACAATTTTACAAGATTAAGTCTATTAAGAATTGGTTTAAAATTTTTTTAAAGAAAAATAACCAAGATGACAGAATTTTTCTACTGCACAACGCGTTTCTTTAGACCTCATTGGTATCTTTCTTTTAAAGAAGATTAATAATTTTTCTTTCTCTTGAATAAGAAAATTTACAATTTTACAAAATTGAGTCTATCAAGAATTAATTTTAAAGAAAAATAACCAAGATGAAATAATTTTTCTACTGCACAACGCGTTTCTTTAGACCTCATTGGTATCTTTCTTTTAAAGAAGATTAATAATTTTTCTTTCTCTTGAATAAGAAAATTAACAATTTTACAAGATTAAGTCTATCAAGAATTGGTTTAAAATTTTTTTAAAGAAAAATAACCAAGATGAAATAATTTTTCTACTGCACAACGCGTTTCTTTAGACCTCATTGGTATCTTTCTTTTAAAGAAGATTAATAATTTTTCTTTCTCTTAAATAAAGAAATTAACAATTTTACAAAATTAAATCTATCAAGAATTAGTTTAAAATTATAGAAAATTCATAATTTTTCTCTCTTAAATAAGAAAATTAACAATTTTACAAGATTAAGTCTGTCAAGAATTAGTAAAAAATTTTTTCAAGGAAAAATAATCAAAATCAGCGAACTTTTTTTCACAAGATTAAGCGCAACGAAAATTTAATTCTTTCAAAGAGAAATAACCAAAATCAGCGCTTTGCTAATTTCGTTAATTTTAATCCAGACGGGAACCTCTCAGAAATCTAGCTTTTCCACTTTTCCACTCTGGTAAAATATCCCTCGAAGTGATTTTCCCTGGCTGAGATTCGTAATGAGATCAAAAGATTCTAATGAAATTATGACGAGAAGTTATGAATGATAAAAAAAGGAGTAAGAACGGGCAGAGTTACAAGCTAGAATTATACTTCGAATTTTTAACGGCGCTCTGCGAGATTTTGCATGCGTGGACAGCCACTTGCCGATGCTCTTTCTCGAGCGTTTCCGCCGGTGGGAAATAATTCATCGTGACCCGGTATCCTTGCTCGCGAATGTAATGGAATAAAAATACGATATCTTGTCGAATAAAAAGCGAGAGAGGAATTTTCCAACCGCTTTCCCGCAGTTGCTAAAACGGGGAAAATAACAAGCGGGGCGTCGACCCGGAGAAAAATAGCAGGGGAGAATTTACCAAATGAAAGTTCAAAAACGAATCGGTCGTTACTCACCTTGGAACTTCGCTCAACCGAGTTTCAACCTGGAATTGCGTGCCTCGCCGCTCTCTGTCTCTCTCGCGAGGAATTATTCCCGTTTAAAAGGTCCAATTGGTTGGCCGGAAGTGCGGAATAAAACAAACGAAACAGGCATCGCAGCGAGCAACCCTAACATTGTTGCGTTGTTTCCTACCACGAAGCGAACGAGCGATACTCGGCCGATGATTTGTTGCTGCGGCTGGAGGGAAAATTCCGCAAGACGAAACAGAACGACTTCCCCGGCACTTTGCTGTTTTACGAACCTCCAGCCTTCTCCGTTCTAATCAAATATTTTACGCTCTTGTTGGTTCGTTCGAGGGAAGTAACGCGAACTTTCTTCCGTAAAATTACATTCTCGCAGCGAAATTTGCGAAATTCCCCCCTGCATTTTTACGTATAAGGAATTTTCATACCGTTTGTTGCACGCAGAGTTGGAAGTTACATTTTAATATCTCTTACGTTCGCCGTGTAAGAATGTCAGCTCCGGAACGCGCGGGCAAAAAAAAAAAGAAAAACGACGAGAGACGAGTTCGGAGATCTTCCACTCGGAAGAGGAATAAATATCGTAACAAGAGATTTCGAGGTGAACGAGATTGCACGCGACAGACGCTCTCGCGGCGGATGATCAGTTATCCGGGGATTTTTTGCCGGGGAATGTCTACTAAAACCTATCGTTCGCCGTGTGCAGTCGGATAAAATTCTGATAAACTTCCCGAGGCGAATTGAAGGGAGAGAAACTGTGCATAAACTGTTCGTAAAATTCGAACGGTCGCTGATGTTGTTCGCGGCTCGTTGGTAAGTTTCGAAAATTAAATTCGCCGGATGGAGTCGCGAATGGAAAGTGCAGTCGAAGGGAAGGACATCGGCGTTGGTAAATATCTGAGAGAATGCAAGAGCTGTGGAAGAAAATGAGAAGAAAATCGAAATTTATGCAATGGAATTGCGTTCGAGAAACCTTTTGAAAACTGCTTCTTGCTGTGGTATTGTATCGCTTTTTTACTTGTTGATAAAGTAAAGAAATCGTCGCAAAGAGGGAACGTTATCGAACACCGAATTACGATGAATTAAAATTTATCGGCTTCGTTCGGACCTCCTCGATCTTTTCTGCTTCTTTCATTTGTATGACACGTTATACCTGCCGAAGGATATTTTTATTTTATTATTTAAAATGCACGCAAATCCACCGTCTCAAAGAGACGTCTAAATTGCACTTGGTAATTATTCAGACGTCGTTGAACGTCATCTGTCGATCGATTTACTATAAACTTGATTCAAGTCCAGACGGAAGTTCGACTCTTGTTTCGACCATAAAAATCAAGATTTCCTGTCTGTGCGACGGTTACACAGGGACACGAGTGTGTTCGAATCGCCTATAAAAAACGGTCGTAAAAGCACCGGCACCGGTGCTCGTCGGAGGAAGACAATTTCGAGAAGCGCAGGTAATGGCACCTACCGAGCGACATCGACGATTTACACACTCGGTGAAGCAGGTTTTGCCACCCTGGAGTGCCGCTTTCTTTCGACGTCTCTCTGCGGACAGGTTGCCGCGTCTCTCGACGTGGCTTCAAAAGAAATCTTATCTGCGCTGAACTGCGCGGTATCTGAAAACAGAGTAGTGCGTATAATATATCGCTCGGATTTGCGCAAAGTGCGTGAGTAAATTAAAAGAACGATCCAAAGTACGGTTACGATAAGTTTACACGAGAGATATTGGACATTTTATGGGTTTGCTCTTATTTATATTTCGATTTGTACGCTCTGATCCGCTCGATCTGTTTTTGAGCGCTTTCCAATTTTAACGAAGCCATTTAAACTATCGTCGTTTAAGAATTAATTTGAGAGGTTTTGATTCACAAGAAGAATAAAAATTGATCGAAACGAAGTATTGTTCTTCTTTTTTACATAGTACATTTGCTGCTTGCGATCTTAAAGAGTACATCCTGAATTTAAAGTAAGCCTAGAGGGCGAATCTCTCCCTTACAATTACCTAATTTCCATCAAACATCTTGCACAATTCAACAAAGAAAGTTCGTCAAAGCTTTAGTTACATTTACTCGTGCCTTTTTATTGTAACCGGAAACGAAACGACAGAGTTTCCCTCTTCCATTAAAGGGAATAATAGAAAACGTTCTGTTAACGAACGTTTAGAAGTCCACGTAGGTCAAAGGTAACCTGCAAACACGACCGTGCAGCAAATTACGGTCGCGACTGCGAGCTCTTGTTTCGTTCATATTTCCACCAATCTCGAGAATCGTTTTAGCTGAACAACATCGCTGAGATTAAACTTCTCGTAGCACCTGTTTCGTAGGATAAAGACAATTTTCATCAATGCGAATTATGTACAGAAGATCAAAAAACTGCACGACTCGTACCCCAGTACGATTCGTCTCACTGAAAAGCCCAGAAGCAACTATTCTGACTAGGAAACGAAGACGACCTTTTTGATGTGCAAACATTTGAATCGATAGAAAACAAATTACAGGCGCGATCGCTCAATACCAGACAACGCCACTCCTACTCGAGGTCTACGCCACGCCCCCTCGTGACCCAAATCAACCAATCGCTAATTTTCGTTGCATCACAGCGTTGCACCTGAAGAGGCCCGATTTTCTGGGTTACGCTAAAATCACTTTCAGTGACAATAAGAAGTCGAGAGTGTCTAAATCAATTGACCGTTAGATTGTACGAAATCACCGGTGACTGTTGCCGCAATTTCTGTCGGGGAAAATTTTGAGAATCGAGAGGAGAAGACGCTGAAGGGTGCACAATCACTGTTTCGTTGTTACTGGCAATCACGTGAGAAGCTTAGGCTTGGTGATCCTTCAAACGAGACACGTCCCATCCTTCGGGACGAAATGAGCGAGTTTGGAACGACAGGTTTGCGTTTGCGGAAGTAAATTTTTTAGAATCAACTACTAGTATTTTTAGAAATCGATCGTGAGGCGTTTAAACATTCCACCTCGACACGACTGAAAGTGATAGCCGCAGTGTCGAGTTAAAACCACTATCACAAGCCTACTTAAATCATACATTCAAATTTCGAAGAGAATTCGTTCCAGTTCACACTTAACTACCCTCGTCACGCACACGAACGGTGTATAATATACACGCTGAATGTTGCACTGCACGTAGCTCTGCGTTACCATAGTCCGTGGAACATCGTTTCGCGTTGGTTAGAGTTTCCGGTGTACACGAAGCCTTCCTATCCGCTGTGTCGTGGCGAGGTGAACATTGTAACACACCGAATCCACCCGCTCGCCGTTCGCTGGATAAAACAGGAGTTTCCTAATCCTAATTTAGTGCAGATGTTACCGAACGGATGTGACGCGTGGTTCTCGCGAAGTGTCCATCGGGACGGCAGATTTACGCCGGAAATGACTGCCCGATCTTCCGTTCATCTACGGAAATTGCGTTCCCACATATCTGATTATTTCTACGTCGAACACGACAACGCCTCGTCGTTTGTTCACGCTGCACGGAGCTCCAGAAAGCTTGCTCTCGTGCTCGGTTTACATTTCGACGAAAGCTGAATCTGTTGGGACCATTGGAAACTTTCGCGAGTGAGCGGAACAACGATACAAACTCTATAATAGTGTCATTTGCAAATTTGACCAACGAAAATGACCAGACAATTTGCAGATGTGATCAAGAATTATTCTAATCGTCGACAAAAAGTGACAATTTGTGAAATTGAAGCTATAAATCAGTAGGAACCATTGGAGATTGATTTAAAATAGTCTAACGCGACTTTGCAATTGAAACAGAATTCCGAGAGACGTCTGATAATGAATGACGATTCGTTTCGTACGGATAATCAACGAAAATAATGAACTCTGACGGAAGTGAGACTGTATACAAGCGCACGGAGTAAAATTTAATCCGTAATGAAATTTTACCGTACAAGGGCCAATCGTAAAGGGGGCGGTTAGTCGTTTTAAAAAAATTCGTCTCAATAAAATCCTAATTTTCAAGAGGGCGTTTTATTTGCCTGTTAAGCCAGCTTCTTCCTGAATAATTCAGCCGGCGGAGATATTTCCAGAGACTTCATCCTTTAATTAAGACTCGATAACTTCTTCACTGCGAAGAAACCGAGCGAGCGTCGGCGATACCCGGGCCGAGTTGTGTTTGCTCGTTTCCTCAAAACGACCCTGTCTCCCCGAGACTAAATTAATGAAAATTGTTACGCCGCCCGTCGAGGGAAACGTTCTAATTCCACGATCGCTATTTCGGGCAGGGATTTTTGCGAGGCTTCCGGGGCGTCGAATTGAAACGAGGACGACTTCGCCGAGAGAGGTCCTCTGACCAATTTACGCTCACAAAGGTCTCATCTCTCCCTTTTCGTTTCGAAATCTAACGATTGCCGGCCATTTTACGCGCGGTTCTCTCGCCATTTCGAGACGCAAGGAAAAGGGAGGACACTGCGCGTCTTGAACGAACCGCAACGAGCTTCTTCTTTCTTTTCGTACATTTTTTTCGAGAGAGCGAGAGCTTCTTCAATTCTTCGATTTGCAGCAATTTCTCTGATTTGTGAAAGTCATTTCCCGCGTTATCGAACGAGGAGGGCATGGAGCGCGAGGACTCTGGATGTCTCGAATTCGAGCTTACAAGCACCGAGCATCGTCGGCTTTGTGCATTCCTGGCCGGCGGATGTGATTAAATATCGATCGGCCGCTACGCCGGCGGAATAAGTCTGGCCGTGTAAATAATTTCGCTAAAAGTGCTTCATATCGCGGACACAATCGAAACACACGTGCGCTCAGTCGCAACGGAGAGTAAAACGAGGCGGGCGAAAGAAGAGCCGAGGAAAAAACGGAGCGGGAGGAGAACGAGCGAAATTAATATTAATAAAATCGTGAACTGAGAGGAAAAAAGTTCGTCGATCGATAGCCACGAACGGAGCGTAAACGATAAACGAATAGTTTCTTCGAGCCTCGATATCGCGAGCTAGTCGTTCCCGACTAATATTCGTCGAGAATAATTGATAAGCCGATATCGGCTAATCGATACGCGCTTATCGGACCGAGTGACCGGTACACAGTCTCTCCAACGATCGAGTTCTCTCGATACAATGCGCACCGGTTATTTTTCACCATCGTCGGGATATGCACAAGGGGAAACGAACGTAATTGAACTGTATCCTCGATCGTTGCTGCTGCTGAAGACCACGACAGTCTTCGATTGGTCATTTTGCTAAATTCAATAAAACTTCATCCTGATAATTCTGTTGATAATCTGGGTCGTAATCTTTCCCAGTTACGTTCTCACTTTTTTGCACCATCTTCCAATAATGAGACGATGAAATGATCCCTGTGAAAATCGCTGCCAAAATACGCGAGATCAGTTGACTATTGACGAGTTTTTCGCGTCAAAAGATGAGACATTCTTCAATAGAACGTTGGCACAAGAAAGATATCTAATGAAGGAGATTACACAACAGATTAATTTTTATATTTCCCTTATACAACTTCGTGTTTTGTCAGAAGACATCGATGAAATCTTGCAGTTTTAATTCCCCAATCTTTGGAGCGATCGTTGGAGATTTCACTTCGGTGTGCTGCAGACAGAATAACAAATCTTCGACTGTATGAAAATTCTCCATATTCAACGTTACGTCAATAAACAATAAAATGAAATTAACACGGTTGTTCCTACTTTGATAAAATTTCGGAAAATTAAAACGACAGCTGCGAAAGATCTTCCGTCTCTGTTGAAGATTCACTTTTGAAATATAAAGTGTCTCGATCGATAGCACGGGCAAGTAAGGTCAATTTGCAGATTGGAAACTGGAAAAGATCCTTATTTTTCCAGGAACCTTTTCCTGCCGAATAATTTTTCTTCTTTTTTTTTTCAAGATTTCGTCGGTCTTTTACATTTACGATCGTGGCGCGGAACCGGTCAGCCGTGCCGATTGTGCAGATCGTCGCGCGCGATATTCGCGAATGAAAAGCCGGGATCTCGCGGCGGGAGTGGGTGCGCGAAATAAGGGTATAACGACGGAGATAAGTCGGATAAAAGAAAAGGAAACATTCTTGCAGACTGTAGCCGAGGGGGAACTTTCTCCTCCAAAAGGCGGCAAGCGTTTTCGGGATATTAGATTGGAACCGGATGTTTCTCGTCTTTCACTTCGCGGCAAATTAAAATTGGGGAGATTGATTTATAATTAACGTCTGTATTTGTACTGTTTTATTTATACAGAGGCAGACTCGTCGAGCATTACCGCAAACACGTCGAGACGGTTCGAGATTATACACCGACGTCAAATTGTAGTATATAGTGCAGGCAAATACACGTCACAGTGGGATAACTTGCTCGTACCCAGGGATTGGTAGAATTTAGTTTAGCCAAACTTTCTGGACATTGATTGGCAACGGTTGACTTGTAAAGGCTGAGTAATAGATGTTCGCTATCGAAGATTAATTGGCAAAGCTTCGCCTCCGTCTCGAGAGACCTGGCGAAATATTCGTCTAATTTTTGTAAAAAGAAACTCCGCTCCGTCAAGCGAACACGCTCGACTTTCGGTCCATTTCCCTCTTTTCTTCACTTTTCGTTATCGGACACACACTAAAACTCTGTCTACCATCGAGTGCCTCACCTTATTCACTGCATATCTGTTTATTTTCGATAGTTTATTTAGTGATATTTTCCCCGCTCTTTTACGTACCTTTGTGGTTAAAACTTTATGATTTTTCTGTTTCAGGTGACGGTCAGAGACGATGGAAGGCCGTCTCTGTCCTCGACGACCCGCGTGGTGATCGCGGTGGCAGACATAAACGACCACGGTCCAGAATTCGAGCAAAAGTTCTACACCGTTCAGATCCCAGCCTCCCCGTACACCGACAAGCCGCTCTTCCAGGTAAGATATCCACCCTTAGAACCACCCCGGCATCGATCTTCGTAATTCTATCCGACCTTCTAGTTGAGAACTAGGAGCTGGCATCGCACCACTTTCTCCGAGCCCTCGATGTAACCGAAGAACCACAGACCTGCCGTCCCGTTTCGTTTCTCTCTCTGTCTCTTTGTTACACCTGTATTAGAAGTAATCCCCTGTATCTTGTTGTACATATACATATATTATTATCCGTTCGCTCGTGGAGAATCATTGCCCGTCCTGCGACGCAGGAGTTACCACTCGTCTCCGAATGTACGTACACATACATGCCCAGACCAGAGGGAGTCACGGGAGTCGATTGTTAAAAGAAAACTTGCACCGAGAACGATAACGAGTCGAGAAGTCGTTCTTTCAGACAACCTTGCAACTTTGACTCGCGTGCTTCCTCCAAGTCGATTGCGAGCTGGCCGAAAGTGAACGCTAAGTAAGCAGGAATTGTCGAGAATTGTTAGAATTCTGGTTGCCAAACGAGAGAATCACAACACTGTTTGTAATTTTTGGATCATCGAAATTAAATCTCACTCAGTTTAGATAACGATAGATTATTTTTCAGAGAAATATAGCCCGCATACATTTTCTGTGCCAAACTCACAAGATTTCTTTTAATTTATAAAGAAAAAATATCGTGGTATTTATAAATTCTTCCTTCCTTCTTCCCTCTAAAATTTTCTCATTGAAGATAACGGTGCTAGGCGTTCTAGATCCTTACTCAGTTTAGAGCACTGAAGTTCTTTAGCAATGAAACAATTGTTGCGTTTAAATAATTCGCGAACTATCACACACTTCAAGAATATTAGTTAATTATTATAAAGTAAAATTGAAAAGGAATTTAAATACTTTGTTAATTCTATTCGTAATAATTTTCATTTTATCAAGGAACGTGTTTCTTTTTCTGAATTTTATTGTTACTTTCAACTTTCTTTTTCATTATTATCATTACCTAGTAAATCTGTTCCGTCACAAATAAAAGTGTCCATATTTTTTTAAATATATTACGAGAATTAAATATTTTAGTCTTACTTTGTGATAACTAACTACAGAGTTGCACGTTTCTTTCAAAACAAATCGCAAGAGGTGGAAATCCAAATAATTAAATTACATGCAGTCTGTCAAAATTAAACAGCTGCGATCGATCCGAAATTCCAATTTTCCTCGAGATCGATGGCGTTCGCTTCGAACGGACCAGCTTCGCCCTCGACTTCGGTCGCGACCCAGTCGAACCGTCCGAAACTAGTGTCAGAACCTTCACGCTTTTCTCTAACGAGAGCCAAAGATCTTCCAGCAGACCCGACTGCATCGATAGACCCTCACCCACGTTTGTTGGCGATTGCTTGGAGTCTGTCTTAATTTTGTACGCAATTTTGTCGCACGACGTACCTCGAGCACGAGCGTTCTCGAGTCTCTCGCTCGGAAAGGGGAAAGGAGAAGAAAAAAATAGAAAGGGAAAGGGGAACGAAGAACGGGGTCGATCACTCGTTATCGGACGTGTTCTCTGTCTGGAGACGCCTCTTGTTCTCGGCTTGATCAAAGTAACCCACCGGCGACTATCGCGGCGTAAAAGGGTTGAAGAGATTTAGCACACCCTCGCGCGAGTCTTCTCCCGCAGTCTTGTCGTTCTTCGGATTTACGGCGAGAAGATACAACCTCTGGCTACGTGGTGGCGCGTTTCACGCGTCGGCAACTTCCCCGACAGGGCTCCCACGACAACGGAAATCGCGGTTAACGAGTTCCCTTTGCGACGACTCCTCGGTCCACCTCTCAGTCCTCGGAATCTACGATCGATCCTGGCCTCGACTATCCCCGGGTATGCGCGTCCTGTTGTTACTTTGTTATTTGGAAACGGGCAAGCCAGATGCCATTCTCGGCCAGATGCCATTTATTGCCGATTATTAACCGTAAATGACACCGTTACATCGGTTTTGCTTCTTCAGTTATTTTCGTACGATGTTTATCGAATAGTAAAATTTAAATCAATTTAGGATCGAAACATTATGGACGGTATATAGCGTATTATGAAAAGTCGCAAAACGAATTCATCCGTGCGTGCAGAGTTCTTTGCGAGTAATTAATTTACGGTTCAGGCTTTATTTCTCTTTATCATTCAAAGTTTCACGAGCCACGGAAATTTAACAACAATGTTTCGCAAACAACTGCTGCGAAATCGTTGCGCGATTTAAGTTCTAATCCCGAAGTTTTAATAACGTCGCGTAGCGTAAAATGTTGCAAAAACGTTCTGCATTATTCAACAGTTTTTATTACGCACGTGTTGCCATATTACAACCGCGTTATGATTTTATGAAAGTTCGAAACTCGAACGTGCGAATTTCAACACAGAACTCTTGCGTCAAATAGATGTAGCGCGTATCGGCTGAAATTAAATCGTTAATCAATCTCTAATCAATCGCGATTCGTTTCGTTTGCACTGCACTCGTACCGTATAGAATTACTGTTTGAAATCCGAAATTTCTATTAATCGCCAGGCGGGAATTACGTTATATGCGCGCGTGTGTTCGGCGCTTGTTAAATATTTGCGCGATTCGAAAATCGCCGGGGGAAATAAGGTAATAAATGACGTTATCGACAGAAGATAATCCGATGTCGACGGTGACAATGCTTTTACATTGCGGCGGGAATATTTTAATATAATTCCCCTTCTGGCCAGCGTCGAATTTCGTCGAGGCCAGATTCGATTTCGCCGTTACATATCCGGTTACGGTTGCTCGTTTCCGTAATTTCGGCCGATCGCCGTTTATTACGGCGAGAGGGTGTGTTTCGACCTACGACCGCGAGAACGTGTCCCGCGTATCGTATACGTTGATATCGGTTCTTACAGAGTACACAGTTGATCGAATAAAAGCTCTCGTATTCCCCGGCAACGTGTGTTTCGCCCGCGTCGTTGACCGTAATTTTCGTCAGAGGGGATATTTACCGGCATGCTCGCCAATAATAAGTCCCGAGCGGTTTAGTGGTTCGAGAAAGATCAACTGGTCAGAGCCAGCAACCCTGCGTTCGATCGACGGCGAGGGGAGAGGGGGGGGGGGGGGGGGGGGGGAGGTTGAGAGAAACGCGGAGTAGAGGGATGAAAGCGAATTAGCGGAGATAATGCGAAAGTTAAAAGGCTTCCTTCTCTCGTTCTCGACAGAAATCGAGGAACCGCTCGCGGGAGTTCGACCTTTCGATCGATACGTTACTAGAGAATGGAACTTGGGAGACATTTAGCCCCGACAGCTTGTCTGGAGATCCTATCTTCAGGGTAAGGACACCGCTGGCACGTTACGAAAAAGTTAAAAAAGTTAAAGAGAAAAACAACGACGACTAAACAGGCCGTCTCGTGGCACGGGAAGGAACAAATAATTTCTGCATAAAAAAAAAAAAAAAAAAAAAAAGAAACGTGGAATTGGTCTCGCGATTGGTAGTTTACGCGAGCTCTTGTGCATTGATTTATGACCCGCTTTTATGTATATATATATGTATGTATATCATACGTATATCATATGTATGCATCGTCGATTGTAACTGTTCGTTCCAAGTATGGTACTGCATTTTCATGCAACCCCGCTCTATGCCCGTTTTTTGTTTCTTTTTTTATATATAAATAGGAGACGCCATGCATTCCGTCTACTTACTTACTTACTCGATCGATCGTCTTTTCTCCTTTTTTGCCCGATGCAACCCTCCTTTTTTGTGACACGCGCGACTCCGAGCGAAACTTGAAACACAGAACCGAAAGATATTGAAGTGGTTGTGTGGAGAATGGTACGGGGGCGGGATATGATGTGGGGTGAGGGAAGAGGCGAGAGGCAGGGGCAGGAAAGGTTGGTTTTCAATGAACGCGAACCACTGCTGCTGCTGCTGCTGCTGCTGCTACTTACACGCTGAACCCCGGCTAATTGAGGCTCATTCGTAGCTGTCCGGGGATTTGGGTCGAGAGTGGAATTTATCTCCCCGAGTTATTAAGTATCAAGTGCCTGCTTGCTTCTTAATTGCATTCGGAGTTCAATGCTCTCTTTTTCTCGGAAAGGTGGGGGGAGGGGGGCTGAAAGAATGCGATATAACCCTCGGTGTTTCTAATGCGTTCGATGGGAAACCCGAGGACTTAATCATCGCTCGAGTACCTTTTAGCCGGACGGTTGTTCCAGGTGTAAAACTTCGGCCCGTGTTTCTTTCGCGGATAAATTGCTTGTCTCTCGCAACCAATGATATACGTTTATATATCGCGAGCGATATTAATTACGGGACACTTCAAACAGCTCGAAGCGGTTCACGGTAATTCAAAACGACCGACAGCACGTGTTTGCCGCAGAGAGGCAACTTACCTCTGTCAATTCGAATTGTAAACGCTCGGAGACTACGGTGTTTGGCCGTGTTGCCGTTTGTGAATATCCAATGAATCGATTCGCTCAGAGTCGCGTCGCGCGTGATCTCTTGCTGTCTTTCTCCACGATCCCTGTATGCGTATGCGTCCATCTCGAACTGTTGGCCGCGTGTTGCCCGTTCTGCTCGTATTTCTTTGTACGTATATATTTGTATATTATACATCAACGGTATGTAAATATGTCATGTTGTCGAATGTTTGCATCTGTCTTGTACGAGACTGTCGCCTGATCGTTGTTTCCTTCGTTTCTTTTCTCCCCTTCGTAATTAATAAAAATCGCGGCGGCGGCGGCGGGACAGGCCGCTAAATGCGAAAGCATGTCGCGGAAATGGAAAAAAAAATGGAATGGAAAGGGAATGCCCGTGCCAGACCAGTTCTCTTTCCCACGTATTGAACGGCGTTATTTCCGAAAGAATGAAAATTGCTTTGGGTCATTCCAGGTGTATTAATTACCGGGCGATTATACAGAATAGCTCGTAGCTCGAGTTTCATCGTTTCTTCTTAACCTGTTAACTAAGAGTTTGGATTCGGTTACACAAGTGTCTGGTTAAAGGGACACTCAAGTTGGCGGATTAATATGTTCACTGTCCAGGCATTCGGCGTTTTGCAATTTGCAATAAATAAACACTTCTGTGATTCTTCAAGTCATATTGTTTCGTAAAATTTGTTAGATAAAATTCATTCAACACACGGGACAGTGAATAAAAACAAGAATCATCATTCGACGTTTAAATATAACTCTTGAAGAAATTGAAGATATCATCGAAATTATCGCGTTATCGTTTCACGGAGAACGTCCACCTCGCAAAAAAAGAAATTATCAAGCAAATAACGCTTTTAGCTTGCTCTATATAATGATGGAGGGGGGGAGGCACTCTGCTTAGCGAATGACCTAAAAAATTTCTTTAATGAAATCGAACGTCAAACGAGGGCCGCCGTCAAAGGGCGATCCGCGGCGGATCAGCGCGGAAAAATCGTGGGTCAGAGAACCGGGAGCCGATAATGAGTTCTGGCACACGGGGGAAATATGTTCGTTCGCGGAGGAAAGGCGGAACGCCGGCATAAAGACACTTTCCCGCGCGGTTCCGCGTGCATCAGCTCGAAAACATCGCGTACGATATACCGCGAGCCTGCCCGCGGAAACAGCGTGGCTGCCTGTGTTTTAATACGCTTTAATGCAGATCGATATTTGGCAGCTCGCGGGGGAGGGCGGCGGAGGTTTCCGGCGTCTCGTCTCTTCCGCCCCCTCCCCCTACCCTCTTTCTTTCTTTCTTTTTTCTCCTTTCTCTCTCTCTCTATCTCTCTCTCTTTTCTCTTTTTATTCATTTCGCGTACCGCATGATGTCGACTGTGCGAATGCTACGCTTCGAGGTCACGAGCGCAATGTTTCACGATGGTCCACTCAGGGAGCGAGACTGAGTGAAAGGAAAAAAAAACGAGAGAATAAGAGTATGAGAGATAGAGAGAGAGAGAGAGAGAGAGAAAGGAGAGTGAATTGAAAAATTTTAGAGCGTGAACGAAATGTTTTAGAAAGAATGACAGTCGTTTCCTTATTTTTTCATTTCTTTCTCTGTTTCTCGTACTAGTACCTGCGTGCGTACATAGATTTCATTCATCGGCAGATGTAGACGCGTTTCGCTTTTTTATGTTCTTTTTTTTTTTTTCTTTCTTTCCGGACGTTTACACTCGACTTTTGCATCCTGTGCGTCTGTGTGTTTGTGTGTGTGTGTGTGTGTGTGTGTGTCTGTCGCGAGAACCAACATACGTGCACACATACACACACACACACACAGACACAGACACACAGAGTGTATCGAGATTTTTGCGGATAATTTGCGGTTCCGCGAATAGCATTTGTCAATTAGCAGCTTGATACTTGCGAATCGTTTCGGGATTCCTTTTCTCTTTCTTTCACACGCAGCCGATACTAATGTTCCATCTTTTGTGTCGTATATACAGCTATATCAGTAGAGAATGAGAAAACGAAGGAACGCGCGTTTGAGAAGGTTGGTATTCATTTGCCCTTTGTGTTCCTGTACGATAGGTACTCGCGAACGATAAAGACATCGGCGATAATGGAAAGATCCAGTACAGCATCAAGGGTGGCCGCGGCAAGGGCAAGTTCAAAATCCACCCTAACACGGGGATGGTGTACTCTCAGCGTGGTTTCGAGGCTGGACAGGAATACGAGATGATGGTGAGTGAAACGGTCGAGAAAATTGCTCGTGATTTTCCATAAATCACGCCACGTTGTTTCTGCTAAATGTAAATTCGATTTGTCATTCCGAAAATCCGAGGCGAACACTCGGCACAGTCGAAACACCGTTCCAAAGGGACGATGGTGGCTCGCGTAGAATCGCTGAACACAACCAGCTGCTCCAAGAATTACACGGAAACATTCACTCTCTGACGTAGGACGTGTACCGCCACAAAGGATCTCGCGTGCATTGCGAACCGAGCATCCAACACGGACGTTTCAGAAGTCATAATTCATGGTCGATCGAGAAAGCGGCGTTTCCCTTAATACAATTTAAGTTGGAGTTTAACTTGGCCTCCTGTACGTCTCTCTGTTTGCCAGATAAGGGCCGCCGACAACGGGGAACCGCAGCGCAGCCATCAAACACGAGTGTCCGTGCAAGTTGTCGAGGTACCGAAGGAATCCGAGAACCCACCGGTCTTCAAGACCAACAATCAAAGCGTCGAGGTTACGGAAAGCGACGAGGTGGGCTTCCTCGTGGCTCTGGTCCAGGCCACCGACAAGGACGGCGACTCCCTGTGGTATGATATTATCGGTGAGTCTTTGCTCTTTCACGTTATCCTTGAGAAATATCAGGGTAAATCTAGGTTCCACCATTTTTTGATAAAACGTACAATTGTCGCTTTCTTCCAAATTTTTGCCATTTCGAGCAAATTTAGGTAATGTCCGCGACAGATTGAAGTTATTCATTTACGTTGCAATTGGTCGGCTTCACACAAATATTCGGACTGGACCATGGGTGAAACTAACTTTGAAAAGTAACGAGATATATGGTTTATAAAAAATCTTTCTTTTTCAATTTTCTACACAGATCGTGCTTAAAACCAATGGTTGCAGTTTGCATACTTTATTACAGTCGCAGGTTCTCGAGATAGTTTCTTCCGCATTTTTTAAAGAATTAACACCCTATTTAGGCTTCCTAAGGTTATCGTATATATTTATTTAACATGGTCGAACTAACCTAACCTAAGGTTACCTAACCTAAACCTAACCTAAACCTAACCTAAACCTAACCTAACCTAAGGTTAGGTTAGGTCGAACTGTTCTCGAATCAATGTGATCACAAGAATGAAATTGATTTAAAGTAAAAATGAACACACGCATACTATTGAGGTTATGTTACAGTTTTATAGTGTAAACAAACTTACTTGTTTTTGCAACACGAACAAAAAAATCTTCAGATTTGTTAAAAGCTTGGAACGCAATTTGTAACTTACGCTTTCGTGTATATAAGTACGTTTTCGTGATAATTATCAATGTGATATTTAATGGAATGAAATGAACACTCCCGTCTTGCTTCAATTTTAAAATATTAGCAACGTTTGAACGTTGCATCCATTAATGCTAACAGAGTTTGAGAGTTAAAGTTCGTCGATCACGATATCTCGTTGTTAATTGACGAAATACCGGGTGTTTTCGTTGAGATACGTTCGAGTGGCGGGAGCAACCGGAGCTCGTGTAACGTTCTCAAAGTTCGAAGGATCAAAGTTGGAAAGTTTTGCAATTGGTCTCGCAGGTAAACAGTTGAACTTGGTGCCGCCAAATGGCCGGACCATGGTTCGAGACGCGTTTATGTCACGATTACCAGAATCGTGGATTACTTAGAAATCGCCACTGAGATCTCGAAATAAATGGAAACGACCAAATTCAATCTATCCTTTTCTTTCTTCCTGTTCCATCCTGTGGTAATCGGAACGTTTTATAACGTTCCTTCGTCCGTAACACGAAAGCGAAAACGACGAACGCGAGGACTACTGGTTCCGTCTGCTTGCAGACGGTGACAAACGAGACGAGTTTTTCATCGGCCGTGACAACGGGAACGTGCTGCTGGCGAAGAGGCTCGATTGGGAGACGCAGAACTTTTACAACCTGACGATCCGCGTCACGGACAGCGTGCTGACGGCCGTGACGCAACTATTGGTCACGGTGATCGACATCAACGACCACCGGCCGGAATTCACCGAGAGCATTTATCACGTGGACATCTCGGAGAACGTGGAGAAAGGCGAGAAGATCCTGCAGCTGCACGCGACCGACGAGGACGAGGACAAGAAGGTGTTCTACAGCCTTCACGCCGCCCAGAATCAGGCTTCCTTGGAGATATTCCACGTGGACTCGGTGACGGGAGCGGTTACTTTGAACGAGGTCCTCGATCGTGAGACCATCGAGGAACACGTGCTCACCGTGATGGTGAAAGACCAAGGGACGCCGGCGAAGCGAAATTACGCGAGAGTGATAGTGACGGTGCACGATCACAACGACCACGCGCCGGAATTCATCAGCGAGATCATCCAGGGAAAGGTCTACGAAACGTCTCCGATTGGCTCCGCGGTGGTGCAGGTCTACGCTATAGACAGGGACAGAGGGGAGAACGCGAAGATAACGTACTCGATCACGTCTGGGAACGTGGGTAACATGTTCGTGATAGATCCGGATCTAGGTATGATTCGCGTGGCTCGAGAATTGGATCTCAGCGTCTCCTCGGAGTACATACTGCTGGTGAAGGCGACGGATCACGGTTCCCCGGCTCTGTCCAACACCGTGCCTGTACACGTGATGGTCACCATGGCCGACAACGCCCCGCCCAGGTTCATTCAAAAGGAACTGTCGGCCGAGATCTACGAGAACCAACAGCTAGGTACGTACGTGAAACACGTGGAAGCCAGGAGCACGTCCTCGTTGCAGTTCGAGATCGTGCAGGGCAACAAGGACGACACGTTCTTCATGAACCCCAGTACGGGCATCATAGTGATCAAGAACGAGCTGGACTACGAGAAGACCAAGTTTTACAATCTGACGGTAGCGGCGACCAACATGGCCAGCGCGAAGGCGCGCTGCAACGTGATCGTTCACGTTCTGGATCGTAACGATAACGCGCCGAGATTCCTGCAAGCAACCTACAGCGGAGAGATAAGCGAAGGTGCCAGCATAGGCTCGTTGGTACTGACCAACAGCAGCACCCCGTTGGTCATAAAGGCGGAGGACGCCGACTCCGAATTGAACGCCCTTTTGAACTACGACATCGTCGAGGATTTGCCGCGGAAGTACTTCCACATAGACTCGAGCACAGGTGCCATCAGGACCGTGATGGTTCTCGATCACGAGAGCATTCCAAAGTTTACCTTCCACGTGAAGGTTTCCGATCTGGGGAAACCGAAACTGTCTTCCGAGACCACCGCCAAGGTCATGATCGTAGTGACCGATGTCAACGACTGTCCGCCCAAGTTTCTCGAAAACGACTACAACGCCACTGTACTGCTGCCCACGTATAAGAACGTCGCGGTGATCCGAGTGAGCGCCGTAGATCCGGACAGTTCCGAGGGAATTCCGCTCAGGTACGTGTTAAAGCTGTTAAAATCATCAACGTGCTTCTTTTTATTCAGAGATTGATTCATGTTTACGCGGTTACGCCGCTGCGACTTTGTTAGCATTTATTCACTGTCATAATTGTTGCAATTTACAATCGTTTTCGTTGCTCAGAAAGAAAATTACCACGTTCACCAATGTATGTCGTATCATTTTCTCAACAAGTTCTGTTTCTTTCTGTTCCGGCTCAGGTACGACATCATCGACGGGAACAAAGCGCACACGTTCGACATAGATCCTCAGACCGGCGTGATCACGGTTTATAATCCGGAACGTATGAAGAGAAGCTATCTGCTGAGGGTCCGTGTCTCCGATGGAAAGTACTCGAACGTCTGCCAGGTGAACGTGATGGTGGAGAAGTCGGAGAACTCCGGGCTGATGTTCCAGAAGGACGTCTACGAGGGAACGATCCCGGAGAACTCGACGAGGATCACGACGGTCGCCGTTGTGAACGTTTTGGGCAGCGCGCTCAACGAGCACATTGTCTTCAGCATACTGAACCCCACCGATATGTTCGTAATTGGGCCGACATCCGGCGCGATCCGCACCACCGGGATTAGATTCGATCGGGAGGTTTGCGAGCATTACGAACTGATAGTGGAAGCGAAGAGTCACATGCCGAGCAAAGAGAAGCCAAGGGTGGCACACGTGATCGTGAACGTAACCATATTGGACATCAACGACAACTGTCCAATGTTTGTTAACTTGCCCTATTACGCCGTCGTGTCCGTGGACGCGCAGAAAGGCGACGTTATCACCAAGGCAAGTAGACTGCAATTGTTCTCGGCTGTGTACAATCTAGAACGCTGTGGATGTTGCGTAGAGGATAGAGGCAAGAAAATTGCTCGGGCTCGATTAGCTTAATAGAATCTTACTCGCTTCTGGTTTCTGCAATCCCCCCGTCGTCATTCCTTTCGTAACGTAGATTGTATCGATAGTTGTATTAATTTTCACTTGAGAAGCTTCGATTTGAAAATTATTCCAACGTTTAAAAATTTTAAATTTCGTTAAATCGTGATGTACGAGCGAAAGTCTCCGATTGGCTTTGCAGGTGCACGCGGTGGACATGGACAGCGGCGACAACGGAGAGGTCAGGTACGAATTGAAAAAAGGTCACGGGGAATTGTTCAAGGTGTGCCGGAAAACGGGCGAGATATCCCTGAAACAGAACCTGGAGGGTCACAATCGCGAGTATCAGCTGACCATTGCCGCGTATGACGGAGGTAAACTGGCTATTCGCAGGATCTACATTTTAATCGGCGTTTAAACAACTTTCGACGAGGCTTGAAACTTTATTCCAGGCATAACACCGTGCTCGATCGAGGTGCCAGTGAACGTGAAGGTGATAGATCGGTCGATGCCAGTGTTTGACAAGCAATTTTATACGGACAGCGTGTTGGAAAGTATCGAGATACATTCGCCCCTAGCTTTGTCTATTCAAGCTGAGTCACCGTTGAATCGCAAGCTCATATACAGTATAACGAAAGGCAACGATTTCGAGGAATTCGCTCTGGATTTCAACACAGGTGAGCGAGCGTTCGTCGGTCGCACGGACGAAACAGTTTTTCAAAAAAAAAACCGTTGGATGAACGATGAAGCGAAGATTGAATTAAACGCGTAGCTGCTCGGGCACGGAACGATGAAGTTGCAACTCGGACAATGTAGCTTTCAACAACACACACACACGCGCGATAAGATTCAAAAAAACTGCCACGTTTTCGGTCCCGTCGATTTTTCTCTCTTTCACGTGGTATATATTTTTATTTCTTGCGTCATCGTTCCATGCGAGACACGATACGGTCGAACGGTAGTAGTGTATGTATACATGTATTTTTTTCTTTTTTCGTACTATACTTCTCCCTCTCTCTCTCTCTCTTTTCTCTCTCTCTCTCTCTCTCTCTGTCTCGTTACTTTTTTTTCTTTTTTATTTTTTTTTTCTTCGGTACGACGAAAATTTTTCCAATGACATCTCACGACACAGCGGCGAACGTGTGTTACATTCGGAATTGTAAACGCGCGCGCGATCGGAGAACGCGTTGGCGTCCTAAATCCAGTCCCGTACAAAACGTCTCCCGAGGATTCTCACTCCAACTCGGCTGCGGGGCTCATAACTTTCGACCTATTCATTACCGAAAATATTCGCTTCGTGCTCCGCGAGACGACGAGTTTCGAATTTCCGTCGACGAATTTACGCGTTTGCCACGTAATAATCGAACGCAACGGATGAGGCACAACTCCTCGAAACGTGTTATTTCATCCGTTTGTTAATGTTACGACAGAGTGCACGCGAGGTGTGATAAACAAATTTGTGCACTTACAGATATGCAGTGACGGTAATGAAGGGGTTAAATATAAATGACAATCTCGATAATCCCGTAGACAAACAACCGCGCTTTCTAGTTTAACGAATGACGCGTTGGTTTCGCTGTACATGGTATTCGGTGACTAAATTCTAATCAAGTTACGGTGTAGTGGTGAGACAGTAGTAAATTGGGGCTGTTGGAATGTATCGCACAAATGTAACACAAGCTGCAGTATTATAATCGTTACTATTAATTTACTCGTATATAATTAATCGCAGACAATTACATACTTTGTGTCGATTCTGTTCGACGTTGAGATATAGTATTTTTGTTCGTCATTACTATTTTTTTTTTTTACTCGTATTAATTATCTCTCTCTCTCTCTTTTTCTCTTTTTTTAAATTAATTCTCCTCTCTGTACCCGTCTCTCCTATAATATATTCTCTACGAATGCTTATTTGATTAAACTAGACATTAAAGTATTGTTGTTATCTCCCTGTTTCGCAGCCCCCGACAGTAACAATGGTCCTTGTGAGTATAAAGAAATACCAGTTCTATCGGTCTGCTCTCTCTTGCACTGTACCACACGCTGCCGCACTGCTCTCTCTCTCTTTCTCTCTCTCTCTCTCTCTCTCTCTCATCTTTCTGCGATTTTCATGCACGACTTGAACAGTAACAATGAGTTTCCTTCGGCCGCCGCCAGTTTTTCGCGCCGATCTTCCAACGATAAATCTCCACATCCTGTCGCTACCCCCCGAGTTAATACCAACCCCAGCGTCACGGAGTAAGTTGGAATAACGGCGAACACCGATCGGGATTTCACGCCGAGTATCGATCGTAATTCAAGCGGATGCTCCGACTCCGTTGATACCCAAAGTTCCAGCGTAGAGATTTAATCGTAAATAACGTTCGCCCAGACATCTCTGCACATCTTGCGATGCATCAATCGACCAAACTTTAAATGACGACCATTTTCAGATACGGATATTTTGGTATTTTTGGAGTGGTAATTTTCAAGAATGACACTTTCCAAACAGAAGTTTTACTTTACGGTACCTCGTGCGATAAAAATGTCAAAGATGAACTCTCCCGAGGAAACGGTTACGCTGTTACGGTGCACGAGGAAGGGGAGGGGGTTAAGTGTCAAGAACTGGAAACGCCGGAAACTCTGACTACCTAAACTCGAACACGCCCGGTACCCGTATCATCGGGTCGGGCCTGAGATTTCCGCTTGCCACATGCAGCTTTCTACAGATTGCACGTCTCTCGCACGTAACATCCGGCGTGGCTCGCGACCTCTAACCGCTTGCCGATCGATGCACGATGTTTTCAAAAGTGAGAAAAGAAAAGAGAAGAGTCGTTGGGTAACGATTTAACGGCATGCTAATCCTCCTCTTTCCGCGTTTTCTGGATGCTCTTTCAACCGTGCACCCTTCCTTCCCTCACTTTTACTCGTCGTTTTCAACACACAACCGGTCCCATTATCTCGCGGACAGAAGCAACGATGTTGCGCGAAGGAACTGGAGCGCCAGTGTTGCTTTTAAACGTGAAATCGCGTCTCGACGCATCCTTATCGTTGGCACACAATTATTATTTTTTTTATGATTCTCTTCTTTTCTCTCTGTCTTCCCTTTCCCTTCGTTCTCGTTTTCGTCCTCTCGCCTCTCCTCTTGATTCTTACTGGCTTTCACCTCTGTTCTTCGCATGGCGTGCCTGCACCTTACGTCGCGTGCGAATCGGGAAAGATACCGTGCTTGTACCTTAAACGAGCTACGATGCGTGGAAACGGCGAGAAAGGGAACAAGTCAGCTCGTTTGTAACAGGTTGACTACGTGACACCGTTCGCTTGCTCGCTTACCTCTTGAGATCGATCTCGCAATAGCCCGTGGCGAATCATTGAAAAGTAAATTTCGTCGAGTGCTTTTGATAGGGAAAGAAAAAAAAAAAAAAAAAAGAAATTGGAAGAAATTGGAGGATTTATTTATTTCAACTTTGAGAAAAGTCAAGCTCAAGTTTCACGTACCAAGTTTTCACATTTTTTTCAATCGAGGAGCCAATACACGGGGGAGCTCGTAAAGATACTATCTCGAGAGGTACTATCTCGCGCGACATTGTCCCAAGAGTCCAGAGCGATGACGTTCCAGAGGCTGGGCGAACTTGCACGAAAGAAGACTCGAAAGCGTCCGTGTGAATGGAGTCAACCTGTTAAGTTGCGCAACGCGCGCCGTCGTGTTCGAAGATACGGACATTCCGGTAGCATCGAATTCAGGCGAATTCACTCACCGGTATCCGAGCGTCTTGTACAAACGTGACTCGCATTCACCGGTAGCCTCCTTCCTCTTGGTGTCCGCGAAACCGAGCAAACTCCTTGAATTACCCACCGGTGACATCGTCATTGATAAGTAATGGAAACCACACCACAACACCTCTCGACACCACGGTACATTTGCATAAGTTCTGCATTTCGAGCTGCCCTCTTTGAAGAAATGTCGCGTAAAGACACACACACACACACACAAAGAAAGAATCCCGAGCCGAAAATCGGCGTCACGATCACGAAAGAGGGAAAATGTTTCTCGGCTTTGTGGACGCTACGCTGCGCTGCATAGATCGCTTTTGGGTCTACAATCTTCTCTTCGATAAATCAGGTGTAATCTACGTGGTGGACGAGCTGGACTACGAGCAGAAGAAACAGTACGAGCTGACGGTTCGCGCGACGGACAGCGTATCAGGCGTCTACGCGGAGGTGCTCGTTAGCATTCTGGTGCTCGACGTGAACGATTGCCCGCCCGAATTCACTCAGGACTCGTACAACATCTCGGTGTCCGAGGCTGCGCCGTTCGGCACTTCCGTGTTGAGAGTCAGCTCCAGAGATAACGACACGGGTAAGCGGTTATTAAATTCAGGCATGCATATTAATGTTACTCGTGTAATCGCGCAGGAAACGACACGGAAGAGTAACGTTGAGACGTGGCGGACGCTCTCGCCTCTTTTATCTACGCGCAAATCTCGAACGCCAGTTTTTTTTTTTTATCTTCCGCCGGATAGAAATCTCTTGCGGCGATTCGACGATTTCTATTTCGATCGGTATTTAATTCCAAAAACAAATCAACAGCTTTGCGATACGATTTTATAGAATAATTTACTCGCCTTTACACGCTTTATATACTTTACACGCGAAATTACACCGTAAGTAGTGCGAAAGTTTGCGAAATATCGAAAGTTCAAAGACCTTTGGTTAAATTCGCAATTAATGTCGAGGGAACGGTGATTCTTTCGCTCTGTCTCTGTGCAACGCGTCTCATAAATAACGCGAGGCAGTCTCGCTGGAGCAAGATTAATATTATTGTAATTATTGTGAAGGATGCTCTTAGCGGGCACCGCGCGGCTGAATTATCGCGATGAAATATACCCCCGGGTTGTTACATGATTGCACGAGAATGGACCGAGAAAAGGATGCGGGGGAAAGGATAAATAGAAGCTGACGTTTCTCGTCGAGAAATTTTGTCCGGTGATTTATTCAGAAATTCGCTCACGGTAACTTAGAACCGTGGCAGAAATTGAAGCGAAGCTTCGATTTAACGAACTGAACGTTAAACTCGTCGAACGTCGGATCTGTTTCGTCATTTATTATGTTAATGACCGTAGTTAATTAATTGGAGTTGTTGAAATAATCTCTATAGGGAATTTTTCTCTTCGGTGGTGATACAGCTGTTGTAGAAAACGTTAATTGAGCTTTATCCTCGCGCAACAAATAACTTCTCGCTGATGCGTCGTCGGCATATTTCGATACTTGTTCAATTAAATTTTCATCAACTTACGCGCACGAGTGATCCATCTCGCGTAGTTACGTAGAAATAAATGATAATTCTTAATTTCGAAAAATTGGAACGCTGACGTTTGCCAGGAGCTTAACAAATCCCTTGCAACGAGAACGATACAAAGTGGATGTGCAACATGATTTATCGAATCGTCGTTATAAAAATATTACTACAAACAGAGACAGTTGTTCGTCGATGATGAAAATCTCATTAATTGATCGTCGTAATTTGGCCGATAAAAAGGAATTATATCGCTCGTACGTGCTTCGAATGTAAAGTAATGTCTAATTTCGTTCGAAACCAGATTCTCGCTTTCGCCACCCCAAGAGAAACATACTTTTCCCGAGTCGTGTCAGTTTGGTCGCAAGGGAGCGATACGTCTCCCACGTGTCACCTTATTACCTTGTTTGCCAACCATTCAATATCATAAATTACTTTTTCTCTGTTTAACAGACATAAACCAGCAGGTACGCTACGCGATTCAGAACGACACGGAGAACAGCACGGACCTGTTCCACATCGACCCGGAGGAGGGTGTGATCTTCCTGAAGAGATCTCTGGACCACGAGGCTCACGAGTCGCATCACTTCACGGTGATCGCGATCGATCGCGGGGTGCCGAGCCTCTCGAGCACGGCTCACGTCTGGGTGACAGTGATCGACATGAACGACAACCCGCCCAAGTTCGAGCAGCCGTCGTACACCTGCTCGTTGTCGGAACACGCGGAACGGGGTCAGTTCGTGACGGTGGTGTCCGCCAGCGATCCGGACTACGTGGACGACAAGCTCACGTACACGATAGTCGGCGGTAACGAGCAACAAACGTACAACATCGACCAGTCAACCGGCATCATCTCGCTGATCAATATGCAGAACTTCGGCGAGAAGAAGCTCAGCATGTTGAACGTATCCGTCACCGATAACGTGTACACGAGCTTCGCCCGAGTCAAGATCGAGATCTTGCCCGCTAACAGGCACAATCCCAAGTTCCCGAATCCGGTGGTTGAAGTAACGGTGTTCGAGAATCAGCTGCCTGGCAGATTGGTCACGAGCGTGATAGCCACTGACGAGGATTTCGGCGAATACGGCTCGGTGATATACGCGATCGCTTCGGACCTGATGAAAGAAATATTCGACATAAATCGGCTGACCGGCGAGATCGTAACTAGGAAGAAGTTGAACCGGGAGGAGCAGAAGCTGTACGAAATACCGGTGATGGCCACCGACGGGGGTGGCAGGTCGGGTTTCGTGATCGTCAGGGTGAGAGTCGGAGATGAGAATGACAATTCGCCCGTGTTCCTGCTGAGAGAGTATAAAGCCAGTATTCACGGGAATTTGACCGTTAACACGCCGTTCCTCAAGGTGAAGGCCGTGGACGCTGACGAGGATGACGCTGCGAGGATTGTTTACTCGATATACGAGCTGCAGACTTCGGAGGCGAAGGCGCTGTTCGGGATCAATCCTGACACCGGGGCGTTGTTCCTGCAGAAAAGTGCGATACCGTGGGGTAAGTTGCGGAATTTTCTAGCTAGATTTCGTGTAGCAGATAGTAGATTACGTACAAAGTACCTTAATTCAGACGAATATAACAAAATTATTTATATAAAATGTAATTAATTAAATTAGTGATGATTCGTAGCTAACACTGAAACTACCAAAGTGATCAAAATGACCGATTTATAATTTTTTTAATTTCCAACTATTTTCATCACGCATAATTAGCAGTTAATAATTCCTAGTTGAATTACGAATATTACGACAAATTTCGCATGTGATCAGTCGTGGATTATACTCTGTTCAATATTTTAGAAAACCAATTGTTCGAGCTGTTCATTCGCGCGGAAGACAAGGGTGGAGCGACGACTCATCACGCCGACGTTCCTCTTAACGTTTACATAATGGGGCCGCAAGATGTCCCGCCTCTCTTTGAACGAAAAGAGGACAAATTCTTCATATCGGAAGCGTCTCCCATTGGGACGCCGATAACGAGACTAAAAACCGTGACCAACACCACGGTCACGTACAGGATAGTTTCCGGTGACGAGGATTCTCCGCTCTTCACGATCGACGCTCACGGACAGATCACTTTAGTCAAGCCCCTGGATCGCGAGCTCAAGGATAATCATTTGATCGGAGTCCTCGCTGAAACGGACTCCAGTCCTCCGTTGACAGCCCTGGCCGAGATATCGCTGCAGGTGTTGGACGAGAACGATCATGCCCCGAAATTCGAAAGCAATCCGTATGGCATCAGCTTGGCGGAGAACATAGAGGAAGGGACGTCGATCTTGAAAATTATCGCGCACGACGAAGATCTGGGCAGCAACGGCGAGGTTCGATACTCCTTTGGCTCGGATATCGGCGAACTGGCGAACGTCTTCACCGTGGATACGTACACCGGCTGGATATCGACGCTGGTTCTGCTCGACAAGGAGAAACAACCAGAGTACAAGTTTCAAGTACGTTCGATCAAAAGATTTTTCTTTCTGTTATTTTCAATTGTAACTCTTTTTTGCGAAATTAAAAAAAAAAAAAAGACAAAACATTCGTCACGATGTTGAATTTAATTTAATTTTTGAAACCGTGCGCAGGTGGTCGCTACTGACAATGGGAATCCAAAGCACTTCGCGAGGACTTCCGTGCACGTGAAGCTGAAGGATTACAACGACAATCCCCCGGCGTTCGTAGACGATCGTTACGAGGCAGCGGTGAACGAAGACGCTCTGCCGGGTACGGTGGTGGTGAAATTGATCACCGTGGACAAAGATTCGGACGTAAACACACCGATCGAGTTCTACATAACGTCCGGCGACTCGAGGTCTCAGTTCCAGATCAGATCAACCGGCGAGGTATACGTGGCAAAGGCTCTTGATCGGGAAACGATCGATCGTTACGAGTTGGAAATAGTCGGCACCGATGGCAAATACGTCTTCAAGACGCGTGTAACGGTGCAGGTGCTCGACGTGAACGACAATCCACCGTACTGCCTGAGGTATCGTTATCGAGAGATCCTTTCCGAGGGGTCGCATCCCGGAACGTACGTGCTCACTGTCCTGGCCACTGATTACGACGACGAGCCAAACGCCAAGCTACGCTTCTACCTGACCGGCGACAATAACGACAAATTCTCGTTGGACAAAGAGACCGGCGTGCTGAAGACGATCGGCCAGCTGGATCGGGAGACTCAAGCAAAGTATTCGCTCACGGCCCACGTGCAGGACAGAGACAAACCGTCGTGGGAATGCTCCTCTCAGCTAGAGATCCTAGTCTCAGATCTGAACGATAACGCACCGAAATTCACCATGCAAACGTACAGCGCCACGCTGCCGGAAGACGTGGAGGTTGGCACGTTGGTAACCAAGGTACACGCCACGGACCGTGACATCGGCATTAATCGTAAGATCAGATATGAATTCATCGATTCTGCCGACGGCCATTTCCACATCGCGGCGGACAGCGGTATCGTTACGCTCGGCAAGCCGCTCGACAGGGAAACGAAGGCCATGTACAACGTGACTATACAGGCGGTCGATCAGGGAACTCCTCAGTTGATGAGCATGACATCGTTGATCGTCAACGTGCAGGATATCAACGACAATCCGCCAGAGTTTGCCTCCAAGGTCTACTTCTCGAAGGTTCCTGAGATCTACGCGGTCGGCACGGAAGTGGCGCGAGTTCTTGCAACGTCGAAGGACACCGGAGTCAACGCCGACGTTTATTACTCGATCGTCGGTGGAAACGAGCACAAGAAGTTTCAGATAGACGCGCGTACCGGCGTGATTACCATCGCGGAGCAACTGGACTTTGAACGCGCCAGAGATTATTTCCTGACCATCCAGGCGGTGGACGGAGGCATCCCACCTTTGAGCAATCACGCCACGGTGAATATTACCGTGATCGATAGCAACGATAACGCGCCGATATTCAGCGAGGTTTCGTACAGGGCGTCTATACGCGAGGACGCGAAGATCGGAGAGAAAGTTACGCAGGTAAGCGACGTTTTACGTATTATGCGTCTATATATAAACAACTGATTGAGTTGTTACGTAACGATCTCGTAATTGGAACACGTATTGAAAGAAAATGATTAATAGCGGGGAAAAGTCTCGAATAGCTGAAACGTTTCGTTTCATCTACTCGCTGATTACGAGACAATTTCACGTTTATAATGAATGTATCAGGTATTCGCGAACGACTTGGACAGCGAGGAGAACGGGAACGTGTCTTATTACATCGAACGAGGTGACAGGCAGAAGCAATTCTCGATCGATCAGAAAACGGGGCAAATTACTGTCGCCGCGCCACTGGATCGCGAAGAAGTCAGTATAAATCATACGCGCCGTTCATTACGTATCTTAATGCGGCTGTATGCCCATTTGCAATGCAATCTACAACGATATATTTCATGTTTCCAGATCGGTAATTACGTATTGGAGGTTCATGCCCGGGACAACGGCATACCTATACTTTCGAGCTTCGTGATGGTAAACATCGAGGTTCTAGATGCAAATGACAACCCGCCGCTGTTCTCCCTCTCGAATTATACGGCGGTGGTGCAAGAAGACAAGCCTTTGGGCCACACCGTGTTACAATTCCTGGTCACAGACGCCGATATCGAGCCGAACGCCGCGCCGTACACCTTCGACTTCCGATCTGGCAACGAGGGCGACGCTTTCAGATTGGAACAGGACGGCACGCTGCGAACCGCCACCAAGTTCAACAACAGGGTGAAAGACAAATACGTGTTGCATATACGCGTCTTCGACAACGGAAGTCCACCTCTCTATTCGGATGCGTGGGTCGTGATCAAAGTGATCGAGGAGTCCCAATATCCGCCGCAGATCACGCCTTTGAAAGTCGTTATTATTTCCTACATGGACGAGTATCCAGGTGGAATCATTGGAAAAGTTCACGCAACCGATCAGGATCAATACGACACGCTGCTCTACGGTTTGGTCTCGTCTTCTCCTATCCCGAACGATCTCTTTCAAATCGAGAAACTCGACGGCACGTTGGTGGCCCTTCCGCGACTCGATGTCGGCGAATATAGGGTGAACGTCAGTGTCACCGATGGCAAATTTTATTCGTATTCTATCGTCAAGGTGAACGTCGATCTGGTAACGGAGAAGATGTTGGAGAATTCCGTGATCGTGAGATTCAGGGAGGTCAGTCCAGAGGACTTTGTGCTGAGGCATCGCGAGAGGTTCATTAAAACAGTGCGCAACGCGCTGAACCGCAGATCGGAGGATGTCGTTATCATCAGCGTCCAACCTTCTACCGACGAAGTGAATCTCATCAAATCTCGCACCATTCGCCAAACCGTTCACAACGATCTCGACCTGCTGTTCGCCGTGAAGAAGAGCTCCTCGCCTTTGGGATCGTTTTATACCTCCGAGAGCATCCGAGAGGCGTTGAATCAGCGTATCGAGGAGCTGGAGCAATCGATGAAATTAGTCGTGGAGGAAATCGTCAGATCTAAGTGCAACAAAGAATACTGCGTCTACGGGGATTGTCAGGACAGAATCATTCTCGATGTGAACCACATAACGCCTGTAGCTACCGACGTGATCAGTTTCGTGTCCCCGCGACACAAGCACAAGATGGAGTGCAGCTGCAAAGAAGGATACGCCGGGAATCATTGCGAGGTAGTTGTCAACGAGTGTGCCAGGGATCCTTGCCCGCCGTTCAAGGTCTGCATTCCCGACTCCTCTGTCCAAGGATACTCTTGCCAATGCCCCGAGGGCTTCGCCGGGCAAACCTGCGACATCGACATCTCCAAGTGTCACGACGAGTCTTGTTACATTCCACGGAATCCCATATCATTTAGCGGCAAGAGCTACGCCCGTTACAAGATCGACAAAGCTTTGATCAGGCAGACGATCGAGGATCGGCTCAGTTTATCATTGAGGATCAGAACGGCGCAGTTAACTGGAAACCTGATGTACGCGGCCGGCAAGGTCGACTACAACATACTGGAAATCGTGAACGGAGTTGTTCAGTACAAGTTCGATCTGGGTAGCGGGGAGGGTTTGGTTCGCATGAGCAGCGTCTACGTGAGCGACGGACAGTGGCACGAGATTCAACTGGAACGTGAAAGCAACAACGCCAAATTGATCGTGGACGGGGGGAAGGGCGTGGCTCATGGATCAGCGCCCGGTTTCAACGACATTCTGAATCTTCAGTCGGACGATCTTTACTTGGGCGCCGAGGTCAAGCAACATCCGTCGATTCTGGGCTTCGAGGATGTCCAACGTGGTTTCATAGGATGCATGGACGACGTGAGGATCGCGAGAGTGTCGGTGCCGCTGCACATGAGCGGCGCCAGTAGCGTGGCTGTTCTGAAACGCTTCGCGAACGTGGAATTCAGCTGCGACGCCGCCACGGTTCTCGTGCCGCCGGGGATCTGCGGTTCGCAACCGTGTCAGAACGGCGGGACGTGCAAGGATTCCGGTGGCGAGAACTACGAGTGTCAATGTCACAGCAGATTCGCGGGGATCGCTTGCGAGATCGACACCGATCCTTGCGCCTCGTCGCCCTGTCTCTACGGTGGTCGTTGCAAGGTGACACCGGAAGGAGGCGACTACACCTGCGAATGCGTCGGGCCGAGTCTGAGCGGGAAACGCTGCGACTTCGGAAGGTATTGCAGCCCGAACCCGTGCATTCACGGCGGCGTCTGCGAGGAGGGTAACAACGGGCCGATATGCAAGTGCCAAGGATTCATGGGAGAACGTTGCGAGACGGACGTTAACGAGTGCGACGCCAATCCGTGCACAAACGGAGGGACCTGCGTGAACGAAATCGGGACGTACAGGTGCATCTGTCCCCCAAACATGACCGGACTAAATTGTGGCAACCCGGCATACTCCACGCCGATTATATCGAGCCACTTTAGAATCACGTGGGAGCATCTAATGTGGATCGGCGTCGCTGTAGCGGTGAACGTGTTCCTAATCGTCATATACCTCGCCTTCCGACGGATCAGGATGAAACGGACGAGGGCGCGGGCAAACAACATCAACAACGAGACCAGAAAGCAAATTGTGTTGAATTCGGCGCGGCCACACGAGCACGAGTTCAAACGTAGCTCGAAATTGAGCAATCTGGAAGTGATACAGGTATCGTATCGCCACGTGCGTTCGACGGATATATATACCTTTTTTTGATTTGTTAGCACTTTACGAGAGAAAACCGCATGCTTTTCGATCATACTCGGATCGTACGCCAATATGATAGATGATTTTTCTTTTTTTTTTTTTTTTTTTTTTAATTGTTGTCTTCTCTCTTTTTCAATGGCGTTCTTTTTCTTGATTTGCAATCATCAGCCAGTAATCCCCCTCCTGCGAGTGATGCGTGCATCGAGTTTAAGGTTTTTCGTGTGATTCTTTTTTTGCAGAGAGAACCTCCCCAATGCCCTCCTAGACCTGCTTCCTATACTCCCAGCTCGAACAACGAACCAGCCGCGTATGGTAACTCGGCAGCAGTGGCGCTAAATAATCTAGACACGCTGCGCAGTTATGGCAGTGCCGGTGACGAGCTAGAGAATTTCCCGCCAGATTATTTGAGAAACCTAAACCGCAGCACGCCCGTGCCCCCTCCGTCCTTAACTCTCGCTAACCCAGTCGGCGGAAACGCTGCAGGCAGTGATACGGATAGCCTTCATAAGCCAACCTGGCAAGAGCAGATGCAACTAGCTTCCTTCATCACGGACACCACAAAGATCAAAAACGGTGAGTAGTATGCGTCGCTGATTCCCCCGATGGTTCATCGTAGCTTCTTACTTTTGTTTTCGCTTGCGGCATGCATCGTGGGTGGAATACATAGCTTGATCCGATTGACTCGATCTCTCTTCTACTCGTCCTTCTCTCTCTTTCTCTCTCTCTCTCTCTCTCTCTCTCTAACTATGCTCCTATATATAGTTGGTCTTCTGTTTCTCCCTGTTCGTTCTCTTGTCGTTTAACAACATCGTTTCGTTACAGACTTTCTCACTTTCTTCCTTCATGTGCAAGTCTCACAGTCTTACGATCTTGCTTCTCGTTCTTCTCGTTCTCTGTTTCTCCTTCTCTTCGTTTCCCCACTTCTCGATACGAATGTTTCCGGAAACATATGCTGACTTTGGGCGTGTAGCGTGAATCGAATTAACATTGGTGTATCGTATTGTGTGCGCTAACAGACCTGAAACGAGCGAGCCCAGTGGTACCAGAGCTGACCACTGGAGGACTTCTACTAAATTCTTCTTCTCGACGCGTGCCTCATGGAGGTGGGACCTCCGTTGCCTCCATGACGTCCATCGAGGATGATCCTCGTATAGTCGGTGGTAAGTCGAGATGGCAATGCCTGCGTGAGAACAACACCTAAGGGTACACATTTCGACATTTTGGGTCGCTTCGCTTGTACTGCTACCCCCTTCTCTCTATCGGCCAGACTCTATTTTTTTTTTCTTTTATCCTTTATTTATCAAACAGATACTCCGCTTCTCTCTCTCTCTCTCTCTCTCTCTTTCTCTGTCATACTCTTTTTTCACCTTTCTCTCTTTCTCTCTCTTTCTCTTCTCTGTCCCTTTCTCACTCCGTATCGCGGCGCCGGATCGTCGCATGTAGTGTGTCGGAGTACAGTTGTCTGCAATGCTTTTAGGGTATCACTGGGATTGTTCAGACTGGGTCAGGCCAAGCCAAAACCCCTTGCCTAATATCACGGAGGTGCCTGGAAGCGAAGTACCAGACTCGTCCAGCTTCCACAGCAACGAGAGTAACGAATCAAACACTCATCAGTTACCGTCAGGTGAGTTATGCGACTGCATGCTAGGCGGCAGTACAATTGCTTTCACTCGCAGTTAGGTGAAACAGTCTCGGCTCAGTCAGTTACGTCCGTAGACGTATTTCCTGCGAGATAATTCTAGAAGCAGCTGTCGAATCTTTTTTCTCCTTTATTGGATAATTTGTCATGTCTTGTACGAACAGAGTAGCGGTAAAAATCGGATGCATGCGATGGTATATCACGGTGGACTTGGTGTAATATTCAGCGACGTTAATTTGCAATATGTCAAGATTCTCCTTCGTGTTCTTTTCTCGTGGAAAAGATTGCTGCTTGATATTTAATTTAACATGCCAGTTAAGAATTGTAAAAGTAAAAAACGTCCGCGCGTTCGAAGCATAAACTAAGGAGTGATGTCGGTTGCAGTGCACGGCTCTGTAGATCCAGCGAGGGACATCGAGACGTTGAACGAAGATCAAGAGTCGGAGTACGTCGGCGACTCGGAATGCGGGACTGAGTTTTCCGAGCAGTATCAGTGCGCGGAGACGCAGCGTCTAAATCCCCTGGACAGCGGCGGCGAGGGGGAGTACAAGTATAAAGGCTCCGAGAGCTATCTCCGTCATCCGAACTCGTATCTGCCGCATTACAACATCCACACGGACACGGAGAACGAAACGAACCCGTTGAATGGACGTCTTAGTACTTTAGAATCCGACGAGGAGGAAGACGACGTAGTGCCTTATGGTTTCCCAAGCACCCGACGCAACCGATGCCACAAGGGGGACGAGGTCGACGACATCGGTTCGGTGATCACCACGCTCGAGGAGAGAAACTCACTGTTGGGCGGTGCGACCAGCAACAGCGACTTGTCCACCAACTTGTGCGAAATCGACGACTCCGAGTACGAGATCGCCGATCAGAAGAGCAACGGCCGCCTGTGGTTGTCGGGGAACGGTATCACGCAGACCTCGGTGTGACAAACAGTGGTGCCACGACTTGAGAACAGACTGTACGTGATCGTGTTTTTCTTGTGCTTCTTGAACAAAAGACAGTGCGAATGTTATGTGAATATACAATGATGAATTATTGTACATACGATTATTATATCGGCGCAGACGGTAGGGAGGAAAAAGGTAAAAGAGTGTGTACAGAGGCAGCTATGAATATAAGAGAATTGAGATGAACACGAGCTAAATTGAAAAGAAACGGTAGTATGGAAGTAATGGCATACTGAGCAACGGTGCGCCCGTCGTTCGCGCATCGTACCTCGAATCTCCTATGTAGGTAGAGCTTAGGTACTCCAACGTACTTAATCCCGCGATTCCTCGAAACGATTCCATTTGGGCCGCAGGCGTGAAAAAATGAACGTACGTGTATCTGGGAGCAATTCTTCTTTTCGTACGACTTTCGTTGTACGTTTTTCACGGTAATTAAAATAGAGCCATTTGACGAATTGGTGAGGTTTTTTCACATCGCACGTTTCTGTCGACGACGAATTCATTTGATAGACGATTTTGCGACATACGTATATTATACATGGACCATTAACGGTTTCGTTTTACGGCAAAACATCTTTTTGATTCTACCAAAGGGGATGAGGTTTTAGTAAGGAAAAAAAAAAAATATAATATATATATGTATATGTATACGTATACGATACGTGAGAAGAATATATGTATACATATATATCGTGACAACTATACGCAACTATTACGAGTAAGAAGTTATCTTGATTAGGGATAAAATTTGTTACTTGAAAAAAAGTAAATTTAATCACGACCGCGTTGTCAGACCAATGACTATTATTTAATGACCTATCGTTTAAACTTAAATGTTATCCGCAACTATAATTCCACTGCAAAAAAAAAAAAAGTACATAGGTACATTTATGTATTTTTACTATTTGCTAACCGACTTTATTTTGGTTACGTACGAAGTAAACAGAAGGACTACTTAATAATATAGATATAAGTACAGCATAGTCTAGCGAGTAAATGAATTGACTCTAGTGAAAGAAAAGAAACAATGCTCTGCTTCTAGGGCGAATATATGTGCATGTCTGCTGGCGTTTACTGCAGCGAAAGCACAATAGTTAAAAAAAGATATGAAATATTTTTACTGTGATGATAATAATGTTTATACAATGATCAAATACTATGACTTGTATGATAATGATTGTAATATTAACTATCCAACGTTTTTTAAAAGGGAAGAAATTAAGAAATCGCGGAAAGTAATATTCGATTTCCGTGCGTACGTAATGCTAAGTCAACGTTCTGTTCGTTTAACTTCATCCGTTTTACTTCCACTCTCATTTTCTTATGTTTTCTTATGTTTTTTTTTTTTTTACTTGAAACGTTTTCCTTCCATTAGTCACCATCAGTTCGACAGGCATAACTGCATATATGGTGCTACTACTTACATCACGCTTTAACATTTTTATCTACTCGATAAGACTGCTCAGCAATGTGGAGGATCGTGCCGCAATTCATTCGACGCGCTCTTATCATGAATTACTCATAGCTCTCACGCTGTTATTTTTTTCATCATGAAAATCTGTCCAAGTAACGATAATGAAACATTTTTTAAACTGCCAACTTAACGACAATGTTTTCGCACGAGCGAAGGCATTTCCCTTGATTAATTTGTGTAGTTAAGCGTGACACACAAAGGGTCAAGATACTGTTATTTCTGTGCCTAAATGTCTTTTAAATACCGTGTACTTCCACGCAACATACGTTCTCTTTCCGTTGGACGAATATTTTAGGGGCAGCTTGATTGGGAGAGGTGTACACGTTCTTTTTATACATGTAGAATTCTACCGGCAAATTCGTTGTTTATGTTCCTGTTCTGTAAAGAATACTAGCCATCTTGTTCTACATTTAGTGGGATAAATGAGTAAAACCACGTTATAATTATAATGCGAAACAGGGTGACTTCCTTTTCTTTTTTTTTTATCTTTTTTTTTTTGGTTAACCAAGAGGAAAAGAAAATTGTCTTCTTCTTTGTAAGTTTTTGAAATAGCTGTGCCTCTCCTCTCTGAAATTTCAATGCAATTACTTACACGGATACAATTGAACATAGACAATTTATTCTATATTAGAATGAAATGAGAATACTGTACAGTTTTAACTTAACAAATTGTATCGGAATCAACATCCAACGCGCAATGAAAATTTCAGTTTGCGTCGAAGCACAGCTTCTAACTTCTTAATTGTTAAGATTAGTTTTATACTTTACGGATTAACAATGACGACATATTGGTTAAAGACTGTGTAAAGCGATGCGGATGAAACGATCATCCATTTATAAATATTGTACCAATCGGTTTGCAATCACGTGGACGTTACGAGATATTTCGTTCTAAAGATGTGAAAGAGGAAGCGCAATATTTTATAGAGTTTCTGATCGATGAGCGACATTAAGTTCTGAACGAAATACGATTTCGTAAAGTAAGATTTAACAATTTCGTATAATTAACAGTTTACGCATTCGGAATTGATCGAAACGAGTACATTTCATTTCTATGCGTTCACTTGTTTTATTTTTCTAAACTACTTCTTACTGATTCTTTTGTATTTGATTATAACTTACAAACTAATAAATAGTTCCACTTATTTCTTACTTTATTGTAACTTGCCATAATTGTATGACGATGAAGAATGTAGGAAATTAAACACGAAAAAGATGTGGGTACAACTTCCAAATTCACCGCAACTTAGCCCTGCTAATAGGATACATATCGATATCATGAAATCCTTCAAACAATGAGAAACTTGACTTGTTATAATTAGAAGGCTATAATTAATTTGTACAAGATCAACCTATTGTAATAAAGAATACAATCTTGCCTACGATTTGTGTTATTACATTAATTTTTAATAATCATTACTATCGTCTATGTTTCAAATACTCCCTTTCCTGAGTGCCTGAATTTATTATTACCGAGATGAGTGTATAAACACATCGGTTAGATAGTAAAGATACAACAAACGATTTATTCTACAAAAATGAAAAACATAAATGATAATTACATTTTTATCAAATAATTGTAAAATTGACAACTAGTTATTTTATTTGAAGTGCTTGTATATACAACGTGCAATTTATTGGAAAATAATTTTGCAAATCAGTGACTTCACTGATGTTTCTCGAACGCTGTAGTCAGTAATTCATTCAATGATTCTAATAATATACGTGGATTTTCAATTAAACCAGCTTCTACCATACTGTTAGTGAATAACTGAAACAGATTAAAAGAAAACTTCAGAACAATAATTTAGAACATAAAATATGAAAATATCAAAAATAAAAGATCCTGACACGATACCTGTTTTATAAGAAGATCTGCCAATTTTGTATCGGTTTTCATTAACTGGCAAAGCTTTTTAACGAGAGAATGTTTAGGATTTATCTCTAAACAGGGCCGAAGCAGAGTGTATAACATTTCATCTCCCATTTGACGGGTTTGTATGCGAGCAAAATGTCTTGCACTTGCCATTTCTTGGACTGTGATAACACACGGATGTGACTCGAGTCGAGTCGTTATTTTAATATCGTGTGCTTTTCCGGATAAAGTTTTCTTCATGTATGTTATAAGATCATTAATTTCAGTTTGATTAATAATACCTAAGTAGAAAGAAATGTTATAGCAGAATATTTATATAAATTCCAAAACCACTGTGACACATCACGTACCAGGACTATCAGATTTTGAATCTGATTCACGCAATTCTTCTTCGATAGAAGTGAGCTTACGAGAATTAAACTGTCTTAAGTGCAAGAAAATCACATCATCGTGTGCTTCATAACAAAATAGTACTTCGATATTCCTTTTCTTTAGAGATTCGTAATATGGCGATTGTTCAGCTAATTTTCGACTAAAATTAAAAAATAAATGCAAGTACAGTCTTAATTACATATACTAGCAAAAAATGATTAACTTACTTTGGCGCTAACAAATAGTAAATCTTGTTTTGATCAGAAGGCATTCGTGCGCAATAATCTGTTAGATTTACCAATTCTTCTGGTGGTTTTGCAGATGACTCGAATCGTAAAAGTTTAGCTATACTTTCCTATAAAAATACAAAAAATACAATTAAACTATTACGGAAAAATAGTATTAGTAAAAAGTAAAAATATATACATTACCTTCTCTCTCTGATCATCAGTGCTCACAACACCTTCTTTTAAGAAGATACTGTAATCTTTATAAAATTTGTCATACTCCTCAGTTTGTTTCTGAGCTTTTTCATTCAAAAATTTTAAAACACGTGCAGTTACAACATTGCGCAATTTCCTACAATTAAAATAAATAAAAATTTAAATCATTATACGTATATATAAATGCTACGTATTTCATTTTACCTATTTTCGCCTTACCCGATTAAGGTACTATTCTGTAACAATTCGCGACTTAAATTAAGAGGAATATCTTCGGAATCAACTACTCCTTTGATGAAACGCATCCACTTTGGCAAAATAGTGTCCATCTTACTTTTAATTAAAACTTTACGACTATATAACGAGACTCCGCTTGTTTCACCTTTCATAAAATCATATAATGGTGGTTTTTGCTCTGGAAAATATAGTAACGCTCTTATATTAAGTGGAACGTCAGTCGAATAATGTAATGTAAATCGCGGAGAATCGAAACAGTTTCCAATGAACATATAAAACTCTTTATGTTGCGCTGGCGTAATATCTTTAGGATCGAGCATCCACAATGCCTGAAAAGATACATGTAACAATATGATTTAATGTAAAATACCATAGAAAAATGCAAGCACTTCTGTCATACCTGCATAGTATTAACTTTTTTGCCATTAACGTAGATAGGACTATTGATAAAGTTGCTGTACTTAGTGATGAGACCTTCGAAATATTAATACGTTAATTAATAATTAAAAAATAAATAATCTCACAGAAATTAAATCACGTACGATTCACCGTGTCTTCGTCGCTATATTCCCGACATTCGAGATTCAGATGTATAACAATTTTTGTTCCTGGTTGAACTCCTTCAGCCTTTGAGATTTTGAATGCATTTGAACTGAGTAAAAGATATTTTGATATAAATTTATTTTCCCATATTATATAAAGTTAAAGACATTTGTATACTGTTGTTTTTACCCATCAGAAACCCAGCAAAGACCTTCAGCATCTGGTGCATATGACTTTGTAAATACTTCTACTTTATCAGCAACCATAAAAGCACTATAGAAACCAACACCAAATTGTCCAATAATTTGGGATGTATCACCGACATCTTGTTTCTCCTTTAATTTTTCCAAAAACGCCTATATTAAAGAAAAAGATATATTATATGTCATGTAATAAGAAATTAATAATATACAGTCAAGTCACTTTAATTTATAATATCAATTTATACCTACTCTAGAACCAGATCTAGCTATCGTTCCTAAATTTGATATTAATTCTTCTCGAGTCATACCAATTCCTGTATCCTGGATTATAAGTACCCTATTTTGTTTATCAGTACCAATATGAATTTCTAAACTTCTATCACCAATAATTTCTGCAGCTTTAGAATCACTTAAGCGCATATATCTCAATTTTTCAAGTGCATCGCTTGCATTGGAAATTAATTCTCGTAGAAACACCTTCAGATCACATAAAAGAAAGAAATTTGTTTCTAAAAATTAAAAAATATTTAAATAACTCCATATAAGATAAGAATGATGTTACCTCTTTATTTGAATACAACGATTTTGCAACAATTTGTAAAAGCATCTGTGTTTCTGATTGAAATTCATGTTTAACTCCTTCCTCTGCAAGAATTAAAAACATGTTATAAAAGATATGTCTTTGAAGATATTTTTGTACAGAAAAATGTGTTGCAAATACCTGTAGGTTTTTCTGTATCTTGTATAATATTATGAGTTTCTGTGGTTTTTGTTGCTGTCTGAGAGGAATAGCTCTGTACCAAACTGCCTGTTATAGCTATACATATATTTGTTCAAAAGTAAATTAATGAACTAATTTAAATAAATCGGGTATCAAATATTTCGTTGAATATCGAATATTTTGTTGATAATATACAATTACACAAATATTCATTGCGTTTGTTTTATATGATCAAAGAAAACGTGCAGATAACCTCAAAATCTATTTAACTAAAAAAATAGAACAGAAATAAAAATAACATGACGTACGACTATACAAACCTGAAAACCGTTGGCATTGTTTTTCCAAAATTCGTCTTTCAAAACGTTGACTTAACGGTCTTGAAAGATTTTTTCCAAATTTAATCGCGAGTCGTAATCTGTGAAGAGTAGCCATGATTTCGAAATAACCAGAAACTTCCCACTCTTTTGATTTACACGTGATTCTGACTTGATCATTCGTCTATAGTAAATAATAAAATAGTCGTGTCTCATACAAAATCCTTACACACCTAAGCAAAATTTTACTTTTCATACTGCATATTCAAACTATTCGGCAATAGAAATTTTAAAAAATTTTAATTTCTTCATTGCAGTATTACACTTATGATCCGTGAAGGTTAAAGAAATTCTAGAGAAATATCTCCGATTATTCTTGATAACATTTAAACATTTAAAGGAATCAAACAAGGTGATCAAAGTAAATTAAACACAGGTTATGGCATATAAATTTGTTTATTATTATTATCTGTATAATATATTTGAAACAATATTATTCTACAACATTGCATAAAAATATACAAAGACATGACAAAATGTCTTGACTCTCGTTTGATAAAACATGTTTATGAATAATTTGATCAGCGTTGCACCGCTATCAGATTTAACTAAATTTATTCATTTAATAGGTCACTTTCGAATTACATTACATTAAACCGCTATTCATTCATTTTTTTCGTTTTTTTTTTCTCTTTTTTAGTGTCCTCGCTCAAACGATTCGTTAATGAACCTGGGATAAAATCAAATAACCTTTTAAATTTCATCTAGAATTCTCGTTCGCCGTGTATATATATATATGTATATATATATGGGAAAACTGAATAAAAATCAGAGTTTTTCAATTTTTAAATGGGCATGGTTCTCATCAATCTGATAAACACTTATAAAATAACTCGACATAAACTTAATAGCGACACGAACGATTATTTCTTCTATTCATATTTTTTTTATGCAATGAAAGAGTGTATGGCCTAAAAAAAAAGGAACGTTCATTCTCTGATCACGCATTCATTTAATACGCCCTTAAGTCAAAAGAAGTCGGTGATCCGAAATATGTAAATCGAAACGAAAAAAAGAAGATTTCAAAAAATTGCGCGTTTACTAATTTTTGAAATGCGCGCGCCGCATGAGAAGTGTAACGGAACTTACGAGAACCGGAAACGAAGCGCAATTGTAGACGAAGAATTCGCTTCGAGTGCGTCATAAACATGTTTAGAGAGTACATAGGCCAGAAATAAAAGTAGAAGGAAGAAACGAAAAGAAAACAGTAAAAGTAGACAAAGAAGAAGAAAAGACGAGAGATGAAGAAATAGAATTGATGCCTTGAATGTATGAAGGAAAACGGTGGTCCTTTTCCCGCAGTGGCCTTTGAAAATTGAAATCGGCTCAGATTTAGCAACACTCTCATCCGAACGCAATTATTATCTTTCTTTTGAGATCATTGGCCAAAGGATAACAGTGACAATTACAATATTAATAATGACAATAGTAATAAGTAATAATAATAATAAAATAATATAATGATAATAATAATAGTTACTTAGAAATAATAATAATAATAATAATAAAAATAACTATCCGTAAACTATCCTTTACCAAGGGAGATATTACCCATTAGAGCTTATGTACATAATCTGTGTATATGATTTCTCATTTCTCTTCCTCCGTCCTTCGTGTTAAATTACGAATTATTACAATAATTCACTATCGAATTCGCTTCGATCAGCAACATAAATAATTATAACCCAACACTCTTTTCTTTCTTTCATCTCTTTTTTATCTGTTTTGTTCGTTTATTTACAGGCATTATTTCCCTCGCGTCTCACATCCAACCAACGCGTGTCCACTCACTCTCTATCTCTATCGCTATCTCTTTCTTTTACCTCCTTTGTTCTCTCCCCCCTCCCCCTATTTCCCCCGATTTGTTTCACTACTGTTTTATTGCTACCTCATCTCGTCTCTCTCTCGGTAACCCGATCTGCTTTCACATATTCGCGAACGGAAAGAAACGGCGAGGCGTAAGTTTCACGGCACGGATCATCGTAAACTATTATCGGCGAACTCTCGCGAAAAATTCATTTCATTCCGAGTCCCCAGGATGATCGCCTGCTGCGCCTTCTTTTTTTTTTTTTTTTTTTTTTTTTTTTGACTAAAACCCCGCCCTCAATACGTACGCGTATCTAGTATTTTATCGTTACAGCATTAACAATATATATATCACAATCTCGTTGAGAACAATAGCATGAAGAGAGTATTGATTCTGCGTCGATGGATCTGCGGCGAAGACGCTAGCACGTTCATCCCGTTTCGCGTATGTTTCTTCTTTTCCCCCTTTCTATCGTTATTATTTGTCCTTAATTTATCTGCGTAATCGAAGATCTCTAGCTTCTCGCGAATAACCTCATCCTCTCTCTCATCTTTCTCCTAATTGCATATATCGATCGGACGTCCATTCGTAAGATGCGGACACACATCTCAGTAACTAATTTCTCAAATTCTCTGAATCGCTAATTATGTATCTCGTTTCGTTTTGTTTTCTCAAGATTGTCACTGTGCACGCCCGTCACGGACCGTATCCTATGACCTGTTCGAAGCGATTTCTCGCCAAGAAGGGAGAGAAACGGCTTTCGTTTGCATTCTCGATCCCCTCTCGCGCGCAATTCGGTCGAAGAAGAAAACGTCAAGACTCTGTGGCGCGACGGTGTTCGCCGATTATCCGTCAGCCGCAAAAATTACAGTCACGTGCTTCGCTCGCTTTCTCTTTGTCTCTATCTACCTCCCACCAACCGCATACTGACTTACTACACGCTATTTACAATATACGACGAAGGAAAAAAGAAAACGATACGTTGCTATGCTTCTGTCGCCGTGATTCCAAGTCGTCGGCGTCGTCGTCGTCGACGTTGCCGCTTTTGTTGGTCGAATTAATTATTTTATCGCGATTCATCGAAACCTCCTCCCGTATATATTAGAAATACTGATTCTGCAAGCGTTGCTCCGAATTGTGTTCGATTGATATATATAGAGAGAGAGAGAGAGAGAAAGAAGCGAGATACATATATTCATGTATAATTATTATCTCTCTTTTTTCTCGATTTTTCCTCTCTATATATATATATATAATTTTATATATATAGCTTTATATATATATATTTTATATATAGCTTTTTCTTGACAATTTTTCCGAGCGACCATGAAACATCAACCGATTATATCTCACGTATAGTGACCACAATTCGAAGCAACATTTGTGGAATCAGCATTTCTAACATACGGGAGGAGGTTTTGATAAATTGCGATAAAATACTTAATTCGAGCAACAAAAGCGGCAATTTTAAAGATACAATGCAATTATTATATTCCTCTCGTTGAATCTACTCTGTCATTCCAAAGAACAATCTCTTCGAACTGAAAATTCGCCGTAGTTCAACAACCCCGAAACTGGGAGAGTTTTAATTAATAGATTCGGTGACTCGCATTTAACTCGAGTGCACGTGGTCTCTGATATATAAAAAAAAGTAGAAACATGTAAAACCTGATCGTTGGTTGAAACAAAACTGAATTGAAACAAAATTTTCGAGGATACGTCGTCGAAGATACCGTCCTTGGAAGAAACGGAATTCCCATGAGGCGAACTGTTCGAAAAAAAGAGGCTTCGGTCCGATGTTATCGACGACCTCGACGACTGTTTCTCGTATTCTTGTAAAGAGAGGATCAGTAGAAAATCATCTAGTCGACGCTCTACACGCAAGGCAAGCGAGTACAAAATAAACTGGGTACAAGAACCATGAGTTGGTTTTATATAACTGTGAAATATATATACCGTCCAATTTTTCGCATTTTTTTTTTTTTCTTCTTCTTGTTCTCACGCAGAGAAGTGCGTATTTTTGCAAAATGTTTCTTGTTTCCCTCAAGAACAAAAATTTAGAAAAGATCCCGACATTGACCTCGCTGACCTTTACGACGAACAATGGTCATTTCAGACCTGTCGCTGTTGCGAGTCAAAACATTCACTGTTACGTTGCAAATTAAAAAGAAACCACATCCTCTCGCGTATTTCGAGAGAAGACATTCAGAAGGTGTTCCCCAAAAGTTGTTTCGATCGATTGTACGATACTTGGGCTTATGAGACTATCGCACGATTCAAATGTAAATTGTAATCACTAGAGTTAGAACGTGCAACTTCCAAAACGAGAATTTGTTTCGATCCAGAATAATTCCTGTCTTTTTCTATCGCAAAGGTCAGTTAATTGATAGTTTTCACCACAGATTTTTCATGAGCCATTCGGTGTTGTGTATATAACGGAGCGTTGCGTGCTCTGTCGATGTCGACCAGTGGATCGTCGTTGTGCTTACACCTTCCACCAACGAAATTTCCAAATCTTTCAAATCAAGCATTTCTCTAATCATCTTTGACGATACTTATTTCTTACTTTCACCGCTGAAACCTACTGGAGAACGAAAGTAAAGACAAGATTAGGTACAGTACTCCTCCTCTAACGACATCATTTCCTTAAATTGTCCGTTACGGTGCGGCGTGTAACGAACCGAACTTTGGTAAAAAAACAGAACGATTGGCCCACTCGAATTTGCATAAAAAGAAAAAGTTGTTGCGTAGGACGACCTTACGATCGGATCATGAATCAATCCTTTGGTTACCTTGGGTTCGTTCATACACGATTGTAGATCTAGGAAAGTCCGCGACTTTCTTTGAATACTAATGTTACTTGGATCCCAAATGGATAACATTTGACACAAAAGTTTGGATAAACTTTTCGTAGACACAAGTCTCGAAAGACTTTGAAGTACCGAGTTTGAAAATCTACTTTCGAACGTAAAACAAAAAGTCGATGCGGTTGTACGAAGAACAAACATACACAGGAATCATCAACCTCGCGTTAACAAGATACTCTAATGGAAAGGAAACTAAAGGAAGATTCTATCATAACACAAATGCAAAAGCAAATTGCAAATCTCCCGCAGCTACGTGATCCTTAGCTCTACGAACTGGAGTTACTGCCCACAGGAATCACAATCTGACGCCACCGAAATTATTCCTCCATCGCCGTAGAGAGACATCCGCCGCTCTGTCCCTGGGAAAATTCTCTCGCAAAACTGTAAGAGTCCGTTTAAATTGGGCACGAGCTACCCTTATGTCACGATAGTAATTTCACGAGGAGCCAAGGCCGACGGATTGACATTTTCGGGTTGGCTTCCCTCCTCTTTCCTCCTCCCTCTCCTCTTGTAATCCTTATCCCTCATCGCTGCTCCTACGCTCGCTCCTATTTTCAGTCTGGTCTCTCCCTAACCGTGATATTGATCCTCTCCCCTTTCCGCCCGCGCGCGTTCGTCGCGACTGTACGCGTTAGACTGCCGCCGTTCGACCTAGTGTTGGGAACGTCGACGTGCTGATGAAAACGTCGCCGCCTTTCGTAGAAACGTTGGATTCTCCGAGTTAATCGATTCACTCGCGAGAGAGTGGCAAAATAACGTTGTTCCCTTTCGCGTTATTCGGGGGGGGGGGGGGAATAACACGGTAATATTTGTTAATAGAAACGTTCGACGAGGAACGAGGATTAACAGGGAACGCGAGCAATCCGCTTAGCAACAACAGCCTCGAAGGAATCGATAATGAGCGAAGTTGTTCGTCAGGATTATCGCGCGAACAGTCGTGGATACGATTCGCGTTGCGCCATCGCCGCGGATCAGTCGGGAAAATTCGTTCATCTCGCTTCGTCTCTTTTTCCTCGCCGTGTCGATCGATGGACGACGGCTGTCGTGAATTTTTCAACGATCATCGCCGCAGAGACGCGTTTTCCAAGCGTTTTCTAGCGTCTCTGATTCTCTCCCGGGAGAAGAATCGATAAGAAGGTGAGACACACTTCGAAAAACGGGGGGGGGGGGGAATTGTGCAAGCGTGAAACGATTCCCGAAACGTTCGATTCGCGCGAAACATCGAAAGTACGTATACAGCAGTACGTATATCGCGAAGCGTATGAAAGATGCGAGATGATTTCGATCGCGAGGATCGACAGATCGATGAGGATCTAGTTGGTCCGGACTCTCTCTCTCTCTCTTTCTCTGCCACTTTTCGGCTGTTGTTCTATGTAGGAACTGTGTTTCGATTATTGTTCCCCGTTAATGTAAATAACCGGCATCGAAACGCGGTGAACAGTCCGGTGTGTCGCGGGTTTAACGCGAATCGACAATTAGCAAAGTTACGAAACCCGATGCAAACAGCACGCCGTTTTCATCGACGTTTACGTCGCGTCCTGAACGCGATTGTTTATCATTGGGAGCGAAATTTCATCGAGTCACACGGTCGACTTCTCCCGTTTTCAATCTTTGGTTTCTATCTCTCTCTCTCTCTCTCTCTCTCTCTCTTTTCACCGTTGGAAAGTGGAAAATCGATTCGCGAAGTATTTTCGTGCTCGTCGCGAGAGACGAGACGATACTACGTCGTATTCAGAAACGAAGTAAAGAAACGATTATAGGAACTCAACGCGTTTTATTAATAACAGTTCGAAATTCAACGTGAACTTTATTCTATGCGAAATGCCCGTGTATCGTATAAAGTTATAAATACTATAAATAATTAGGTATATGTTTGTCCGGCACGAGACTCCTCGGATGAAGTGACATACACGGGAGCCTTTTCTTTCTTTCTTTTTTTTTTTCTCTTCGGCTGAACGTCGCCTAACAAACATCGACTGTCGACGGTGCAAGAGAAAACAGCTCGATCGTCGTTAATTTTCCTTCATTGATCTCACTTGGATCTTTAGACTCGTTTCCCTCTTTCTTTCACGTTCCCTACCACCTCCCTCCCTCTAAAAAAAAAAAAAAAAAAAAATGGCATACTCACGAGGACCGAAAACACATTCGACATTTTTACGCGTCGCGCGAAGATTTCCGTGGAAAATGACGAGACATTAAGTTGTTAGTTCGGTATTCGATCGTGAAATAAGTCGAGGCACTGATGTTTCACTTTCTCTATTGTTCTCTCTCTTGTTTTCCGTGTATATAAAAAGGAAATGCGATCCACCGCGACAATCGACAGCACTGCACGGCTTTTGCTCTCTTTTTGGTTGGTCCCTAATGCTCTCTCTCTCTCTCACTCATTCTCTCCCTTTCTTTTCCTACAACAAATCGTCTTCTTTCCATTTCTCGCGTCTTGATCTATCTTAATCTCTCAATTTCGTTCATACATTCTTACTCGCTTTCACTCGCTCATTCATTCTCTTTCTCTCTCTCTCTCTCTCTCTCTCTCCTATCCCATGAAAAAACGTATGTATATTCATTACCTCTATGAAGAATCGTGGAAAAAAAGCAAAGAGAACAGAACAACCACGTGTGGCGACTTTGCTACTCCCATCACCGTGCTTGATTCTCTCGATTTACATCATACGCTCTCGTCAAATCAACGTGACATAATCAGAGCATCTGTCTCCTTCGTTCCTCCATTTGTTTCTCTCTTTTTTTTTTTTTAATTATTACTCTTTCTTCATCTTTTTTTTTTCTCTTTTTTTTTTGTGTTGCTTTTCTTCTTTTTTTTTTTTTTCATTCTTTAGATTATGTTTCGTGGCCCCAATATTTTACAAGACAATAATAACGTCGTTTCGCCCGATTCGAGAAAAATTTCATCCTTCATTTATTTATTTATATTACGTTTAAAAAACGATTCGTACTCTTCTCTTTTTTTTTTTTTTTGCTAATTTTCGCGTGACACGAACACGCTCGAAATCGGAGTCGCGATCTCTTTTTCGCCCGAGCGACGAATAGTAACTGCGAAATCACGATGCGGAACTCCGATCGCGCAAGCATTCGCGCACACATTTCGGCGAACGGTCGAGGATTATATTTTACTTTTCGTTACCTTTCCATACTCTTCTTTCCCTTTTTTTTTTTTTTCTGTCTACGTTCTATCGGATGTCCCGTACGTTCACTCGATGTTCTCTGAACACTGTAGACTATCTAATATCGATGGTTTCGTTTCTTTTTTCATTTATTCCGACCTCTCTCTCTCTCTCTTTTAGAAACGATAGTTTTGATTAGACGAACCGCGAATCCCTAACTTCATTTTTCATTATCTATGGAATGTATTACTATTTGGAAGATTAGTCGCGAACACTTTTGTCCGGTAACGGTGAACCGTCGGCTCGAGTACAATGGTCGTATCGATCGGAGATGTTTCGCAAGAATTCCGACTAAAAGTGGATCGCAAACATCAATGCTCTCCCGTTTGTAACGATCGTAACTGAGAAAAGTGACGGCGAAGTCGAAAGGAACCAGAGAATCCGCGAGGAGGGGGGGGGGGGGGGGGGCGCTCGGTTCATCGTGCCAAGATCGGTGTTCGCAGCTGACCGTGATTATTTCGCATGTGCAACGTGCCGAATTCGGCGACAGAGCACATTCTGCGGGGCTAAAACTCAATAAATACGCTCGGATCGTAAAACTGTGCTTTGTCGCCGCGTTGAAATACACACACATATCACTTTCACGCGTTGTCCCATTCACCGATTCATCATTCGTTTCGCTTTTCAGCTCTACTCATATTCTTCCTCTCTCTCTCTCTCTTTCTCTCTTTCTCCCATTTTTCCAAGTACACTATCATCTCTTTCTATCTTCATCCGCATCCGTCTGTCTCTCCGATTCACTCGCTCTCGCGCGTCGTCATCGATTATTTGTTATCTCGTAATATATTTATTTATATTTATATATGTCATAGGGTTTCTTAAATTTTAATCGGCTAAATTTTGCGAACTTGTCGTCCTAAATTTTCTTCTAACTCGCGTATGTACGTATACGTGTGTGTGTGTGTGCGTGTGTGCATGTGTGTGTGAGTGTTTTACGCGTCGCGTATTTCTATGTACAGTCAAGATTATAATTTGTCCCGTGGCAACGCCAACACCGCGTTCTTAGGAAGGGTTTATCTTTTCTCTTCGTTCTCTCTTTCCATCTCTCTCGCTCTTCCTCTTTCTCTCCCGCTCTCGAACTCGCTCCGTCTCTCTTTCTCTCTTGAAATCGTCAAACGCGACGCGAACGCTGTGAGACGTGGACCGATCGATCGGGCCGGAAACACTGGCCGGTCGTCGCAGGCCACGACGTAACTCATCTCGGGAATCGAATAATATATCTCATAATTGACTTTTTGTTAATTGTAGAATACGCGATCGTTCGCTGTAATCGTTTAAATACGCTACTATAACTCTAGCAATTATCATTACCTTAATAACGTTAATTAGTTGTGGATCGAAGTGCAGCGACGGTCGAATCGACGATGGGGCGATTCCGTTCGTAGATAACCACCGACGGCGCGAAAGTCCGTTCGTTCGGTCGCCGATCGAGAGAATAATGGAACGTCATCGTGACAAAGAGACGACGACGCGATCGATCCGTGAATCGACGACGATCTCCCCCGTCCTTTTGTTCGTCCGTCCGCCGGACAATTCTCGCGATCGCCGCGTGAAAAATCAAGAGAACGAACTCTGCCGTTGATCTGCAGTTTTCACGGAGTGCGCGTCGAAGTCACCGCGCACAGTGTCGTCGACGCGTGCACTCGGAAGCGCGTGCAAAGATCGATCGATCCTCAATTACGGGAGCGACCGTCACTGCGAGAACTTTAGAACGCGAACAAGGAGGCGGAATGAAAGATTCGAACGCGCCACGGACGTGACGTTACCAGGTGCGTGTAACATGTACATGATATAAAACGTTCGCGAAGCGACGAACACGACGGGACGAATTTTCACGCGTGCCTCTTGACTTTCCACGCTGTCGACCGTCCGCTGCTTCTCATCTCTCTCGCCTCCTTTTCCTCTCTCTCTTGCTGTTTCTTTTCTCGCTGCTTTCTCGATCGTTTTGTCGAATTTTTAAGAAATTAAATTTTACTAAAACGTGATTGCCTATAAGGGATAGTCGCCAGCCGAAGATTAGCTGCCGGAAGTGCACTGCGATCGGTTTTAGTTGCACGCGAGACGTCGATGCCCTCGAATCGGATGCTCTCTGACGTGATCTTCAAACTCGCGCACCTCTACGAGTCCGAGGAAACTTGCCGTTGTGCACGCGTGTATTCGCACAACGATCGTCATTTGCTATTGATTCGACCAGACCGAAACACCCCTAGCGCGCGCGTTTTCTAGATTAGATCAACATCGACGAACGTGTCGGAGAGTTATAGGGAACCGTGATCGCCGCGGCTCGACGAGTGCTCGTCAACAACACGGAGATCGGTAATCTCATTTGCCCGTCCACCCTTCCACTCCTGTTTCGTTTACCTTCCGACTAATTCGCCGTTCACAGTCCGTTCATCGCCCCCCCCCCCCACTGGTTCGTTCTCATCGAACGAACAGAGCCTGCTGACTCTTACCTAACTAACTAATTTAGACGCGACGATTAGGTCCCACGATTACACGGTTATTCATCGATCTCGAAGGAACTGTCAAACTTAAAAAATCATTGCCGCAGCACGCGGCGAAAGAAGTCTGCGCGTGGTGTCAAACTTGAGAGAGTCTCTCTAATTATGGACGTTGCGCGTTGTTCTTTCCTCTTAGGGGTGTGATCGATCCTAACACGCGTTCGCGGTATTTACACTTCATTTTCGCTTCGTTTCGCCCCGTGCCTTTGAACCGGTCGTGTGAGATTTGAAATTTCGATTTTCTCATAGACCGCGATAGGCGTGGTCTTACAGAATATCGAGGTTGAAGCCCGCCGTCGAGTCGAGGGAATTCAGCAGCTCCTGGGCGCTGAAGTTCGACGTGTCTCCGGTCGGCAGGTTCTCCAAAAATTCAAGACTAAAGTCCGCTGCGGCAACGGACGGGTCTGTGGTAGTTGCCGGAGGTTGAGCGTGTTGCTGTTGCTGTTGGGGCAAACTGCGCACTCCCGGGCTACCAGCACCGTACTGTTGATGCGGATGCAACGGAGAACCTGCGAAGAAGTCGTTTAGAAAACTGATTAACACGACGAGCAAAATTAATTTTACGAGGACGAACGCGCTAATCGACGATTAATGATTTGACGATAATTTGCAACTTTATTCACTTTATTATTAACGCGTCAAGAATCAGAAACATATATCGTACAAATATATCGTTATTCTAGTCTAGTACTACCGGGCGTGTCTGCGACTTTCGTTTAAATCAAGTGGCACGAAAATAGTTTATGCGTGTTGCAAGAAAATCTCAACTGCGCTGAAACTAAAGGTACACTTTGGATGTGCATGAAATCGATTGCCCGACGTGTGAAAGTCGTTTGTCAAACCATTTTTTGATCAGACAGCTCCCTGTATTTGAATTGACACGACAAGATGTAAGTCACGCTGATGTATAATACAAAAGTGCAAACACGATTAATAACACAATTAATTACTTTATTACGCGTCAACTCGATCACGAGCGACTCGTCGTACGATTATTATTTATCGCTACTTCGTAATTTATTATCTAAATCTGTAATCGTTCGTGGCAAGCACGTGCAATCGAGAGAGATTCATTGAACAGGTCATAGACTTCGTTAACGATCAATAGATCATTAAATTGTTGGGCAGAAAAAATTTATTATCAGGACCGACGATTTATTGAACGATTAATCATATCGAAACGACCTTTCCTTTTTATTATTATCATTATTATTATAAAAGCGAGATCTCTCCGCTGGTTGGAGTCGAGGAATAATCATCGTCCAAGACTCACCGGTTCCGGTACTGTTAACGGAGTTCACCGACGATGATTGTGACATTTGCATCTGCAGTGACATTTGATTATTACTCTGCTGCATGGCTAATGTCTGTTGCTGGTGTTGCTGCGACAGTAACTGCTGCATCTGAGTAGTATTGGCCATACCAGAGCCAGTGATACCTCCGCTCTGTGAGCGAATCAACTGTTGATGCTGCATTTGCGCGGCGTTCATCTGCATTCCACCCGCACCACCCATGCCGAATCCACCTGGAAAATAAGCACAAGTGAAACGATTTAACACTTTGTTGCTTTCTAAAGAAACATAACGATTGGTTCCGCACGTAGAAATTTAGCTCAACTTAGGCTTACTGTTAGCTCAGTTTAGCTCTTTGTCTTGCTATATGGAACTTTGGTCTGTTTGTGCCTGTCGATCTATTGTACTATTATCTCTTTACACTAAAAAGACAATTTCTACAGAAATGTAAAAACCCTATAAAATGTAACAACATTGATTTCATAGCGATCCTCGATATTCCATTTCCAGCGAGGAAATTAATTCTCAGAGTCAAAGATAACGAAGACTCGGAGAGTTGCAACCGATTAACCGAACGAAAAAAAACGACGATACCACTATGTTCAGTAGCCTACTATGCGCGAGATGTTCTCCCGGGGAGACGCTTACCTTGGTGACCTTGCTGGTTGAATTGCGATCGCATCTGTGCCTGAAAGCCCTGTTGCTGCATCAGAACGTGTCGCCACTCCTGCTGGGCGCCGCGGCCGGCGATACTGTTCCCAAGGCCATCGGGAGGACCGACGCTGACGTTAGGCGGCCGTTGATTGTTGGTCCTGGGATATCCAAGACGTTGATGCATCTGATGCATCCCGCCGATCGCGGTCATGCCTCCGCCGCCCATGTACATGTTGCCACCGGCGGCGTGCAACGCCTGCTGCTGCTGCTGCTGCGCCATTTGCGGTCTCATCATCGGACCTGCGACGAAAACAAGGGACAAACGAATGGGTAACTTGTTAGCGACAAACATTGCCATTTTTCGAGAGAATGTATCTTCTTTGTGAATGTATCGAAGAATTTCAAGATCTTTTCCTCGTCGATAAGGAAAACCAAATTTAATTACTCGTTGTTCCTTCGTGTTTCTCTGAAACGAAAAGTAACGTCATCGCTGCTCGTTTCAACAATGATAATTAATAATCAAGAGAAGATATTTCTCGAGCTTTGTGTTTGTAACAACGTTCGAACAAAGAAGAAGAGGGAGGAGCTTTTCTCGTTGTAAGTTTATACAAAAAAAAAAAAAAAAAAATCAGTCTCGGGCGAGATTTACGACCAGCGAAACAGACGACTGAGTCGAAGAGGGCGGTGATCGATCGCGAGGAAGCGTCTCTTCATTCTGGTTAGCCAGATACGCGAAGAAGACACGTATTGCGATGGAAACGCAGCGCCTTTAATGCACTGCGGATTTTCGTTTGGATAGAATCTTACGAAAGTGGCTTCGAGCAGATCGATAGAGGAGTCTCGTACGAGCTACGCGGTGTATAAGAATATTTACGATCCCCTTTCCACCATCCCTCTCTGCTGCACACCTACAGTTCGTTCTCGTTCTCGTTCTCGTTCTTGTTCCTCCTAGCCTGGAGCGGATCCAGCGAGAGATCGGGTTCATTTCCTCTGGATACTTACCTAACCAGTGGTTAAGAAGTGTGTAAACATTATTCGAATGGACGATCCGCGTCCGGTCAAATATTTTTCCACGATTATTCGCCATTTACTCTCCGCGTTCATCCCATTCGATTTGGGTTGGATATCCCTGTGTAATCGGAATAATCCGGTAATCGAGATTACTCGCGAGGAGTAATCCAACGGAAGACTCATTGCGTTTCATTACGTTTCATTTTACTTCGAAGGATTTCTGTCAAAAGAGGATGAGTTTACCCTCGCCGGTCCGACAGTGAAGCTCTTTGAGAAGAGCTCAAAGTCCACGTACGCAGGAGGATTTTCAATTTTCTTTTCTTTTTTTTTCAATGCACAGAAGCGTGTTTTAACGTGCGTTTCGAGTGAAACTCGACAAGGGAGAAATCGAAATAGTCGAACGCGTCCGAAGAGCACTCGTCGTTTCGGCGGAAGACGAAAGAATCGATAGCAGCGCCCCAGCTTCTCATTACCCTAAGTGCCTTCCGACTCCGGCTGGTACATATGAAAGTGACGTAACCGTCGCCACTGTCAGCGTAAAAAGCGAAACAGAGGATTGGATCGCGCCGACGCGGTTGATTTCCACTTTTACCAACGTGCACGCATACATATTTGCTCTCCCTCCCAGTGTACACGATTGGCGTGCTTCACTCCTTCTCTCACTTCTTTGTTCGAAACCTATTTTTTAAATTTCATCACTCGAGGAACAATCGAAAGCTCCACGCCAAATATAAAAATTTCTTCTTAAATTGCAGCAGCGATTACACAGTTAGGAAGATTCCACGCAAACAACGTGGTTGTTTTCTTATATAAAAGGAGAAAAAATTTTGGTAATATTGCATCTCACTTCACCGAGAAGAACAATTTTGATACACTCGACTGTAATTTCAGTTCATCCTCCACGGAAGCTCTCGTGTGAGAATACTCCGAAACTGAGCCGAAAAATTTTTGACGCTTCAAAGTGCTGTAACTTTGTAAAAAAAAATCGCGGAACAGTCGAATTGAGCTCATTTGAAAGCGCGAAGCTTTTGCTTTCACACCGCTGAGTTCGTTTCTTGCAAAGATGTTTCATATCATTTTGAAAGGGGGTGAGCAAAGGGGGTGAACAAACTCCTTCTCTCGAAAATTTTGCGAATTCAAACATCGATCTTTTTCGTAATTATCATCAAATCTACCATAATTTTGAAAGTAGAGTCTCTGTAACAATTCCTTAATATTTATCGTACAATTTTTCTTCGCGAAGTTACTAAACGTACCACACCCGGTCAAATGACCATTTTTCAAAAAATTCTGCATTCGTTGTTACTTCTTTCGTTCATTTAACTTTTAACGTATAATCTTCTTTCTTCTCTCTCTATCTAAAAGTTATCTTGTTATTGCGTTAAAAAATATTTTTTATATCGAATCTCTCATAATCGATCATTTACGACATAGAAAATTATAGATGCACAGAAAATCGATCCTTCATCTGGACATTTACAAAAACATTTTATCGTTACATGGAAATGGAAGGTTGTAACGATTCGCAGTGCGACGTACTCACCCGAAGGTGGCATAGGCTGTTGCGTAACCCTGCGCATAGGTCCAGCATTGGGAAACCTTGCCTGCTGACCCATGCCGATGCCAGCGTGCATCATTTGGGCCTGAGCCGCTTTGTATTCGGGAGGCGGCGGTCTCACGCCACCCATTCCTCCGGCCATATGCTGTTGTTGTTGCATCACCTGAAACACCAAGCAAACAATGGATTTCAATTACATTAAATCACGTGTTTCGGGGCACTGTAACTCCGAGTCGAATTCCGCCGCCCATAGTACCGTGCTATTGTGTTATCAGAACGAGTTGCGTACCAACAGTTCGCAGGTTCGAAGTTATTTTTGCGAATAAAAACGGAATGGGGTTGTTTGCTGCAAAAGTCAGAGGTTGGAATTCAAAATTTTGGCGGAATTTCGAAAAAGGAGACTTGATAAAAATTAAAATATAATAGTGATAGTTTCACTTGTTCAAGGATTTGCTAGTTTTTCTATTCCTTCAAGTGTTCCAAAGAAAATATCCTCTGATATCCAAATTTTTTCTGATAATATCGTTTTTCTGGAATAAAAATATTTTATTCCAGCAATATGTACGAGTTTAACGTACATACAAGCTCTGTCGAGACACCTGCTGCCCGCTGACTAATCGCAGGTAGCACGAGAACGGCGACGGAATGGAGGACGAAGAACGCGAAGTAAGATTTGAGTTGGACGACAATAAGGAACGAGTTAGAAAGCTGGCCGACAGATTCCACAGGGAATAATTGCAACTCAGCTCACGGCACGCATCGATGACTCGTTACGAGTGGCATTGTCGTCGAGCTGGCGAGCGCGGAAGTTCCATCGGCCTGTCGTTGCACAAGCCCCCCGTGGATTGCATTTCTACTTCCTGGTGTTACGCGACCAGCGACGAAAGCCCGCGCGTACGCGACGACGACAATGAAGACAGAAAAGCAACCAGAGACAGTAGCCACACGTTTTCCTCATTACCAGCCGAGATACACAATCGCTACGTTCCTCTGCCATTTTCACCTCGCCTTTCACCCTTTTGCTCTAGCCTACATTTATTTTCTGTTTTTTTTTTCAGTAAATTCTACCGTGTTAATTATTATTAATTCTTAATTGAGACATCTGTTCTTCCAAATCGTAAATGTGGGTTGAAGAAAATCTTTGATTTTTAATTAGGATTCGATTCCTTGAATTCTTTTCGCGCATTTTGGTAATTTTTTAATTCAACTGATGCTCGTTATTCCCAAGTTTTTTCTGTCTACGTATGTGGAAATACGTGCGAAATCGGGACGCTCTTTCCAGCGCAAGGAAAAGTATCTCTCCGTTGTTGGACGAGCAAGAACCAGCGATTAGGCGAGCACCGCCTTGTTGTTCTCACAACGAGCTTCTGGTGAACGGAGGAAACGTTCGTAAAATCGACACGTAGTAATTTCACGCGCGTTCCTCCGCCGATTCGTGCTCGAGAACAAGGAAGTGAATGGTTCTCCGCAGATCGACTCTCGACCGAGCCGCTCGTAATCGCAAGCTCGATAATTTACCTCGAAATGTTTCACACATTGGAATTAGCAAGTTTTCACTCGTGAAAAAATTTCTATCTGATCGAGAAACAAGAAAAGAGAAAAAAGGAACATTTCGTCGCGGACTTTGATCTCTTTGATAACGTTTCGCGGATCATTCGTTGGTACCACGCGCGTTAAGACCGCTCAACAGACAGCAACGGATCTCCGTTTTTCATCGATAATCGAGGAAACCTTCGCCAACGTTCTCACGGCAATTAGAGACGCGATTGCACTTCACGGTAGTTCGATTACATAGAAAGTGACCCAGAGCTCGACCCTGGGCGCAATCGCGAAAAATCTTCCCTCATTTTGCAACGCGATCCCGAACGATTCTCCCTGGAGAACATCGAGAACGAGCGATTATCAAACGATCTGGTATTTAACTCCTCAACCTGTACGCGCGTTCGTTCCGTTCCGTTTCGTTGTAACGAGTCGAGCGAATAAAGAAGGAAGACGATGATACTGCCGATACAAAGACCGAGCAGGAAGGAGAAAAAGAAGAAGAAGAAGAAGAGCGGCAACTCGACGCTGATGAAGGATGACTAACCAATTGTACGAAACCTACAATTAGTAACTGGAGCACGATCGGGGAGAGTTGCGTTCGATACCTTAACGTCGTTAAAGTAATACTCGGTATTACAACTGAGTCACTCGTTAATAAATCGCGCGGCGTGCTCGCGAGCGGGAAACGTGACCGCGCCGCGAGAGAACACGCCGCGATCTATAAATCGCTGATAATTTCACTCTGCTCGTCCGCGATTTTCTCGCAGCGTGCTCCTCTCGATGGGAGGAGGCTGATAAATTACCGCGATCCGTTGTTCCTTGATGTTTATATTTCCCTCCCCCGGTCTCGTTTTCTCGATGATAGGTCCGGAACGAATGGAATTGTTCACGACATTTCGACAGACACGTCAGACGTTACGTCGAATTTTAGCTGACTGAAAACAGAGGAAACGTTGAACGTTGTTACGCGGCAACGGGAAAAAAGTTCCTTTTAAATTATTCATTCATTTATTCGAACAGTTGACGAATTAATTTACAAAAGCGGCATGTCGATGATTCGGTGAAAATGGCTCGTTCGCCACTTTTATCGATGAAAGATCAAGGTCGTATCATAAAATTGTCATAAGAATTTGACAAAGGTCGTCGATTTTTGTCAAAGGAAATGTTGAACAACGTTCGCGACGACGCGAATTTAGGCAAGCGATCTCGATGTCCCAACGTGCGTGATCTTGCGGTTCAATTGTGCTTTAACAACGATATAATTTTTCAATAGCCAGGCGAGCAGGCGTTCGAGGGGATAATTCGTGGAAGGAGGCGATCCAGTGACGGTAATTGAGCTCGTGGACACAGTTTCTTCGGATGCAAATTGGAAATGCATAAAAGATGAAGAACACGGTGCCGGACAGGATGTAAATGACTGCATGCAAATGTTGTCTGATTGCAAATTTGCCGGCGTTACATTATACCCCGAATAACTGGAACAACAGACACGACACGAGCGAACGTCCCCTCCTTTCTTCTCGCCTTTTGCCCCTTTTCCTTCCCCCCCCCCCTCTTTCATTTTTCTCCGCGTCGACACCAGGAACAATAACTTTACGCGCGAATAAAATTTACAAGTTCTGAACGACGTGATTCGCGAAGATGTAGAACTAATGCTATGCAATTTAAAACGCTATACGCACGCGTGTGTGTTAGTGCTGTTTATGGAAAGAAAAGCAGAGTCGATTTGCACGCGCCTTTGCAAATACCTTCATGCGACGATGACGTGCACACGTTCGCTCATTGGTAATTCACCGTGTTTATTTCTGCTGCAGCTCGATTGCGTCAGAAGAAAATATTTAAATCAGGTAAAAAATAAATTTCGAACGAAGAGAGATCCAGAGATTCTGACTGCAAAAGGCTGCGTCTTCGTGATTCTTTACAGTCACAGTTTTTTCGTCCTAGTAACTAACGATTGGAAACACATGAATGAGTTCAAAGCGAAGCAATAAATCTCTCGATAAATCGATCTCGTAACAAATCTAACGGCGTGTGACGAGAAAAACCGGTTACGAAGCTCTATCGAAAGGATCATTACTCGCAAGTTGCTCCTCCTAGTTAAAGTACTTCATTCTCATCTTCTGTTCTTTGCGATCTTAAACTCTTCACAACGTACAGCTGAAGATCACGTATAAATTGTTCGCAACGTACGAGTTGAAATTCACGACCGTGTGAAAACGTAAATTGCAAACGCAACGAGAAGTCACACGCGATGAAACAAATATCGCGGACGAACAACGACGACAGAGAACCGCAACAATTTCACTCGATCGACCTCCCTCCCTCCGTGCAAGCACCGGCAGGCAAACCGCATTCGCAAATAACGCGTAAGAAAGAGCGGGATATCTCGTTCGCTCGCGATAACACCAGACATTACGTTACATTTTCTCCAGGAAGTGCACGCGAACGCAGATTTTCCCGGGTTACAGGAAAAGTTTCCATTCATTGTTCCGCGGCTTCCAAGACGCCTGTCCTATTTACGTCGCTTCTTTCAGCACGACAGAGCGCGGAGAAGTTGCAAAGGAGCCCGCGATACCTGTTGCACGCCCATCGCCGGATACCGACTTAATGTTTCGACTAACGCGCCCTCTCCGCGATTCCGCGCGTTCTCGTTCTTCTCTTTTCTCTTCTTCTCTTCTTTCCCTTTTTCCCCCCTTTTTACTCGAAAGAAGCTTCCACGAAGCGCGATTTTTAAAGAGACTTAAAGAGATCTTCCATTTATCTCCGTTTGATACTCCTTCATACTGAATTGATAAAGTTAAACGAACGTTGAAAAATCGAAAAAAGAAAAAGAAATTTCCACTTCAAGTTTTCTCGTAACGTCGACTAGAAATACCTCGGCGAATTTTTCTGTCGTCGCTTCGGTCAAAAAAATCGCCAATTAATAATCCTATAACCACAGTCACGATCGCAATCACGATCCTCCAAGGACAACCCCCCGTTTCGCTCATCGAAATTAAAATTCACCCGAGCGGCCGTCAGATTAAGCTAAACCCGTCTCACGAATCAATTCTCCTCGTCCCCGTGCCTGCGAAGCAGCGTTTCTATCGCCTGCAGATAAACATCGCCCGGCTACCATTAGGTAATTAAACCATAAACCAGTCGCCGGTTCACACCCTCGAGACTCGCGCGTCGCACGATACGGAAAGGTCGAGATAACCCTGTAAAGCTGGAAAATTCCCGATCGATTGTAAAGCAGGTAGAGAGACGTACCTGCTGTGCGCGCATCAGCTGCTGCTGCTGAAGGATCTTCGCGTGCTGGTGCTGATCCACCTGATTCGGCGGCACTTGCTGGGGGTGGTTGCGTGCAGCGGTAGCGGCGGCCGGTTGGGAAACACCGCTAGCGGCCGCCGCCGCAGCCCTCTGTCTCAGGCTCTGCTGCGTGAAGTTGATCGTCTGAGACTGAGAGACCGAGCAGTAGGTGTCCGTCTGGCCGGCCGGTCCCGATTGATTTTGGTTCTGTTGCTGATTGAAGTACATGCCCTGTTGAGCCGCCACCGACACCACTGGCTTCAAATCGCCCGTTAGCTGCATATGCTGACCCGCCGACACCTGCAAATTCAACGAGATTTTTCACGTTAATAACCGATCCTGACTCTGGCAGAGAGCAAAAATTAAACGCCATAACTCCATAACTGAAATTCTATAAAAATTCATCGACGCTAATTCGCTCGCAGAGTCCGGCTGCACCGTGCGGATTCGTTCGCCAAATCGTAATTCTATCGAAGTATCTCGATTACTTTTTAACTCTTTTGCCATGGAAAAAAAAGAGAGAGAGAGAGAGAGAGAGCGGGCACAAAGGGCTCGACAAAGGTGAATTTTATTGCGTTTCGGTAACAACCCGTCCCATAGTGATCGTGCACGCGCTCGGCTATGATTTGGCTTGTTAAAGGTATGATCCATGGTCGAACGTAGATCAGATCGACCGGTGCTTTTCAACCAGGGTTACAGAGGCGGACAACGGGGATCGCCACGGGCGGGCTGGAATTTGGTTTCTAGCAAAAAAGCGGCGAACAAGTGGCGACTATTGTCCTGTCGTCGCTCCGTTGTCCGGTCAATGATACAAAATGGCTACCGTTCTTCAATATCTCATCCACCGACTGGCGCGGGGCAAAAGGACAAAGGGAGGGAAGCAGAAGGCACGAAACACAGTCCTGTACGGCTTCGATGACTCTTGACCCCCGACAATCGAATCGTGGTAATCTAGTCCGACTCTTCGAGCTTCCCTCCGCCGGTTTTCTATCGTCCAACGTGGGCTCTTAATTGTAATCTTTTAACGAAACTGTCATTCTAGGGTATGGACAGTACCTTGCAAGTAGATCATGGATTTCTATGCAAATTCATATTCTCGAGAATTTGATTCAGGGAAAAGCACCGTAGCTTGAATATTTTACATATTTTATTTTATTTTTTTTCATATTTCGTGCAATTTTTGCACTTTCGAATTCCTTGCGTGCGTAAATGCACAAAAATCTGTTCTGCGCGTTAATCGCATGTTGTAGAAAAATGGACGAGTGGAAATTGTAATCGGACTATTAAGCGACAAAGTTCTGCGAATTGGACTCGCGCGAAATATTGGATAATGAGAACACACGGCATTCTTCTTTGGCCTCGGACTACTTATTGGCTGCCTCCAGCAATCCTTTGTTCGTACGCACTATATGGAAATTGCCCCGATCCGGTACCTCGTCGGTACTTTATTACAGCGAGCAACTTATGACCGACGTGGCTGTGCCTAAGTATCACAAGGTCTTGGGCGCGTGCACCGGCTACGCATAATCGAGCCAAGCCTCGATCCTCTTCTATAAATATCAAATTTTTGGTCCTACCAGTCTCTAAATATATCTTAGGCGCGAACGAATCGGGACACGCCTTCGTATCGCTACTTTCTTTTTCCCGTCTTCTTCTCTTGATGCGATCGAATTGGCGCAAAAGTAGAAGATCGTTTGAACGTCTCACAGAGATCGGATACAATTATTTTCATTTACTGTCTCGTCATTGTTAAAAATAGAATCATCTTCTGAGAAATGAATAAAAAAGGTAGCTTTTGTTATTTCATAAATAAACAAACGATTTTTAGAAATTGTGATAATGCAACAATCCTGTCAAAGATATTACACGCTAAATCGTTCGAATTACATTTTACTACCAAAATTTGAAATTACTCTCAAATAAAATAAAAATCAACGGCAAAGTTTCCCCGTGAAACGACACACGAGCATTTCGATAACTCGGTAGAGAGCAAAATATTTGAACACCGAGGAATGGTCCCGGTTGTTCTAGGATATTTCTGCATGGTCATCACGCGGTCATTTCACCGAGACAACGACGACTTTGCGCCCTTTTGCGCGGACCATGCCGCGAATAATCTTCATTACGGACAATTAGCGACTCGACGCTTGCGGACCTCCTGTTTCGACGCCGTTCCGCGCCGCTCGTTTCACCCTCGCTAACTACCATTGTGTCAGGTGCCGCGAAAATTTGTAAATAATTCCTTCTCGTGGAATCTGGCCGTGCGACTGCAGCTCGGTTTGTTGTTTTATGCTTACGGGAGGCAATTTTTGCGGTCAACCTCTAGAGAGACCAACGTGTTTCGAGAGGTTTCCAAGGGAGGAAAAAAGTTATCTATCTCTATCTCGACCGAGTTTAAACAGCAATTCTGAGAAAGATGAATTTACATTTCATTTGGTCAGAAATATGAAAAATTAAATAAGATATAATCAAACGTTCGTTTTACAGAAAACTGTAAGGAATCGCATCTTCATTAAGTATATCACGCAGTAATGCCACTCGCACTTAGCTATATCTATCCATGTGACACCAATCAATGCATTTTGTTCATGATCATCACAGACAAACTATCTTAGCAAACCACTGTATTATTAAATTTATCATTCTCGTTCCTAATTACCATTATCCAACCTTCCTTCTTGTCGATTGAATCTCTCTTGCATGATTTACGCTCCAGCCAAATTAATAATTGACAAATTGTTAATAAATTAACCGGCTATGTACTGGTATAAAAGCATCCTATCATTTTGGCCAAATTAAACTAGACCAATTGACTTGATATCAACTCGCGACGATCAAAGAAAGAAAATGAACGACAATGTGAGAAAATGTTCTGTACTTCAAAATTAAAACCAAAGTATGTCTTTCTCTTGCATAATTGTATAGCGACAAAAAAAAAACACTAGCAGTAGAAAGTTAAATTAAAGAAATGTTAGAATCTTATAACAGTCTAATGCTCTATAAATGCTTCCACGTTTAGGGAATTCTACCATATGGAATTCACAAATCTAAGCTTTGATCTCCTAAATGATTTATCCAAACTTCTCTTTCTCACTTTCGCAATAAAAGGTTAAATTGAAGAAATCCTAGCGTCTTCTAATGTTACCTGCAACAGTTCTAGATATCTAGGGAATTCTGTTATAAAAGACATCTAGAATTCTCCATATCTAGGGAATTTTACAGTACTTACGAATCTAAAATCCTTCCATCTCCAAATTTCTTTTCCTTAACCCGTATAATACACCCCTGACTAGTTTCATAGCGCGAAAAGAAAAGAAAAAAGAAAAAAGGAAAACGTAGGAGGTTAAATTGCAGGGGACCATCACGTAATCCGCATCGTCTCGCGGAAACGAGCAACCGTGCACGAGTTGGGAGGGCGCGGAAATACCGTAGGCTTTTAGTTATGACGCCGTAGGAGAAAGCTCGTACCCTGGCCAGGTCGTGCATAATTAGCCTAAATCACGACAGGATGTCCCGGTGGGAGCTGCTGGCCGCGACATCTGCATAGCACGTGTCTTGTTATCCGCTGCCTACGGAAGCCGGAGAGTTTTGGTGAAACTGCCGCAGCCTCCGCGGACAAGGACGAGTTCTCGACCGACCATTCAAGCGGGAATACTAATATGCAGAATGGGGTCTGAAGCGAGGAACACCTTTACGACGCTGGTCGAGATTCAGACACGGTTCATGGTCGCTTCACTCATCCGACAGTTATTGTGTCGGTTGTGAATCGAAACTCGACGCGTTCACCAGTCTGGATCTCAAACTGATCGTTCCAATTGTTGGAATATTTATTCTTTTACTCCTTTCGCGATGATAACGTGTAGTAATTGATCTTCCCTTGAAATAAGAAATTTTCTGACATTATTTTTATCACTTCAGTTTCTGAAATCTTCCTTCGAAGAGCTTTCGCTACGGAAAATAAATTAAACGGACGATGCATCAACGCGCCAACGGGAAAAAAATGGCCGCCTTTCTTCACGAACGTGTCATAACCTCGCCAATGAGAATCCTCAACGGATGCGTTCCGTTTCATCGGGTGAAATACCACGTGCGATGTAGCTCGCTGGTGGAAGTAAATCGAGAGAGATCGAAAGAGAGTTTAATGGTGTTGAAACAGGTTGATGAATGTAGCGCGAAATTGATGAGCTCAAGTAGAGATGAGAGTGGTTTGATTTAGAACGCGTGATTGGCGCGGATATTTAGTTTCTGGAACGCCGATGTCCTAGGAATAATTAATTTCGTTTTGGGCAATCGGAAAGGGGGCGATCGAGAAAGGCGACAATTGAAAGATTGATATAAATTGGATTGACGGAAAGAAAATGGCGGCGATGAAAGTTGAAAGAAGAAAACCAACAGGTTAATCCTACGATCGAGATATCATCGAGATCCTCCAGCTTCTTCTTCGAAAAATTTCTTCCCCTAACGTCGATCGATTGCCCATTTTTTCCACGATGAAACACGAACAGCGTGGAAAAGCGAGGACAGGAAAAAAGCATAACAGCGTATCGAGATTTTGCGCAAAATCGAGCGTAATTCCAGCATTTGCAGATCGAGCATCATTAATGACGAACGGCGACCATTAACGATCGGCGCGTGTTCCTCGAACGATTCCGCATCGTGTGCATGCCTCCACACGAACAGAGGAGGCTTATCGATCGATGGCTGGTATCCCGGAGGGGCAGCAGCAGCCATAAGCGCGGTTGCACGCGTTGCACCCGTGATACGCGTGTGTTTCGCATAATCGCCATCTTTGCCGCTGTACGGCTTGCCTGTGTGCCAGGCGGGTCAATTGGCGAACGCGAGAGCGGCAGGCAGGTTGACAAACCTGTTACGGATGACATTTGGCTGCAGGTATTCCAGGTATCTGAAATTAGAGGCTGCCTCGGCTATTAGTTATTAATTACACGAACGGTTAGCGCCGTCTCGTGTAATTAATAATATCCATTCGAGCTTGGTGATTGCGACTGACTAAGCGCCACCGTTATCGATCTCAGGAACACCGTGCACCTGTGTGCGCTCTGTGTATTCGCGTTCCCTCTCTCTCTCTCTCTCTGTCTTTCTCTCTCTCGCGTTAGGCGAATTTCAGATAGATAAATTTGCGTTTTTGTTGTACGATCTTTGATTTGAAAATTGCGGATTCGATCGATCGATTTCTCAGATGGTTAAAAATTAAATCTCGAAACGATTTCTAATTGCTCTAACTCGAAGGTAATTCATTTTCCTGTTCAACTAGAGTGCAAATCAAAAGTTCCGGAATTTCAAAAAATTTTCCAAAATCCTTCAACTTACTGACAAGTAGATCCTATGTGAAAGTCGAGCGATAAATACGATTATATTATTCTTTTGATATTAATCATTGGACACATTACTAGATCATCGATCGTCTTCATCTGACACGATCGATCGTTCTTACTAGCCCCGACGGAATGTAAATAACAAACGAGAAAGAATCAGTTGTACGCGGTCGAGCAAACGTGATCGAGTCCCATTGTCGAGAACTGTATGCGTTGCACACAGTAGCCTGACTCACGGGCAAGAATTCCGCGAGAATCGCGTCGCGACTAATATCACGGTGTGGTAATCGCTAATCATAGCGCTCGCGACTTGCATCGCGGTGCACGTTCTCGTTGAAGGATATACCGGGGGACGACAAATTAGTAGGTCTTTCGGCTTCTGCTTTTCGATCGTAGTTGGGCAGTAACGGCCGCGGCGAGGACGGACACGTTGGTAGTTACGAAGAACGAAATGGAGGCGCGCTGGTTTTGTAACGTCTACCAACAGAGGTGAACGCGGCCGGGGCATGGGAAGTGAAACCGAGCGCAGAACTACTCCAGAGGTTGTTGAAAATCGCTTCCACTGCTATTTTAAGTCGTTCTATAAATGAATCTTTCTGCCAGGCATCTTTCGTTAAACGAAGCTCGACTCGCGACTGTTTTCTTTCAGACACGCGGTACAAATTCAATCTTGACGCGTATCGTTTTCTGCACGACGTCATAATTTCCAACATCAATAATATCGGTATCGTTGGATCCAACGAAGCGTCATCTTTCCAAAGCCGCGTTGTTTGTTAATCTCACGTTGCTCCTTTCAACGCGATGTTTGCCAAACAAATCCACTTGCGAATCGACAACGAGATTTCGATACAACCGCAACGGCAAGGTGATCTTTAGGTTAGGAAAACATGGCGGCCGTGGATCGTCACCGGAAGCCAAACATTCCGCCATAGGAAAACACTCGATGAACGTAAGTACCTACGGAGCAGTTAGCCCACAGGAATCCGAGGCTAACGATCAACAACCGGGCGTCGCACTCTAATGATCCACAAAACCATAACGGAGTTTCGAAGCTCGACACCGCGCCACGGGGGTACAACTATGCAACCAGGTATTGAAACAAATCGAAAACGAGCAAAATTGTACGCGCACCTGCATCGCGCGGGTACCTTTCTCTCTTCGTTCGTTCTCAAAGAGCTGCGGATATATTTTTCTAACAAGAAACGCAGATTAACACTGTGACATGACTGTAACGTTATATGATGCTGGTACTTTATTTATTTATTAAAGAAAAGGTACGTAAAAAATAAAGGAGAACGATTTAACGAGAAAATTATTTCGCGCACAATCTGAGATTGAGAATCTTTAATAATTTTGTTAGAAACTCTGCTCGAGTTTAATTTTTAACCCTAGATAAAAAGACGGATGATGTCAAGAATGTGCATTATGTGAAATTCCTTAAATGAAAAAGTCCGCATTAAGCGTAAAAAAAATCAAATCGATGCCTATCTCCCATGGTTTTTCCATGAGCGTCTGACAAATTATATACTTAAAATTATCATCATTAAACGCCACTAATCTCTCAATATCACAAGCAACAAAACGCCGAAGAAAAGAATGTATGCTGAATTCTCTCTCGAATAAAGCACGAGGAGGGGGATTACAAATTTTGAACAGAACTCGCCGGTCCTCGATGAAAGTTACACCTTGCAGAAAATAGCCGTCAAGTGGTTAGGATTCAGTGGTTAAGATTCCGTAATGCGCCGAATTTCGTAACACGCAAAGAGGTATTCTGTTAGTTTGGAGATTCCGTCGGAGCGGAGGCAACCTTCGAACGAACACCTCCTCCGACAGAGGATCCGAGCCTGCTCGCAACGAGAAATCCGGAGTGCACTCGAGGCTGGTAATCCTCTGCTTACGCCGTTGGACAAACGCGTTACGTTGCTCGCGCTGGAAGGAGGAGAGATGATTCTGTGCATAGGTGAGCTGCACGAGTCTCCTCGGACGGTGACCTCCACCTTCGCTTCCACCTTGCGTGCCACGTTCACTACGGCGATTCTACTATCGGGCGAGCGCAACGCTGCAACGAGCGGCAAAGTATTCCATTGGCGAACAACGAATCGGGAGAACAGGATCGAGAGAGAATTTCCAAGATAAAAATAAAGCTATAAAAATAAAGTCGAACACCGTGGAGTGGAAACGTGGATATCGATTGAAAAATACCTACATTTGCCACGTTGTAAAGTGGGCGTTGTAAAATGACGTTTAAAAATGTTTAAAAACGTGGTGGTTCGCCTCTAAAGGACGCAAGAGCACACGAGATTGACAAACGTACGTACGTACGTATTTGGAACAGGGGACGAAATTTCGCTGACCTTTCGCTGGTCCCGAGCGTGGGAAGAGAATGTCAAAGTTCGGCAAAGTTGGCATGTGTAGCAGCGACGTTCTCTTGACACGCAAATCATTAAATTCGATAAATAGCGTCGGACGAGTTTATTAAAGGCTACGAGTTCTTCTCTACGCTGTTTCAGAAATAACGCCCGGGGAAATGTCACTGCACGTACGATCGGTGAATCCAGTTATCTCGAAACGAGAGATTGCGATCTCGCGAGAAATTTAAAATTCGCCGCGTGTTGCGAGCGGTAGTCTGCTTTCGCTATCCCCCCCCTCTTTTACTCTACGAATATTGTCAATCGTCATTGAAATTTGTCATTACTCGAGATCGCGTCGTATTTAATAACAAGCGTAGCGATCTTTTAATTCGAGCGTCGAGCAACGACGAGTCGCGGACCAAATGCCGCGAAATTAACGGGGACGGAGGGTTGGCGCGAAATTACCGAGGGTCGAGCGAGGCTCTGGCCTCGCGGTTCGCTTTTTATCGGATCGCGACATCTCGTGAACGCGGGCGAAATAATTGATCTGGGGGGATTAAGGCGGGACCGAATACTCGGGCCAAATTGAAACCCGGGGGGGGCAAAGCGGGCCTGCATCCGCGAAAACCTGCTCGCCGCCACGGTTTTCCACTGGCGGTGGATTAAAGCGGAATCGATTTAATTGATTAGGCGTCATTTGAGTTTGTTAGGTTTCTATTAAGCGGCGTTACGCTATTACCTGGTTTCTCGGTATATTCGCAATTAGCCAGACGGACGAACGCTCCTTTCTTTTCCTTTTTTTTCTTTTTTTTTTCAATTTACGATTCGGAATCTCGCTTGTTTATTTTTAAAAAGGAATTATAATTGGCCGGCTCATTGACTATTCATGACCGATTTTAATTTCGAAGAAACGAAGTGTCGATTTCAATAAAATTCCACAACGTTAGACGACTACATTTTTCATTGACGCGAACATCCTTCGAGAGTTTTCAAGAGCTCGATTATTTTTAAAGAAGAATTATAATCGGTTCTATTAATTATTCATGATTGACTGTAATTTCAAGGAAACGAAGAACCGATCGATTTCAGTGAAATTTTACAATGTAAAGTAACTCGTCTTTTCACTCTTCCTCAGAAACTTATAGTTCGGAATCTCTGTTTACCTTCAAAGAAGAATTACAATCGATCATTAATCGTTTAATAATTGACTGTAATTTCGAAGAAACAGAGAATCGATCTCACAGTGAAATTTCACAATGCAAAGTAACTGTTTTGTCTTACTTTTCAATTTTAATCCAAATCGTCGCCAATGTACAAAATTATAAAAGCCCGAAAAGAAATCAGAAACGGTTGCTTACCAAATTACGAAATTACCAAAAAAGGAACAAAATATGATAAGCATCGATAAGGTGTACACCGTTATCCGGGAAGACGACAAAACAGCAGTAACCTGGAGAATGGCTGTTGGCTAACGGACAGGAAGTTGCGAACGTCGCGGCGGAATAATCCGGTCGAAAAGTTAACACCGTAGAACAATGGCGTGCTTGGATGCCTGCCTGCCTGCCTGCCTGCGCCCTGCCGCACCGCGTAATCCTTCTCACGGAGAAAGAAACGAGAAACGAGAAACTACGACGAGAGAGAATCCCCCTGATACTTGCAACGGCAAGATGAACTGGCACAACCTCCCCCTTTTCTTAATGCGCTTCCGCCGCTCCTTTTAACTCTACAAATATGAGCATCGCGTTATTATCTTCGCGCGGACGATCCTCGCCCGCCATCGAAGAAGAAAGCCGTCGAGAGGATTCACAGTTCTTAGATTTTTGCTGACTGCGAGGAAAATGACTTGCTGCTCCCTACGCGTGTGAATTGTCGAATTTCGAACTTCGGATGACGTATCTTTTTCGTTGAGGAAAATATTTGATAAACGTTAAAGACGAAGATTATTCTGAGAAGGAGAACAAAGGACGCTTGCTCGCGAAGTAAGTGGACACTTTTTGGCATTAACTGCTTGAATAAACTTTCGAAACCTTGACCTATAGCTGGGTTATAAATACAAGCACTCCGACTTATTGGCTTCTCTTCTTCGACAAAATCCGCTACAATTTGTCTAAGAAACTGCGAACAGTTTCTCAAAGCAAAAATTTTTGTTAACCAAGTAGAAAAGTAGAAAATAATAAAAAGACAGTTTTCCACCGATATTTTAGAGCGTTACGCGAGTAATTTCCTCTTTTTTCTCCCGACGAATCGCTGTCGTCTCCGCGTGTATCAAGAACGGCGTACATCGTTGGTGTCCAACCAGGAAACTACGAGAGGCGTGCAACACCGACAAATAATCCAATTTGAAGAGTTAACGGAACAACGATACAGCGAGTCGAGGATACGTGATAATTCCTCCTCCCACGGGGAACGAGGGAGAGAACGAGAAAATCTCTGGATACCTCCATCCAAAGTTTCTCCTTTGATCAAATAGCACAAACCCGACGGACGCGTTCCTTTCTTTTTCCATCTTTCATTTCCCACTCGCTCGTGCCAGCCACCGTTTCATTCAAATGCGAAGTCTTCGTGGAAATTTATGGTTACCCCGTTCCTAGTCGAGAAATCTTTACGCACGAACTTGATTTTTGATTTCTTTTTTTTTTTTTTGAATATATGAATTCTTTGCCAAAATTTTTCGTTGCAAAAAGTTACGCACGCAGTATTTTATGTTACATTTCACGCGAAGGTAACGATCGAAGCGGAGAAATATGTTTTTGGAAAGAGTTTGCGGAAGACTACGATGCTACGATGAATTATGATTCCACCGAGGTAGAATACGGTTTTAGGTCAGGCGATGTTAAGACTGAAACGTTTCAAGACTGAAATATAGATCGTTGGAGTTATTCACCCAGTTTCGAAGTTCCATCGAGTTATACCCTTTGGCGTACGCTTCCGCGGCTTGTAAAATATGAAAATCACGCGAATCGATGGTACCTGCATTTAAATAAATTATTCGGAAAATTTTTGAATTCGCGCCGATATTGATACGCCAGTCTCTTTTGAGCGAAAGAAATAATCGAGGCGAAGGAAAGAAATGGCAATTGTTATGGACAAAAAATCTTAACGTTATATTTATTAAGTAATAAAAAATATATATATTTCGCTAGACCTCGCAGTCGAGAAAAATCTCGAAGAAGCTGCATGGCCAGCGATCAAAGGCCAGTATGTATCGTTGTCGCGGGAATAAAACGAGAAGGAAAAAGTAGACGGAGGAACGCAAACGCGGAGAGCTGCAACTCGTCCGGAGAGCTACAATCGTTATTTCTCGCGTCTAACCGGTCATGCACATTCTACTTGGAACGCGTGTATCTCGACAGCTTCGACTTGCTACAAGGTTCTTGCTACGAGCGATTTCTTTCGTCTATCGAAATATCCAGACATTGTACCTTTTATACAAGTTTCTTATTTTTATATAGGGTTTTTAATCTGTATCATCTACTTTTTAACGAGATTCCGGAGCAACGACAAATTCAGAGTATCATTTACTCGAGAATTTGGTGATCAAATAATCAGCTTCAAAATGTTGCTCTCGTTACACGTCTCCACTCTCTATCTTCAAAAATTTCTTCCATTTTCTACCTCTCGTTGCACCCACTTCGTTTCCATCATCTTCATTGTTGCACGTTTCCGCTCAATAATTCTCTGTGCGCTGAAACTGTCGTTCTTTTAAACTGCCTTTTTCTTTTTTTATTACTCCACATGTAACTTTTTTCCTCGAAAAATTTCGCTACTCAAATTTACCATAAGACGTATTAATAATTCAATTAACATTCGGATTTATCAATTCCATAACACCGAAAGAGCAAACACGTTTTATTTCACCAAATTTCACTAAACGTTTTAAAAATGCCGCATTTCCTTCCTGATAACATTTCAACGATAAAGTTTCATCGTGGAAGAAACTCCATCGCACGCATTAAAAGTGCATCGCTCTTGTTGAAAGTTGGCGCGCCGGTACGTCACAAGAGATATTTAACAAATCGATGAAAGTTGCCTCGTGGCTAGTCTACTGCACATCACAGTTTCAAGAAAATAAAATCACGATACAGGCAGGACAGAAGTCTCCTTCCTCCATTCCCGATCTGTAAATCGCCCTTCCAGGCGACTCCGGGAGCGCACAGATCACGGCAGTGGAGTAGCTCGACGCGAGAGGAGCCGCTTTTCAGTAGTACGGCGGTATCTATTGTCGGACACGACAGCCTTTCTTCTAACCCGAGCTACTCGATAAGCCGGATCGGATCTGTTCGACTAACCGATCGAACCCACGAGCGGAAGGGGTTCATCGTTTACAAACTAAAACGATGCTTAAGCTGCATGCTATTCACAGCGATCATGTTAAAAGTTTTTCTTTCGTAAGGTTTTTTATTCGTAATATATACTAACTACTTTTTGATTTTCTATGTCTCTCTGTTTGAAACAATCTAAACAAAAGGATGTACTTTAAGTAGCTGCTTAAATACTTTTTTCTCAAACTACTGTCGACACGACATCGGTCTTGGCGGACCACACCTCGAAATTAGGGCGTGCCCTTGGAAACACCGAAATAATCGTTCTATAAACGTTTACACAGCAGGCGTGTCTCGCTTACAGCGCGGCTTTCCTAACCTTCAATCCTTTTTCCTATCTTATTTCCCGAGAAATACCAAACGAAAATCGACGAAAAGAATAATTTAATTTATCGTGTAAAGAAAAAAAAAAGAGGACTCGAATGTACGCGGAGTGAACGTTGAAAGGTGAAACGGGGAGGGTAGTCTTCGGCACACACGCGAGGGTGTGGTCACGTGACCGTGACGGCGACAGGGACGAATAAAACGAAGAGGATCGCGAGCCAAGTTCCGTGAAGAATTCGAAGGCCACACGCGACCCGCGCCTAAAACACGTCTTCGTCTCTATCGTAACTTAACGTTCCTTCTCCTCTACACTAGAATTTACCCCCCCTCTGTCTTTGCTCGTTTTCCTCGCTACACTATTCACCGAGCTGCCGTTCCTCTTCCGTTCCAGCCACTTTCTCTCCCCTTGCTCCTTCGTTTCTTTTTTCCCCTGTCCTAATGCTCGTCTCTTCCTCCAACCCCTGCGTCCCTGTGTGTTTCTTCTTCGTTCGCGACTGTGCATCCCCTCGTTCGAGTGGCGACGGGTACACACGTTCCGATTGCACGCTCGATTCGAGGAATCCGTTCTAACCTGCAGAACTTTGGTGCGAGAGGCGAAAGGCATCGACGTACCCGGTACAACTTCTTGAATACGTCGGGGAAATCACCGGAACGCTGATAAATTTACCGTACCGCGAGATAGCGAGCTCTCGCGATCGGGGCTAATGCAATCGCAACGTTCGATCTCCTAATAATCGCCGCGCTAGCGATATTAACGGACATACGTTCGATACGTTGTGGTTAACTGGTTCTCCGTTTCTGTTTTTGCTATTGCCTTGCAACTGTTTGACCGACGTGCACTCTGACAAACTATAGAGTCCACTTTTCTAAAAGAATATCTAATTCGAGAAGAATATTTCTATCGCACCAAGCAATCCCCGATCCAACACTAATTAATACCAGAATTAACATTAGATCTACCGATCGTCGAAATGTAAAATTTGCTTTGATCAAAGAAATGAAAAGGAATGGAACAAGCTTCTGTTTGTATGTTTTGCTAAAAATCGTTCGAGTCTCTGAATATACGCTAAATATATAAAATTTCCGTGAAAAATTCTAAATTGGTCGTTTTGACGATTCTTGGTGATTCTAGTGTCAATATCAGAATTTTTGGGTAAAAATAAAAAGTCCAAAAGCAGTTATTCCGATGTTACACGATGCATGTACAAGAGCCGAGAGTGTCGGCGTTTTCGAGCCGATTCCGCCGTGGTTGGGAATTTTCATGCTCGTTATCGCGTGCGAAGCCTTGCGTCGCGATGAAAACGCCTCACACCGTCGCGTCGGAGTCGCGATAATTTTAATTTCACTGGGCTCGATCCGTCGTCGCAGCTGCGCAACTCGCGCCGCGGATGGAAACGAGCAACGAACAGCACGGGAAGATAGGAACTCCTATGGAGAGGAGAGAAGAACGTAAGAATACGATTCGTCGAGCGAGAATCCGCGTTTTAAGTGGTTAATTATCGAACCCGTCTCTCGAAAAACTCTGACGCGACATCGACAACCGTATATCTTTTGTTTTTCAGCGAATGATTTGAAAGAATGGAGTAAAAATCGTCGAACGTGTACATTGTCCATTTGTGTCGTTAATTATACAAAATAAAAATTTCTGTCATGCGAGATAAAAATCACAAGTTAATCGAACAGTTCATGAGTGTTTTCGATAAAAAAAAATCGTCTAGAACAACCAACGATTAAAATGTAAAATTTCCATTAGAGACATTAAACTAAAAGAAATACGATAACTTTATAGTACTAATAATGGAGTACTCAAGCTTTTGTTTATACATTTTACGAAAAATTAAATCGCTAAAAATCCACTGTTTCGCATGTACGAAATTTCTAACGAAGATCACAAATTGATCATTTTGACCATTTCGGTAGTATCTAAACGGGGCTAAAACAACTCGTAATCAGTACTTTTTAAGATTACCAGTTATCAATATAGTGGAAATAGTGTTTCTGCAATTTGTAAGTGTTCCCGAACTTGCATCGGAAATTCGCGATCCTCACGATCGTCAAAATTCATCGATTGCGTCAGGAATGGCACATTCGTACTCGCTGGCCGAAGGGTAAAAATACGAAACGGCGGGTTTAAGTAGGAGCAGTCGGATGGCTGAAACGTTTGAAAGATTAACAGGGCGCGCGCGGCCGCGCCAGCGTCCAGCACTTGTTCTATTATTATGATTCACACTGCGCACGATCGCCGGTGTTAAATGGCCACGCTCGTGAACCCTTACAGCGGTCAATTAGTCGCCGTGCATTAACCGGCTCACGTTGTTCGGGACTTTCGAGCGGAAGGTAATTAAGCTGATTACCAGCAGGAATCTTTTCGCGTATGCTCGTCGCTCTCGGCGTTCCATCATCGTCGTGTACGAGGGCCCGGTGCGCCGCTTCCTGTACGCGGTCTCCAAACGAGCGCAATATTTCTCTGCCTATACGCATGCACGCTCTCTCTCTCTCTCTCTCTCGACCATGTCCGCGCTGTGAATCGAGCAGTTTTCACTCGACGCTCGGAAGGGACTTGGATCGGTTAAAGTCGATCGGTCAAAGTGCACGGACGCGCTACGAACGGGGTCGGAGAATACCTCCGATCTTTGTTTGTCTTTTCGAGGAACTTTGGAGAACGTTCGTGCCTTCTGTAGGAAGCTGAGAATAATCTTCGTCGGGGGATAATTAGAATCGCTAAATGACTAAAATTCAGAACATTTCTAATTTTTAACATTTCTAACAATAGAAATTACAGAGGAAAAATACATAATTTGTCAGTTTCGTTTCTTCGCGAAAAATTAAAAGTAAAAATAAAATTGCCAATCGACCAAAAATGTACGTATTCTCTTATTTATATGTTTACACACGGTACGATAACGAAAAAGGAAGCGGACATGGAGATAAAGAGAGAGAGAGAGAGAGAGAGAAGGCGATGGCGGTCAACAAGCTGCTCGAGAAGGCAATGACAAATTTTCGGGCCAAAGTGGTTCGAGAGTGTGTCCGTGTGCCGCGACGAGCTAGAGGAGAGGGCGCTACAATTTAACGCGTGGTTAATGACTCGTGGAAAGGGGTGAGCAAGAATGTAGCGAACCGAAGAGGTCGGGTTACCCCGTGAAAGGGAAAAACGCTTGAATACGGTCGAGGCGGGGGGGTTGTGCGCGTAAGCCGGCCACCTTCATGAGAACTTGAGTGAGCCAGGCAAGCCTGCCTGCCTACTGGTCACCGGCGTAATATTCTCGGACGAGGGACACTTTCCGCGCGTGGAGTCGTTGCACACACGGCTTCCTGGTCGATAGAACCGGCTGTGCAGGCTGCACGACGGTGCAGGTATCGCGTAACTCGATGATTAGCAACCCCACGACGACGACCACGTCTCCACGTCCAACGTCCAACGTCCAACGTCCACGACGTGGCAAAGGGCCCCGGCCGCGTGTGTGTCCGATGCTTCTGACCCCGGTTGGACAAACGGTGAACCGTGTGATCGCGCGCGCGCACACCCACGGATCGATCGGTGTGCCTCTCTCTCCGTGTACCCTTTAAATTTCGCAGTGACGCCTCGCGCGACTAATTGGTCGACCGGTCGATCCTCTTCGGCCGCCGGCTTGATAAGGAGGTATTGTACGCTCATCGGGCGTAATAGCCGCGCTCCTGCTGTAATTTTCAACGTTTATCGGCGTTGCTGCAACCGTATCCACCGGTGTGGACACTGGTAAAAGTGTGCTTTTGACTCGCGGCTCGCCGTGGATTTCGACGACGATGCCAATTTAGGAGCTGCGTTCAACGAGACCTCTTTATCCACCAGCGATAAAACGAATTTGTTTCGTTAAACAAATACGAAATTCTCCCTTTAATTAATGACGAAGAACATTAAACGAACGTTAATGAAAAGAACGTGAAACGTGAATTTGAATAAAAAAAAAAAAGCGTAATTCCAAACACAAAAATTGGAATGAATAGTGTGCGTATAATGATCGAAAGTTTCGCCAGCTGGTAAAACCACGAACCTCCGCGCCTACTACGGCGCGAAGTTAGTTGCGAAATTAATGCATTCTAATTTTAGCGGCCGAGAGGAAGCCCGTTTAATCGAATTTAGTTGCGCAAGGATGCATAAATAACCGCCGCGAAAACTTCTCCGCTTTCTGCCGCGCGAAGTATAAATCGCAGATCACGGTTCAAAGAAAGGCGTTGATTGGTGGAGGTGTTTTGAGGCGACATTAGTCCAGCGGAATCGAGTCCCGGAGTTGCTGGACGAAACGGAACGGACAGACGCGCGCGACATGATCGACACCACTCTTCCTGTTTTCGAACAAACGGATATTAACTGGGTGGATGGGGGACGCGTTACCGGCAAAACGCGGAAAATCTGCCCGCGGACAACTTCCAGACGCCTGTACATGTGTTTCCCCTTTTATCTCGTTTACGTAACTTGTAAATGACGCTCTCGAAATAAACGATCGTGCATTTGCGCAAATACGTGAGACACGCGGGATAGTTGATTCTGATAAATCGACTATAAACTAGTTCAATTGATATAAATTTCTTTTTCCACGGAACCGCCTTAATATCTTCGGAAACGAGGCGGCCACTCACTCGTTCCGATGATAATTTAGCTTTTAAATTTGCAAAAGTTGTGGCTTTCTAATTAGAAATTGAAAAGTGGGTTTTTGGTGCGACGAACGCACTTTAACCTCTTGCGCTGGAATGACGTGTCACGTACGTGGAGAATTTTTTGTCCCAAATTGCAACATTTTCTCAGTTTTAAGTATATTTAAATGTAACTCAGGCAAAACAAATGATAAGTTTATTACTTCTTGATAATTTCTATCCAGTGATATCGTGCCGACGAGTACAAAAGAAAAAGAAAGCGACGAATTATCGTATACGGTTCGGTCACTCGTTATGGTCCGCGAACCAGTTGCCAGCGCGAGAGGTTAAATTTCCGCGCGGTACCACGTTCCACTCCTGGGGAGGAGGAGGTGAAAAGAAGAGAGGAGGATAAAGAGAAAACGAAGGAGAGGGTGATAAAAAAAGGAAGAGAAAGAGAGGAAGATATACGATTAAACGACATCGATTGATCTACAAAGTGCATTAAAATGCAAATAAAATGGAATAGAATATTTTTCAAACTGCCCCGCCCCCTGCGAGGGACAGATATTTCGATTTTATCGTATTATTTTATTCGTTTTATTTGGGAAACAAGATGTAGCAAGTAACCTCGTCCTACGATTTGATTGTTTGGCTAGAATTTCGACTGTTTCCAGATGAAGTTAAGACAGACTACGCCTGTAGATTTGCATCTTTTATCCCTAAAGCTAACACAGCGGAGTAGAACGAGAAGGTGAACGAGCAGACAAGTGACAAAGTAGTTAAACGACCGACGGCAGCCTGATTTTCCTAGCTCTGAAGAAGCAATTGACGAACTTTATAGGGCCGGAATTTCATCTTTCGACTATTCCAGTGTTATTAATCGCTTGTCATTCAAAATACACGTCGGAATGGTACAAAAAAACACTACATTATTAAATTTAGTTATAACAGCTTGAATAAAATAATTTGAAACGAAAGTAAGAGGGAAATAATTTTTTTTTTGTGAAACATCGCGGAAAAAATTCAGACACATCCGGCAAGTATCCGGCAAATAATTTATAAATGAGAGGATACCTCCGTCTAGAGGATACGAAAGGGTTAAACGAAACTCACGACGCACGACGAGTTCCTCGAGGCATTCATCTCGTAAAGTGCGTGCGCGATCGCCGACGAATTAAAAGCGTGGCTCGCCAGGCCGCGTCTCAAAGCGAGTTACATCGCGTTACGTCGTTTAATGTAACAGGAGAACGTCTGTCTGCTATTTTCCCTGTGATTTCGAGCTTCTGCCTCCTCTCCAGCCACCCCTTTCTTCCTCCTTTCTCTCTGTTCGTTCTCGCGCAGTCGGCGCACCCTTCCTTCGCCGTGTTCTCCGTTCCTCTTTGCTTTTCAGACCCTCTTTCTTTTCCTTTTTTTCATACGCACACGCGAAAATAAGCGTTTACGACGAACGCGAAGGGTTTCAAGGGTTCTGCACGCCGTGCGTTGATCGATATATTTAATCACTATTTGTGCAGCGACTTAGCGGGTGATTTCACTAAGCGAGCGTATAAGCTGCTTCGAGACGTCTCATCAACGCTCGTAGGCGAAAATTCTGAAATTTCATTAGCCCTGTTGTGAGACTCGATTACACGATTACAAATTTCAGTCATCGTTTGAGAAGAAATGCCGTACATGTTTGAAATATCGTGCAACGAGTTAGGCGAACGAGCTGACAATTCGTCACCAATGACACGCAATACCCCGAAAACAGCCCTAGAGCGATCCCCTGTTCGTTGACCCACCAGCAATATCGTCAATTATCATATTTCACAGAGGTATGATCGAACGTTCGGGCATTCTCCAACCGAGTGTCCCGATGATAACGTTCGCCGTTATCGAAGATTCGATCTATATGCTATATACTCTCCGTCTCTCTCTCTCTCTCTCTCTCTTTGCCCGCGCTAATAAACGATCCTCAGGAACAAACGTAAATGTTGCAAAGAGAACGTACTTTTTTCAATTATAAAACCGAGCATCACGCAGACGACGCTTCTACATCTAGCTGAAACGTACAGGTTTTCGACTAAAGGTATCGATTACTCTGCTCAAAGTTTTTGGTTCATGTTCGTACCACTTGATACCCATTATAGTACAGGGTGAGTCAAGAAAAGTTTCTTCCCATCTGTTTTTTTCAATGACTCGTCAAAATAGAATTTTATTGATTTTAAATTAAATTTCAAAATGTTCAAACATGATTTTTTTCAAATGTTACATAAAAGTATAATGAAAAAATTATGGATTTATCTTACGTAGCAGGAAGTGATTTTTGGTCCATTTTGAATCGATTAATGCGTGACGTATATTCATTGTCTGTTTTCAATTGATGATCCTTCTCTGGCAAATATATTATATTTCGATTCTAATCTTTCTAAAATCGAAGATCTCAGTCTTTGAATATCGAAAACAACACTATGAACTAAGCATCCGACTACGTTGCAAAATACGGACACGGGCAAACGATTTTTTGCAGCCGGTGTGCCTTCCGCCCTCGCGTTTCCACCAAGACTTGACAAACAAGTTTAAAAGACAACTCTTTCGTACGGAAACGTACGGAAGAACTTCGGATTCGTAGAAATACAGAAAACGAAACCGAATGCGGCCGTTCCAGCGGCGAATCCCCGGCTGACTTCAACCCTTTGAAAAATTCCAACCGACTCGAGGAACGAGCGCGAACCTCGTCGGAGGTAACGGGAGGACCTAATGAAATTGCGAGAATCGGAAAAAGCGGGAGGCGGGAGGGGGGAGAGGAGAAGAGAAGGCGACAAGAAAGAGAGGGAGAGACAGAGGTTAGAGCAACCGACGTTGTGGCTGGATAGAAAGAAAAGTGAAAGAGGGATTTCGATAGAGCAGAGAAAGAGAAAGAGAGAGAGAGAGAGAGAGAGAGGAGGGGGAGGGAGAAAGCAAGAAAGAGAGAAAGAGAGTGGAATGGAGTACGAAGAGTGGCTGCTGCCTGTGGCTCCCCGATATCGATTTCCGATAGCGGCATTTAGTGCTCTGTATATTCTGTCTACTCCCATACGTGTCTGATGTAGGAACGCGGAGCCATCACGGGTACCAGGCGATGAGCGCTGCCACGATGAGAGAGAGAAAGAGAGAGAGAGAGAGAGTGCAACGCCTCTAGCCGCTGTTGCCGGCTCGCGCAAAAAGAGAGACCACGCCGAAGCCAGCCCAACGAAGTCTGACATTTCGATACTTTGACCTGGGAGACCCTTCCACTCTTTGCGCCGCGGCGCGAGTGACGAGCGGAAAGGTAAATACGGTGACGGCCACCGGATGGATTTGAGAGGATATAGGAAACAGAATTGGAAAGAGGAGCTGACGAAGATCTGGTCTAGATCGGAAAGTGTGTTAGCGCAGTACGAGCATTTAACAATTGAAATATTGGATGACCGGGTATGGTGTTGGGAGAAACTGGAATTGGAAAGAGGGGTAGAAAATTATTTGGATCAGAGACTATACTAGTGCGAAGTTGTAGAGACTTAATGTCAAGGATGAAGATAATTCAGTAGATTATAGAAATTATTCGAGATAAATTTTCGATACAGATGACCGAGTATGGAGGATTTGAGTAGGATGTAGGGAGAAACTGGAATTGGAAAGAGGGGTAGAAAATTATTTGGATCAGAGACTATGTTAGAGACTTAATGCCAAAAATACTATACGATTGATTATATATATAGTGAATGAGCCCGAACGAGGATAATTCAGTAGATTATAGAAATTATTATACAGAGAATGTAAGATTAACTTTCGACACGGCGTTTTAAAATAAAGCTCCACTGCAATATTACTTTGTCCACGCTTTAAATTTTGAAAGCCTTTTCCTAATCCCAATGGTACGTCTCGCGAAGGAGTAATCTCGGCGAGTTCCCGACAAACAAATCAACGAGGCGTTAAACGTTAACCGTTTCTTCTCAACCCTGTACCTCGGAGGTCCATTTGCATCCGAGAGTTTCTATACAGAGAAGGCATCGTCGAACAGGTTCGCCAGGAGAGGCCAGGGCATAATTAGTCGGCATAATGGCGAAGAAGCCGGTAAACTCGTCATTAATCACACGCTCGGTTTACAAGAAAACCACCTCGGCCATCTTCAACGGCGTATTAATTATCGCGTAGGCGTTGCTCTCTTTGTTTACTGAGCGTCCGACACTCGCCGTCTCGCTTCCTTCCAGAGAAACCAAATCTTTAACTGGTGGAAGCTACCTAGATTTCTGGATCAAGGTTCTGTTCGTATCGTATCGTATCTCTTTTGGATCACGACTGTGACTAAGGAAGTTTCGCGGGCCTACGATACGTTACTACGAACCACCCTCTAACGATCGCAGGCTTGACGAAGGCTGGTAAACTTGTCTTAGTTCTGACGCCTGTCACCTCCAGCGTGACAATGAAGCCGAGATGAAGAGTGTTTCTAGGTGCGTCGCATGTAACTGGCTTCGTAACAGTCCCGGAGTTATCTTCCACGCGATAAGTTGACTAGGGGTGATGTATCGAAAAATAGAACTGCAGTTAATTGTATCATTTAACCCCTTGATTTAAGTCACGATGGCGCATGCCACACTTGCTAACAAAAGTTGCTCGCGCGCTCGCTTGTAGCTCTTCGACCAAATATCGACAATAACTAGTTTAATTTTGCAAGGTGCCTGAGATCTATTTCGTTGCTTGAGCGCCATATTGAAACAAATATTAAATTTATCAAGGAGACTCATTGTTTAAGATCAATATTTCAAATTAAATAATGAAACACCTTAGGCGTCAGAGTCTTTCATAAGGGATATCGGGAAAGAGTTATCAACGATTCGTCGGTCAACAAAAATGATTTACGATCCGGAAGTGAATAATGTATCAGTGATTCTTTATTTCAACTTATAAATAAATGCTTGTTTTAAATTTTTGATCAACCGGCGGAAAGTTAACACTTTAAGATTTGCAATATATTTGCACGTCCGAATGTAGCTTCTACGTTCGACTCGAATTCCTTACCACGAATCTTACTCGATATTATAGGTGAAAGAGTTAATATCGATTTAATAACGTTTACAATTTGTTCTAAAACTTCTCAAAAGTTTCGAGCATAATAAAAAATCGCAGTCGCCGTTGACCTCACTGTCAATCGCAAATTCGGCAATTTTCCAACGTTCTCCCAAACCCAAGAATCTAAGAGCACTGACCAGCCGACTTACATAACCGGAAGCCTAAGTTTTCCGCTCGTCGGACGAACCGGCTCTAATCAATCGAGTCAACCCGTATATTCCACCCTCCTCCACCTCCACCTCCTCCTCTTCCCGACCCAGAAAATACTTTCCATCTACAAAACACATTACGCATTACGTAACCACGGGAAATCGATGAACTAAAAATTGTAAAATTCTCCCTGCCGTTCACCGAACTCTACACTCCACTTTAACGGCAACGTTCAAAAGCTCTCGTGGCGTTCGATCCCCGCATCGATCGTTGTTGTTATCAAGTTGAGAAGGCACCTATCGATAGGAGCTGCACGATGTCGATAAGAACCAGAAGCTTTCCACCGAGGACCAACTGAGGGCCGCGTTATTGGCGGCCGAGGTCTTCGAATATGGCAGAGAAACTGAGGGGAGGGGAGGGGGGAGGACGAGGAAACGCGGTGCATCGACACGGCAGGAGACGGGCGAAGGGGAAAGGTGGTTGGTAATCGATGCTCAGCACCAATTAGTAAAACCACCCTGCGTCGAACTGCTTTAAACCGGTTTCACGGAGCAACGCACGGCAGAGAGAGAACGGAGGCCCCCGCGATCGATTCCCTGAAACTCCTTCGCGTCGCGAGACAGTCGATCCTGACGTGATCATCTTCGCACCAACCGCTGACCGTGATTGACAACGCGCGGGGGGGATCATCCGGGCGTGCGTCCTCGTGACTCTGAAGTAATTAGGTTCGGCACGATTCGGCAGATTTATATTTTTTGTCCTCCGCGTTGCTCGTATCATCTGCGTTGACGTGACGTGACGTTTTGGGGAGTTTGAAGAAGATTGGAAAACTCGATGCATTGTGCGTTTTTAAAAGATAACCGACTTTTCGATTTTTCTTGATAATTTCGCATAAATATTATTAGTACAATTTTTGACAAACATTGGTTATTAATTTGTAATTATCATTCTTCGCAGAATTTCTATGCTCTTTTTTTCCTTCTCAAACCTTGTCAAACTAGCTGTATCAATTTGGTTTGGTCGGCGCTGAAAGGGATAAAATACCAACGTAAATTTCATTTATAAATACTGGAACACTTTCTGGTATCCAGAATGTTTACCAAATATTTTATAATATATATTCTTCAAAAACCCTTTCAAGAACAATGACAAATCTAAGTTTCCGCTTAACGATTTAACAAACGAAAGCCACAATAAGAACTCTGCCGCGATATATCGGTATATTGTTACGCGCCGCTGACTCGGCGAATATAAACACGCAAATTAATTAATCGCGTTGCATAATGTAGGCAAGTAGCGGCAATCAGGCTCGTTCGAGACGATGGAGCAGCAACGCGATTAAACATCGGCGTAATTTTAATTTACCCGTTAAGCAAACAAGGTGGCCATGGTTCCGCGAGATTTCATCGCAAACGGAAACGACGGTGAGTTTCAAGCGCGGCTCTGACCGGTGGAAAAATCCGCTGCATTTTCCCTCTAGCCGATCTCTCTCGCTCGCAGCCAGTATCCTTCCTCGTTGCCCTACTTTGGCCAACGCGCGTTACACGTACATATCTTTACGTATATACGCGGCTACACATGGAAATACATACCGTCCGTTTGATACACAAAAAAAAAGGGACAGAGCTAAGAATATATTTTCTAGGAGATCGACTTGAGATGGAGGATTATTGATTATTCAAAACGTCTTAAACGACAGTCTTAAAATTCCCTAACGTACCAATTTTGGTTTCCACTATCGTTCAGGTATCAACTAGATTTCTAACGGGATTGTCAAAAGTTTGCGAAAGTTTGAGAATTCACCTTCAATCGGCTAATGACACGAACGGGGTGAATGCGCGCGCGCGCGCGAAAATACACGCGGAAAAGCGCTATCCTTGGGAAGTTTCTTGGTCGTCTCCTGGTCAACGTCTCCTCTTCCATCGGCGAGAGAGTTGGATATCGACCGGTATCCCGGAGGATGAGACGCGATTTAATCCTACGGGAGAAGAGCGAGCACGGAAGGGGGCAGCGAGCAAGCCTGTCTAAGCGAACGGGCCCGCTATCGGTTCGCGCGAAAGCGGATTGCCTCGTGAAATAGTCAAGCGACGGATGAAAAAGCCGGCAGAGCCCGACTCGCTTTTAAGCAAATAGACGGATTCATTTTTGAAGAGGCACGATCAACGCTGCGAGCCCCTTCTTCCTCACACACACACACACACACACTTTCTCTCTCTCTCTCTCTCTTTGCCCTCATCCCTCCTTTCTTCCGCCTTTTTCTGCAGCTCTGTGTTTTCATTGGAAAAGTAAAGAATTCTTCGGTTGATTTTTGATCGTGTATCGTTGATTGGAAATTGCAATGATTCGCGAAAAATTCGCTAGGATATTTAGATCGTAAAATAAATCAGCATTTATGATACATACCGTTCTGTAACATTGTAACAATTATTACAATTAATTATAATTAGTAGAATAAATCAGTAAATACCAAATTTACCGTATTTAGTAACAAAAGTGTCGTAGCGATCTTCCGTCGTTTGCTTGCACCGATGATCGAATTTCTATTACTTTTGAGCACAGTGTAAAACTCCCCCGCGGATTTTGTCGGAAGTTTCGGAGAATTTTAATTAATGTCGCGTCGAGATCACGAGTCTCGCGAAATTGAACGTATCGAGAAATCGAACATTCCTCCTCATCGTCAGTGAAAGTTTGTATACACTTGGGAGTGTGTACAGAGAAAGAGGGGAAGTTCGATGGGAAACGACAATCGGTCCGACTGGTTTACCCTTATAAATTTTTATAAGAGAAGCGAGCGATTACTTTCCCACCCAAGGGGCGGTACCAAGAATTTAAAAGACACGTTTATCGCGTCGACGAGAATCGATGATTAACAGAAAGTCTTCGGCGATCTTTAGCTGGCGAAAAAAGTGGAACAGAAACGAACACCGGAACGCTGTCGATCGGAGAAAACAGCGCGCATTTCGCGAGCTTGCCGTCTGTTATTTTCAGCCCTCGAGCGGATGGAAATTTCATTTCAGAAATTAGTTCGCGTTGACGATTTTCTGGAAATACCTATCGATCGACGCCTCGTCTAACTCTGTTAGAAAAATGATCTACGCTTCCTCTCGCAAACGAAGAATTCAAACAACTATATATGTAGAGTGGCCATTTTAATCACTCGTCTTTGTGAGTTCTTCCATAGCCTGAAAAATCTCGACGTTCCCTCCTTTTTCCAAAACACTGACACTCTGAATGATCAAAATAATCATCTCTGAAAGTTGCGAGCAGTCTCTCGATCGCAGCAACGTTCGCGAACCAGCAGGCTGCACTGGCACAGGGGCTGGTGACGCGCAGCGTGATCTCGCCATCTCGGCACGCCGCGAAATATAATCCTCCGAGGAATATTTCTAGCGGCTGGTAGCCGTAGTCGACGTCGTCGTTATCGCGGCGCGGTAACGATCGTTGGCGTTAAAGTTGCCAGAACGAGGAGGACAGAGAGGAAGCGGCGAGCAACGAGGGCGAGAAAGAGAGACAGAGAGAGACAGAGAGAGACAGAGAGAGAGAGAGAGAGAGAGAGCAGAGAGCAGCGAGAGCGGAGAGAACACGTCTGGCGTGTAGGCTCGATCGCGTTCGACGGAAAGAGACGGGTGTATACGGTCCAAGAGAAACGGCACACGAGGGCGAAAAGGGGTTGGAAGGAGGGGTGGGAAGAGACGAAGAGAGGGAGGGAGGGACAGCGGTAGCCGTGGCAGAGCGAAGAGAAAGGGCGCTTTCCTCTTCTCTCGGCTTGGCGCCGCGCCGTATAGGTGTGTCTACCAGAGACCTCTTCCGCGAGGGAATGTTAATTAATTAGCGTTGCGGCATTGATCACGCCGCGCCGTTACTTTGCAGCGGTGTGCGCGCCCTACGCCCGACGCTGCCAGCATCGCGCGTCCTCGTCGTCGTCGTCGTCGTCGTCGTCGTCGACGCCGGTGCCGGTGCCGCCTTCATTACCCCGAAAGGCAGCAGCCACCGGTAATGGCAGGCTATGTTCTACTCGGCACTAGCTGCAAGTGCTTGTCGCAAAACCACTCGTCTTCGAGGACTCTGCTTCCTCCTCTCTCTCTCCTCTTTCGTCGTCCTCGCTTCGTCCTCTCTCGTTCGCGATCTCGGCTCGGTTTCGGTGCGAAACGGAGCCACGCGTGCACGTGGCTCTTCGTCGTACACGCTGCGCTTGTCGAAGAGACGAAATAAAAAAATGGAGCACCTTGCGCTGCTCACAGAGCCACGGCTTGTTAAAAATTGACAGAGAACGTGATTTCGTTGACAACGGGAGAGGCGCTGGCTTTTTTTTGTTAGTGTTGGTCGATTATTCGCGGCTTGGAGAGGCACCGGCAGGGTGAACAGTTGCGGATTTGATGAATGTGTGGCCTCTTGCGCACCGGAGAACAGTCTCGCGCAGTTCGGAGAGCAAGAGGAGCACGGAACACACAATTGCCGCGGCAATGGAGTTGCTTTACCCCAGCGTGTAAGAGGTGCGAGAGGTTAAATTTCGGTGGTTGAATCTCGTACGTTGCCGACAATTGTGAATTTCCAGCAGGCTGAAAGATGGGGGAAGTTACGATTGGAAAACAGACGAAGTTCGTCGGACGTTTCGTACAGTATCGATTATCTATGTTGGAAATAGAATAGAATAGTTTTCGATTCTTCGTCTATGTTTGCCTTGTAAATCCTCGCTGAAATCGATGCGCGATATCCTATATTCGTGACATTCTTGCGAAAGAAAGAGAGAGAGAGATCAGAGTTCTAGATAATCTCTGAAACAACAATTTGGGCAACTCTGTTCAGTACCAGGCTTTTTTACCGGCCGTCATTCGCTTACTTGTTGCCTCGTTCGATCTCCCAAGACTCGAAACGCGAAAGCATCTCAAATTTGATCGAGCAAACGTCATCGTTCACGATTCGCACGCGATCGATTTATGAAGAGGGCTGCGCCTGTTTGGAAGATTGAACGTGGAGCACTGTTACCTTCGAGAAGTAGGTAGGTAACTTGTTTAACGACCACCCTTAACGGTAATCGATAAGCGACGCTATCGCGACTACGGATCCCGGGTCATCCAGAAGCCTCGGAGACGATCGATCCTCTCTCTTCTCTTTCCCTCCCTCACGCCCCTCCTCCCTCTTTCTCTCTAGCCGCTCGTTCCATTAATGGCAAAAGGAATACACCGATAATCTCGAAGGTGCATAACGAACGAGGACGCGGGCAACTTATCGATTCCGCAGCTACGGGGCGGCATCGATGGATTCTGTGACCGTCGAACGGTATCGAAGTTCGGAACAGTCCAGTTAGGTTAGAATTCCAAATACGCCGCACGAACGAAATAATTGGCGGATTTCCTGCGCAAACGACTTTGTGCATTGGATAACCCGATCAGTATCTTGGCCGGTATCCGGCGGGAACTCGGTCTTCGCGGATCGACCGATTACGAACGACACTGCGTTAACCGCGTGGACGAGGCAAGACTGACGATAAATAAATAAAACGAACCAACTTTGGATCCCTTTTCGTGCTATCTTTAGTTTTCCATTGTCTAACTTTCCAAAGGCAAAGCTCAAATACGATACTCTTCTCTTGTTTCTTTTCATCTATAATTTCATATTTTGCTCCCGTGTATAAATACACGAATAAACAATTCGCTGTAACATGCAGCATCTTCGATCGCATCTACATGTATAAATATCTCCGCCGATTTAATTATCCCGGATAAAATCCTGCCAGAAGCAGACGCTAATAAACACCTGAGAAATCCGAAAGCACGTTCGTCTTCTCTAACAGCTTCCAAGGAGGTCGACTCAGCGAGGACGTGGAGGATGTAAGGTCGGTCAGAGTGAAAAAGAGCATCTTGGCGCGGAGGAACGAGGGTGAGATATTAGTCCTTCGAGTCCGTTGAAATTACAGGCGAGAAGGCCGCGTCTAGAATAGGTTGGGCCGACCAGGAGAATCGTTCTTTCTTTTTCTTTTCTTTTTCTTTTTTTTTTTTTTTCCTTTCGCGGAGATTTGTGTCAGCCGACAGCCAGTAGCGGAGCTTCCACCGCGCTGGTATCTGGGGCTCGAAGCCACCCACCCTCTCCGATACCCACGTCTTATCCTATCCACCTACACGTGAAACACTCCCTCGTCGTATCTACGTATTCTCGGATCCTGCACACACGCTGGAAAAACCACCCACAGCCGTTCGCCAAAGTATTCGAACACTTGCCGCAGAAAATGTTCACGAATACTTTCCGCACGTTACGTGAAAATTTTGTTTTTGGCACCGGTAGCGAAATACGAACGTTTCAGATCAATTTGAAAATGTAGAACATAGAAATATAGAGCTGCTGTTTGTCTTATGTCTATTATTATGTAATAAAAAATTAATACAAACGACGTGTAATCGTAAAAATCTAACTTGGACGTGAAATCTTGTAGTACTTGAGACAGTTAGAATTTGGTCACGACTTTAATATAATTAAAGTGCCAACAAATTTCGATGTTAGAGAAGTCTCTGCAAATGTTCAAAGGCTTTGTTCGGTTACAGAGTTCTTTTCTCACCGAGATTCGAGAGATTTCAAGACTACTACCAAGAGTGGTGATAGATATCAAAGATATTCTAAGGAAAGTCAAAAGCTACAGACCGAGGTCGCACCTTTCTCTACCACTTACCGCGCTTTCATCCTGATTTTCCACCCCGCCTTGCCAAACTTGACAGATTCGTTCCTCCAAGAGGTACGCACTTTCGCGGCGCCGAATAAAAATTCAGATTAGAGGACCCTTTTAGTCGGACGAAAACGAGTCTGGATATTCAGTGGACGGCGAATGTTTTATTCAGAGAAGCTGGCGTTAACAACGCCCCCCTCCCCCCATGATATTGTACTTAACCTCATGGTTGGACTCGATGTAAACGAATAGGTGATTAGTCAAATTAACAATCTGACTTTGCAGTGATTCGGTCCAGGGAGATCCGACTGTGGTTTTTTTGTTTGGGAAGTGTCGGTGCTAGTCGAGAAAATGAAGATCAATTTGGGAGCAGTAGCGATCGTTAATGTAGTTAATTCAAATTTAAAAATGACATACAACGAACAATATCTTTCGTTATTCGTAGAAGTCGACTATGTGCACGTTGCTTGATTTACAGTCCGCGCGAAGTTCGCTACGAGCTGGCCGAATGTGAGTCAGGAATTTTTCAAACGGCGTTTGAAATGTAAAATTCACGCGGAATGTAAAATTGAACAGCGCAGTGCTTCTGAAAAACAAAGAAAAGCCGAAATAGAATATTTTTCGCGGGACGCCGAAGCAGTACCGGATATAATAAAATATGTAAATTGTTAATTTACGTACGAAGACGTGGGAAATTTATAATGAAACTTTCCCGACACTTTGCTCGCGACTACGAACTGCTTCTTAATTGTCTGATCTCTTTCCTCTGTGAAAAACAACTTGGAACATTTTATGTTAACGAGCAGCTCGAAACCAATCCCTGGTATATTTCGATATCGAAATACGAGTTCGAACGCCACGTCCCCTAGGATCAATATTTGAAGAGACTCGAACGCATCCAGCCTCGGTAATAACATTACCGAGATAACGAGATTAGAAATTAGAACCCGGCGATATCGACAAGTTTGATACCATCGAGCACGAAGAACATCGCGATTGAGCACGCAAAATTAAACCAATGAACTCTGTTTTTGCGTGCTTAATCGGTGGTACATTCACTCTTCTCACTCCTAAATTTATTTAGATGCGATTTAAGATCACGTGACAAGTACATTTTTTGTTGTTTTCTTTTTTTCAATTTTTATCTCACTTCACGTTTGAACAGAATAATTTTCAAAGATGTAACTATCTTAAAAACGATAAACACGATCTAAGATCACAGAAGAAAAACACGATACATTTCTGTTCTGTTTTTAAATCTTCATCTCGCCTCATCAGTTTAAATAGAATTTTAACAAAAAACTGCACGACTTGTACACTTGATTCGTCTCACTGAAAGGCCAAGAAGCAATTGTTCTGACTAGGAAATGAAGATGCAAACATTTGAATCGATATAAAACAAATTACAAGACAACGCCACTCCTACTCGAGGTCTACTCCACGCCCCCTCACGAATCACGTGACCCAAATCAACCAATCGCTAATTTTCGTTGCATCAGCGTTGCACCTAAAGAGGCCCGATTTTCTGGGTTACTCCCATTAAAATCACTTTCAGTGATAAAAAAAAAAAAAAAAAATGTAACAAAAACTGTTTCATTTTTCAGTTTCATGCGAAAAATATTCCAACATTTCTAAAACACGGTATATCATCTGCGTCTCGAAAAACGCAAATTCGCACGAACAATCGGCAATCCCATAATCGTATCCAGAATTAACATGCCCGACCGCAACGTCACCGACAGTAACCTTTTAAAAATTCATATTTCTCCCGTCACTCGCTTCCACCCTCGACAACATCCTAAATCTCCCTGCCTCTGGCAGCCACCAGCCAGCCAGCCGAGCGACAAACCCCAGGCATCCTACTCGATATCTCCCCCCGCGTGAAAATCACCTCTGACCCAGATGAGAAAACCTCGTGAAAACCTACGCACGGTGTTCGCGCAAATCGCGGCGATATTTCTGAAGTGCGCGCGGATGGTTTATTAACGGGTTGCTCGCCGATTGGCGAAAGCCGGTTGGTTGGCAGGCAGGGACAGCGACAACACGGTGGTGGTAGTGGTAGTGGTGGTGGTGGTGGTGGTGGTGGTGGTGGCGGTGGTGGTGTCGGTAGAGGGAGAAACGTGGCGAACCGACGAGGTCGTCTTTTTCTCTCGTTTTTCAGCCGCCGGCCTGAACCATAAGTCCGCTCGGTATCGCGTCATGTTGCATTAGAGAGGCGACGAGGTGGCACGCCGTCGTCCTCGGGGCTTCTTCCATTTCACGTCCTGGCGTCCCTCGACGACCCGTTTTCCACACGACGACCACCTTCTCCCCCCCGCGCAGCGTTCACACAACGCGCAGCCTTCGAATCACCGCTTTTCTGCTCTCACTCACCACCCTCTGCCGCCCTCTACTTCCTTCGTTCGTCTCATCCACTAGTGCCGACACTACTCTCTCTCTCACACACACACACACTCTCTCTCTCTCTCTCTCTCTCTCTCTCTCTCTGTCTTTCTCTTCGTTCCTCGTACTCGATATGCATGTCCTTCGTTCTACTTCTGTAACCGCGTTTCGCTCTGGTTCGCTCGAAGGCCTCCGTGGCGCGCGCGGACCAACCCCCACACCCCTTCTTTTCATCCCTTAAACCGTCCGTTCGGTATTTCCGGCCCGATCGATTTTCTCTCCCCCTCGCGTTTATTCTCCCGATTTCGTCCGGCTGATGTTTGTCAGCTTTTCCCTTTCTTTCTTCGCCTTTCCGGGTTCGTTTCGCGCCGAAGACGACTCTCCCTTGCAATTAACACGGAGTTTAATTCCGACGACTCGGACGACGAAGTCGCAACAGTGGAGTAACAACGATTCGCCCTTTTCTTTTCTCTTTTTCTTTTCTACAAAGAAGGAGATTCAATTTTTTGCCATACTTTACTGGTATATCGCGTATTGTTATGAGACAAATTTAAAAATATCCAACGTCCAGCCTGTTGTAATAAGAGTTAATATATATAGTTAGTAAAATGTAGTAAAATAATAATAGTTAACAAGCTTGAGATAATTAGACTCTAAAATATTTATTGAGTGACATATTTACATTACTATTAAATATTTGAAATATTTATTTAGACTCTGTAAAAATCCGCGATCCACTCGGTTGCAAAAGAATCCACCCTCCGCCGTCCCTTCACTGTTTCCACAAACACTTTAGTAACATCCTCGCGATGTACCAATCCCTCGGAGGGATATCCTCCCGCAGGATACGCGAATCCGAAAGAATCCGCGAAACCAGATCGTCAGCCTTAAATCACACGCGATAAACGCACTCCGCAGCGACAGAGAGAGAGAGAGAGAGAGAAGCGTGTCGCGTTCCACACGAGGACGAGGAACGGCGCGAGGGAAACGCGAGAGGATAAACGCGAGAACCTTAACGCCCGGGATCTGGAGAGGGTGTCGGTGGTCACGGGGATGGCTCGGCGCGGTGTTGCTCGCTGTGCCACCAGTTATATTGCCGACCCGGAGAGATCGTGCATCGTTCGGGCAAGGGACGCGGCGGGACGGAGGAGCAAAGAATTATACTACGTGCTTGGAGTGTCAAGTCGCGAGGGTGGTTTATGGTGGTCTCGCAACCGTAGATGCGAGAGCCAGCCGTTCGAGCCTCTGCATCTGCTCTTTCTTTCTCTCTCTCTCTCTCTCTCATCTTCCAGCCTGTTAATGGCCGCTACCCTTTTGAATACGTCGCTGAATCGCATTCGTTTCGAATCTTACTCCTCTGCCGAGTTTCCTCTGTGGTTTTCTGAAGATTTCGCGCTGTTGCGACGTCTCTAATTCTCAGTTAAAATCTTCCGTTTCTTGCTTGATCACGCATCGATCTTGTACTTCGAGGACTTCCGCGAGAAGTTTTTTATCAAACGACCCCTTTCGTTTGAAATTCGTGAGCTTCTCGTACAGTTTGTTCCCATAGACAGGCAGGGTGAAAGGTGAAAGGCAAAGGCGGCTGCTCGTTTGATCATTAACGCGTTCGCTGCCACGTGTGCCAAGTCTGTGAAACTCCTTCCCACGCCGAACGATACATTTACATTTTAATTTAAAAAAATGCTAAAACACGTGTATTTCTAAAATTCCACTTTTACTCAAAACTACCTAATATCGATCATTTGGACGTTCAAAAACAGGGAAAAAAGGCAGCCTGAAAAGAGTCCGAAATAACTTTGTTAAATGCAAAAATATCGCGCTCGCGTGAGCCGAGGCTAAACAACGAACGAGGCACGAGAAGCGCGCGGACTTTAGGAAAAGGTAAACTAAAAACCAGGCTTGAAAAAGCTATTGCCCGCGTATAGTTCGCGCTTCTCAAAGACGGCTTCGGGATCGGTGTCAAGTGCCGGAACAAATATTTACAGGATACGACGCTTGCCCTAATCTTTGAACCTTTCAAATCGCCAGAAGGGCGACGTTGTCCCATGGAGGAGAACAAAGATTCCTTGACACGAGGAAACACAACACTCGACTTGTGTTTGAACCATCCGCAAGCACGCGAACACGGCCAAAGATCGATACAACTGTTCTTGCTCGAGGATTTCACTTTGCAGAACGCTGGCCCGAGGCGATACTTGCCAGTGATTAACGATCACGTTAGAAACTGGGATCACATTAGGCGCAACAGGAAACTATCCTAACTATTTTTTTGTCTGAACATATAGTTTTTGTACAACAGATATTCAAGGAAATTAACACTTTTGGAGAAACCAACGAAAAATGATAAAAAAGTACGGTTTTTTAAACATATGGTATAAATTCGTCGTTTAAAAAAGGATTAATTTGATCAATTTATATAAAAACTGTATTCAGTAATTTCCAGAAAAAGATGAACAAAAGATATTTGACAAAATACATTGCGGACTCTCAAGACAACAATTTTTTTGTCTGAACATACAGATATTCAAGGAAATTAACACTTATTTGGAAAAACCAAAATGATAAAAACGATAAAAAAATACGGTTTTTTAAACAAATGGTATAAATTCGTCGTTCAAAAAGCACTAATTTCATCAATTTACACAAAAACTGTATTCAGTAATTTCCAGAAAAAAATGAACAGAAGATATTTGACAAAATATGTTGCGGACTCTCAAGACTTTGAGGGTAGCTTTCATCCGTATCATCGATATCGACGATTGTCGATATATGTTTTTTTCGAAAACTATATCTGTGGCAAATTTCATTAAAATCGGTGATTGACACTTTGACGTGTTCCCTTGTGGCTGCACTAAAACATTTCGTAATATATTTTCCTTTTTGTTAATACCAGATTTTTCTCCCCACTTTGAATTTTCTCATTTTCATTATGCTCATAGTACGTAGTTCCATAATTTTTCTCTTAGAAACACTTCGGATCGAACCAAGTTTGGGGCAAAATCCTCGAAACCTAGATACTCGAGCAACTTCACACTCAGCGAGGGAACATCTCATTGATATTCTCCATGTTCCGAACCACTAGTAAAGATTACATCTACCTAATGTAGACTACTACCTAATTAGCAAAAAAAGGAGCGCGTAAATTAAGCAAGCTGCCGCGACAATGACCGCGCGAGTGGAATGCGTTCGATCGAGACGTTTCGTACGTTCGTCGATTCGCAGAACGGAACCGTTCTATTTTCAGCAAAAAAAGAAATAGTGTAATCGCAAGCAAAGGGAGAGAGCTTTCGCGCACAGCAAACGCTGACACAATGGAGGAAGAATAAGCACTGGCACAGGGACGAGAGGGCGGTGAAAATGGATGGCAAATTTTTTGACGGGCGCACGCGAAACACGCGTGGGCGGCGTTTCTATTAGACGGCGAGACCTCCGCTCGCGTTTTGTAGCGTCCGCGAGAGTAATGGGAAATTCCACGAAAGCAAAGGCGACTCTACTTACGAGACAAAATGACGGGGAAAAACAGATGGGAATTTTGACAAACGCGCGACGATTTTATTCCAGATCCGAGTCTCTCGTCGTACATTATCAATTCGTCAACTCTAAAATTAGTCATTCTTTGCCACTCGCTCTTCTTAAACTCTACTTAAAATTTTTAAATCCCAAAAGTCTCCGAGCTAAAACCAGTCCAATTTCACACTTAATCCTACTGCATCCAAGTGCGAGGATCTGCCTCAACTTGCCCCGAATAAATTCAAACACTCTGCGGAGAAGTCGTCCTCAAACCCGGGAAAACGCGAAACTTTCGGCGTAAAATCTGGAACAACGATCGAGATCGGAACCAAAATTCCTCCCCTTTCGATCGAAAAATTTTACTCCACTCGTTCGAAGTTTTTCCAAGCGCCTCCGAAGGATCGGCTCGACAGAAAATTATGCCAGAATCTGATCCAGAGTCGATCAATCGCTCCAATCCTCGTCCGGCAAATCGCTTTAACGCTGACCAAGCTTACGTCAACAAACGCAAACGTCGCTGGATTTTGAACGTTCGTTAATTTCTTGTGTGTTTTGTCGGCGGTTTTCCGAATCGAATATCGGTTTTGCAAATCGAGACGAGTGCGGCGAGAGTGCATCGCAGATATTGCGAGAGTTTTGAGTGGTTGTCGATCGGCGAGAGTCATCCGGGTCGATAGTCGCGCGTATCTAGAAAGAATAATTCGACGCTTCGATTCCCCCTTCGAAACCCTACGCGGTCGCGATCGCCGCGCGAGCTGACGTTACGCGCGGCAGAGCGAACTCGTTAAAGTTGACGTGGCAAAATGCAGGGGGGGGGGGGTAGGGGAGGGAAAAAGTGACGAGAGACGGACGAAAACGCGAAAATGGAATCCGCCGTCGACGGATGCCTCGACTCGATTAAACTTTTATCACCGAGGGCGAAGACTACGGGAGAATACCGATCGCGAGTGTCCCGCTTCCGCGGATTGTTCTCATTTAGCTAATGCTCCCGAGGTCGCGCGAATTACCTTTTGATAGATTCCGCCGTCGGGATCCCCGCGGGATCGAACTCCGCGCGAGTAACTCGAGCCACCTTCACGAACAACCGGCTCCTGTCCCTCGGCTAGTTTCATCCGAGATTTGATTTCGGAACAGCGGCGACGCGCGCCGAAACGTTACTAATTTGCTCGAACAACATTAACAGGCGAATTCGAACTTTCCGATCGTCCGGAATCCGGAATTTTTTCGTATCAATTCCTGAATTTATCGCGAAATTTCGATTATTATTCCAGCATTTATTTTAACTAACACAGTTCCCGTTTGTCGAAAAATTTCAAAGGAATTCCCCCCCCAATATCCTCCTGATAACGTTTCGTTATTTTTTTACGTTTCGGTACGTAATTTTCCAACGAATAATAATAATAATAATAATCGATATCGTAAGTATAGACACAAGTAGCGTCGTCTCGAACGCAACATTCGTAACACGCGGGCGTCGATTAATTTCGAGTTAAAGAGAATTGAATAATGACGGCCAGGGGGGGGTTAACGCGTGAATTTCGATTCCCCACGTGGAGAATCAGAACACCCGCGGGCGTTATTTTTCGGGTGAAATCGGGCGGTTATACTCGTGAAATTGCGCGGAAAAAAATGACATCGATGGTTAAAGCGCTCGTTCCTCGATGACGGTGTCGATATACCTGTCTTCGACTTTCACAGCCAATCTCGATGATTGGAAGTGACGTTTACCCCCGAAAATATATTCCAATTTTCATTCGAAATGACCTCTCTCTCTCTCTCTCTCTCTCTGTGCTTACCACCTATACACCGTCCAACAAAACTAACGCTAAACAGTAATAAAAATAAAAACAATGACAGAAGAGTGTCAGAAGAGCGTTTGATTTCGGAATTTTGGAATGAAATCCAGAGAAAGGAAGACGAAGAGCCACCGGTAGAAGACTCGCGTGGTCCAGGTGGGCTGGCAGCGACGAGAAGAGATGGACGGAAAGCGCGCGGTGGATACAATATTTGAGAGCGGTAATAAAAAGCCGTGTGGGAGGGGGAGGGGGGAGGACAGTGGCTGTGGCTTTGGATACGGGATCGGTGCGAGAGAGGGTTGAGGGTTGAGGGTTGAGGGTCGACGCTGATGCTTGCGGTTGGCGTCTGGTAAAAAGGACATGGCGATGAAGACGGGAAAGCGGATAAACGCGCGCGCGGCGACGTCGATTCGCGTGGGCCGGCACGTTGTGCACGTAACGCGCGCGACGCCGACGCCGACTCCGACGCCGACGCCGACTCCGACGCCGACGCCGACTCCGACGCCGACGCCGACGCCAACGCCAACGCCAACGCCGACTGCTGCAATGCGGCGATGTCGGCATTTTAATTGAAAACGCCGGCTCGCTCTCGCGATACCAGCGCACAGCCTCCTCTCCTCTCCTCTCCTCTTTCTCCCCTTTTCCGTCTCCGTCGCTCCCGCTCGCGGCCGCTGCCAACCAACCACTTCTCGCTTCTTCGCTCATCCATTCGTGGTTTATTAATGAACGTTAATGTCGTAGGTGCGCGGCTCGTTCCTTTTAATTGCGTCCCTAAATTATTCACCGTGGACGGCGTGTAACCGGCGTTGCGCGCTGTGACGGGTCCACACGGCTCGTGGATCCTTCCTGTTTGCCGTTCTCCTCTTCCGCGAGATCCCGGCAACGGGGGTGCAACGAACTGGAAGTTCGCGCGGACGTCGAAACGGAGGAGAAGGAACGGTCACCGATTTTCGACGGGCGATGATCGTAGAAAGAAAAGAGTATTTGTTCGAGTGAAGAAGAAAATGATTTGAAACATTTTGCAGAGTTTGAGACGAGATTTTATCTTGAAAATCGATCTATCCGCAAGATACACAATTTGAAAGGTACGAATTAATATGTACTATTTAAAAACACGCGACGTTCCTCGTTTCTAAGTCGATGGTCCGAGCTTGCGTCAAAGTCATCCTGTCAAAATCTCACACGTTTCGAAAACTCGTCCAGTGGAGAGGTTGTTACTTTCGGGGAATGGACGTGTGCGAGTGGTAGATCGGGCAGACGAGATGGAATGGCGTCGGCGATCTGACAAGCGGGAGAAGAGAAGCCAACGAGAGAGACCGGAGGGAAAGGGACCGGACGCAAAGAGAGACGCATTGTTTACAGTAATGAAGGCGTAAATAAGTGATGAGCCGCGCGACGCATCGATCTCAGCCGGGCCACGCTTCTGTTTGATACGGCACTGCCGCGAGGGTGGCCACCCCCGCTGCCAGCCACCCTCCGACTGCACGCAGATGTCGACCGGCTCTTTTCCCGCCGCTGCTACCCTCTCTCTCTCTCTCTCTCTCTTTATCTATCTTTTTCAACCTCTCGCTTCCTCTCCTTCTGTCCGCATTTTCGGTTTAATAACCTCTTTCTATCGCGAGGCACGATAAGCGCCCGCGAGTCTTCGTACCTATTGCACTGCTACTGGATCATCGTCGAAAGCGAGAGGTTACGAAAAAATTAACAATTAAAAATTTATGCGTATCTACGACGATTCTTTTTTTTTCTTTTTCTCATTCCTCTATCTTCCTCTTCGTTCGACTGCCTTTCTTTTTCCTTTTATCTTCCGCGATGGGGGTCAGCGTGACTGGGGGCCAATTAAAGGGATGAAACGATTTTATTATCGGCTCGTAGAGTCTGATTCCGGTTAGGTTGGAGAATCATTTTACCTTCTCTTCGTTTTTCACGTTTACAACAGAGTGGTTTAATGATTTACTTATTGACGTTCGATACGTCTCACCGCCAGGAACGCGCATTGTTCGCTCGTTTCAGAACGACGCAGAGTGCGCGATACACGCGTGTAATACATATTTCGATTTTGTAAAAAATAAAATTGTTTGAACGTTTTACGGTGCATTTTCGTGCCTCGCGTTGTAGCGTTAAAAAGCGCCGAGACTTTTATCAATTTTCAATCGCTGGTGATAGCAGTCGACGTGCTAGATGATAAAATATTGAGTTGTATTATCACTATTTTTCTCTCCTTTCCTTTCTTTTTTTTTTTTTTTTTTTTTTTTTTTTTTTTTTTTTTTTTGATGTTTGTAAACGTGATGCTCGAAAACGTGAATAGTTGCATTTTACGCGCGGCACGTACGATACATGTTCTGCCTACGTGTTTCCACGGATGTTTTCACGAAAGCGAAATCGTCCTCGCGAGCCGATGGTAAACACGATACGCTAATCGTTGAATATGATAATTCAGCGGCTAGTCGTCTTCCGTTTTCCTTTCTAAGATGTTTGTTGTGCGGTTATTACGCGAAAACGTCCGGCGTTCCACTTTTTTTTTTTCCGCTGGTCTCATTCGTATCGTCTCGTGTTCCATTCGAACACACGTAAGCGACGTGAGCCTACGTCATGCGATCGCACAAGGTCTAGCAATGGAACTTCGTTTAATCGATTCCTATACTTTTAATACGACGAAGGGGAACGAGAGAGTTGCGAGCGAAAGGAGAGAGCTGATAATAAATAAAAGCAAAAACGAAGACGCTGGAAGTTTGAATCAATTGGTAAATTAAGTAGAAAATTCCCAAATTTGACGAAAGACTCGCAAGTTTGCAATTCGCGCTACTGTCCGATGAAAAGCAATTTTAATCGTCGTGCCTAGATATCGTATCTCTACTCGCGAGCACTCTATTAAATAATCAACGGAGATAAATCGCTTCATTTCATTGACACGAAATGTTTAACCAATAAACCTCAAACGTCTGTCTATCATTTTCGTCCCGATCAATTACGTGAATTTCGCTTATTATTACGCAACAGGCGAACCTGTTCAACATCGATATGAACTACTCAAAATGGTCAAAACGTGATAGCTTACATAATTTTTTCAAACAGCTTCTTTTTTAATTTCTATACACTTGAACAATTATTGCATTTGAAAAATACGAATAAAATTCGCAAAATGTAAAATTTGTGTTGTAAAGTTTCTTTTATTATTCTTTGAATTTCAATTTTTCGATACTTAGTTCCAGCGTCGAATGATCGAAAGTTTTGACAAACTTTCGTCGAATCGCTGTTTCGAGAGTTGGTCGCTCTCGCGCAATACCTCCGAGTGAATTCGACTCGGCGTCGAATCAATCACGAGCCAAGGAGAAAAATTCGCGGCGATAAGCCAGAAACACGAAGCGCTGTATTATGCAATATCGACGCCAACAGCGGCGAGATAACGCGCGATCGACCTTGCGTCCGCGCGACAAACAGCGTGTCGGGTTTCGCGTTTGACTGCTAGACGAGTAACCTAATTATTCAAGAAGTGGACTAATTCGGATGGTGCCACGGACGTGGATTAATTTCTACGGCTCGAACAAGGAAGAGCGCAATTATGAGTCGCGTTTGCAGCCTCGGCAGCACGTAACGCGTTTCGTGTTGTCGGAAGGCCGCGTCGAAATATTTCAATAAGAATAACAATATACAGGCGAAGAGGACGAAGTTGTACGACGACGATGAAAAATTGTCGATAATTCAAACTGATATGTAACTGTGTTAGGAGGAGCATGTAACGATCCATTTGGTATCATTTTGAAAAAATTCTCTAGTTTAATCGCGAGTTTTCTTTTTTTTAATTAAGTGTGTTTCTTTTTCTTTTCTTGGGTCGGATTAGGTTAGGTTTCTCTAATTTTTAATTAAGTGAGTTTCTTTTTTTTCTTGGGTCGGATTAGGTTAGGGTTTTCTAATTTTTAATTCAGTGAGTTTCTTTTTTTTTCTTGGGTTGGATTAGGTTAGGTTTTTCTAATTTTTAATTGAGTTTCTTTTTTTTTCTTGGGTTGGATTAGGTTAGGTTTTTCTAATTTTTAATTGGGTGAGTTTCTTTTTTCTTCTTGGGTTGGATTAGGTTAGGTTTCTCTAATTTTTAATTGGCTGAGTTTCTTTTTTTTTCTTGGGTTGGATTAGGTTAGGTTTTTCTTTTTTTTTATTAAGTGAGTTTCTTGGGTTTTTTTCTTGGGTCGGATTAGGTTAGGTTGATTTTACATCATGTAATGGATAGAAAAGTGAGGTTTTTCCTCGAAAATTGCCAAAATTTAAACGTAGAGATATTAAAAAAAAAAAATGTTTTTCGTGAAGATTGAAATTTTCTCTTTAAAACTTGTACGATTTTTGAATTTGGGTTAGTATCGGTGAAATGTTAGTATTTCTTGAATTTTGTCGTTCAATAAAATGGTGAAAAAAAGTTTTTAAGAAGCCGTTCAATCTTCAAGACGGAGGTAAATTTAATTAGAAAAAAATTTTTTAATCAACCAAGTGCTTTCTTACATCGTTTTTACAAAATTACATTTAAATTATCGCCAATTTTTAATAATCATTGGCACAGCGTACAGCTCTTCGCTGTACGTGGAAAATTGATAAAATTTTTAATCACAAATTCGAGAAAGGTTATTTTCATTTTTCTTTAGAAATTTGCAACAATTGACGGGGTTATTTCGTTTCAATAACTGGAGCTTTTAAAATTCGCGATATTATCTGGGATTTTCTGCCAACGTGGGCGCGTTATCAAGGAAATGTCTGATTAAAAAATTAGAGAAATTAAAGTATCGATTACTCCGGACGACGGTTCGTGGAACTGTGCCAAACATTTTGCACAACGAAGCTTTAACGTTTTAAAATCGCTGAACCTGAATTTTTGAATTCAACGCGTAATTTTCCTTATAGAGAGTTAAAATCGGGCTTGAATTTTTTTTATTAAATGTCAGAAGATATTCGAGGAAAACGATATTCTCAACTTTCCTCAAAACCTTTCGAACTTTCGTTTCTTAGATTCATCTCCCACGTCGTCCGCGACGTTTCCGCTTTTATCGTGCACCGAAAATATCGTGCAAGATCAACGGAACGAGCCAATGACTCTCTTCGTAGCCATAATTTTTCACAATTGACGTATCATCGTCACCAGAGAGAGCTTCCCGCTCACTTTTGAGTCATACATGTTTCCATACGTATCAAACGTCGGAAGAATTAGCATCGAATAAGAATCGTGACGTCTCGCGATTCCCTGAATTAAATTTAGGCTAATCTCGTCAGCGTTCCGTTTCAAGTAAACTTTCAACTGTGACGTTCAAAACGTTCCAAGTACGTATGTCCGAGCTATACTCGAACTTTAATGAAATTAAAATTTTCTGTATAAAGAACCTTCGAAAAAAAAAAAAAAAAAGAAGAAACGACACATTTCTCGTGTCTGTTTAATTAAAATCGATATTTCTGCACGTAGAATATTACCAAAGGAAAGGACATTGTCGAGGAAAGTGTTGGAATCGACGTTGCGATCAGAAACAATTGACAATCCAAGATGCCAGATATTAATTTACTTCCACTTTCCGCGTGCTGAATTAAGGAAAACACGTAACGCGTTTACGATTAGATTAATAATCTATCAGCATGTTGTGACATAGCAATTTGTAGAGTTGATTTAATTAACACTCTAAATAACGCTGACTGGAGAGATTGATCGGTGATTATGCAACTGAGTTTATCGATGATAGAACGTTCGCTAAGTAGCTCAAATTTTTTCCCTATGCTTTTTCCTCCTGGTTGTTTAGAGCGCGAATATCGAACGGCTGTTCTATGTGAAATTTCTCTTACGTTTGTAACATTCATATGGACACAAATGCTTTTTACGCTATTCTAAACACACTTTTCGACCGATTGAAACGCACACGCGAAATGGTCATACCCTTTCACGTCAAATGGCACCATTTATCGATCGTTTTCAGCAATTTGCTACACCTACGTCTGTCTCACTCGATGCGAAGGAAAAATTATTGCTCGCGTCTGTTACTTTAATTCGATCTAATTGTCCATACGAAGCAAAAGTTCGAAAACAAGCCTGTATCGACGTGATATAAATTATTCGTTTATTGTCAAATTTTGTTGTATGTATTATCATCATCGTTTCTTCTCACGCTCCGCATTTTTATCACAATGCCGCGATAAAGCTTGAGGTTCGAATTTTAATGAAGCTTACGTCTCCATCGAGCTGTCGTATTATTATTTTTAAATTAAGAATCCTATCAATTTACACGGAAATCCTCCCTCGTTTGTACAATAGCGTAATTTACAGAATCTGTACGCGATCCTATTGCTTAATCACTGTGCAATAAATCATAAGTCGGTGAACTCGAACAAGATCAACACCGAACTGCGCTTACGTCATCCTTCATGTGGGAAGATATCATTGAGAGCATCTCGTCATTTGCCACGCCTAATTATCACCCCCCTGCGTGCTGTGTGCATGTGCGTGTACAGTATTATTTGCAAGCATCGCGACGCGAGTCCACTTTCCAAACTAAATGATTTCCTCGCTCATCTTTATTCACCCAAAAACTGTCGTCAGATTTTTTTTACAATTTTACAAGTTGGTAATACAATGTGTATGTAATAATTTGGCTTAGCGACGACAGAGCTGCTGGAGCAGTCTAAAATTATTTGTGCAGTTTTTGTACATTGTCACAGTGTCAATCTCTGTAGATTTTACTCTCGTCGTTTATTAGAGGGATCTACAACAAGAAAACTTGTACCCCAGCACGATTCGTCTCACCGAAAGGCCCAGAAGCAACTGTTCTGACTTTTTTGCCATAAAATTTTATCGATATGCAAACATTTGAATCGATAGAAAACAAATTACAGGCGCGATCGCTCAGTAGCAGACAACGCCACTCCCACTCGAGGTCTACGCCACGCCCCCTCGCGAATCACGTGACCCAAATCAACCAATCGCTAATTTTCGTTGCATTACCGTTGCACCTGAAGAAGCCCGATTTCCTGAGTTACCCCCGCTAAACCATACCACTGTTATGATCATACGGTTTATGGTGTTAAAGTGTCCGTACGTTGTTAAATGTAACGAATACTATTAGTGTCTACATGGAACGTGAGTATTAAATTTGGACGAAATATCAGAGCACGAGAACATCACCAGCAAATTATTTCCCTGCTCACGAGTTGCCTCGATCCTTCAAAAAATTTGCTAATTATCGGGAGAATTGTTGAAAGTGGCAAAAAAGTTGTAGCAGTGAGAAGTGACACAGTGTTAAATTCGTGATTTACAAATGGAACGGAAGTGGTCAAAGTATCGCACAAAGCCGTGCACGCGGACCTAATGCACTCGTAAACGAATTTTATTGTCGCGTGGTTACGCAAACAAGTAGCCAGAGGCTGGCTCCGTGGAAAATAGAGCGATGCGTGACGTATCGCCGATAGTTGCAGCAACGACCAACGCTCTAACCTCGCGTTTCCTTAGCACGTGATTAAAGCACAAACGGCGATTCGAATTTCCCAATTTCCTCGCGAAAAACTTCGAAATGCGCCACGTCGATGTATTTCGCTTTGCGAACTCCGAGTTTTATTTAGTTTATGAACGGCGTGAGTTGTTGAACACTTTCGGTTGACTTTTTCGATTCGAGGGGGGATCTCGAACTTGGTCTCTGATTTAAAAAATATTACTATTATCGAGAGTTATTTTTTTGATAAATTGAAACATTTGCTATAAAATCTTCGTAAAAGGATGGAAGACATTTTTTTCTGCGTTCTTCCAAGCAAATTACATCGATTTCAATTCACGAAACTTTGCGATCTTTTACATTATTGTTTGTTGTAAAGCTTTGAGTAAATAGTATAAATTTCATTAGAATGAATTAATGTGTTGAGCTATTCTTTGCCTGAGGCCAGCTGCCTTAAAATATATGTCACACACAATTAAACAAAATTAATTCTTCTTTTCTTCATTAGTCCAAGCCCATATTGCTTTGATATTGTCTCTTTGTATTCGCATAATCTCAGGGCCAAATTTTATTTCATCAAATTTTACAGAAATATCGTGTAGGTGATAGTTTGTTTGAACTATCGCGACTCTCTTACCAAGCAAGATATTTGAAATTTCTCGTTTCTTCTTCTTCTTCCCCGAATCGAAAAATAAGTCGATTCTTCTCCATTGTCACAAACAGTATTAATTGTTAAAATACGTGTTTCGATACGCCAGACGAGAAAAGGAAAAATTACAAAAAAAAAAGTTTTTCAAGTGAATTTTCACTTTCCCAAAGCTGATGCACGTACATCGAAGAATGCGGATCGTCGTGACAGGGAAAGTATCAACGTTTCTTCTTCCGACTCGAGATCGAGCGGTGGGATTTCAGCGAGCAAGCGAGCAGCGTGAGAGGAGCTTCCGTTCGACTCGAGCGAAGCGTGTTTACAACTCCGCGCATCCCACGTCGGCCAGAAGCAGAGTTATTTGCAGTTGCGCGATTGCACCCGGATCGCGATCTGTTTTTGCGCCAAACGGAGAGAGAGAGAGAGAAGAGAGAAGAGACGAGAAGTGTGGTTAGGCAGTGAGTCGAGGACCAGATTATGCTACGCCTTATAATTTTACGATCACGAGAACGTCGTTCGTACGACGCCTCTGGTTTAGAAAAACACTTTTTAATCGGGAACTCTGCGAAGCAGATGTCTCTTCGAGGCTCGAGTTTGAAAATTTTGAAACGTATCGATCAGATCGAGGTCCGAATATAATATTAGTAATGGCATTAGTAAATAATCTCCAAGTATTAATATAAAATATAGAACAATATAATAATAGATAGTATAGAAAAAATAATATAAATTTTATATTATAGAATATAAAATTCTGCTCCAAATTAATCATTGTTCTCGAACTGATCTTTAATTAACTCTCAGACGTCTCGTAATGGATCGTTCTTGATTCAATCGGTACGTGATTCTACACTCGTGTAATCTGACATTCTTTCAATTCTAATAATTTTTTTTTTTTTCGTAGTCTACGTTATTTTTTAAAATCTAAATAAACCCGAGAGTTCAATTTTTCTTCGTTTTTCCTTACCCCTTGCGTTCCGTCAGGAAAATCAATCTTCTGTCACCAAGAGGTTATATCGCTTAACTATGTAAAAATAAACGCGATAAACCGTTTCCTCCCGCGAGTTAAACGCTACCAGGAAAAAGAAGAAAAGAAAAAAAGAAAAAGAAAAAGAAAGTCTTCCTTTTTAAGAAGCGGAGCAAGCGGTTCTCCTGCCAGTGATTTTCATCGATGAAATTTCCGTTGCCCCGAAGCGGAGCCGCGCGAAGGATGCGAAACGCCCCGAAGAAGAGCCTTTTACAAGCCAAAAATACTCGGCCGCCAGTCGGTTTATCGATAATGGCGGCATAATACGAAACGCGTGTAGAACAACCGCCTCTATCTTTAGAGGCGAGCCATCTCACAAGTCCGCTGCGGAAAGAAACGCGCGAGAGATCGAACGAGCAGATGAGAGATCTCGAACGCGCAGGAAACGCTCTCGCGGGCGTCGTCGAGCACGTTACGACTCTTCGTAGAAAGCTCCGTTTTTTTTTTTTTTTTCAAACTGCCGCGAGAAGCTTTTGATTATTATTCGAGCGTTTGGAAACGGTGACTGGCTTAGCCGACAAACGATGTACCACGAATAACTGTCAATTTCTAAGAATAACATTACGTACAACCTATATATATATATATATATATATATATATATATTTTTTTTTTTATTTTATTTTATAAAGATCATCCAAGCTTTCGAATACGCATTTGGTATTTTTCATTAGACACTCGCTTGCAATCAATTTCAACCGATTGCAACCGGTCCAGGATGAATTTCGACGCGGCGTTGAAAGTCACTCCGCGAGTTGGTCGCGGTCCGCGCCCGTTCTCGATGATTCCACTCGTTGGCTCGTCAAAGAGGCGAAAAAAGACGCGGCAGACGTCGGCTGTTAGAAAGATGTATCGAGCTGGTGAACGCGGAATGGACATGCGGTTACTATTTTCGAGTGCAATGTTTATCTGGCCCGGATCAAATATATAGTTATGAGTTCCAGAAGGCGGCCGATAGTTCCTCGAACCGGTCATTATTAGCAAGTCTTACGCGGAGGACCGACCAAAAATACTGCGTGGTCGCCGGCGCTCCGCTCTTGTCTCTGAAAGAACGCTCGCGTTTACGAGCCTCGGCGATGCGTGGATCCTCGAACGTCGAACGAGTCAAACTCCGTTTTCTATGAATTCTTATGCTCGATTTTCGAAGAAAGAAACGACTATTCTGAGAAGATGATATAAATGGTGATTGTGAGTAACATCGAGTCGCATGTAGCGTAAAGCAAAGTCTGATGTGTAATTTTACGGCAGAGACGTATATTATACGCGTACAATGTTGTTTATCGATTTGTTGAATGATATAGAACAACAGTTTGCGACGTACAATATACTAGAGTAACAAAGTATATATAAACGAAGTACAATATATTGGTATGTTCGAGCCGGAGAAAACCTAACCTACAAATATATCGTTATCGAAAGCATCGAGATACTGGTTGGCTCATCCGTATTATCATTTTATAATATCATCTGTTGTCCTGTTTATTATTTATTTGGATACTGTTCCAAAGGTTGCAGCAATGCAAGCATTACAACCAACATTGACCCGACTAGAACTAAATATTGTCCTAGTGATATTTAGCGCATTACAGCTACAATTTGATCTCCCAGTTACTCTCTTAAATTGATCGGCATCGAATAAACTTATTGAATGAGCAAGTAGAGAAAATCATAGTTTTCTCGAGGTGAAGTGAAAACTTCCGAGGGTCTTTCTTTCGATCCTCTGTACGAATTTTAACATTTAAATTAGGGACACCCTGTATACACAGAGAGGTAGCAACGGCGAGTTGTAAGATTAAACAGATACTTCGCAACGATTCAATTTACACTGAGCAATAGTCGCGAATCTAATTTCTAATTTCGAAATCTCGATAAAAAACACCAGCAAAAAAGAAAAGAGGATTGGATTCAAAGCACTCGAGGATTGCGCACGCACAAATGTGAATTGTAAAAACTTTTAAAAGAAAATTGTGCAACGAACTGACGTTCAACGCATTTGTCAATGCATTCTCCCTCTCCCTCCCCCCCCGTCGGGTTGTTGCGGTCGACAAGGCAACGATAATACGTGTGAGGCAACTGAAAAGACAAATTACTTTGCATTCGAAAGGTTGTACTTACTGGTCATAAACGGCAGTTAAAGGATTATCATAAACGCTACTGTGCAACTGCTTCGCTTGCCCAACGCCGCGCTGGAGATAATCAATTCGGAAACATGATTTTTTTTTTTCTCCCTTCGAACGTTTCAGAAACGTTCGATTTTCTCAGATCCTTTGAGAAACTTTAAACACTTAAATGCTTACTCTTTCTTAACGTTTTTCTTTATTTTTTTTTTTAGCTTTTGCTAATTAGCCACGTTCGTTGGTTATAATTAAAAATACTTTTGAAGAGTATTACGGGCAACATTGCGATTATTTTCTGGAAATCGCGTACATTGCCAATTAATCGATATTAAACGGGCGATACCGTGTACCACTTAGAGTATCGTATTTGTGCACATTTGCGAGAACCAAACAGCTTTCAACGTTTACGCGTCGTAATGTGATTATTTTCACGTAGGGCTCCAATTGGCGTTTCGTGTAGATAACGTTAAACGTCCGATCGATACAGTGTTAACGCATTACTGACCGGCGATTTTTGCATAAACTAACGCCAATGGCCGAGCGGTAATTCTACGGACGAGTGATTTTAACCGTGCCACTCTCTAAAAACGTACAAACACGTTCCCGGTGAGTAACGTTCCGTTAACGAAATGCGTACGAGCGCGTCATTAACCGGTGTTGAAAAATCACGAACAGGACTGACACCGACAACGAGTAATTTCCTCCGATTCTACCAACTTCTTCAAACACCCTTTGCAAACGCTCGCAAACGCTCGCAAACGCTGTCACACTTGCGTACACTCCAGAGCAATTCCGCAAAAACATTTCGTTCCGTGGTCGAACGCGGGCATCCCCTGCAAACTCTTCGCCGCAAGAGTGGACGATCGAATCGTAGAAAATATTCAGCCACCAGCGTATGATCGAACCGAGAGAGACAGACAGACAGAGAGAGAGAAAGAGAGAGAGAGACGCGTGGAAAATCGGCGACCAACGAAATCGAGCGGCAATTTTCGCGAGAACGCGGTTTGAAAATTCCGTGCGAGCGCCATGGAAACGTGGCCCCGGAAAAATGAGCCTGTTATAAAGGGCTGATATTTGTTGCGCGTGGAACGCGCGTCGCGCGGCCAAACAATATCTCGCTGGTAGCTGCGTTTGTTTGTATCGCCTCGATTAATTACGATTGTCAGCCCCGGTCCCCTCCCCCCTCCGCCCCGCGCACTTTCGCGTTCCAATTACATTTCCAGCCAGAGTCGCGCCCGCCGAATTCCCCGTCTCGCGCCGCCAAAGTCCGCGCCGGAACACGCATTAACCTGCGATACACCGGCGATAATTAGCCGATCCTTTAATTAACTCCAACAAACCGAATCATCGCCCCTCGCCCTTTTCTTTTCTTCTCTTCTCTTCTCTTCTTCTGGTTGCCGCGCTTTCGCCGGCGGCTCGTCGTTGGCTGTTGAACGTACCCCGATCCGGGGTTGTACGCCATCGTGTGTTAAAGATCGGCGCGCGGCGCTCGCTCGCTCGCGATGTCACGGTCGAGTTAAAATTAGCAAGTCGAGCCTCGGATTTCTGCAGCCGGCAGAAAGCGGCGGAGGAGGCGAGAGAGCGTGTGCAACCCCGTCCGAGCGAAACCACGTACGTGTGTATCTATCTGGCGTCGCCTAGTTCCTCGGCCATTGTTTCCCCTCGGCTATCGATGAGACGAACGGCGGGGGGGGGGGGGGGCAGCGGAGAACTGGGTGAGCGTCTTCAGCCATTGCCGAGTTTGACAAAGGGGTAAGTACGCCTCCTCTCGGGAGGTCGCAGTTGCGACCCGTTTCGCTATTAAACCTCGAACTGCCCGGAACGTTAAACAATAATAAAAAAAAAGAAAGAAAGAGAGGAATCTTTACGGCAAGATGGAAATTTAGAAAAAAAAAGAAAAAGAACGTCGATTTTGGAAAAATCGTCCAGCGAGATTTTCAAGCGCGCGGCGCACCCTTGATATTTATGCGTGACGCTGTCACGCATCGCGCTGTTTTACATGCAAATACACACGGGGAAAGCCCCCGTGGCGACGACGGTGTGAGAGGAGAACGGGGGAGGAATGGGAGGAGCGGAAAAACTGGTGTCATTGCGCGGCGCGTAAAAATTAAAGCGGTCCATGCGTGATTTATATTGTATCCGCGTAAAACGTAATGAATAGCAGCGGCCTGCTGCGTGTGTGTGTATGTGCGTGTGTGTGCACGCGCGAAAACTCGCGTAATCGATACGAGATTTAAGTTTCGTTGGCCCCCGCGCGCGCAAATAAAATCAGTTTAAACGATTCATTGTTTAAAATATAACATTGGGTCATCGTACGTTCGATAATGCGCGCGGAGGGGAGAGAAAAGAGGAAAAAAGAGGGGAAAAGGTGAAAAAGGACGGAGGATCGGAGCTCGGTTTCAACTACGGTATCCGGGTATCGAGTGGAAACGTTGTTTTCACCATCGTTGACAAGCTGATCTCGCTCGGAGTTTAAAAAAATTATTAGAGATCGTTGCGTATGAAACACGCTTCGTTTCGCGCCGGCCGCTTAAAAATCTTTTGATATTTAGTGGATAAACGTGCCCCGTTAAACGTGGCGTTTATTATACGTTGCTTTCGAGCACCGGGAATAACCGGACACAAACGCGATTTGCCCGCGTTTTATTCATTCGCAGTTTGCCGCGGAACGACGGGCTGTCAAAGCAAACGTCGAATTCATCGATGATGCATCGGGTTTGAAACTTGTAAAAAGTGCTATAGTATTAATACGATCTAGTTTTCGAAGGTGCATATAATACGATAAGCAGATGATCCGCCGTTGCTGCGAAACATTGAGAAATTGCGAACGCGAAGAATGGAGCAAGAGCTTTTCTTAAGTTTAACTGTAATAAATCAATAAGTACAAAAATAATTCTTACAAATCAGCTAAAACTTTCTTCTCTTGAAACAACGAGGAAAAAAGGAAACGAGCAGTTTCGAAGCTTCGAAAGTTCCTCGAATCGATCGCTATCAAGAAATCAGACGCGGCCTATCCAATTTTAACTATGATAATTCTCAAGCCGCATCGTACCGCAATAATTCTACAAATTAACTTTTCTTCGAATAACCAAAAGGGGAAGGAAAAAAATCGAGTTCGACGCTTCGAAGGTACCTTGAAGTCGATTGCTGCGTGGATTACCAATCACACCTCTCTCAAAACACAAAGCCAAAATCCGAAAAAATTCTTGTCCACGTCGATCGTGCCAACACCAAGACAGACATGCTGAAGAAAAATCCATGGAGAGGACCCAACAACGCCGGGTTCCATCTGTACCAAACAACGAACAGTAATCGAAAAACAGAGAGAGAGAGAGAGAGAGAGAAAGAGACCCGGTTGTTTGCTACACCGCAAAGAAAAATAGAAAAAAAAGGTGAATAAATAAATAAAAGGGAGGGGAAAAAAGGGAATAAGAGTAAGAACCGCGAGAGCCGGGAATGCAGTTGGAAAATGGTATATCGCGACCGCGCAACGCAACGGTCTCGAAATTGGAAGCGGCGAGAGGACAAATCGAATCCGCTGGTATGGTCCGCGCCGCTGATAGCGGCCGATTCGGAAGAATGGACGGGAGACAATGCGTTTTGCCGGCGACTGTACGTGCCTCGACACAACGCGATGTAGGTTACGAACGGAGAGAGACGCGGGTATCGATTTCAGCGCGGTATGCGGCACCGTTGTGGAATGCACGCCTTCTAACGTTGTGTGTACCTGAAACCGCGAACTGCTGAGGGAGGGGGCGCAGCACACCTCGCGGGTCCCTTCTCGGGGGACCGGCTCGAGAATCCGCGAGATGACTCATTTTTCTTTTTTTTTTTTTTTTTTTTTTTTTTTGCAAACGTTACGACTTTTGCGAAAACTGTATGAATATTCTAATAGGTGGAAGGATCAAGCGAGAATTTTTTAACCCTTTGCACTCGAATCTGAAGGTTTCTGTATCTAAATACTGATACATTTAGTGTTGTAGTATATCTGAAAAGACGTCTAGAGTGAAAGCCACATATGTAACGACGTGGAAGAAGAATTGGAATAATTCACATAAACTGGACTTCTTATTGCTTCTTACGAAAGTTTAAAAGATAGAGGAGGATTTATTTTTTATGTTTTTCAGAGATTGAAACTAACTCTTGTATATGATATATTATACTTGCTCTAGTGCACGTTGATGATTTATTATTAAATTTAACCCTTTGCACTCCTTTGTCGAGTGTGACTCAACATTAGTTTTTATCACAGAAACTCTCATACTGTGTCACACTCGATATTTTTAAATTGCCAAAAAAAAAAATAATTGAAAAATAGTTTGGAGTACAATCTTAGAAAAAACAAACAAGATTTCGTGTTAAATACCATTTGAATGATCACTTCCAAAGCTACATCATTTTGTATGATGTGATGCTTCAATGTAAATAAATTGTTAGTAGATGACGCGTGGAATAAAAGTTTGAAATTTACGATTACTCGCGTGAAAAGATCTTGCAACGAACAAGCTTGAACAATTGTTACAATCACATAAAGCAAAGATTAAGACGACGTGGTTTGGAAACTGATAAGTTTCTCTTGCGTCGAACAGAGTTGACAAAGGTTTGAAGCCCATACGCACGCTGCGCTCGAAGTGAAAGCCGGGGCGACGTATCTTCGACGTTAACAAACGTCGTCAACGGGATTTCTCGTTCGTTTCGCGTCGAGCAACGAAATTACTCTTTTATCCTTTATCCTCTCATTTTCATTGGCGATCGACTTTGCGATTTCTCGCAAATAACCAAGTCAGTTTAACCAATTAATCGAGAGAAGCTTGTCGTGCGTTACGAGAGGTTGGATGTTCCAACAACGGGAAACAGTTCTCTAACGCTCGAAAGTCAGTCGCGTACCGAGTGCTGTTCCATTATCAAATCGTGCTTCAAGTGGCGCACACCCGCGCGGCAGAAGCGAAGAACAGAGCGTTGAACATGAAATAACGAATCGCACGTGCGGACAATGTACAGTGGCGGTCACAAACTTGCGTGTATGAACGTTAAACTCACATTTAAGCGTACATTTTCCAAAGAGTTTTGAAAAATTGGCGGGAAAAAAAATTTTAATTGTTGTAACTTCACAGCAATGAGTCCGAAGCTTCTATCTTACAACATTAGTTAAACGTCGCCAATTTTTCGAAATTCGAAACACTGCGTTACACATCCGCGAATTAAGGGAGGAAATTTTTCTTTTTCTCGTTGCGCGAAGCAGAATTAGCAGTTGAATAAAACTCAGCGTAACCCTAACTCGGCAGAAACGTCACAACTCGAAAACTCGACTTCTCTCTAGTCTTCGCGATAAATTTCGTTACGTGCTCTGCGACTATTTTTACTTTTTAAGGACCGGCGATGGCTTAAAATATAACACAAAGACCGAAATTCCTCCGCTCAGTCGACAAAGACCAAGCAGTCGTACAAAGGTCAGGCTCTTACTGATCGATTACTTTCTATTGGTTCCCGCCGAACAATAATAATTCCGGCCGATTTATATTTAACAGGAGACCGCGTATCGACGTAAATCTGCCAGCCGGGGGTCAAGATGAAGGTCACTGGAAAAGGAAACGCGCCCTTGTTTCCCGCTATTACGAATATGCAGATCGACGTTTCGGGTCAATCGATAACCCTTCAACGTTCAAATGCGTGCCTCGACGAGACGATCGGCGAACAGAGACTATGCATATCTCTCGAACAAATCTAAAACCAACCTAGACGAAGAGGAAGAAGAAGAAGAAGAAGAAGAAGAAGAAGAAGAAAAATGGAGAAACGGAAAGAAGAAGAAGAAGAAGAAGAAGAAGAAGAAAGTTATCTCGAAAGTGACGCATGGTGATTATCATTTGAATGAACATTCGGAGTTTCTGACGATTTGAATATTTTGTCAATTAAGCGGCGGCCCGATTTGCATAGGTGAGACAGGGTCGCCAACCGACGCCGGCGATTTATTTCCATGAAACGCGGCGCGACCGATCGATACCGATTCTACGCCCAGCCAGAGACGAGATACCATCTGGATAGAAGCCATCCACCCTTCTCTCTCTCTCTCTCTCTCTCTCTCTCTCTTTCACTCCTCTCCACTTTGCTTTTTCCGTTAACCTCGATTTTTCGACCGCGGAAATTGCTCCGAGGCCGAAAGAAAAAGGGAGAGACCGGGGGGGAGGAAAAGAGCATCCCCTCGGGCGAAGAGATTCTCCGCGTACCTAGTGACACGGATAACATTCCGACCAGAGTTCCCCGCGACTCGTTTCCGCGCCTCGAAAACCAAGCCCAAGCTGTAATCCACCGATGAATTATTCGCGACTCCATCCTACTTCCTCCGTGTTTGAGTTCGCGTTTGACTCTCGGCTATCGCGATCGAAAGTTCAGTTTCCATTGAGACCGCGGGTTCGAGATCATCAGCGAGAGACGCGTGAATTTTGAATGTCTACACCTCCTCTATATGTGTGGTATATTCGCGAAAACCCGCGGTGCTTCAAGTTCAAGTCCTTCTTGGGAAGGGTTGCCTCGTCGAATTTTTCCACAAAGTCGACAGCGTTCTTTGACAATGAAATTTTGTGTAGTGCACGTAGGAACCGATTGGCAGCGCGTTCGAAACGCTCCGACAGCGAATTACACGGCAGATTTAAACGCGCTCGTGAAATTACATCGGGTATTATATTATCTCGCGGCAACGTTGCGATTGATACCTTAACGGAACGCGCGCGCGGGCGAGATGTGGCGTGAAAGCCCTTGATTACGCGGCGTTTATCACTCGAATCGGCATTAATATTCGATACTCGTGATTTGAAATAGATCAACGTTCAGTTTCTGAATACGCAAATATCGTTTACACGTTCGTTTCGCAAATTCGATCCGATCGAGCCCGAACCTTCGACGAATTCCACCCTTTCGCGAGTCAATCTCGCGGACAAATTGCAACAAACAATCGCACACGTTGTCGAGCGAGCTCTCGGCTTCTAAGGAGCGAACACTGTCGCGGAACGATGGACTCGAAGCACTCGATGCAGCTGATTTATCTAGACGCCTTCGTGCGTCGACCGCGTGAAAAATCGCACCGCCGTTTGAAACAGAGAGTCTCGTTTGTACATTTTACGAGAAATCATTCGACTATGCAGAAAATCCAACTACGCAACTATGTTTTATGTTCACGAACTTGGAAAAAAATTATAAACTGGTTATTTCGAGAGCTTCGGCGGCGTTCGGAATAAACGTAAACGTAAAAATCGAAGGAGAGAGTATCGTCGTCGGCTCTAAATATAGCATCGCTGTGCGTGCGTTTTCAAACGCACGCGATCGAAGGTTTACGTAACCTTTGAACCCGAACGGGAGGCGCCTGCGCGCACGCTTAATTTCCGGTAATGTTTGAGCAGCGTCCGCTTATTAACGCGGCCGACGAGGAAAACACTCGTACCTCGGGATATTCCCCCCCGGACACGGTGGGAACGATTGGAAACCCGCCAAAAGACGAGCGGCTCGTAAACAGGGAAAGAGAACCAGTCCGGCCGGAAAGCTCTCCTTATTTCGTAACACGCTCGTTACCGTCGTTACCGCGCATAAAATCCTAATTAAGTCCCGAGAATTCCTAATCTCCATGAATTTCGCAGCGCACGCGAAAATTACGATTTACAACGCGCATTAATATTTAATTGTTTGTCCGTGTAATGATTCAGCTCGGGCGTACAAAGTGCATTATACTCTCGAATTGCATTGTAACAAACGTTGTGCGTAATTGCGCACACGTTGCGCGGCACGTGTAGATTCAAACGTTTGTTCGTTTTCTTTCGTTGACATTCGATCGAGCAATATTTTTAGCGTGAGTTATTCTCGATTCACGGACGACTCGTTTCCTCGACTGTTTTTGCCGAGGGAAGAGGCGAAAGAAAAAGTCGCGAATCACACGTGCAATCAGCGTAGAGGTAATGTTACCTAATCTACTTTGCAAATGAGATGAGCTCATTAAGAGTCAAAATATTGTAGTATCGGTTATCGGCGATCTGCTGTTTAGTTACGTACAAGTCAAAAAAATTGCACGACTTGTACTCCAGTATCCCAGTACAACTGTTCTGACTAGGAAATGAAGACTGAAAAGATTGTTTGCTATAAAGTTTTATCGATATGCAAACATTCGAATCGACAGAAAATAAATTACAGGCGCGATCCACGCCCCCTCGCGAACCACGTGACCCAAATCAACCAATCGCTAATTTTCGTTGCATCGGCGTTGCACCTGAGGAGGCCCGATTTTCTGGGTTACCCCCGCTAAAATCACTTTCAGTGATAATACGTACAAGTGTCACCGGAATTTTAACGACGACCCAGATCGGATCGTTGAAATTCCGCGCGCAAGAGTCCAAGTTTCGATAACGTTTTCGTTATTTGTGACTTCGTTCGAAGTATTCTTTTTGCTTTATCAGAAAGGCTTTTACACGCCAGCTGTGATAACGATACGTGATCAGTGGAGTCCGGATGTTTATGCAAATACAGGTTTCTATGAATAAGGAAAACCGAGGCCAGATAAAACACTTTAGAAACACACGATTGAATCTACCGCTGCGCAGTTGACTTTCCTGCAAATACATTTGGACGTTTGACGCAGTCAATTCCAAAAAGAAAGGCGAAGCAACGAGCGTACGTGGTTCGTTTCGACGAAATCTTTCTCGACTTTCGCCGTCGTGCGATGTGCGAACGATCGACCCGTGTGAAAAGTGTGGCCCGATTGATACGAGGAACCGGAAACACGGTGTGGGAACGGTCAGTTTTGGGTCTGTTCGCGAGGCACGATATGTAAATTCACCGGCAGATAACATTTCCCGAGCGATACCGTTGTTTCGAAATTTTTAACGTGCCTCGATACGCCGAGCGGACACGTGCGGGCCTCGTAACTGGCACAACACGCAAATTGCCTTTTTCGCGCGAAATCGCGCCACTGCAGGGGCAAGTTCCTCCTTCTCTCCAGGATGCACGTACTCGTCTCGTTTTCCACAACGTGGAATTTCAAACAGTCCTTTGCTTCAATAACGCAACGAAACTCGAGCTTCGACCTTCACGTTGCGACTTCTAAGCGTTTCTCTAAACTGATAACAATTAACAATTTCTCAAGGAATTAACCGTAGGAGAGCAAAAAAAAGCTACAACGCAGTTAGAAGACGAAAGTATATCGTGATACAATAATAAAAGATCCGAGACAGCGGGAAAAACGCGGAAGGTGGAAACGAAGAAACGGCGTCGCGTCGCTCGCCTGAACGCATTGAGATGCAAATTTACGCGGTTGCCCGCGTGATTTACGAGGGACAGACGCGTCCGTACGCGATTGGAACCGAGAGAGAACGTTCGAAGATGTTCGAGGGAGATAAGATCTCCTCAAAACACGTTCACAATGGAATCAGGATTTTCTACGATTTTCTACGACAGCGGTTTCAGATAAGCGCGGCGAGTCCCTAGCTACGCTTGGGACACGTGTCTATTCAAATGTTTGACGATGTTTGCGCGCATTTCTTTGAGACCCGATCGATTTGATTAATTTGAAACGTCGCAGCACAATTGGACGCTGCGTTATTCACTGATTTTTGGTTTGATTATTTCTGAAAGACGGAAAGCTAGGAAAGCTTCTTAGCGGCAGAGTTCGTTCATTTCGCTGTTTGAAATTGTTGTCTAAGGCTAAGATTGTTTTCATCGTGGGGCTGTCAGAGTTGAGTTGACTTGAATTTCCGTAAAGAAAAGGAGAGAATTTTCCCATACGTGTAAAAAATTGGATCAATAACTAACAACGTTAGCGATACTTGAAGTTTCTAGCTCTGTTCGATATTCTCAATGTTGGCGAATGGATTTTTCGCAGTGGATCGATGAAATAAATCTATCAGCGCGTAAAAAAGATCTAGGACGAGGTTATGCAGAACGGCAATAAAAGTACAAATGGCTTGGTTTAAGTGAATGAAAGTAGAATTGTAGAGAGTAAGAATTACTACCAGTGATACTACTTTTTTTTTGTGTAACCACTTTATAACTCTACTGTTTCTCAACTAAGATTAGATTATGCTTCGCATCATCTCATTGCTCGACGAAGAATTAAAATATCAAACGCGTGCGATTAATTTAAAAGAAAGTTGTAGCTGCAACGAAAGATTTTGCTACTTCAAATAGAATTTCATTTCAACAGCTGTTTGATAGTTAAATGAGATTTATTTCAATAAAATTTCGAATCTTCGAGGGCTCGAAAGACAAATGGTCGGCGAGGATGCGAGCTGGCTGGTCGCGTGCAGGTTGTCGCGAGTGCAGCCTCGCGACTACCGTTCGAAGCGTATTGACGCGGATTGCAGGCGCAGGTTAAATCGAGCAGACGGTGGTGGCGTCGCGACGCCGGCTGCGCACGGCTACGCAGCCCTCTCCTCCACGCTGTCCGCTGAGCGAAGGTAGGGGCAAATAGCAAGAGAGAAAATTTACAAAGAGCTGGAGGGGGTAGACTACTTGTTGCGCGTCGCGGCGCCCTCGTGACGCCAACATACCCCTTCGTTTTCTCCACCACTACCACTACCGGTACTACTCCTACTACTACGACTACTATTACTACCGACGGTGCCGCCGTTGGTGCAGATAGTACGCCCCTTCGCTGGCGACGCCACCGACGCCACCGACGCCACCGACGACGACGACGACGTCGCTACCACCACCAGCGTTGTGGCCACCACTGACGTCGACTCGTCATGCCGCTCGACAAAAATAGACGTGTCGTCGCGACGCAACAGATATCATTCGACCTCGCGCGCGCCTCGTACTCTGCTCTTTTTCCTCTCTTTTCTCATTTGACTCAAAATCCTTACTCGACTCAAAGTTTTTACGCCACGCAAAATATATTTAATTCTAGTCCCGCAGATGCGCGTCTCTGGCAAACGAACGCAAATTGAACAGACTAAAAAATGGTAAAAAGGCAAAGGTCCACTAACCTGAATCTGATGACCGGGGTTGTTGATGTGTAGCTGCTGCGCCTGGTTAATTTGCAGGGTGGACGTGCCGGGTCCCGAGGGAGGTCTGGGCGGCGTGGAGCTAGTGAAGGGTCCCTGAGATCCGGTTTGATTGGGTCCGGCGCCCTGGGAGCCTCTCGGTGGCAGTGGATATCCTGGACTGCCGTGATTCGGCATCGATCCCGGGCTACCGTACGGCGAGTACTGTTGCTTGTATCCTCCGCTCGGTCCAAGCATAGTTGGCTTGCCGCCGGTGGCCGGCTGCGGTCTCTTCATATCCGCCAGGCCGGCGGCGAACTGAGTTTGCGACCCGACGAACATGTCGTTTGTCTGCTGGCTCTGGAACCCGGCCGTGCCGTTGTTCTTGTGATACGACCCAGTGCCGGTGGTCGCCTGAGACTGTGCACCAGGTGGGCCAGTGCTGCCAGGGCTGCCCAGGTAGTCGGACGTGCCGCTGAACTGGGGAAATTCGGCGTAGGGTGACCTGGCGGTGGAGCCTCTGGCAGCGGCTGCTGCCGCCGCGCCAGGGTTAAATCCGCCAAGACCCAGTTGTTGACTCTTGTGCTGATGTTGCTCAGCCATTTGCTTCAGCGTCTGAGCGGCTGGGCTCATCTCGGACTTGAAGTCCAGGCTGGAATACGGTAGTCTAGCGGGGGAGTACTGTGCAGAAGCGAGACCTCCGGGACTCGAATTGGCCGGCACGTTGGCGTTCCCGTTGTTCGTGGCAGTGCCGTTGTTCACGCTGTTGCTGTTCACACTGCCGTGCTGCTGATGCATCGAGTCCTTGTCGTCCTCGATCTTGATCTGACCGTTGTTCGTTCCGATGCTGTTGTTGTTATTGTTGTTGTTGTTGCTGTTGTTGTTATTGGCCGTCGCGGCGGCAGCTGCAACCACCGCCGCGTTGTTCGCCAACGCCTCCACCGGGATCTTCTCTTCAAAGTCAAAGTCCTTCATGAACTCCGGATGCAGGTCAGAGATCTCCGAGATGAGATCCTTGAACGCGTCCGACGTGATGATCTCGTCGCCAGTGTCGTCGCCCATAAAGTCGGAGAAACCAGGGAAACCGGCGCCGTTCGCCGCCACGTCTTTCTCCAGCGCCGCGGCACACTGCTCCAGGTCGACGAATTCGTTGTCCGGTTCTTGCTTGCACTCGACTAGGTTACCTATGTCCACGCAACCGATACCACCGGGTGCCGGTGGCCCGGTACCGGCCGCACCGGCGCCTGGCCCGCCACCGGCACCGTTCCCCGTCTGCGGTCGCGACGTCGCGGACGCTGGCGTGTCCGGGCCCGATTTCGGCGACGACGACGCGTTCAGCAGGTCGCTCTTCACCGAGGCGTTGGTCAACGCCTTGACTGTCACGTTCGTGGAAATCTGTTGGGCCTGCGAGTTGGCCGCGGACGTGGTGAACTCCAGTTGTTGCACGATCTCCACGGAGAACTTGGTCAGTCCCTCGTTGCCGCCTCCACCACCGCCGCCCCCACCAGCGCCGTGCGTCGGACCCGTGGAGTTCGCGCCGTTTCCAGTGCCGGGGTGTTGACCGTGTGGACCGTGATGCGGTCCGCCTCCTCCGCCACCGCCACCGGGACCTTGCTGATGTTGATGCTGTGCCTGGGTGCATTGCAGCTTCACCGGGGGCTCGCCGAAGCCGCCGTCTCCGCTACCACCGCCAGCTGGCTCCAACTCCTCGGCCGTCCTCTTCACGAATTTTTGCTGCTGAAACGAGAAAGAGAAAATGTCGATCAGTTTACTCGTAGGTTTAGTGGAGAATTAGGATAATGCTTCTTGACTGACAGCGAAACTGGGTGGGCAAGTACATTGATAAATGAGTTTGAAAGAGATTCAAACTAATTTTCACGAATTTTCGCCTCCTTTCGTTGGTTCGAGCTTCAACCAAGTTTAAGCAGATATTCCAACGAGTCCCTATTTGTTACAATAATTGTGAAAAAACAGTTGTTTCTAAAAGAAAAGAATTATTTATAACCTTTTTTGTTTTTAATACGTATAATTATTTTTAGGAATGTTGGTACTGAATTGATAATATATTTTTCAAACACAAGTAACACAACTCTCGACAATTGTTAACACATTTTGTAGCATGTTAGCGAAAACATAAAGACACAGATAAAGATAGAGAAAAGATCTTCATCGAGTGATTTACTGAGGGAACGAAACAAGTTGTGCGAAAGATTTACATAAAATATTCTGCGAACGCGTTAAGGAACTCATTCATAGCAAGCCTCCGTGAGTTCTAGACAATAATTCCTCGTTAACTCGTACCTCACAAGTTACACGATCAATCGACAATACCACGTTCCAAAGAATGAAAAAAAAAACTCCAGGATCTCCGTTTAGCTTGCTTTGGACAAGCACGGAAGACTAAAGAGGATTAAAAAACTGCACGACTTGTACTCCAGTACGATTCGTCTCACTGAAAGGCCCACAAGCAACTGTTCCGACTAGGAAACGAAGACGACCTTTTATGCCATAAAATTTTATTGATATGCAAACATTTGAATCGATAGAAAACAAACTGCCAGACAACGCCACTCCTACTCGAGGTCTACGCCACGCCCCCTCGCGAACCACGTGACCCAAATCAACCAATCGCTAATTTTCGTTGCATCAGCGTTGCACCTCAAAAGGCCTGATTTTCTGGGTTACCCCCGCTAAAATCACTTTCAGTGATAAAAAGACGGCAAACGCTTATACGAGGAGAAAAGAAAATATCGACGAGGGCCGTGCGCTTTTCACCCCCCCTTGCCAAATTGCCCCGGCGAAAACTGCTCCCCAGGATCTCGTCTCTCGCGTTTATTACAGGACGACCGTGGCGCGCGCAATCCAGCCCCGGGTTTCTCGTTTCTCCGGGGCGAAAAATACGGGCGTTCCGGTTCCGCCAGGCGACGGAAATGTCTGCATTACCGCGTGCTTTCTCCGCAATTTCCTCGCGGCTAGCCAGAGACGCCTGGGACACCAACGTCGGCCAGGGGCCGCGTTACGCCGAGATTTATCGCATTCGCCCACGTCGCGCGTCCCGCGATATACGCTCCCACGTCAAACCACCCTCTTCTGCAGTTTCCTGAAGTTTCCTTCTGAAAGTTCCCTCAATCCGATTTTTCGATCGAAATCGTTCGTCGTTCGGTTATAGCACGCGTGTGACGCTTGAAGAATTGTTAACGAGACAGTCTGTTGTATTATATTGTGTGATAAATTCGTTTCATGTATGATACATAGTATGATACAAGCGAATTGGAGATGACTCTACGTAAAATGGACCAGGGGGAAGTTTCAACCGTCGCTTCTGTAATTTAGCAGAGATAGCTCTATCACAATGTGAATTTCTTTAAAGAAAATATGAAAAGATACTCAATTGCAGAAGAATTGCTCTTCGTGACACGTAAAAGCGAAATTCACCCCTTTAAAATTGTTTTTTTTTTTTATCAAAAAAATAAATTTCCTTAAAAGAAAAGAAAAAATATTAAGAAATATTCAATTTTCGTGATACATAAAAGCGAAATTTCACACTTTTGATGGCGTTCTATCACAAAATAAATTTCCTTAAAGAAAAAAATACGAAAAGATACTCAATTGCAGGAGAATTACTCTTCGTGACACGTAAAAGCGAAATTTCATCTTTGCGTTTTGCACAAATTTCAATAGAGATGATTTTTAGTACAAGTACAAGATAAATTTCCTCAAATAAAGTATTAAAAGATACTCGATCAATTCAAGAGAATCATTCTTCGCAATGTGTGTCATTCTTCGTGAAGTGTTTTCTAGTTAAACATTGAAAGGAATTGCGACGTGCGAAATTATAACGTGCGAATTTCGCGATTTTTCGCCGATGTACGCTGTTTATTACGCTCGAAGAATTCGCGCGAACGATTAATTTGATGTTTAGAGATGGCGAATTAATAGACGGCCGGCTATACGCGCGTACAAACGATCTCGACCAACCGGGGACCGTTTTCGGAGCTGATTTAACCCACCCGAAATCGGCTAACGACTGCATCCAGCGAGTTTGGCGAACTTGGGGCCGACATTGTGCCACTTCGACCGGAAGTAACAGCTCGCAATTCCTATTTGCGCGCTCGACCGTAATTGCATTCTTTAAGTCGAGTGCGAACGATTATTTTCCATCGCCTTGTCGAGAGAAAGTTTGAAAAACGTCTGTCTTGTTATTTATTTGTTTATTCAGAATTTATACGGACGTCGGTCTTTATATAAGTATAATCCAAATCTTGCTTTTCAAAAATGCATCGAGCTTCTAGGAGAAAAAGAGAGAGAAAAAAAAGGAAAGATCTGTGAATCACGTGGAATTTCATAGGATTGATATAATAATATAATATAAATATGTTTCTACGCAACTTTCAAATGTAATTTGATTGCATTTACTCGCAGTTGAAAGATCGAAGGCTGCTCTATTGATAAAATTTCACTTAATTTTATTCTATTCGTCTCTCAACTCGTGCTCGTCAACATCCAATCGTTCACAGCGGAAAAAGAGAACGAAATGAGAAAAATTTCACAAGCGACGATCCTTTCCAAGCAAACGAAATCGCCAGAAGCGAGCTAGCAAATAATCTCATTTGTCGCGGGACGCTCGCGGTCTCGAGTTGGTATTCACGACGATGTTGCATCTTGCTCGGCGATATTTCTTCGGCGACGACGTATCAATAATAGAAACACAGTCGTTCGACAGGGAAAAATCGGGCGATCCGTTGAATCCCGATGGACGAAACGACAAGGGTAACCTTGAGTCGCGCGAACACCCTCGAGCTGCGTGGGTGGATGCACCGCGGTGTCTATTCAGCGTCGCACGTTTCGTTAACGTCGCCGGCATTCCGCTGGCCGACTATTAACGCACGACCTAAATAGCCGACGACTCGGCCACCGGTCTCTCTCGCGAATAATTCGATTCCACTCGAAACGCTGCGAAGGGCGCGTAACCGTACCAACGTGACAATGAAAATCGTCGACAGTTTAAGCTGGCGCGAGTTCGTCGAATAAAATACCACGACCCGGTTCGTTTCGTTCTGACACTTTGCTGCAATCGGTCAGGTCTTTCCACGAAGGTAATTGTCAATTTAATATTAGAGAAAAATTAGAAAACGCGGAATGTTTCAAATCAAATTTTGAAAACTGGTCGTTTGACCATCTGCTTTGATGCTCTTAAGTTTCAAACATGATTTCACGTGTCCTGCAATGAGTAGGGAAATGAAGATACGTTCTTCTTTGAAGAGTGTAAAAATTCAAAACGCGCGAGGAAATGATAGAAAAATTTTTTTGAAACTAGATCTATGAAGAATGATCGCTTTGAAGAACGAAGTTTTATTAAAACTCACTGTAAGAGTCTTCTTTTTCATCATTTTATTAGAAGTAAAATGACAAAAATTCAAAATATTTTAACATTTCGTCGATAAAAAGGAAATCGTACAGCGAGTTTCAAAGAGAAAATTTCAATCTTCAAGATCACGATGGACAGTATCACGAAGAAAATTTTCTTAATTGTTCCACACGCGTTCGAATTTTGACAATTTTCGGGAAAAATCGTCCCCACTTTTCCACACGCTGCACGATGCAAAGTCATCTTCAAGAAAAATAAGTTTCACGCTTTGAAGCGAGGGCACGCGGATCTTTCTTTACAAAGTTATACAAGTTAATTAATCAACAACTTTTCAGTGTCATTGGCACGCGTGTGCTCTTCTTACATTGTATGCAAATCGTTCGTGGGACGAAATTAACATTTCGTTTCGAAAAACCGCGTGCCTGAATATACCGTTCGTTATTATTTCGTGAATGAATGGAACAGCACAGGAATTGTTACGAAATGAACTAACATTGGGATGTTGGAGAAACTGATAATGCTCGAGTGATCCGTATGCTATGACAAATACGAACCTGCATTTACCTCGTCATTTTAAACGGCGCGTGACGCGAATAATGAGACGACCTGTATCGGAAAATCAGTACAAACCACTGTTAAGACAATATCAGGATCTCGGAGTAGATTGATATTGGAATATTAGCTCGTTTTCGGTGAGGAGCGTGTCCGCGACGAGAGAGAATGCGGCGAGCCTTGTTACCCGTCGTGACTACGCGATTTCGAACGTTCCAGTTGTTTGCGTATCGTGCAATTCGCGTTGAAGAAGCTTTAGAGAACTGCTTTAGACAACAGTCGAATTACAAGATTTTTCTATCACTTCAATTCCGTAATTTCCCCGTGACGTAAAAAAAGAAACTTGGAGTACAAATTGTAATATTCTTTAACAGAACTGAAGCATTATAAAATTTCCATCAGAGGCACTCAGAAGACAAAAAAATAGAGAAACTTTGTAATATAATAAAAAATCTTTAAAAATACATTGTTTGTTTCCTGTCTATAAAATGTTTAACGAAAAATTGTAAATTATAAATGTTTGACAAAAAAATTATAAATTGGTCACTTTAACCACTTTGCGACAATTGAAATATTGAAATTAGATGAAACTATTTGCTACGTTAACAGTGAATAACGCGACGCTTGATGTCACAGGCGTGAATACAACTGCTCGTAGATGACCATCGTCATCATTCGCGATGATAATGAAGCTAAAAGTGGTTAAGCACGCACTTTCCAGCCTTTACGAGGGCACACGTACGTCGTATTCCTACGAAGATTGCTTGTAATAAAACATTCTTCTCCTAGAAAGTTTCAGTTACACGTAAAATGAAAGTCGCGAGTGTTCTGAAGCTTCCACCGGCTACTTTTTCTTTATATAACCTATGAAAATCGCGACTTGCTTTTAGATGGGTGATCCAACAGCCCTGCAATTGCCCCACCGAGTGTTTCGCCAGTTGATTTTTCTCTATTCCGACGAATATTTGTACGTCGTATTGAATTACGATTAAACATGTAATGTAAATTGCACATTTTCGTCTTCGAATCTCAAACAAATTAATTTAATTAAATTAAACGTCTGTTTACTATCGAGTCCCTCCACCGTTCCACGCAATTTATCGATCACGCGTTTTCTTTTTGCCTCGCGTTATTACTTTACAATTCAAAGTGATTTTTTGGTCAATATTTCCTGTAAATATAAACACAATTATATCACATTACGTAATACAGATATAAATTTTCTATAAACGTAATTCTCCGTATTAAACGTCAACGCGACGAGAAAGAAACAATATAACCATGAAGGTTTCAAACGAAACAGCGGTTGAAACTTCTCGAAGGGAGACCCGCAACGCCAGTTCGATGGAAACAGGCTACTTCCCCACCCTACCCGTTTACAATTCAAATTTCTTCCATGATATTAACGTAACTCGTCTGTTTATTCACCAAACTTAACATTCCCGGCGTTTATACATATTCAGGTGGAAATCGTTGAATTCCTGGCGAGGAGCGTGACACGTAGGGATCGTTAATCTTCTTAACTGGCGATCGCCTCTCGTTCGCGAGCACGCGTTTGCGTTATCCTTGTTATCGGGATAATCCAATTTTTTCCGACAATTCGCCCGATTCTTTCTATCAGATATAAAACCTGGTAAGTCCTGACTTTTTTTTTGGAAACTCTCGTTTATCTAAAATTTATATCCAAAGTGTCGATCTTTTGATCGTTTGGTCGTTATCAGCTGTTTTTTTACTTGCAAGATATTGTAGCATCGTCTCTCGTACAACTTGACTTACACTCTCGCGCAAAATACGTCTCGGAACTTTATCTTCAATATTCAGTATTTATCTCGTAGATGGTAGAAAGTTTTCGTCTGCACGAGTATTTTATGATACGGTTGAAATTCTTTGTTGTGCAAAGTATCGTTTAATTTCTCCAGTTTTGAAACAAGATCGAGGTAATATCGTTTTACGATACTGTATAAAATTTTCGCTTAAATTGATTAAAGTGATTTTAGCGGGGGTACCTCTTCAGGTGCAACGCAGATGCAACGAAAATTAGCGATTGGTTGATTTGGGTCACGTGAGTCGCGAGGGGGCGTGGCGTAGACCTCGAGTGGGAGTGGCGTTGTCTGATACTGAGCGATCGCGCCTGTAATTTGTTTTTTATCGATTCAAATCTTTTTGCGTATCGATAGAATTTTATGGCAAAAAAGTCGGAACAGTTGCTTTTGGGCCTTTCAGTGAGACGAATCGTACTGGGGTACAAGTCTTGCAGTTTTTTTAATTATTGTCACTAGATGGCAATGTTTATTACTCGTGGGTACTTACGATATCTGAACTGGTTGAAGTCGCGAGCATAGCGTCGGGTGGGGAGGGAGAAAGTGGCGAAACGTTGAAATTTTAGTGGAAAAACCGGGTCGGAGAGGGTCGTCGTTTCGGAGGGTAAACAGTAAATAATAAACAAGCGTGTGAAGCGCATCTGATGTGGCCATACGTGTCACGATGCCACACGCTATTTGTGGCCCGGGGTATTTATAAGCCGTTCTAATTCGGTCGCAGATGTATAAATATCAATTTAGCGTGTGGTCGGTGTACGCGATTACGTTACAATTAACCGTTTAAAGCGCTTTTAACCAAAATCGATCGTGTTCATCGTGTTAATTCATTTTCGCCGGCGCTGCGTTCAAATTGTTGCTATTGACTACTGTTCCTGCGTCGGAACAGCCATTCTGCTTCTAATCAGTCGGTTGAATAAGAATTAATTCCACAGCAAGTACAACACAGAGGAGGATAACCGAACCGATAGCAATGAAAAATTGTTAAAACAATTTAGACCGAAACAAAAAATCGTACAACGATCCGCCTGATTTTGTTTTAAAAGGGGATACTTTTCGCTCGAAAAGCAAAAGTTTGTAAAAATATCGAAACGTTCTTTCTGCGTCTCGAACATTGAAATCTTTCACCTTACAACGACCTCTCAGAACTTTACTTTCTAAGATCTTTCTTCCATCGTTTTATTGAATTTCGAAAACATTAGGATAACGAAATGTTGCGAAAAGAACGACGATAGATCTAGTCACGAGAAAGAATTTTCTCAATGATTTTAGAGATGTTTGAATGTTTGCAATCTTTTTACGAAAAAAAGATACGTCAATTTTCCTACTTATTGCATGATGTGAAAAAAAAGAAGGAAATCCCAACTTTCAATCGAGATTCCATGCTTTAAATCGTTATACAATTCTCTTTTACAAAGTTCTAATTTACATTGTCAACAGTTTTTTTTTCAGTGTGTTTCTATTGAAAAGGTGAAACAATTTGAAAATTAAAATTAATTCTTTGAACTGCTACGACAACGAAACGACCACAAGCAGCGGAATTTTCGCGCAGAACAGTTGATGGTGCGATAAAATTGATTTCAAACACGTAAGAAACGAGCAACAAAATTCACAAATGTGCTCGTTAGTCACACGGATGGGCCATGTTATTCAAATTCGTCGTGCCATCGGTCGATAAACAATGCGCGAATCCCACACACGGTGACGGCAACACGAATGCAACAGAAATACCCAGCACACAGAGCGGTTTCGTATATTTCGATCAATTTTTATCGGCGAGGCTCCATGGAAATCAAATTTACCCGCTGTTTTTTAATCCGATTCGTCAAACCTCGATTCGCTGGCGACATCTTTCAAAACACGCTGTTTGCCATGACTTTCAAGATTAACTACCGATCCACGCTGTAACCGGTCAACGATCGAAGTAATTCGCAAAACAAACTTATCCGCGGCAAAATAAACAATAATACGACTCAACTGTTTTTTGGCCATTAACGACATAAATATTCAAAATCGGCGGTTTTACTTGGAGAAAAACTTGTGAAAAATACAATATATTTTTTAAATACGTTGTTTAAACAAAATGTTCCTGGTACACACCATTAAATTCGTCGTTGAAAACACACTAATTTTGTGAATCTACACAAAAACGGTATCTTCGATAACTCCCGAGATATTTGACAAAATACGCACCGCACCCCTAAATTTGAGGGTAGTTTTCGCCCCTTCGACATCGGCGATAGAAAAAAAATTTCTTTGAAATTACATTTATGCCAAATTTCATCCACATCAGCGATACAGAGTTCAGAAATGACTGTTGTACCGTCACGATTTTTCAAACTTTTCATACAAACAAACTTCAACTCGAGTCACCCTTTCGATTTCACAACTTTAATTTATCCCAACGTGGTGTAAAGGCACCGCCGGATGAAGTTTCACTTAAGTCTCACACTTTTTTTCGGGCGGTACAGTGCGAAAGTATGAAAAAAATCTGTCACCGTAGCTAAGAGGTTAGAGAGTTCGGGGGAGAGAACCGATAAGCACGGAGAGATCGCTCGGAAATCGGGAATACACGTCGGCGGCGTTCAATCTGATAATTAACAAAAGACCTTGTTTCGCATGTTGCCTGGCCTGAACACGGTCTGAGCAAGGACGAAGTGCACAACGGAGCATCCAGCTATCTATGTAAGTTTGTTATCACTGCCTGGTAATATCGTGTCAAGCGACGAGTGTGCGAAGGCGTACTGTAATTGCGGTGGAAGCGATGCGGTTAATAGGGTGTGGCAGCCCCCGCTTCCCAAGTTATTACGCCTCTATATTATTGATACAACTCCATTACGAAAGTCCTTGGGGAGTTTTCGTGCAGGACACGCCGTTGTTGTTTTCAAGACGGCCGGGGCGAAAAGAGCGATCTCGAGGAACTTCTCGATCACCTGTGAACATCCACTTCGGAGGATCCGCCATCTGCGCCCACTTCCAACCACTGCAGTTTACTCCTCCCTCCTCCTCGAGTATTTCGTCCGCTCTCTAGCGAAGAGCTCGATATCTTTTAGGTCGAGTAACACGGTTGGATATATTTTTTTTTTTTGTTTGAAAGTTGGAATCGACTCGGTTTACTAATTATCTAGGGAACAAGAACTTCTTAAATATCGAGAACTGTGTATGTTTGCGTACTGCGTACTGCGTTCCAAAAACGAGTTAAAGTCCAGGTCAACTAAGTCATGTTTCAGTGAAAGTGATTTGGGTGATATTTCTTAAACATTTGCGATTTTCCAAGTTCGGTGGCAAACCGTGGAAAGGTAAATGGCAGCTAACACATTTTTGATCCACTATTACAATGACTAAATTATTACAATCATACTGTACGTTATAATGACTGATAATTTTGAAAACAAGAACCTGAGCCTTCCATGTGATAAATGCGAAATCAATCGAATTCAATTTTTTTTCCAAGTAAAAATTTCCTAATAATCAAAAATAATAAATCTCAAAGCACAACAACTGACTGTGATCGTACTTTCGTCTTCTCATCCGCCATGAATCTACACACTTTTTACTTTGTCGTTTGTCTCGCGAGAAAAATCGACACCTTCTGGCATCATTGCAATCAAAGATTTCGTGGGCTTGGAACGATCGAGATCAATGCTCCCTGAATCCAAGCGTGCATCGAATCACAGTCGATCGTTCTCCGAAGACGCAGGAACGAAGTACGACGGCGAGTCTCGTCGAATTGGCAGAAACGCATCCTCCGATGAGAAACTGGGCCTCCAACTTTCTGACCCAATTTTTTCCACCCCCGAATTACTCAGATTTCTCTGTTCTCTGACAACGATCGAGGGGGTGGAACTGGGCGAACGTCGGAAACTTGGTAAGACGAGCAGCGACTGCGCGCTGTGTGAACTTATTTTCGTCGTAAAAGGATGGATTTTTGTGACAAAAAAAAATATATATATATAGATTTAGAATTATCACAGAGTTACATGAAGTCTAACAAAGTCTATTTAAATAGTTGCAAGTTAGATATAATTTGTATCAGGAGTTGTATCAATTTTAATCTTTGATATAAATTAAATTTAATATTTAACAAATGTACACTAAAATTTAAATCTTCTGCGTTTCAATTTTCCTTCAAAATCGGCACGAACTTTCCGGACAACCCAATAGTTTGCTGATAATTACAATGAATGTGTTTGATGTTGTATGATGCGGTGTGTAATAGTATACAATATCTGAACAGACGCCCAGAACGAGAGCTATAACAACGATGTAAGAAGAACGAAAGAATTTCAGAAGGAGAAATTTCTGGAGGACAGTTTTAAACGAGTTTCGATTGAGATCAGCCCAATTCGAGCAAAAAGACTAAAGAGCTACGATCCTTTGTTCGAAGGTGAACGCATCGATGTTCAATCGTTCGTGAATCGATTTTCTTCTCGTGACGCGACGGTGAATCTGAGAGGTGTGGTATATCGAACCGTGCGGGACGAAGCGTTCACAAAGGCCAACGTACACGCAAATCCATATTTAGACTGGATATCGGTTCGGTTACTTTTAGACTAGCGGATGGCGCTTATGGCGTAGGCGTGCGCTCTCACCCATCGAAAATTCCGCCTGTTCGCTAGCGATACTCATTCCACCGACGGACGATGAGTATCGTTTCGTTTCCTCGCCAGGCTGGTCGATAAAAAGTCGAGGCGTTTCATTTGACAAGCAGCAAAATTCGCGAACGAGAGCCAAGAGCGTCGTCGCGTCGATATTCTCGTTTCCTCGACAGGTCAGAAATTTCAGATCGAATTCGAGGCAGCGATAAATTCCTTTTCCTATATAGAAAATTAGCGATTTTTAATTCTCGCTGATATCTCAACGACTCGTACAAACGAGGCAAGAACACTTTATCATCTGAAATCGCTTTCCATCCAGATAGCAAATCTTGAAAGTAAAGTGAAAACCACTCGAAATACTAATCCCCGTGTACAGTCTCAGCTACGTACGATTTCTTATCGATACAAGTCTATCACACGCGATTCGAACTAACAAGAAATCAGTTTCTATCGTGCCGCGTTCACACTTTCCGCGCACGCGCGAAACATTCGAGTTTGATTGACGAATCTAAAAGCGAATTTCCAAATTGGAGAGGAACAATAAAATTTTGCAGATTTTGCAACCAAGTTATTATCTAAGATTTTTATCGATATTTAATATTTTAATATTTTATCAAGATTTTTAACATTGAACGTGGTGCCAATTTGAGATGAAACGCGAATAGTAACTTGACTAGAGGTCACATTTCTGTGAAAATGCGGATAATTGTAAATTCAACAGGCAACAATGCACGAAGTAACTAATAATTTGACTAAATTAATTTTAAAGGAGCAACAATAAAGGCAGAATTTTTTATTAAAGTCTTCAATTTTGGTCATTCGATCGGGGCGTGGTGGGTTTGGCGTCGAAGGAAAAGGCTGCGTTCCGCGACTTTTATTTCGTCGTTTCATTGCCGAGTATCATCGGTTGGCCGATTATTGCGGAAGAGAGAGTCTCCGTGGCATGAATAAGAACGTAAGAGCGGCCGGCAAACGTCTTTTTCTCGAACGGTGTATTTCGTGCACTGCGAGATGGTTTCCGTGCAGCGCGCCGGTTCGATGATATCGCGCGTCAACTGTTACGGCCGTACGATAGATCCGCTTGTCACGATACAAAGCACAAGCGCGGCCGTAGACTTTCGTCGCTTGATATGCAGATTTCAGTAATTACAATAACAAATCGCGCGCAGGCAGACATAATGGAATCACGTGATTGCAACGTGCGTAACCAACACATACGCGATACGCGGACCGATCAGCGCACCGATTCGCCATCTCTCTCTCTCGCTCTCTCTCGCTCTCTCTTTCTCTCTCGTAGAAATAAACGCTAATCCGTGTTGTACTTGGATTTTAAATAATTTTTGCGAACTACCTCTCGCGGGGGAAGATTTAATAATCGTCGGATGGACGAGCTCCGCTGCGAAAATCGGAGATTTGATAATGACGCATTTCATTTTTTTTTTTTTTTTTGCGTTCGTACGTAGAACGTACAAGATGCAATCTAAAGTAACGCGATGCACGATTAATGTTTCCGATTAATTTGAATTTTAAATTTTGAATTCTGAATAATTTGAATTTTGATTAATGAAAAACAACGTGCAACAAATCTCTGATTTCACGTTTCATTCCCTCGTGACAACTATCGACAGTGGGGAATTACCACTTTGTAATAATTTCTGAGCGGACAATTTGAGATCTGAGCGTTTTCTCTCTTTCTTCTGACTGTGGAGCGTTTTTCGAAAAAAAAAAAAAAGAAATGCACAGAGCACGAGAAGTCGGAGTTGGCTGGTTACTCGTCGCTGGGAATTACGCATCCGCGTTAGCCTTCTTTTATCGTCGACACACGTGTGCCATCTTCGATGGGACGAGAAGTGGAGAGGCGTTGCGCAATCTCATCCTAGCAGTTGCTTACTTGTCGCGCTACAATCCCCCGGCGCTCTGACACTTTTCGATCGAAACATCGAGGTGTGACGAAGTTTGAGAGCGTTGATCCCCCCGACAAATCGATAACTCAAGTCCGACTTCGCTCCATTTGTCGCACGGTTTCATTAATATTTAAGAGAGAATAATAATTCGAAGATAATGGGAAATTATGCTTGCGACAGAGTGTTTCTGGGAATTTCGAGGGATCGGCAAGAATATCCACCGAGTGCTGTTCATTCCCCAGGAGGGAAGTGAGATTGATTTCTTGGAAATCGTCACTATTCCAGGCAATTTATCATTTATGGTTAATATCGCTGCTTGACTCAAATTCTATAAAAATTCTATAAAAATGTAGAAACGTTATATTACTTTTTTGTCCTAATCGCTACGTTGGGAAATTCCTTACCTCGGAGGCTCTTACACCCGTACATTCGTTTCGTTGCACTCTGCGCGCGCGGATCAATGCCCGATCGACGAGAAACAAAAAAAAAAAAGAGGAAAAAGAGAGAAAAATCGAAGCTTCGCGAGCGGAATCGGGTGTTTATTCGGAGCAGGACGTCAACACTCGATAATACTCGCGCATTAATTTCACGTCGACCAATCGTTATCACGTAGCGCCCGGCACACACAACACACAACGACGCCCGCTGTATAATTCACGACGATACCCGTGAAATTATTCACTATAAGCGTGGGAGAGTCCATTTGCGAGACGGAGCGCACGCGACAACAACTTTCAACCCTTTACACACGCTGCGTCGTCGATACGCGCGTCTGCACACGGATATTCCTGCGTGCGTGCGTGCGTGCGTGCGTGCGTGCGTGCGTGTGACACGACCGATTCTCACAGGCGAAAAACTTTCCTCTGCGATATCGCGGCTAACGTTGGCTAACCCCGCGTCGAAACGAAATCACGCGTGTCTCCTCCTTTCTTTTCGGGTCGGAACTAACGACCGTGTTTCTGCGGCGTGCGTTTCAATACACCGGGTGAATCGCTCGACTCTGTCGGCCGAGGTGTTTGCGAGTACATTCTGACTCGTTTGTTGGATCTTTCGGGACGACACGTCGAAGCGTGGGAAATTTTGATGCAAAGAACGGCGCAGAAACAATGGAATAAAAACGATTCGTCTCACTGAAAGACCAAGAAGCAACTGTACTGACTAGGAAATGAAGATGACGTTTTTGATACGCAAACATTCGAATCGATAGAAAACAAATTACAGGCGCGATCGCTCAGTAGCAGACACAACGCCACTCCTACTCGAGGTTTATCCCACGCCCCCTCACGAATCACGTGACCCAAATCAACCAATCGCTAATTTTCGTTGCATCAGCGTTGCACCTGAACAGGTTTTCCCTTGATTTTCTGGGTTACCGATTTTCTGGGAGATTATATATATATAGTCTCGTTGTTACACGTGCTCTACGACCAACGTAAATGCGCCTGGTACAATAATTAGCCGAAACGCGGCGTAATCGAAGTTTTACAGAGGAATAGCGCAGAGAACAATTGACGTCGCTGATGATAAACTGTAATCTTTTGTTAAAATTCCGTTGATTGAGATTTATTAGGGACCTTTTTACATTTAATTACCGGGCGATTGCGTTGATTGATATTTCGTGTTGGATTTTCGTTTCGCAAAATTTCAATCCATCATTCATTAAAAATATCGAATGTCACGGGAACGCTTTCAGTAAAATGTTATTTCGCATTTTAATTGTTCGCAAATAAACTGCAATCGAAACTGCGATTTCGCGCGGAAATATCATTTTGGCGGTCACGCTTAGGTGGAAAAGAAATTACGAACGACACTGCATTCCACGTAGTTCAAAAATTTGTTCGAGAATGCAACGAAGTAGAGGGGAAAAAAAATTTATCGTCACTGAAAGTGATTTTTACGGGATACGTATATTGTATTTTAGGCTTTTCGAATTTCACAGTGTCATCGATTCGTAAAATTTCAATAAAGTTGAACGACTGGCTCGTAATTTATTTTACTCGCAACGAAAGCATTCGTCAACTATGAATCAACGTTCTCGTACATCTCTCCATTTTGTCCCTTAATTTATTTAATCCGTCCCTTAGCGTCAAACTGACACAATGATGCAAAATTAATACCCGTGCACGAAAGGAACAGTTAAATTTGCAAATTCCTTCGTTAACAAATCTCACTTGCACGTGTAAGCGTTTGTTTTATTTTTTTTACGTTTTGAATTCTCGTCTCTTGCAACTATATTCAGTTAAATTGTACGCATTTATTCAGAAAAATACAATAATTAAAAGACAATGCGGCGGACTAAGCCGATGGGCTAGAATGTTATTTACAACTCTGGCGGCACGATTTGTCATCAAAAATGTCAAAAACCCATTTGCACTTGCCTCCGCATTTGCAAAATAGGGCATTTTGTAACAAAAACTGTGTCGAAACTGACGTAAAAACATTTCACGAAAAATTTTCTAAATCCAGCGCTGCATTTTTACTCTTACGTGGAGGTTAAAAAATCAAAATTACGCAACAAAGGAAGAAAGAAAATCGCACGGTCTCGTTGGCGTTCGCCAAGAGAGGTGTTCGCACCAGATCGGCGATAACGCGGTATTATCGGCGAGCTGCCTTGACCTCGAGCTGAACGCCGAACAAGGAAGAAAACGGAAAGTGCGAAGCGGAGCGCGATCCATCGATTGGCCGGCTCGTGTTACAACGCGTATGCAAATTTCGATATTAGGCTCGCCGACGCGACTTGTTCCGAACGCGCTTGACGATGTACGTGCCGGAAGGTGAGGGACGCGCTTGGTGAGCCAACACAAAGCCCCCGAAGACTTCTCGGAACGGAAAGTAAACGCAAATGTCGCACGAAGACGCCCCACTTAGGGGAATAGACGTGACATGATGTCACGCTTTTAAACGTTGCATAATATCCGAGTGTCGCACGGGACCCTGGCGGTGTGTCCCCAGTTGGTATTTAGATACAGATCGTAACTTCGTTGATGGTTATTTCGGAGAACGTCGTTCAATCGTCCCCGCAACGTTCAATGTCACGAGGGGGCCCCCCACCGCGAGTGATCGGTGACGTCTTTCTAAGATCATAATTATAAATTCGAGCGAATGTTGATATTTGTAAATTTTTTTGGATATTAGCCTCGATTGTTACTACTGCAACGGTGTGAAAAAATTAATGCAGCGTAGAACATACTATAAATTATGTAAAAATAATTAGTAACATATTGTAATTGTTATGTAAAAATAAGTACTATGTCATAATCGATATATGATTAAACACTCGATACATAATTAAATACTACGAATTATACATTATATAAATTGTATGAAAATAATTTTACTTATAACGTATTAAACCGAACAAAGAAAAGTGTCTTAACAATATGACGACTTTTTTGGTAGAATTTTTTGCTTTCGTTCCATCTAATTGTTTTCATAACATCTACGGAATCATCGCCCAATTCTGGCTTTCCCTGTCATTTATGGTCTTCTCTATAGGCTTGCACGTGAAGAAATACAAACCCCAATTTCACTTTATATTTAGTGAAAAATAAATGAAAATCAAAGAAACGGATTTCAGCAAAGTAAATCCATTGCAGATAATATTTATCGTATAACACCTATTATATCTGTCGTATGATAAGATTCATGTTGGCAGGTCATGTACAATCAGCATGATATTCGAAGTGATATTTTTTACTTTCCGCTTGCGGTGAAATTCCCCTGGAAAAATTATTCTACGAGCAAGTAGAATGTTCTGTGATCTTCCAATGAAAGCCACGAATTCGGCGCAAATCAGCGATCACGTTGTCTTCTACGTCAACGTTAGACGTTGTGCTTTTCAGAAGGTTTCCAGAGAACTTCTCTAACTTTGCAAGTTGCAGAAATCTTTCGGGAGCGATCAAATACCGCACGTTGAACAAGAAGGTTCTGACAAGCTTGTTACAACCCGTGCCAATGTAAATTAAACCACTTTCGATCTCCAAATCTGACACTATCTGAAATTACAGGATCCGAAATTAAGAATTTCGATTACCCTGTGTATATCGCGAGCGACACAAGAGAACGATTGATTGCCTATTGTCAAGCATTCGGAAGTGTTATGTAACGCGACAACAAAAGCCTATAATTTTCTTATGTGGATCGTACGGCGGAATGGAACTAGGGAAATCAATCTGTTTTATCATCCTGTCTACAACCTCGCACAAGCACGCAGGAATGAACTTTGGAATGAACTTACATTCCTTCAACTTCAATTTGATAACTCTTCGCTCATAAAATTCACCTCGTTCAAACGTTAAAAAAACGAGAACAACCAAAATTTACAGAGTTTCCATATAATTAATAAAATTCCATATTAACAAGTAACTAATAAAATGCCACAAAATTAATTCGAGAAGGGCCATCATCTCGGCCGAGATGGGCGAACGAAAGGCTAATTTTCGGACGAAAATTATTCCACAGAAGACCTACATTCCCGAGCGATGATAAACCGAGAAGTTAAACGAGAAGAAAGAAACGAGCGAATTTTAATTACCCGAACTGAACGAGCAAACGCAGTGTTCCCTGTTTCCAGCGCTTTCCGATCGAATTACGCGGGAAATCGCGATCGTTCGCCCCGAAAAAAAGGAACGACCTAAAAAAAAACTGCACGACTTGTATTGTATTCGTCTCACTGAAAGGCCCAGAAGCAACCTTCTGACTAGGAAATGAAGACGACTTTGCCATAAAATTTTATCGATGTGCAAACATTTGAATCGATAAGCGCGATCGCTCAGTAGCAGACGACGCCACTCCTACTCGAGGTCTACGCCACGCCTCCTCGCGAACCACGTGACCCAAATCGACCAATCGCTAATTTTCGTTGCATCAGCGTTGCACCCAAAGAGGCCCGATTTTCTGGGTTACCCCCGGTAAAATCACTTTCATCAGTGAGGAAAAAGAAAAAAGAAAAATATGCCAACTCGTTAGTCACAGGTGCCCATAACGTAACCGGAGAGGAAAGGCAGAGCGGTGAGAAAGCTCGCGGATCGATCGCGAGCAGGCCGAGCGGTGCAGCGGCGCTCGAGCTGCGGCAGCCTGTGTGCCCGCTTTTCGCCGTGGCGATAAATTCTGAGCGAGAGGAGTTCTCTCTCGAGCTAGCTCGCAAGCTCTCTCGGCCCGTGAGCGCCGCCGCGCGTTATGCTCTTACGCTCTGGCTGCAAAATATTTCAGCATCTTGGCACGACTCCCATCGGGGCGTCGAATTGATTATTGAACAAACAGCGTGATACCTGACTTACGGTCCGCGTCGTCAACCTCCTTCCCCTCCCCCCCCCCTCCTTCTTTCTCAGCCCTTTCTTGGTAAAAGGGAAAGATCGTTCGCGCCTCTATCGGCCAAGATCACCCGTTCAACGGGTATAGATAATGCCACGAAGCAGGAACAGAGAACGTCCACTACGAGAGAAATTTATAACCTAACCGGCTAGGTTAGGAGCTTCGACCATGGTACCATGGTACGCTCGATTTACAGCTCGCTTTACTACATACGCAAGCTCGCTGGCTTTGCTGCTTATGACTCGTTTCTTCCTTGCACGCAGAGCTGATGAGTTTCCCTTACCGGGTGCGAAGAACGTTCGAAACGAAGCTAAGACACGTTCCTTATCGTTTGTTCCTTTTTTTCACTTTTTTCTCCATTGATTACTTTGGGAAGATTTCAAATTTTTTGTTGTTTATTTTAATTCATCCTACGTTTCACACGCAAACGTACGATACGTTTTAGAATTAAATTTTAATTATTATCGTTCAAATTAGACCGCTTTGTGCGCAAAGTATTTATATTGCACGGTGTCAAGATTATTTTTTCACAAGCGCTCGGAATATGTGAGAGTGATCGACGACGATTGTCGTCACTGTAGACCAAATTTCGAGAGAAATTTCTTCCTTGGTGGATATTTCGCCTGAGAACGATTCAACGTCAGCGGGGTTTCTCTCGTCGAAAATAAATGTTCGTTAGAGAATGTTGCGCGCTGCACGCGTCGCGATTATTCCTACTTATCATTTATTCATCTACGTCGCGGGAGAGGACCAGAGAGCGCGGAGGACTGGTTTAATTAAAAAAGATAGGGCGCGAGCCGAGGGGGTGCGCGAATTTCTTCGTGGACCGGACACACGGTAAACGAGGATAATTTAACGGGCAGCGCGAGCCAACCACACTGGCCGCGCATCCGGCTCGAAACGAACATTATTATTCCAGCTAACCGAACTACGCTAAATTCGCTAGCGGCTTGCTCTGGCTGGCTCTAGCGAACCTCGAACTTCCCGCCCCATTCTGACTATCCTTCTTCTTATTTTCTAAGCGAGGGAGTTTCGTTCCCTCGGCCCGTTGTATTTAATTAGTCGCCCCCTGTCGATGAGAATCGTTGGTTTTATTCGACAGGAGCAATCCGTCGAAGAAATTTGTCCCGATCGAGGTTGTCCCGCAGTTTCTCACGAGAATTATTCCCTTTCTCCGAGAAGATTTCACTCTTAGCGTCATGATCTTTTTCCATCGACACGTTATAAAAAAATGAAAAGAAATATTCTTAGCGCAACGGTGAAAAAATATATTAAATGTAACTAGTATTGTATGGATTGTAGATAAATTATTGTATTCGCAGGGAGAGAAAGGAGAAAAGATTGATCGCAGTTAAAACAAAATTTTCCTAGAAATCCATTTTTACTAAAAATCCACTAGAAATTTACTAGAAATCCATTACTAGAAATTTACTAGAAATCCAGTACTAGAAACTCACTAGAAATCCATTACTAGAAATTTACTAGAAATCCAGTACTGGAAATTCACTAGAAATCCATTACTAGAAATTTACTAGAAATCCATTTTTATTAGAAATTAATTTTTAGCTAGAACTGAAACGTGAATTTTGCATTTGGCGAAAACCAAGATATCGTTTGCGATGAAAGAAAAAAGTACGATTACGCGATGATTTCAATTCGTGCAACACTTGACACTAAAGATCAAAGATTAACCTTACGTCGCGGTTTCAAGCTTCAACGCAAGAAAATTTATGCGCCTGTATCCCTGTATCTGAACACTGACAAATGGTTGTCTCGAATTTTGAAAAGAGGTGCAGAGTGACTTCAGACGTTTCTACACGTATTTTATAAATTTTCTCTGTAAATCTTAGAAGCGTTACGTTTAGTCACAAATTTACTCTTTGAAGAAGAATCTGGTTTCCGATTGCTACGAATCTTTCCGAAATTTCACGCGACAGAAAACAACGAAACTCGAAATCGGTTTCAATCGGCGGCATCGGAGTATCGAAAATTAGAGCGATACGCGCGATTGCGGATTCACGACGCGACGAGCAAGTTGAAAGGACCGAGGCGGCCGGAAGTCGGGGGTTTCAGCACCCCTCGCGGCAACGAGGGGTTAAACGGCGATTTTCGCGACGTGCCGCCAGATATCGATTCTTCCTCGATATCTTTCACCCTCGGCGTCTCCGCTGAATGCTCATTCACGCTGATTTACGCGTTTGCAAGAGAACGTAGCTTCGCAGCACAAAGCACTCTCCCCCGTGAAAGGAAGCGCAAAGGATTTATACAGATATCGTCAACGTCGATAGTTAAAAATTTATGAAATTTATGAAATTTTACAGTGCATTTTACGTGCATTTCGTCTATTCATCCGCGTGTATCTTCGAATCCAGAACTTGGCTCAGATTGATCGAGTTGGTCGAATTCGAATAACTCGATGGAAGTTGCTCGACCAAGAAACTTCAAAGGAGTACTCCGAGTCAGGCAAACAACTGGTTCGCATTGACGCAACGCTCTCGAGTTACTTGCATTCAAATCACTTGACACTCTGGCTAACAAGGTTTGCAAGTTCGTTCGGATTAGTCGAGTAACTTCGGATTTAAGTAACTCGAAGTCGCTTTATCAGCGCGGTCGAGTCATTACGTTCCGAGAAACAGAGACTAATCTGAACGAAGTTTAAAGGATTCTTTTCTTTTCCTTGCGCCGCGAGTTACGAGTGGTTTCGACTTGAAAGAAACGGCAAACTCTGATACGTGCGATGAATTTCAATTTCGAATTTTCAATTCATTTTTTATTTATAAATACGAATTGTTAAAACGTTGAGACGTTTCGATATCTGAAATAATTTTGCAATTTCGGTGAAAGAGGTTGAATTAAGGTTGCACTGTACTTTAAGGTTGAACGATTGCAAAAACTGTTTTGGAGATAAAATTACATTTCACTAAATGTAACATGTGCGTTTTGTTATACGCTGTTCAATCGGCGATCGCTGAAAATGTGAATTAAAATGTAGAATACATTACACAGCAGGACGTGACAGTCATTTAGCCACGTGTCGGAACATCGCGTAGTTCAATCTAAAGCAAATATTTTTAATTTCGCGTTAAATTGCACGAGGGAAGCTAATGTTCGTCGGAGCTGATTTAAAATGTCAATTTTTTATTTTTTTAAATGACAGCCATCTGAACTTGAACGTGTAATTTTCGTCTCCTTTGTTAATTGAAAAAAAAAAAATGAATCGAAATTTCGCTTCATCGAGTACCAAGAGAATATTACTGCAAATTTTTATCCAAATTGGTTCGATAGTCCTCCAGTCAGATATTTCCAAAGATTTTTGGGAAAAATTTTCTAAGAAAAAAAAGGCTATGTTGGTCATTTTCTGGAGTATTCCAAAATATTCTAAAAGAATCGCGAAACAATTTCTGGAAAACCGATTTTTCCGACTCTGTCGAACTGTTTTCGAAAGATCATCCATCTTTTTGCTCATCCGCGAGCCTTTCGGCTGTCTTTTGCGTGTGTAAATGGCAAACAGTGAGAAGAAGCACACACACACACACAACACACACAGAGATGGAAACGATGACACGGTCTCGTGAACTTCAACCACGAGAGCCGACTTCCGTACCGAGGCGACTGCTCTTTAAGTCTTCGTGGAAAGTTGCCCGAGACGAGATCAACCGTGGAGAGAAAATATTTTCGTTCGCTCTCGCGCGGTGTCTTTGCACAGAAACGGAGAAACTTCAGCGGCCGCGATTTCGTTACACGAATTAAACACCGCGTCGCGCGTAACTGCCGATTTGATCGCGATTTTCGTTATCCCCGAGATTGATTCGCAACGATACGGATCAATGCGATTAATTGCATCGAGATGTGTCACTGTTAAACCGAATCCTCCGCGACGTGACGTTTTGAAAAAATCGACATACGTCTGACGAAGAACAAGCGACTTTCCATTCTGTCCAGTGTCCAATTACATCGAAGTTTTCAAACGAACCGAAGAGGAAACTGTAACATTGTTGCATCCGCGCAATTAACGAGCAATTACGCCAATTTAACTCTCCTACGCCTAGTTATTTGCAAATATTCCCAAGAATTTAGCTAATCGCACCTTCCTTTCTTTCTTTCTATTTCATACGTTCTGCAGTTTGTAACAATTAGTTCGGTATCATTGTACCAATTTCTTCGACCTCTTGTTAATATGAACAATAAACAATCCTTATCGAGAGTTTGACAACGAATTGACAGCGAGTACATTGTTCATTTAAAAAATTCGCGATGAAAACGTCGTGGACTTCGTTACGAGTGCACCCCATTTAATTAAAATCTAAACGCCCAATGAAATCAAAGTTGCGGCAAGTGCAAACTCCGCCAGGAAGCAACGAGAAAAATTGCGGAGGAAAATTCTGGCGGTTCTGTTAAATCGGTTTTAATAAAAAAACGTGCACGATTCGTCTCACTGAATGGCCCAGAAGCAACTGTTCCGACTAGGAAATGAAGACGACTTTTTTGCCGTAAAATTTTATTGATGTGCAAACATTTGAATCGATAGGCGCGATCGCTCAGTAGCAGACGACGCCACTCCTACTCGAGGTCTACGCCACGCCCCCTCGCGAATCACGTGACCCAAATCAACCAATCGCTAATTTTCGTTGCATGAGCGTTGCACCTGAAGAGGATTGATTTTTTGATTTAGCCCCGCTAAAATCACTTTCAGTGATAAAAACGATCGTTCGTTTACGCAGTTTGTCAGCCTCTCATCCACTCGAATTTCTTGTAGAGCTGAAGAAGGGCCGAGAGGGACGAAGAGAGGGAAAGCGCCGTCCGGGGCTGCTTTATTAACCGTTTGTGATTTACAAGCCGACCCTCGGCGGCTGATACGTTTCCCTACGAAATGAGCTCGCGAGCACCCGCGCGATTTAATTGCGAAAGAGTACGATGCCGAGGATGATTTACGGCACGTTCCGTTATGGCGTCGTTCCCGATACGGCTCGTTACGAATCCTCCGTTACCGTTCGCAATGCACACGCGAGACGTAACGCGCGCGGCATCCTCTTCCTCCCCCCCGATCGAAAGCGAGGATAAATCGGGCGCGGACTCGTTTCGTCCGCGTTTCCGCGCTACGCTTCTTCCGTCTGTACGCTTTCTTCGTCTCTGCCTTATTTCTCTCTCTCTCTCTCTCTAGATAGAGCTTGGATTGAAATGTATTTCTTAACCTCTTAGCTGTGACCGACGAGTACACTCGTCACAGAGAAACGACAATTTTTTCGTGCAACGAAATTCGAGTATACTCGTCCTGCGGGAAAAGTAACTGCAATTTGTTGCTTGAAATTTTTTGTGAAAGATAAAACGTGAATTGCAAATTTTCGACATTTTATCAGAATATTATCAGACTAGACTTGACTAGTTTTCTTCGCATCATTTCTAAATATTTTCTTAATATTTAGATGAATATTAATCGAATTGAACAATAAAATTATTAATTTTTCAAAAAAAAAAAAAAAAGAAAATGGTTTCTAAATATTAATATTAATCATATTGTACCAATGAATATCGTATTGGGAGAGAATGCTTATTCTTCAAAATTTAAAATTTGAAATATTTTAAAAATAATAAATATAACAAATGACATGAAATAAATTGTACGATAAATAACAAGCATTTTAGAAATAAATAACAATGATAAATATTTTAAGTAACAAACCGTTGAAAATATTTTACATTCTGTTCTCTCAAGTGCATGACAGAGCTGCAGGATAGCTTTTTGATTCCCGATATTTTTACATTACTTGTGTTATTATCGTATAACGCGTTATTGAAAATCGCTTGAAAACTGTGCAAAACTATATTTTATGTATGCTATAGAGGGCTATTTATAAAAGCAGATTTTGTTGACAAAAATATTGCAGGAAAACTAGACGTGCCAACAGTTTTTTTGATCCAATATTTAGTTTGGATTTCTTGCTACGTACGTCTTCTTTCGAAAAATGATGTTTCAGTGTAAATTTATAAATATCTCCTCGTCTCTTTTCTTTCTTATTTCTTGAAGCTCAACGAGTCCTCAACTGCTTCGTTACATTTATCGATGATTGATTAACGAGATGATCCTTTTTGTTAATTGTAAAACGACGAAATTCCGGCGTGAAATTGACACGATATCCAAGAGTGGAACTTTTTCCTTTCGTTCCAACTTCTTTAATTTACACGCGGCACGGAAAGAGTTAGGAATATTCTCGGTACGAAGCAATAAAAGGCCGGGTAAGTAATTCAGTGGGAGGGAGAGGGGGGAGGGACCGAGGATAAAAAGATCGATGGTGTACGAGCTTACAACGGTACGGCGCTAATTAATGCGGTCCACGGTTAATCGTTGATTGTGATCTCGCAAGCCGTGATCCTCCTAGACCAATTTGCAATCGGCGCCGCGGTTTATCGATTTCGAGTTCGCCGAGTTTCTTCGCCGGGAAGAGCCGAGAATTTCTCGCGAGGTCGAGTTAATTTTTATTCCCGCGCGCAGAGAATAAAAATCCAGGGATCCTTTGTGACCCGGGCCACTTGTGCAAACGAGCAATTCCGCCGCGCGATTCGCCGTTTTCCACCCGCGTGGAACGCAAGGGGAAACGCAGGAATGAACAATCCCCGCGAAAGGAAATTTTAATTACAAGCCACAAAGTTAGAAAAATTACGCGAGAGAGTTAGAGACGGGTGGATTTTAGGAACGCGGAATTTTCTTTTTTTTTTTTTGACGATAAGTTTCGTTTTCAGTGGAGACGACGTGCAAAGAGCTGCATCAAGTGCACGAGTGTTTCCAAAATGAGCATCGACTCGATTACGTTCCGATTTCGATTTCATTTGTTCATCCGGGCGTTGATTTCATTTACACCGTAATTTCATTTTTAACGAAGTATCGGATACTTGATAAAACGTCTACGTTCGTTACGGGAACAAAGAGCGATCGAGGCTCCGATCGAATTAACTACGGAAAACTCATCCCCTGCCCCTCCGCGCCGGTCGCGATATTAATTAATAATCTGAATCGCTGATTGCCGGTGATTCCTCCGTCGGCAATTAAACAACCGCGTTGTTCAGCAATTAGTTAATCCGCATTTAACGATTAACTGCGATCTAATTTTACGCAGCGTCTTTCTCTTCTTCAAATGAGAATCAGTCCCGTTGCGTTCCAAGTTTCACGCGTATATATTTGCGTTGAATCCGCGCGATTGCTTCCAAAGACTGGTCTTGGCTGTTTCACGGTCTTTACGTCGCCTCTGTTCCACTTTGTCTTTTTATCACTGAAAGTGATTTTAGCGGAGGTAACCCAGAAAATCGGGCCTTTTCAGGTGCAACGCTGATGCAACGAAAATTAGCGATTGGTCGATTTGGGTCACGTGGTTCGCGAGGAGGCGTGGCGTAGACCTCGAGTAGGAGTGGCGTTGCCTGGTAGCGATAGTAATTTGTTTTCTATCGATTCAAATGTTTGCGTATCAATAAAATTCTATGACTAAAAAGTCTTCATTTCCCAGCCAGAACAGTTGTTTCTGGGCCTTTCAGTGAGACGTCTTTGCATCTGCATCGTTCGAATAACATACGTTTTTCATCTGTCCAAATGGCGATCCATCGTTTGAAACAACCGATCTCTACTTCTTACGTAATTGTCCAACTTTTTGTGAATACGACAACAAAATATCCTACGTCTGATTAAAAGATAATACTTTTTCGCGGCCACCGTGAATTTAACGTCAAAACAAAAATCCACATCTGCGGTTAAATCTTATCGCTTTACCAAGATAGGTAAAATTAAAAAAGAAAGACGCACGTAGTCGCAGAAGATTTGCTGAAAAAATTTTGCAATCGGGCGAACGTGTTAATCAAGTATTATTAAAAAAAGAGAAGAAAAATTGAAACAAGGCTGTGAAACCCGATACCGTGTAACTGCCGCTTGTTTTACCCCTTTATTTCTGATAGCCCTTCATAAATATACATTTATTGTCATATTTATCTCCTCGCCGATATATCACTATCCCTTCGTGTTTCCTACATACACGCAGCACCGGCGCGGTACACTCTTGTTACGAGCCAATATTTTGTCGGTCGCGCGGCTCCGCTAATTAAAGATACTCGCCCCGATATATCCGACAGGTCGCCTATTCTGTGCACGCATACGGCTTCCGTAATACTTGATCGATAACCCCGCGCATTTGTAGCGACCAGAGCGAGAGGACCGCCTTTGCGCCACGTGCTCGTTCTTACTTTGCCGAGCTTTCTCCCCAAAGTTCCCTTCAGTCGACGCGCGTGCTCTTTTCAAGTTCGTCGTCGTCGATACGATGACGCGTATAATATATCCACTTGTCAGATGCTTCCTCGCTTTACTTTTTATTCAATAGTAACAAACCCAGAGACGTTAGAATGAGTGCAAATATTTATCCAAAATATTCGAAGTAATGTTTCGTGATTGATTATAAACCTCAAATTGGCGACGATCTTTAATCAATTTCAAATTCAATTACTTGTCTAACAATAATCCAGTTTCACCTTAATTCTTTGAATAATAAAATAATCGAAAAGAAAATATACAGACAGAAAAAATTTCGTCTCACTGAAAGGCCCAGAAGCAACTGTTTTGACTAGGAAATGAAGACGACTTTTTCGCCATAAAATTTTTATTGACATGCAAACATTTGAATCGATAGAAAACAAACTACAGGCGCGATCGCTCAGTACCAGACAACGCCACTCCTACTCGAGGTCTACGCCACGCCCCCTCGCGAATCACGTGATCCAAATCAACCAATCGCTAATTTTCGTTGCATCAGCGTTGCACCTGAAATTCATCCATTCTGTTCCAAGCTTTTATCTTTAAGAATATGGTAGAGACATGTAGGGACGTTTTTCGAAAAAGTTCCCTGCGATCCAACAAGTTTCAAACAGAACCTATTCAAACCTTCCTTCAAACTTTCTCGATCCCTTGTTCAAAGGATGCAAGCGATGCACGCTCAAAGACGAATGCACTTTTAATTTAACACGTACTCCTCGTTCGGTATTAAACTTTTCTCTCTCTTTTTTCACTCGGTTCCTTTCAACTCGGAGCTTACACTCTGTGTTTCGAGTCGAACGCACGTTTTTCGTCGAATCGTATCGGAAACGAGCGATACTTCGTACAAACGACGATGAAAAAGGAAGGAAAAAACATACGCGTTTCGTACTTTTCCAGCACGGCGCGAATAATCTGGTACGTCCGTGCGAGCGTCGAGTGACTCGTCAAATAATTCGCGACCAAGGCCGAAGCATCGGCAAGACCGTTATCGGAAAGATCGTCACCGTCGTCGCGCTTTCCGCGGTTTTTTCTTCCGCGCGAATAAATTAGCCGCGGTCGAACGCGTGCTAACGAGCGAATAATCGCGCGAGCGTACAACCGATTAAAAATACACACGATGCGCGCCGCCGCGAGGCCAGATAAACGCGCGCGTCGATTATTTCGTCGGCAATGAAAACATTAAAGATATACACCCGTGTGCATAGCCGGGTCGGCCAACACCCGACGAGAGCTCGTTTCTCCGCCGATATTAGCGCCAGAATTCCCACAACACGTTTTGTCACCGATAAACCGCTTGACTCCTCGTCAAAAACCCTCCCACCCCTCTGCTCGTTATGAGATAACGTCGTTCCAATAAAATCACTTTGCCTCGCGCTTTCGCGCCAACACAGATAACACCCGCCGCTTAATTGTAAGTAAAAATCAGTCGCGAGCAGCGCTCGGTTTTTTTCTGCCGCGGCACCACGTGATCATCTCGGTTTCATTCGCTTTTGAAGGATTAATCCTTTGAGGTTCGTCGCGAATTCAACGAGCTTTATCGCCAGGGGTTCGTTAACTGATTAATTGGTTGATTCTTTCGACACGTGCGGCAAGAGGATCTTTTTTTCTCCTTTTTTTTCTTTTTTTTTTATCGAATTTACATGCTCGATTGAATGATTTACGTGTCCATTTTTAAGGAGCAATTATTCTCTTTTTTTTTTTTTTTTTTTTTAATGTAGCACGATAAATGTTTGACAGCGATAAGATGGCAATAAGAAACGCGCAAGGTGTCACAACGTTGGTAATTTTTACTACGCGATTGGGAAATACTGAATGACGCGACAAGTGACGCACACGCTCTTTGCGATATCACCTTACGATCTTAACGCACGCAAAGAAACTTCGGTCGATTTTGAAGATCGAAAAAGGATTGAACTCCCTACGAAGAGAAACCACGAGATTTCGAGATCGAAAATCAAAATAAATTTCAAATTACCGCGGCCTCGAATCCTGCCCGCCGTTCAACAGCCAAACTTTCCCCTCGACGATCCAACATCCGTCGAACAGCAATCCTCTCCAAGCATCCGAGAACATCGACCGTAATCACCGTCGATCGGACAGTAATATCGCGAGAATTTCGCGAACAACGTAACGGAGTAGAGGATCAAAAGGCGGTCGGCGGCGTCGTTGGATGTTCCAAGCAATTCTCTCTATCTCTCTTTCTCTCTCTCTCTCTTGGCCGATTCCTCGTGGTCGGTGCACGCGACACCGAGCACACCGAGCACGGCAAAGGTTGGCTACGTAATCGTGAGTTCGGGCCAAAGTCTAACAGACACGACACACCTCCGACCTTCCCTATCGATCTGCGGCCGGAGGTTTTACGCGTCCTCCGCCACCCTCCGCAACCTCGACGACCCTTTCTCTCACTCTCTCTCTCTCTCTCTCTCTTCTACCTCACCCTGCTTCGCTCCACGCTCGAGTCCTCGCGCGAGAAGGAAAATCAAGCGGTAGAAGCTTTCGTGCGAAGGTTTCTCGGCCACCTCTGCTCGGCTCTTCCCTCTCTCTCTCTCTCTCCTCTCTCCTCTCTCCCTCTGTCGCCCCTATCAGGCGTTCACCCCTTCGTTCTCTGTCTCTCAGCCCTCGAGTCCCTACCCCCTGCTGCTCCTTCGAGAGGAAACCGAGCAGCCAATGTAACGTCTTTACGACGCTCACGGATAGCGAGACGCCTCTCTCGCGCGATAGCGTGATTGAAAACGCGTGATTCTGTTTCTCCGTGTCAAGTGACGTTTCTCCTCGACACGGCGAAGTGGCGTTGATAAAGCAGTAATCGCTGCCGTAGTTATCATTAATGCATATTGGCTCCGAGCGATGTCTCTTTTATAAGCGCGTGCCTTTGGCTCCGTCTTTTGGTTTTTTCCGATGTCGCTTGCTTACGACGGACGCTGCCTCTCATGAGTGTTTCCTTGCAATAAATTCTGTGTTCTAAAATCACGACTTTTTAATATTCTTTGAGAATCCACAACCGCAATTGTAACAATTAGTTTGGGAGAGTTTGGAGGACGCGAATCGGTTCGATATTTATATGAATTTATAAGAATTTGTTGGGTTGATCTGCTCGATAGCTGGAACGTGGATTGTCGCGATACGAGATACTGCGAGATACGTCCATCGTTGATATTCATTATCCAGATAACACCGTGAGATATCGTGAAACCTCGCACGTACTTTGCGCGAATTATCACGAAGGCTTCCCGAGAATCTGCGATTTTTTCAACCGCCTTCGATCCGGTTTTCGATCGCCGTCGATTTCGATCTTCGCCGAGACGTGGCCATTTAAGATTCTAACATCTAAACGCGTTAATTTGTCCCGAAACTTTCTTCCTTTCTTCCGCTTTATTAAAGAACGATGTATTTTGTGCACGGTATTTTTGAACTACGATTCATTCTGAAATTCTATTATCTTCTCTAGAAGCCTTAAAAATTTCTAGGATTTATCATCGAAGACGCGTTTGTACACCATTTATCGAACCACGGAGAGAATTTTTTAAATAAAAGAGATAGATAATAATCAGGCAATAATCTCTCATTTAAAAAAATGAAAAGAGATTTGAGAGAATGCACAATAATATTATTATATAATATTATACATATAAGATGGGCATAAAAATCACTCTCAATAAAATATATATATTTTTTTTACAAATTAAAGTACACAATGAAAGAATCGCTTAAATTCGATTTAAAATTCCTTTTTTTATATTTTCATAAAAAATCACTCAAAAAAGTTCATCAAATGTTTCGTTAAAAAAAAAAAAAAAGAAACAGGTGGGAAGAAACTTTTGGCCCACTCTGTACATTGAGCATCGCGACCAAACGGCTGCGGTACTGTTCGACATTCTTTTGAACAGCGCGATTAACGCTTTCCCGGCGGGATATTTGAAATGACAGTCACTTTTAAGGAACACTATTTTTATATACGTGTTATAAATAATTGTATAATGTATTTTTGATACTGTGGTATTCTAATTTTAATTATTAATGTACAAATAACAATCGAACCCCGATCGATACGACTGATATCAGACTTTCGTTCGAACCACTTAAAAGATAAGTGGGCTATTCTTGTCGAAGTTGATATTAATTTCTATTTGGAGCACGGTTGCGCGAATCATTTAAATTACAGTGATTTACAAATACGTACAACACTGGTGCATTTGTCATGAATATTTTCGGACAACCAAAACCTAATCTAAACCTAACCAAAATCAAGCGTGTACACGCGCGGTCGCGAAAGCGTGAAGATTCACGGGCAAAACGACCGAGGGAATCGGCTGAGGAAACGCGCTAGTTGATCGAGTCGTTGAGCGCGGAGCCACGTCGCGAGGCGCGATCGGACGGTAAAACAACGACGCGCGCAACTCCCGCCGCAGAAATCGGGGCGTAGGAGAGAAAAGGCCGAGTAGCGAGCGCAAACGCGAGAGAGAGAAACGCTGTGTGAATGACGCCAGCGTCCGAGTCGAGGACCGTGTCCGCGGCTGACGCGACACGCGCGGATCGTTGATTAAAATTATCAATTACGATTACGCTCCGACCACTTGGAAAAAATCGAGCTCGTCTCGAAAACGCGATGCACTCGTTGCGCTCGATCGATCGATCGCGTATCGTTCTTCGCTTTCCAAGGTGCCGTTTCGTCGTTCCGCCACTAACTGGGCGGGAAAAGAAAGAGGCTGTAATTTAAAGAAAAAAAGAACAAGGAGGTCGCAGAGTCTAGCACGATGACCCAAATATCATTCTCGCTTTATCACGTGTGTGTGTGTATGTGTGTGTGTGTGTGTGTGTGTGGAGGAGGGGGGGGGGCAGGCAGTGTTCGACGACGAAGAGAACAAGCTTCCCCCTTTGCCCCCTTCGAATACGACGAAAAGGAAGCAAGCACGATTACGACCTTGCGATCGTTCCCGACCGCAATCTCATCGGCGTGTACTCCGAAACACTGTGGGGCGATAGGGACCTCGAGAAGATAAATTGTAATTATAGAACGGAACGGACGAAAGAAGGTATCGTCGGATCGAATGGTGTATATCAGCTGTGGAATATTCCACGAATCTCTCGTTGGACGGTGGAGTGTCGAAGCTGCGAAAATACACGACGAAACGTCAATAATTCATAAATGCTCCCTCTCCCTCTCTCTCTCTCTACAGAGAGAGTTGAAAAACAATCGAACAAGCATTCGATGATGAAAACTTTTGCCACCTGATCGAACGTCGCGTGTATTTTAAATAACAATTCGTACGTTCACAGATACACGCTCTATCACCGCTCCACGGCGCGTATTTGCAAACACGTTCCAAGTTAAATGCCCAAAATTACGTGTCGTTAGATATCCACGCGATTTCGTATATTTTTTTACCAGCATCGAACAAACGCATCCCCTTGAAAATTTCCATAAACACGAGGTTAAATAGTCAAAATTTGCCAGTCATGAATGCGGAACGCCCGGAAGCATCGGTGCCCTTCGCGAGGCATGAGCTTGGAGGAAAAGCAAGGAACCGCGCAGACGAGTCGAGTACCGGGACGCGTGTTTGCGAAAGCCAGTTCTAACGCCGTCCATCCCGCCCGTCTATCGCCTTTTGAGCGGGATCCGCTCTCCTCTGCATCGTCGATCCGCGATACCCTGCCACGAGGCTAAATATATCGGCGCAGACACGGGCGGCTATCGACAGAGCAGCGAGAGACGCCGAAATCTCTCGCTCAAAAGCGCGGTCTAATAACGCGGCAAGGTCGACCGGGCATATTTCGGTGCCTGCGAGATCGAGACTTCGAACTCGCGAATCGACGGTCGCCGGTTAGCTATCGCGATCGCGTGATATTTGTAGAAGATACAAATTTCGAAACGGGGGGAGGGGGGGGGGGGGGGGGAACGCGCCCATCAAACCCAGACCAATTTTGGTACGCGAGAGAGGAATCAGCCACGCTGATTCGATAAATTTCACGCGAAATTATGCCGCGTGAATCACGCGGCGGCGACGTCGAGAAGCTGGCTGCGAGAATTTTATTAGGTAATTCCCGTTGGATGAATAGGAGCGTGGCTTGGCATATTATTCATATAAAATAAGCGCAAGATGCGAGAAGAACGTGCGAACAACTTGGCACGTTCCTCTTCTTTCTCTCTGTGTGCAACCACGTTTCGACACACCTAATTCCCTGACCTAATTCCAAGGTTCCGAGGGAACCTTGATCTTCGCGGCACGCGGAAACGCTGCTAATCGCGCAAATATCGTCGATGTCAGAAATTTCGCGATCGTGACGAACGGAAACTGGACGAGGAGAAAACGGGCGAATCGATCCTAATTCGTCAAGGCCAATCGGGCAAGACGTTGGGCCTGTTGTCAACTTTTTTTCGCCGATCCAGCCGAATAAATCCTCCCGATGGCTGCCCACGTGTTTCTAAAATAAATTACGCCGCGGCCGGCGAAACAGGTTTATTACTGGCCGCGCATTCGCGAACTGGAGCGTCCGAACCCCCCCCCCCCCCCTCCTTCCCTCTCCCGTAAAATGTCCTTAAAGCTTTATTTATAAAGCTTTATACGTTCACAGCCGAAATAAAGACACGGAGACTTAATTTCCGACGCTTCTCGAAACGAAAGGACGAGGAGCGGTGACAGCGAAGAAGAAGAACAATCTCATTTCCGTCGACCCTTATTTCTTCGTACGTAGGTACGTACGTCGTCGTCCTCGTTATCGGCCGCTCGATATCGCGAAGGAGAGCAAAGTATGTCGGATTCCTCGCACCGATGCCCGATAGAGCGATGCGTGCGCGATAGCACGGCCAACACACACGGAGCGCTCGAGCGGAGCTCTCTCGGCCGTTTCCGTCGCCCGCTCGGCGCGGCTCGGCGCGGCACCGCGCAACGCGTGTAATCAAGTGGTATAAATAATTCCGTGGCGCAGCCATGAGCCGGCCACCCGAGCGGAGAGCTCATTCCCCTGTTATGACACGCCGGAATCGGGACGCCCGCGACTACTGCCCACCGCTACTGCACAACCCCTTCGCCAAACAGAACACGCGACCGTCAGTTTTTTCCCCTCTTTTTTCCCTTTTGCAGTCTGGCTAATCGCCGCTCGCTTTACACGGTGCATGAAAATCATCTTGCATTTTCTGAGAAACTCCAGTACGAATGATAATAGATAGTCGGCCCTTTAACCACGTATAGTGTTTCGTTGCTTGCTTCTATGCATATACAGCTCGTCGCAGCGACGTGCACGCGCTACAGGCGTGACGACGTGTATCGTCAACTTGTAGGAATGACTGTCCAATGAATATGTAGCTGTCTCGACGTCAACGCGGAAAAATTAAAAAGGTTATGCACTAACAGTACACGAGGTGATTTACGTAACTGAAATAACTTTTAAATTACGCGTCTAATGAATAAATCGAAAGAGTGTTAAATTCAAAGCAAGAAAGTATCGAGACAAATTGATTCCACACCTTTAACAGTTAAGGAGATATTTTACGATCGTTTGTCTCGAGGATGAATCTCCCAAATATGGACGATCAGAGACAATTGATGCAACATATTTCGGTTCCCTTGAAACCGCACAACTTTCGCGTCAAACAATTTTTTATTTGGCGCGCAATTCAAAAGTTACTTCAAGCTGCGCGAAACACCCCGTACGTACGTATCAACGTGAAACAATTTGATACGTATCGTAAAGATGAAAAAAAAAAAGAAAAAGGAAGAGAGAAAGCTCGTTGATCGATTGCAACGATTTAAATTGATAACTCGGAGTCATTCAGAAAGCAGGCGCGAGATCAACAATCACGGGAAAATTCGCCCGATGGAATCTCTCTCGCACGCAAACATAGCCGTTCGTTCGAGTTCGAGTTCGAGTTGGAGGAAAACGAGCGAGCGGCCGGTTTGAAGAACCGAGAAGAACCGCATCGCGTCGAGGATGGGCCGATTGCCGACTAACGCCCCGGATCGCGAACCGGTCATTAGTGCAACGGAACCTGCAGCGCGCCTGGGACAGGGGGAACGCGGATTGTCCGCGAGCCGCAAAGCGCTCGCGCTGTGGATGCCCCTATTATCGGCCGTCCGACCGCTAGAATGCCGTTAGACGACAGTCGATCTATTGTTCTACGTGTGTGCATGCGATCTTAACGCTCCTCGAGCGGAGGGCGAAGCCAACGGCCTAACCACGGCTAAATCAATAACCCGCTGCATCACTTTCTTTCTCTCTCCGCCTTGCAGATTTTTAACGAGGGGATACCGAGTTTTTCCGCTCACTTCGTGAAATTTCAAACGTCGTAAACTCGTCGCTTTTCGATTCGATCGGAAAATCAAACGACGAAAAACGAGATTCTCGAAGAAAAACATTTGTTCGTCAAAGCTCTCGCTTTCGAGAAAATCGAGTTTGAATATTTATCAAGGATGTTCGAATTTAGCTAATTCCGGACGTGACGGAGAAAAGTAATCGACAGAAGGTCGTTCCAAGTAAACAACGTAGAGTGAAATTTGTTTTCGAGAAGATCGACAATTTGAGAATATACCAAGGCAATTTTTCGCGTTTCAAAGTCCATTTTCTCGAAAACGATGAGACGAAAAAATTTTACTTTCCGCGCGCGGAATATCCTCGAGTGTCAATTGCACCGATACGAAATTATCGAACATCGAGTACACTCGATTTTCTCGAGAAACAAAGGCTTTGAACGAGAAAACGTTATCCTTTCCTATCGACTACGTTTTTCGACGTAGAATCGCCCTTTACTCCCGTACACCCTGTGCTCGCGTCTGTGTTCGATCATCAACGAGTGTACCGGTGTACAAAGTCACGGTATAATAAATACGTCCGTGTTATGCTCGAAGAGACACGCACCGCAATTTCAATACAAACAACCGTGGTGTACATGGCGCAATACAGTTACGGCGGTCAGACGTTTCCGGTTTCTTTGAATCCTCCGGAGCGAGCGACTGCACGGGTAAGACGCGTAATAGATTCCAGCGAGTGTGTCGTTTCAAGAGCGAAACAGGAGAGGGGGGGGGGGAGGGGCGCGGAATCTATGGACGTTGGCGGAAACACCGTCGTCGTTTCGATCAAACGCGAGCGCGACTTTTCGCCGATTTTTCGCAGTTGAACCATTTTTATCGTCCTGGAACTTCCGTTATCTGCGCCCGCTCCAAGTTACCGCGGTGGCTACGGTCGCAGATAAACAAAAAAAATCCACGAATCGATATCCTTTATCTGCGTTGCCATTGGAAGCCGGACAGAAAAAACTCGCCTGCTTTTTTTATTCGCCAAGCTTCGAACCCTTCTGTGCGTTAAACTACGAAACAGCTTCCGAAAGGGAGCTGCTCTACCATTGCGGTAATATTGGTAATAATGCGGCAATTGTTAAAATCACGAACATTCGCGCAGTGAGATAAAAGCTAAAGTTGAACGAGTCAAATTAAACCAGTTTGTGTATTTCAAAATCACAACACGACGTTCACCAGCAAGACCCGCGAAAATTTGAAACGCACACGATGACTTGGAGGATCGAATATATAACACCGAGGATTTTTAACGGGCGACCGACGAGATAAGAAATATTATATTCAAAGAGGACATACCATCATTCCAGGCAATGTAATGAGGCACGAGCGGCTCGATAGCGAGAGATCTCCTCGTTACAGAGGGGCAACCCGGGCCTGTGGCCCTGGTTGGTGGGATCCCACCATGCCCCCCCACTCACGGTTCCTTCTCGTTGCCGGAATATTTGCACTAATCGTACACTATCGTCGACCGGCGAATATTTCTTCTTCTTCTTTTTTTTCCTTTTCTTTTTTTTTTTTTTTTATCACACGACAACGATACGCGTTGACAGCTGTGTCGCCAGTGTTACAGATCCATGTTCTTTTTCTCTCTCTCTCTTTCTCGTTTCGAAGCTCGTGTCGCGAAAGATTCTCTCAACGGAACTTGAAGGTCATTCTTCCGAGGAACGCGCCAACGCAACCGTCGTACTTTCGCTTTCGTCGTGTCTTCCGCGCTCTTCCGGAGACGCTCGAACAACCACCACCACCACCACCACCGCCACCACCGGCGCGCCACCACCGACAACAACTTTCTTTCGCGCCACAACTTGCAAGTCCCTGTTGTTGCTGTTGTTGTTGTTGTTGTTGTTGTTGTTGAACGGCGCGTACAGAAGAAATCGCGAGAGCGAAAAGTCACTAGACCAACGCGCGCACAGACTTGGAACCGTTTCTGGTCTCTTTCGCCATAAAAATTTCAGCGCCGGTTTACTTTGCAGGGAGGAAAGGATATACACTGTACAGCTTGAACACTTTGAACAACGACAACAGAGTCCCCGACTCTTGCCGACCGCGTTTACATTTACTGTACACGACGCGACGTACGACACGCTCGGTGATGCCCGTATAATGAAAACGTAATGCCCTTCCGATCACTTTGACTAGCTATCGCGCGAGCAGCGAAGTTGATGTCAGCAGGCGCGCACGTTCGAGAACGACGACGTCGCCGCCGCCGCCGCCGCCGCGCGCGTCTGTGTTCCTCGCCGCCAGTCGAACGTCACGCAACCGGCGAGAAAAAGACGCCGGGAATAGAATCGACGCTCCCGTGTCCCTCGGCCAGCATATCACCACTGTTTCACGCCGCTCGTTCGGCGTCCAAGCGAACGACGCGGCCGCGCCGCTTGGATCCGCGGGCCGAAATTCTCAGCAGCTCGTCGAAACGAGTTTGCGTGCCGCATATCGTCCAACGGTTCCGTGACCTCCGAACTCTCTGTCCGAAGTTTGTCTTTTTTTTTTCTTTCTTCTCGTTCGTCCTCTTTCCTTCTCCTCGTCACTCCGTCGATGCGAGCGACAGATAAGACGCGCACACCAACAACAACGCCTCGACGATAACATTCACTCCGAAAAACACTCGGCGCGACGCGCCGCCACCGAAACTTCCTCCAGTCGCATGCTCGCAGACACGACGCGTTCGTCAAACGACCGGCGTTCGCGAATTTTTAACACGTTTCATTCATAGCAACCGATTCGTGACACCGTTGTTCCCGCGAAATCTCATCGCGCACGTGGTAACGACGATTCCTGCAACGTGGCCTCGTTGTCCCTCCGTTGGTTCTTGTCTTTGCTAATCAAACCAAACGGGGTTGTTTTTCTCGGTAGACGATTTTTATGCAACGTCACGGTGACAAACTCTCGAATGAACAACGAATGCGTTCGACGTCTCCTATCCGACAACAGCGTCGGTTCTTCCTCCTGAATCGTCAACAGGTAGTTCGAGAACGTTGGCTCTCGAAAAACGTGCGTACGAAGACGCGAAAACGTAAAGCGCTTTCTCGATCGAATTTTGGACGAATGTCTCTTCGGAGGAATTCACGACGAGTGGCAAATGATCGAACGGGAGAGAAGGAGACGACGGTAGACTTTGCGGCTTCGAACAGCTGATCGCGCGCGCATCACTCTCTGTCTGTCTGTCTGTCTGTCTGTCTGTCTGTCTGCCGGCAAACGACAGGAAAGAAAGCCAGATCTCACTCTCCCGTCTCGGGAATAGAATTCCTCTCTCTCTCTCTCTCTCTCTCTCGGTTCTTTTTTTTTCCCTTCCGTCTCGTTCGCTCTTCAACGCGCGGATTCAATACGAACCCCAATTTATCTCCGTTTTATTTTCGACCGTGACGAATCTCGATCGTCTCGTTTCGCGTTTATCTCGGGGAACAAACTCTTCTCTCCCTTGTTCTCTCATTGTCCGATCCACAGCGTCACACCAGCACTACGAAACGTTGCACTCACTACCGCCTCTCGTGTTATACGCTCGCGGTCCCATCACCGGTTGATAACGCGTGGAGTCCGCGTGTGTACGTGGTCTTACATGCGGCGATAACTCGCGATACTTTTCGCTCTACCGCGTTATCTCTCTCTCTCTCTCTCTGTCTGTTTCTCTTACCGAGGAAACCGGACTATTTTTGTTGCGTTGGAACTAAACACGGCGGTAGTAGCACGCGTCAAACCTTCCCCCACTCTTTATTTTTCTCGTTCGCTTTCCTTCCTCCTTCGCGAGTTCTTCTTTTCTACGTCGTCCTCGTTCCTCCCCGTCTTCCTCGTCGTAGTCTTCGTCGTTGCTGGTATTAACGTTGGCCCTTTGTTCTTTGTTGCAGCACCGATCGGCCGGCACCACCACGTTGCGTCCCAGCCAGCAGGCGAACGCCGGAAAGAAGAAGAGGAAGAGGTGGAAGAGGACGACCGGACTTTTTCATACGCAAACATCGGCCGATTCTCGCCTTTTTCTCGTCTCCGCCACTGTACGCGCGTGTGTGTGTCTGTGTGTGTGTGTATGTGTGTGTGTGTGTGTTACGATCGTGAAAATTCACACCGTGAACTTTGACCGGCAGGCTTCCGTCTGCTGGAAAGCGCTCGTGCTGCTCGATCGACGGCCGAGACGCAACGTGTTGTTTGCTCTAAACGTCGAACGAATCTTCACCGAATCTACTGCGTCTATTATATACGTCTATATGTGCTTCTTTCTTTCTTTTTTTTCCTTCCTTCCTTCCTTCCTTCCTTTCTTTCTTGCCTTCACTCTCGGTGTTGCTCTACGACAAATATTTGTCAACGTGCTCGTCTCGTGATCGTACTTTCCAAAGTATCGTGGAGGAAAACGGGGAAAGAAACAACGAAACAACGGAAGGAAGAGAGCGAAACGACAGAGAGAGAGAGGCAGCGGGCGAGGGAACGCGGAAAGCACGCGAGAGAGCGACACGAGGCGCGAGGAACGCGCTCGGAGAGACAGGCGTTATGGGAGAGGAGGAAGAGCAAGGACCTCTGTGATGTTCGTCCTATCGAAGTCCGCGAGCGATTGACTCCCGCGCGTCCCGGTCTCGGAACGGTCGTGGCACGCGTGAGGGGAACACGGGAGGGGATTCCCGCGGGAGGAGAAGCGGCACCGCGGAATGAGGGGAGATCGAGAGGGTATGTCGGGCGGTCGGGCGAGGGGAGGGGGTTTGCTGGAGGAAACCTGGGGGAGGGAAGAATCGGTGGCGATGGCGGTGGCGGTGGCGGCGGCGGTGGTGGCGGCGGCGGCGGCGGTGGCCGCGGTAGAACCAGGAGGTAACGCCAAAGAGGGACTGCGGCGAGAGAGGGGCCGGCGGGGAGCGGCGGCGGCGGCGGCGGCGGCGCTGCCGCGAGGGGATGGGGGTGGGGGACGGAGCGTCCACGGCAGCGGAGGGGGGGAGGGTGGATATGGCGCGTGCCACTACACGCTGGCAGGTGGAGTGCGCGTGCCCAGAAATCTTCTCTTTCTTCGCTCCCTTCCCTCTTCGCCCCACAGAACAGATCGTTCTTTCCTTCCTTCGTTCTCGTTCTGCCAAACTCGTCTCCCTCCTCCTTCTTCTCCTCCTCCTCCTCCTCCTCCTCCTTCTTCTTCTCCTCCTCCTCCTCCTCCTCCTCCTCCTTCTTCTTCTTCTTCTTCTTCTTGCCCTCTGTCTTTATTCGCGATTCTTCTTCGTTCTAACCGACGATGCGACGTCCGTGTCGCGACCGTGTCACTTTCTCTCTCCGTCCCTCTTTTCTATCTCGCCGCCTCGGTTCTGGTTGCCTACGGTTCAGCCACGTTCTGCTTTGCAAATAGGAGTACACCTTTATTCTATTATTTCTTCTTCCTCCAGCGTTCTCTCGTTTTTCCGGTCACGGTCGTTGTTACACCGTGTATTTCTTGTCGTATCCGTGGACGTTCCGCGACTAATTTACCTGCCTTGCCGTTCTTTACCTCGCTTTGTCCTTTGCCGCGCTCAATCACGCGCCAAGAGGATTATCTCGGTTTTTCGTTTCGTTTCGCGTGACTTTTATTTTGTTCAGCAGGAAGTACAGGTGTCCGCGTGAATTCGAGATACTTCACTCGTCCTTCGCGTCACTTTCATTCGAACGACATTTCGCAAACGACCGACGGACATCGCGTAATTTCAGCTCGCAGCACGATTCGAAGATTCCCGTATTCATAATATTTACGCTGCCGCGGTCAGGTTATTCTCGGTAAGCACGATAAGAGTTGCTAACGAAAGTCTTGGCTGCGATAACCGTCGAGGGCACGTAGCCAAGTCCGCCGTGACGAATTTCAAATTGTGATATTCGCGAATCTCTCGAGATCGCACGACACGCCGTTCTCGTTTCGTATTCGACGCTTCACGCGCACTTTTACTCGCGTTACCATCAACGACGAGCAGAAAAACAACAACGTTGAATCAGACAGTTTGTTTGAATTCGCCTTTATGCCAACTTTGACTTTGCGACAGTACGTCGAGAAAACGTACGTCGTAATCACAAACAAATGACACTTTCGGGTTTCGATGCTGTTCGGGCCGGTGTTCCTTTCCGGAAAGAAACTTGAAAAAAGAAACTTGACTTTCGATTAAAATTATCTCCCGTTTTCCGATGGTGTCGCGCGATAACTTTGTGCGACTCTGAACGTCCGTTGAAGAGCGGAGAGCTGTCACGAAGGTGCGCACGTGGTTTGCAAGGAGCGCGAGAGAACAACAAACCCCACACAACGAACCTGACGCCCCGAGGAGTCGTCAGCCACTGACTCTCCTTCCGATTCGACTCGACTCGACTCGACTTGACTCGGCTCCGTTCGACTGGCCTCGCCTCGTTTCGCCTCGTTCCGTCTCGTCTCGTCTCGTCTCGTCGCGTCTCGTCACCGTAGCCTCGCGCCGTCCCGCTCCGTCTCGTATCGTCTCGTATCGTCTCGTGTCGTGTCGTGTCGTGTCGTGTCGCCTCGCTCGTCCCGTTCCGCTACGGCACGTCGCACCGTCGCGCACGTAGGCACGCGTTCGGCTACGCTCGCCGTGAACCCGAGTCGACCCGAGGTGACTCGTCACGATTCCGACTTCAACTTCGACTCCGATTCGCGCTCGTTACGATCACCGCGGCTCCTCTTTTGCCCGTCTTTCTACGCCGCCCGTGTGAAACACCTCGCGTGTAACACACTCTATGCGCGCGCGCGTGTGTGTGTATGTGTGTTACAGAGAGAGGTTGTTTTCACAGCTTCGACCGCTCGACCGGACGGTAACTGTACCGCAACGCGTCTGTCATGTATACGTAGCTTCTATAGGTCTTACGTACTACACCGTAGGAAGCCGAGTCGATATGATGCACCGTGAACTGCGAGAGCCAGCAAAGCAGCGTGAGTGACGGATCGACGTGCATTGTAACGCGCCACGAGAAAGCTTTACAGAAGGGAGAAACCTGTCGATAAATGATATTTGAACGATTCCACGTTCAGACGTTAATCGAATCTCTTTCGAAACCTACACCGATCGAGACTCTGCTTTCTCTTCGTTTCTCAAATTTAGAAAAAAAAGAGAAAAGAAAAAAAAATCTTCAAAAATTTATGGAACTGAAAATTTACGAGAACGAACCTCGAAACGTTTGTACATTTCGGTGGTAATGCAGACGACAATTCGCAGTTCTTCCACTCGTCGAGGATGGAGTCGCGAGCGCGACTTTAAGCGACTGCTGTGCAGCTGGCAGCGAAGCTTTTACACAGACGCGTTCACGACACGTCGCCCGCACTCCCAACTTCCACCAACACTTGGCCGTTGCGTCATCACAGTTTCACGGTGCGCCGGGATTCGACGGGAGGAGATGGCGCGCGCGCGCGCGAGCGCGCAAACGGGACCACAGCGAGAACGACGCATCTGTATCGCTCCGCTTACACTTATTACAAATCCGCCAGTGATACTCAACCTAATTTAAACTTCACGCGAGCGTGACCTCCCGGTACAACGTGGCGTGACAAAACGCAGGATTACACCTCCGAAACATGTATCTCTCTCTTTTTTTTGACATTTTTAAATTTCCCAACATTTGGCTATTCTTGATCACCGTTCGCGTAGTACTCGATCGTCTAGGAAATGACAAGTTTGGTCGCGAGTTTGCTTCTCCAATCGCGTTGTTATAAGTATCCCAGTTGAATAAAATCAATTTTTATTCGAAACGATGTTTCATTTATATCGACAAGCATATACTTTGAGAGCTCTGTCGTTTAATAATCGCGTAAAGTGCGAATCGCATCTTTTCGCGTTTACTACAGGCACGACGAGTTAAGTCGTCATAATTCATTCGTTGCGGCGCGCACAGAAAGCGCCTTGTCGAAATGAAAATTAAAAATTCGACTATTTTAACAATGGGGTCTGCTGAAATAATTTCTACAAATCAGACACATTGCAAACTGCATATATACAAGTTTTAATATCCCAATTGACTCTCTAATTAAAAAAAAATTTAAAAATCACTGCGTAGAAACACAGACTCGCAAATTACACTGTCGCGAAAGTGAGATCGTTAGATCATTAATCGCTATATACATATATATATATATATAGTATCGATCAAGTTGACTTACGATCAGATGCATTCGGATCAAATACGCCAAACGCTCCCACATCCTCGAAAACGATAATTCGCGCTCGGTTTCGCGCCCAGGCCCGCGTATGACAAAGTAATTATCGCGGTTTGGATCGGTTGCGAGACCGAGCCACAATGATCGAGGACCGGCGGGCTCTCGGAGAGCATTTGTCCATCAATGTTAGTTAATGATATGCATCTTCAGAACGAGGCGATATTAACAACGCGGATGTCGCGTGCAGATATTACACGACACAGGCTAGAATTGCAGGGTGGCGTTTGTAATTAAACGTCCGACACGGTATCATAAAGATGGGCCTCGTATCGCGGCATCACCCGCGCAATTGACGCCGCATTCTTTGAATACTGAATACCGTCGCGTTTCAATTAACACGAATGCAACAATTTTTATTGCACTCGGTGACTTGAGTTTTCGAATGTAAACCCCCGAGTATATCCCCGTTTCTGAGATAAAGAAAATCGATCCGTTTGCCGCTTACAATCGAAGGGACAAAGTTCACGGTCAAAATCAAACGATGGATTTTCGTTGAACTGTCGGAGCGATCAGGGTCTTTAAAACAACAAACTGGCTGTAATCGTTTCGGTTCACACTGTATTGCTCCGGTATCAGTGTGATTGATAGCCTCGTCAACGATCGAGGAAAATGCGGACCGATCTCGGGGTATAATAAAGATAAGAAAAGATCGGACCGCCGGAGAACGCACGAGGGGAGAAACTAGGATGCGGTGACGAAGCGACAACGATCTGCGTCTTGCAACGGAATACAATATAATTCTGTTCCCGCAAAGTCAGTTTCCGATTAGTTCCAGGGGCCAATGACATTAGTCTCTTAGACGAAGAAAACTTGGAATTACGCGTTACGAAAAATCGAGAAATCGCGCGGCGTCGGTCAACGAAGAGAAGCGAGCTAAGAATCGACGATCGAGATGACAATTATCTCGCATGGTCACACGGCACGTCTTGCCGTTTCACTCTCCTACTCGGCTCGGTTTCGATTAATTCGATTGGTCCCGGCCGGCGGGACGAGAGCTCGATATACCGATAAATCCAATTAACGACACCAATCTTCCCCTTTTCCGACGATGAGTTATTAAAAGTTGTCAGTCGTCGATAATCCTATACAGTCTACGTATCTATCGAGATAGATACGTAGACTGTATATACTTCTCTCTCCGCAGACGAACGAAAGAGTTTCGTTCTTCTCCGTTCAGCCGCCACGCCTCCAGATCCCGCATATTTTTAGGTTAGGACTATTTTCGAAAGTGCACGGAAGAAGAAAGGGGAGAGGCGGGCGGCAGAGCGAACGACGAGGAAGAGTGACGAGGACGGAGGGAAAATACGGCGGAGGAGAGAGGGGGGCGAGAGCAGAATCGGCGGAGAATACCGATCGTGCCTCTTTTTTTCTTTCGGGAGGGTTTGTATCTGCCGGCTCGTTTTCGCCCACAGCCGCGCGAAAGAAGCCAACACACCAGTGTTATCCGCACAATGCGCGCACAGAAGAAAGGATCCTCTCGCTAGTGGGACAAGCGGGAGAAAGAGGGAAACAGAAGGTGGATAAGGAACGCGCGAGGAGGAACGTTGTTGGTGCAACAAAGATGGCGGAGGAAGAGGTCGATGCCGCCTTCCTACTGATTTGCGAGATCTCCCTCCTCTCTTTCTCTCACTCTCTTCTCTCCTCTTTCTTCTTTCTTCTTTCCTTATCCTCCTTCTCTCTCTCTCTCTCTCTCTCTCTCTCTCGCGCGCGCAGCCGATCCACCTTTTCTCCCTTCTCGCGACTTGTCACCCTGCCAGTCCCTCCTGTTTGTAAGTTCGCTGTTCATCGGAATGCAAGAGTGCTCGTTCCCTCTTTCTCTATCGACCTCCGCCAGGCAACGCGGCCACAGCCAAAACCGACTGATTTTCTGTTCCATTGCTTCTACTTACTTAGCCGTGCTCGCTACAATTATTGCTCGGAGCGTCTCTCCTCCCGGAGTGCGCCGCCACTCGCGTGCTTACGTACACGACTTGGGAGATTTTTCAAAAATAAATTTCACCGCAACTCTTCCATTTTGCGCGCGTCCTTGAGTTATCGATTCGTAGGATTAACAAAGACGTAGGAAACTGATCCGTGTAACTTGAACAGAATCGTTCGAGTCTACGCTCTGAATTTGGATCAAGATTTAGCTAGACAGGGTGTAAACAGAAGCGAGGGTAGACTCGAGTTTGTATCATCTATTTAGCCGAGCCACGTTATAAATTACGAGTGCTTCTCATTCCCTGCGTCAACAAAGACATTCTTCCTCTTAACTGCTTGTAATATCGAGTCACGCTCGTCACACGATCAGGGATCGTGGTTTAGGTTAGGTTTCGCGCGCAATTATTATTCGTCGAAAATGAACACCTTTTTCCGACCTCTCGTCGCACTCGCGAAAGAGAAAGCAAATCGTAATCCTAGTCTGTCAACTCAAGTCTCAAATTTTATTTCTTGGGAGTGAACGTTGATAAACAAAGATTGTACATAATGTTCTCAATAAGCAACGAACTCAACTGAAAATCATTAGGAAAGGGATTGAAACTTCCTGATAAATAATATTTCATAACGTTTCCTCGATTCGAACAAGGGGAAAAAATGCCTTCCGCGATAAAGGCGCGGATTTTGCGCGCCGCGTGCAAAAGGTCAAACAAACGAGCCTTGAAAAGGAAGTACCGAGGAGGAACGCGAAACAACGCGAGACATTTTTACATTCTTCCCCCTCTCTAACCGTTCGCGCTAACGAGCCAACCGTGCGCCGTACGGTTCGTCTCGCAAAAAGCCTCTTAAGGTTGACAAATTTCAATTACGCGCGGGCTCTCTCGCCCCGACCAGCGCGCCGATTTATCTCGAGGCGTGCGCGATTCCAGCGAAACCTGTCGTCAGCGAATTCCACCGGCGAACAAAGAGACGGCAAGCTCCGCTCTCGGCCAGGTCGTCGAGATCTTCTCGCGTAACTAAGAAAGTAAAGGCGTCAAAAGAATCGAGAGGGTTACCCTGCTGTTGATGTGTTCGCGAACGCATCAACCAGAGCCGACACGTACGTATCTCTCTGTCTCTTTCTCCCTCTTCCCTAAAGTCGCGTTTATTTAAACGAAGGCACCGGGAGCGCGTGCGCGCTGCGACAAAAACACGCTCGTAACCCCGCCGCGGGGAGAACGAGGAGCGAGACGGCGCGAAGATTACACATCGCAAGATTACGCGCATGGTGATGATGCGCGCAGCGACGCGATGGAACGTATATACAACGCACACGTACGTTTCCACGGAGGCTGCGCTTTTTTGGAACACGCGTAATCTCGAACGAATGCACACCGCGGATATTAAAAACACATCTGATTCGATCGACCGGTGTTGCACTCCAAATCAACCCCTCTGCAGATCGTGTTTACCTTTTTCCGCCAGAAATTAACCGCTTTGCAGATCACGTTCGCCTTTTTTCCCCACTCTAAATTAACTCTCCCGCGGATTAAAATTTTCCTGCAAATCAAATTCACCCTTTCGCAAATCGAGTTTTTCCTGAAGTCATAACTGGGGAAAAAAAAATTCGACTCGAAGTTATTATCGCGAAATAAAAATTTTATCACGCAGAGTATCTATGCACGCATAAATTCATCTATAATAAATCGTTATATGTGTGTGTGTGTATATACACAATTATGACAATAGGATGATAATTGCGATAGAATAATGTTGATAAAAACCGTTTAATTTTCGAAAAAATTCTTCAACGAGGCACAAATAATAAAGTGTATTATACTTCACTTTTAAGTCATCCGCAAGGTGAGTCTGATTTGCAAAAAATTGACCACTCGACCTGTGAAACAGTGAATTCAATTTGCAATGATAATTATTTCGGAGGCAATAATTATTAAAATTAATTGTAAATTCGATTAAAGTTCAAGGTGATTAGAAAAAGCGTTAATTTGAAGGCTGAAACTCGCCGAAGACGCGACAATCGGCTGGCATGGAATTTCGAAAATCATTTATTCACTCAAACTTACTACAAACTTTGTTTACGCTTCATCAATCATTGCTCGTGCTACGTAAAGTACATCATCGACGTTTCGAGAACTCGTGATTCAGCTAAATCTGCGAGAGAAATCAAACAGGAACGAGAGATGCGAGAAGACTGTTGAAAATATGCTGGATAACCCGTTGAAAGAATGTCGAAGATCGAATCTTAAAAGGACGTTTGCGTGCCCTCTCTCAAATTTGAGGCGCGGGCCACGGGGACCAATCACGACAGTATTTATTTTATTATTTCGCGGTTAGAGCCTAGGGGAGGGGGATAATAGCAATTTCCACGAATGCCACGTGAGCTCTACGTTTTGATTACCAGCCGGTGCTGATTCGCAAACGCATCGACCTCGGTGCGCGTGTGTCCTTGCAGCGCGCGCTTGCCCGGAGGGAGAGAAGAGGATCCGGTTAATTACACCGCTCGGCCCGACTATTAATGAGAATCACTGCCGTGGAATGACATCTACTACCTACTTGTTTTCATTAGAGCCTTAAGAGTGCGCGCACGAACCGATGGCGTGTTTGTACAGCTATGCCTCCTCTCTCAAAAGAGAGCGAGAGAAAGAGAGAGAGAGAGAGAGAGAATAGCGGCACTCGGTATCGCGCATCCGCGTAATTGAATCACGCTCGTCGCCCCGGCTAAACAGATCCGTTCTCGGTAAATGAGATTCCGTGGAACATAAGCGGGGGCCCAGGACTGACCGTGAACGAGAAACGGTCCAGTTGCGGCCGATCGTAGGTGAGAAACGCGCCTTTCAGGGAGAAAAACGGTCAAAGATCGAAGGAGGAGCGATAAGCTTGGTAGCTTTGATATTTAACCCTTTGCCCTTCTGAGGGGGCATCGAACTTATATCTGAGCTAACTTTCTTTTTTTGTAATATAAATATAATTATAACGAACATTTGGCGTTGTACGATGCAATAATGTAATAATGTAATGATTAAACAGACGCCTAGAATGAAACCTATAATAGTGGGAAAAATAAAGAGAATTTCAGGAGAAGAATATTCCCGACTTCTTATTGCTTCTTGCGAAAAGTTTGCAAAATGGCAGAGAAAATTATTTTTTGTCCGAGACTGAAAGTATTTTATGTATCATTAACTTTTGTATGTTATAGTTGTTCTAGAAAATTCGCAATACACGTTGACGATCGCTTTAAACCTAACCTAACTTAAACCTAACCTAAATCTGAACGATATCACACGTTAGAAAGATATAATCAACGAAATTTCATGCTAAATTTCAACGGGATGATTATTCCCAACGTTGTGTGTTTTCTTTTTTTATTTTATTTGAAGTAACACTGCTATTTACTTAATAAATAAATTGCTAGATTGGTAGATGATATAAAAAAAGAACGCAAGGTTTGTAACGAAGAATACAAACTTTTTAAATATTCCAATCTCCAATCTCTTCCAAATTTATGCATTTACCACTTTAAAAAAATTATAGATTTTGACTAATTGACTCGTTGGAAGATCTGATTAAAAAGTTGATAGAAAGTGAAATTGTTCGGGTTTGATTTCTGGGAAGCTCGATTGCACGAGGTTTGACTCACCCATGAATCGGAGTTACTTGGATCGAGAAATGAGAAGTCTGTCAGTGCGCTTACCTGGAACAAAAGAAAGATGTGACTGTTAGTTTGTTTGCACAATATGAGTAGAAATAGAAAAAAAAATGCTTTTAGAAATATATATATATATAATTAGTACATATTTACTGTTATATATATTTAGTTTCTTATTTTAATCGACGTAAATCTAGAGAGTGACGAAATTCAACGTTACTTTCTTCCGAGAACTTAGCATCATCTAGGCTACTCGATATCAAACCACGACATAACGTCTTAATTTTTTCCAATCTCTTTATCTCCTCCATTTTTTTCACAGTCTTACTTCTCGCTTCACAGAATCGATAACAAATGCCCGGAATAATAACGCGGCTTTGCAATTTCTCAACGCACGCCGGATGACAGAAGAATACGCGAGTCAAGGTCGAGTCTCCAGACTCTAAAACTCACGATCACGATCCTTCTTCGCGATTTATCGTCGCAGCCTGCGGCAATTAAAACATTCCTCAAACAAACCTGGAAGAAGCGTGACTTTGCAGCGCGAGTTGTACGCTCCGATCCAGCAACACGCCGCGACAAATCCTCCGGCATTCTCTCGTTATCGGCGATCTTTTTATGCCAGCCCGATAACGAGACTGCAGAGACACTTGCGTCAGCGCGGTGCACTGATTCGCAAGCCGACAAACTTGCTCGATACTCTCGTCGATATTCTCGTTCAAGTGCAATGTCACCGTAGTAGAATCCCGCCCTCGTCGACGCTAATGTACCAAGTACACCCTCGATCTAGAGGGTCTGGAACAACCACTGTTTTTCGGTCCCCCAAGTAGTGTTTCGTAGAGAGTTAATTTCTTGGAAGACGATTCTCTTTCTTTTTTTCCAAGTATCGTGTCTTTTTTTTTCTTAAATATTCGAGTGCTTTCTGACAAGCGACGCGATACGGAAAAACTACACGACTTGTTCCGACTGGAAAACGAAGACGACTTTTTTGCCATAAAATTTTATCGATACGCAAACATTTGAATCGATACGAAACAAATTACAGGCGCGATCGCTCGGTACCAGACAACGCCACTCCTACTCCAGGTCTACGTCACGCCCCCTTGCGAACCACGTGACCCAAATCAACCAATCGCTAATTTTCGTTGCATCAGCGTTGCACCTGAAGTTTTCCGATTTTCTAGGTTACTCCCGCTAAAATCACTTTCAGTGATAAAAAGGATTCAATGTTGTTACATACATTTTCGACTCGATAAAAGTTAAAGCTAACATCGAGACGAATTTAACGACCTGCCCTGACTACGAATCTCAAAACTTGAAGCAACTCTAAAACAATTTTGGCGATTTGACGAAAACGCGGTCTCCAGGCCGTCCTCCTTTCAGCGACTGGGGGAGCAGAGATCGCCGCAACCAAACCTTTTCGGAGGAAAACCGAGGAAAATCCGGGAAAAGGGAAGATTCGAGCAAGCAACAGTGTTTACACACACCTTCCACGGTCCCAGGAAACCAGGCCACCGGGAGGTGTATCAAACGCCTCCTCGGCTTTTCTTTCTTCTTCGACGTCCACGCGACTGCACGTTTGACCTCGAAACGTCGAAACGCTGTCGCCACGACAGCCTTTAACTACACGGACGTTAATTAGTTTTCGTCAAACGAACAAAACGCAGAGGACGAACTCTCGTTGCAAAACGACTCGACCATCGACGTTTCTCGAGCGTGGGCAGGCATCGTGGCGCGCAACAACGTTCGATCGTGCCGTGCTTATTATCCTTAGCTTGGACCGTGGGGATTTTTGCCGCGTAATCGGGTAACGCGAAGTTCGTGTCGTTACGTAAATGAATTACGAAGCGAGGAATCACGCGCTGCGATCGCCAAGCGATTTATTTGCGTCCTCGTTGCGGAATCGATCTCAGGTCGATGGAGAGGAGCGCTTCTGGCATTTGTCAGTCCTCGAGCGCTGATATTTGCCGCATTCTTGTTCCATTATGTTACGTTGACACTTTGACTTGTTCTTGAAAATAAATTTCTCACATTGGATTATTTAATGAACCAAGATCCTTTTGTCTCGCGTTGATCCTATCGGTCTGTCGCCGGAATTTTTCGGAAGATCGTAAACATTACAACAGAAAAATATCTCGAGTATGATTCAAAATTTATACATAAAATTATTTTTATGTTGTTTTATGTTCCTGTTGGAGTTTTCTGTGTAGTGCGTATTCGTTTCCAACGAATAAATAAATCTGCGAAATCTCTGAGGAATACATTAGACGCCGAATTCATTATTATGCTCAAAGTGTGGATCGCGACTAAAACCAAATTTGGGGGAGAAATTTTAGCAAAACTAAAAAATTAGCACGAACATTTCGCTTTGTCTTTAAAATTGTTTTCGAATAAATTTCCTTCGATGATTTGTTATCACGCAAGTAATTTTAATTCGTATTCCTAGTTTATACGCCTCTGTACCCAGGGTCGCGAAAATATTTGCCCTTAAGGGGGTCGCCAAGTGCAAAGTTTGAGGATTCTCGATTCTGCGTCAGTCTTGGCTGAATTTCGCTCGTTTTGTTTAAAAAATTATAATCGTAGTATACCCTGACTAACTAATTGTTGCCTTACACGCAAACTTATTCGCAAACGATAGGCTGCTGGCATTTGTTCGACGACTTTGCCAACGTGGTGTCACTGTACAGCGTTAATTAGTACATTTTAGAATCCTCGAAATCCTCGCGAGATCCACGTGTGCGTCGATCTTAGCCGAAGTATTCGCGACTCGCGTTGGATTCGTTCGATTTATCGACGGGCGAAGGGATGAATCGGGAGCGCTTGGAGGGTAGGGGGTAGTAGCGCGTGTAAACGGGCAGGAGGGCGACGCTTGCATAAAGTGGTGGAAAATTCGGGTTGAAACCTGTGAAAGCGGGGAAAGAAGATCAATAAAGTGGTATGCCATACTGTCGGTGCCGCTGGTGTGCTGTTGTAGTAGCGGCTGGCTGGCTGGTGTGTATTATTAAGCGGAGGTGTGGAGCCAGAAAGCGGGAGAGAGAAAGAGGAGACACGGGAGAGACCGGAGAGAGAGTGGAGATAAAGAGGGACGAACGGAGTGGCGATAGACGAGAGAGGAACAACCCACACGCCGGGAGTACGTCGCTGGTCAGGGATGAACAGAGACGAAGTGTCGGTGCACGACGGCGAAACACGGAGCGAGAGGACGAGTCGAAGGAGAAGGGACGGAAGATGAGAGGCGGTGGAAAAGGGTAAAACAAAAAGGGGGACGAGCTGGACGAGATATGGAACAGGCGCGATGAAAAAAAGCGACGAGAGAGGAGACTAGGTTAGAGAAAATCACAGCGAGACATTTGGAGAAGCTGATCGCGTAGATCCGTGAGTGTTGGCGAAGATCAGCTAGTTGGAAAGTTTGATCGCTTGTCTCGTTCGATCTTCTCCGATTCGTGTCGATCGTCGAAGAGTCTTGCTCTGGAAGGACGCGTCTTTCTATTAAAAAGAAAAAAAAAAAAAGGAAGGAAAAAGTAGATCGTTCGATCGAGGACGATTACCTTGAAACGAAGAGCCCATTTCGAAACGCAAAGCGATCGATAGGCGAACAAAGGATCGGAGGAACGTGCTGCGTGTAAACCGGGCGATTTAGTGGAGCGGCAAGACGAAAAGTAAGCATCGTGTGCCATACCCGCGTCGGTTGCAGAACACGGTCTAGTTAGCAGAGCGCAGTTTTCTGCATGGTTTACACGTGGAATGGACGGTGCAACGGGAAGAGGTGAATTAGAAATTTGTTCTACATACTTACGCCGGTGTGAAGCCGGTGTTTTGCGTGAGAGGCTGACCTCTCTCGCCGTTTCGACTCGCCTAATCCCGCATTTCGGTAGCTACGCCAATTTCAATCGTGGCATTCTACCGAAATCTACTCCTTTCGACTTACAATTCCGCATCGGTAAGACACCGATTTTAAAAGCGAATTCAAACAAATTCATCGAAATCTTTTTTAAATCTAACAGCGATCCACGTTGCAAGTTAAACTATCCTCCTTGTATTTTACCTCCCGTTGCCTGTGATAATAATTAGAAAACGTCTCGGTTGTCTGAAACGTTGAAGCTACTTCTCATCAGGCAATTTGCTTCAGGATCTTTGAAATTAGGGCGACACGGAGATTGGCATCGAGTTCAGACGGGCGAATTTTCACGAGATTTCGCCAAAAGAGGTAGCTGGGAATACGAAACGCAACAACGACGCGCCACGTGGGCTCAAAGCGTTTGACGAACGCTTTGCCTCGATACTCGAGTCTCCCCTTTAAGCCTGATTCATACTTCCGCGCAACGTCGCCACACGCAACACTGAAATTCATTGCACGTTGCGCTACGCCGAGTTCATTAGCCCTCGCTCTCTGTACTTTTTTACCTATGGCTAATTATCATCGAGTTAAACGCTGCCAATTGGTATCGCTGCCGATCGATATCAACCGAATTCGGTCGAAACGAAAAATCGGTGTCGATCGGTTCATTCTATGCAAAGTGGGTGACGCGGACGATTACAATGCGTGATTAATGGCCAGTGAAATTCGTTGTGCCGCGAATAACGAGAGGAAACGGGTCTTTTCCCTCGCTCGCGTAGAACTCTTGATCCGGACTTTCTAAATTCGACTCGTTCCGTACTTTCGAGTTAATTCGAATCGAAGCTGACGTTCGTACGAAAATCGACGAAATTCGTGTTTTTATCGTCCGACATTATCATCTCGCAAATATGCCATAAAAGTAGGATTTGCTTGTTCCGAAACGTGCCGGTGTTCCGGCTGTGGATTCTATTTTCGCGTAAAAATTGAAACGCTTTGGTGGCTGAAGGTGTTAAGAGCGGCCGTTCGAAAACAGGTGAAACGAAAAAGAGCAGATGTTCAGCACGTGTGTTTTATTTGACAAACCGTTTCGCCAAACCGACTAATAGTTTATAAATGAATTTCTTCCGTTTTATTTTTTTGGAGATTTAAATTTTCAAAACCGCCACGACCACGAGTGCAGATTTGTTTTTCAATTTTCCTTCTCGCTCGATGAGGAACGTGTATCGTTGCCAGATGAATCGACGATTTAAAAAAACTATACGACTTGTACCCCAGTACGATTCGTCTCACTGAAGACTAGGAAATGAAGACGACCTTTTTGCCATCAAATTTTATTGACATTTGAATCGATTAAACAAAGGTCTACGCCACGCCCCCTCGCGACTCACGTGACCCAAATCAACCAATCGCTAATTTTCGTTGCATTGGCGTTGCATCAGCCTTCTGAAGAAGCCCGATTTTCTGGGTTACCCCCGCTAAAATCACTTTCAGTGATGAAGAAAAAAGATTCTTTGCCTCTTTTCGCAGAAGATTCCCCTCCTGAAACGTAAAAATTTTTCGAGACAAACAATCGTCTCACCCTTTTTATTTCGACGTAGTCCACGAGTCGGCGTGCGACTCTCCTTCGTTTCGTTATCCACCGTTGCTCGCTCGTTCCTCGAGGCCGCGTTCTCGCGTTCTCGAAACAGGCAGGGGTGCTCGTCGACGCGTCAATAGAAAAAACGAGCAAGCCCCCATCGACGACGTACGCGATCGACTTTGCGTTTTCCTTCGCCCTCTTGAACGTTCGAGGGTTCGAGGCTGCTCGGCTTACCTTCGCGCAACCCCTCTTTTTCCCTCTGTGGTTGGCACGAACGAACCCGCTTCCCAGCGTCTTTCGCCGCTCTCTCTACTTCTTTTTATTTTTTTTCCTTACTTTCCTCCCCCTTTTCTCTCTCTCTCTCTCTCTCGTCCAACGATTTTCCACGAAAACTTTGATCCTGCTGCGCGAGGATTTATCAGCGTAACGCGTACTTTAAGACACCCCGCTTGCACATTGTTCATTTACAAGATCTCGGCGACGAGAAGGGAATTTGACCTCAATGTTTTATTTCATCGACCAAGATCTCTCCTTCGAATCTCCGTTCTCCGAGAAGTCGAGTCCAAATTCCAGATAATCCAGATTTAAATTTGTATCGTCTCTCTCTCTCTCTCTGGCAAGACCCATTCGTTTATCGATGGCCGATCATCAGTTTTTCCGATTTACGTCTCGATTTCCGATCTCCCCAGCGATCCGTCCCCCGCGATGTGAAAAATGCCGCTGGTCGCAGACGTTTATTCGGCAACCGAGAATACTCGGATTAATCGGGGAATCGTCGTGAAACATGTAACCATCGCTGGGATTCCGTTCCACGGTGAATCAAGGCTGCCACGCGAACCGAATCGGCCACTGGACTTCGAGAGTACGCCGGCAAATATTCAGGGGGCCACGGACAGTAAAAAGCTAATCAAGTGCTTCCTCATTAACGCATCGATCCAGTTTCATTTTTCCAACTGGTTTCAATTAACCGCTTCAACCGGTCCTTCATCGCTCTCAGTTTTGTTAACGCTGAAACTACCAAAGCGGTCAAAATGACCAATTTACAACTCTTGTCGGATATTTTATGGATACAAAGCCGCGTGTTTTTAAAAATGATTTTTCGTAAAATGTGCAAATAAAATCTCGTATTATATTATATTGTATTATAAAGTTTGAGAGAGTTGGAAGTTGTGTCCAGTGTTGAATCCTCTCGATTTGAACTTTGAATTAAAGAATAGATTCCTCTTTTTTTCTCAAAACCTCGACCGTCAACCTTGCGTTTCTTTACTTTTCGCCTCGAACGGTCCTCCGAAATCCGCCGGCTTTCGAGCGAGAGAAGAAAGGACCGGGAGACCAGCGCGCAAGGGAGTACCATCGCGTCACCCTTTGACGAAAGGAACTTCAAGGCGGAGCCGGTCGCTTTCTGCCGATCACGTTCCCGCGCAGAGATCAACCACCCTCGTCGATCTTTAGCAGTTACCACTCGACGACGATGACGAAATATCTCCCGCCATCTTCCCCTCGTAGATTCTCCTCCTCGTTCGCTCCTCCGCGAGAAGCCGCGACGACGACCGTCGAAGCGAACCGTGTATTTTCCAAGACGGGGAAAGAAGGGGGGACGCAAGCAGCTTTCCGCTTTTCTCCTTCGACACCATCCGCTCGTTTCCGGCTCCTCCACGTCCCTCCCACGACGTACAGATCCACGGCCTCGTGGGAGAGGGCTGCGTTTGCCCAATTCGGTTAATAGCCGTATCTGATTTATCGACAACCATTCTCTCGTTCCTTCCATTCTACTTTCTCGAGGTATAATTCCACTCACCCGCCGTGGACCTCCTTCTTTTTCTTTGGAAAGTTCTTTCGAGGATTTGACTGGGACTGAGTTCATCCCGCCGTTTGTACAGGGTGGAAAGGAAAGTTTGAAAGCGTTGTGTGGCTGTCATGGACGAATTCTACACCTTCGATTCGATGGAAATGTGTATAAAGAACTTGGCGTAAAATTGATCCCATATTTTGGGAATTTCAAGGTCAATTTTTCTTTTTTAATTTTGTATTATAATTCTATTTATTACGAAAGTAAAACTTATAGGTAGCAAACTTAATAATTCTGTTGAAAAATGGCAAAAAAGTTTCTTAATCATTTGACAGCGCGATCGCGTGCGTGCTAACAGCGACTTTAGGACTTCTGGTTTCACCAACATTTGATTTATCGTAGTTGCAGCATCAGTGTGACTCTGAATAATAATACTAACGGATAATAAAACTAATTGTTAACATTATTCGAAATATAAACGTTACATCTACGCGTTCAGAATCATAAAGTCGCTGTTAGAACCGTTTTGCCATTTTTTAAAACAACTATTGCGACCTATGGTTTCTTGGGAAAGTTTTATCTTCGTGATGAGTAGAATACAATAGAAAAAGGAAAAACATTTTTGACCTTGAAATTCAATGTATTACTTTACATGTATTTCCATTAAATCGAAGATGTTATATATTATATTATGAAATTCACGTAAACGGATTTTCGTTGCATTTCGTATCGCATAATTTTAAGTCTCCTTTTCCTCTTAGATTTTATAAGATTTACGTTCGATTCAGCGTATTGATAATTTTGAATCTGAAAGCTCGGGGATGGAACACAAATATTTACAAGTTGAATTGCAGAGTGATTCTCTTCTCTTCTCTCACTGAATTCAGAGATTTGCAATTTATGATTTCGGTAATCGTGTTTGGACGTTTTACGATACACAGAGGTAGGTAGATATACGTGGAGAACTGATCGTCATAAAACTTTAGCAGGTTTTGTCTCAGCGCAGAATTCGTAAGAAGGTTCGCCAGTCGTCGTGTTCCAAATCTCTCCGCAAGCCAGCCCCAAATGCCTCGAATCTTCAACCTCTATAAAACCCCAAGATCTAGGACACATCGAAATTCGAATACCTGGTACAGTCTGAGAAAATCGGTCAGTCGTAAAACAGGCGGATAAAGTTATCAAATACACGATCCAGCTCTAACTTGGGTCAGCTTGGAAAATATCATCAGGACCTCCCAGTCATAAATCGAAGTTTTTCAATTTCGTTGAAATCGAAAAAAATTGCTGTTCGAAGAAGTCGAGCTTCTCGAAAAGGAAGGCTCTTAATCGATTCGTTTTTATCACTGAAAGTGATTTTAACGGGGATAAGCCAGAAATCGGGCCTCTTCAGGTGCAACGCTGATGCAACGAAAATTAGCGATTGGTTGATTTGGGTCACGTGGTTCGCGAGGGGGCGTGGGCCAGACCTCGAGTAGGAGTGGCGTTGTCTGGCCTGTAATTTGTTTTGTATCGATTCAAATGTTTGCATATCGATAAAATTTTATGGCAAAAAAGTCGTCTTCATTTGTTTTTCAGTGAGACGAATCGTACAAGTCGTGTAGTTTTTTTACATAGTATTACCTCCTACATTAATTACAAGACACCCTGTGCAAAATAATTGTAAAATAGGTGCAAGAAGGTACAGTATCTGGGAAAACGAGGCGTTCGCGTATGCTTGATAAATTTTCAAACCAGATTTCCTCGAAAAAACAAAGATTCTAAGGAAGAAATTTTTCTTTATTCTCTCGTTTGTTATATAGAATCATACCTCGCACAGTTGTTACCCTCCAGCAGTTACCCTCTATAAGACGAAATTAAAAAATATTCACAAAGAGTTTCGGTATCTGCAAGAGAAAGTGTGGCGTCTGTGCCTATTTGCGTTGGTAAATTTTCAAAAACAAATTCCGGAAGGCAAATTGTTCTTTCGTCCGTTACATGGAATCATTCCTCACTCGGTCGTAGTTGGTCTGCGCAAGACGATTGCAAAACAGAGGGGCAGAGAGTTTCGGTATCTGGATGGGAAAGCGCGGTGGCGTCTGCCTCGAACGCAGAGGGTTAGTAACGTTCTTCGGGTTACGGTGATTCTTTCGTCCCCCCGATGGCGGGCAGGCGACGCCGCGCCGCGCCGAGCCGGTGGAGGCAGAAGAGAGTAGGCGGCGGGCGAAGGTAGTAGGTGCCTCCATGTTATGCAGCCCCACCACCGGCTCTATCCTGACCAACCGGCTGTTTACTGTTTGGCCTCCCGGGATATCGATCCCAGTAGCGTAAGAACCGGCAGCGTAGGGCCACCGAGAGATCGGCATGCCGAGAGCTTTTCGTCGCGTCGACCCGTTGCCAACCGAGCCATCGTCCAATACACGACGCGTCTCTCCAACCCCCTCCCCCCTTCACCCCATCGCCGCCTTATCGTTACAGTCGACGCGTGTTCCCAGGAACTATCCTCCTTACCCTCGTGCTCGCAGTGATCCTCTCTGGTCATTACCAGACGAGTCGCTTCCGAATCACCGACTCTTGCAAGTTGGAGCGTCCGCGTGACTTTTACATTGTTTCGCGTTTCGCGTTTCGCGGCGTACAAAAATTTCTAGAGTTTCAAACATGCACGACTCGTTTAGTCTACCGATTGCTACGTTCGAGCTCTACGAACGTAGAATGTATACGAACGACACTGTAACCTCGCAAGCTCTGCGTCGAAATCTCGAAACGACGACACTGTCCATAACCTCCTCTTGAAAAATAAGAAAAATTTGTTTTATCAGTGTCGGGCCTCATTCGAGTAAACCTTACAAGGAACGGTTTCCGCAGCTTGTTACACTGAACGTTGTAGGTGTATAGTATGTTGTGTGTTTTTTTAATAATATATTTAACAATATTCTAATATAATTTTTAATAATATATTCCAAGTGTACATCAGCAAGTCGGCCGGCCCTGTCCTTAATTGGAGGTACTGTTAGTCCCACGAGCAAGAAGAAGGCCACTCGACCTCGCGAATCGATTCGCGACTGAATTACGGATTTTTTCTCCCCCGTAGTCTGAGTTTTTCTTTTTCTTTTTCTCTCTCTCTTTCTCTCTCTCTCTCTCGTGGCGAGTGGCGAGAGAAGACGCGATACGCCAGATGGCCCGTGGCCATTGCTCGAGTCTCGGGACGAACCGACGAGCTTGCGCCGGGAAATTAGATACTACCTCGTCCGAGCGGCGAACCTGTTTTCGGGCGACGCGTAAGAAGATGCGAATCGTCTGGAGTCTGGATGGGTTGGTTGCCTCCGCGTTCGAGGTAATCGTTCGCGAGAACGTGCGCGGATATCGGGAGGGTTAGAGTCGGCAGGCCATCGGGGGTTTTCAAGGTTTGCTGCATTCGAGGCTTGGTAATTGTTTGTTGAATGAAAATTTTTTAATCCAAGTTCAAAAACGTACGACTAATTTATTACCGATCGTGGTATTATAATTAATTACACCGGGGGGAGATTAATTAGGGTCTGCTGATTACGAATATGCTGTTAATTTTTCTAGATTGCTTCTGGTTTTCGGGCAAATGCTTATGCTCAGAATATTCATAAAACAAGTAAAAGAAAACATAATTATAATAATTATTGATGTACACTTGCAATATGTTATTAAAAAACACAAAATACATTTCTTGTAAGATTGATTCAAACGAGGCCACTAGAATTGAACTAACATTGATAAAACAAGTTTTTCTTATTTTTTTAGAGGAGGGTAATTGATAACGAATTGAATGTATGTCGTTTCGTCATAATCGTAAAACAGGTTTGACTCATTCGAGAGGTAATGGATCAAATTTGACCGATTTCGATTATTTCAAAAATCAGAGTCCATTCAATTAAAGTGAATGTAGGATATAATACGAAATCAGGATTCTCAAATGTTACCTGAACTTAAACTTTGGCAACTTTGAAAAAATGTTTTTCCTATTCCCCCCCAGTGTTATTATTATACTATTAATATTCTCAAAATTTTTTCATCTTCACTCATTCTTATATACTCTGTCTTGTGATATTCTAAAAGAGAAAATTTTTAATGACGTTGATGATGTAAAATCACATTTAATTCAGTCTTTTGCTGGCAAAAATCAGAAGTTTTATGAACATGGAATTATGACACTGCCTGGCGAAAGATGGCAAAAGGTCATCGACAAAAACGGACAATACCTAATCGAATAAAGTTAAAATATTTTTCAGCAAAAATTTTGAATTTTCCTTCTTATTTAAAATCCGCAATCACTTAGTTGCCAACCCGATATATCCAACAAATCCAAAAGAATAATTCTCGCGCCAGTGTACTAAAGTGTACCTAGACATTTTCGGCTCCTAAAAAGAAAAAGGTGATGGCGACGGCGATGGTGGTTCGCGTGCGAGTTACCGAGCCGTTAATTAAACCGTGTAATCAGCGGGGCAGGGGCGGAGGAGGGTTGAGGGAAGAAAGAGTCGTCCGTTTGTCGAAAGGATCGCAGAGCGAGGGGCAGGTGGGTCGGGGTGGATGATATGTTGAGAAACGGAAGCAGAAGCGGCCATTGTTGTGCCAAGAGGGTCGAAGAATGAATCTTGCCACGAATGGATTTCGGCTGGGATTAAGCCGTCCCACTTTCGATTCCATTCGATGGCATCTCCGTTGGCATCGCCGCCGCGGCGACGACGACTTATTGTGCTCGGCTAACCTTCGCCGTCAGGCCCTCGCAATTTCCGCGCGTGCAAATTTCCGAATATCAACGAGGCGGTATTTCGCAGTTTTTAAATCGACTCATTTTCTTCCCGCGATACCTAGCAACGAGAGCGGCTCTCGTTGCGCGGCACAAAAGGGAGACCTACATTCCGAGGAAGCGGGGAATAAAAATTGGAGCGTTCGTCTTGATCTTTCATTGTCCCCCGCCATTGTCTCTCACAGAGTTTCTAGTCGATTCGTAGAATAATCACTGGGAGAGATCTTTAGATTTAGAAACTTTGTTACGAGTATCTTTTTTTTTTTTTTAATTGGTCATTAAATTATTACAGTCAGTCGGAATGATTATTCTATTAAATCTGTTCGATCCCACACGAGTATATTCAAAAGAACGAGATTTTTAGCGGAAGATCTATTTTTAAAACGTCTTTTTAAACTAGTGGTTTCCTTTTTTCGTATGAAAATCTTGTTTCACGTATCTTGTGTAATTGGCACGTCGATTATTATTACTATTTCCAAGTCTTTGTCAAAAAATTGATCTTCACCTACGACGTCAATTATTATATAAAGCGATATTTGCGAAACTGGGCATTGATTCGTATAAAAAAATTAAAAATTCGCATAAATACACGTGATATAAACGCGAATATAAACGTGATATTTTACCTTCGCATAAATATTTTAAATAAATACAAAATTCATACAAAACCGAAATATTATTACCACGTTTCATTTTTCATTTGATTATAAATTAAAAATATTATTATTGCGTTTCATTTTTTAAATTATAAAAGTAAAAAATCAAATTACAAATTGTACAAAATTTAATTGCACTGCGTTGCAAAATCACTCGCCATTGTAATGTTATCGCGTTATACAAATTTCACACGTGCAATCGTTACACAGTTCGAACTCAACTTCGTCGCAAGACGAAGTTATCGCGCCGGTATACACGAATAGGTCGTGTAAAAAAGTTTGAACTCGGGAACTCGGGTTGATTTTGCAAGGCCCGATGCCAGCGTGGCGCATGCCCGGCGAGATGCCCTATGCGGATGTATGCGCTTCTCGGCTTGCATCGGTGTACACGTGTTCCGCAGCGTGTCGAACACGCGGTATCGCCGATGCAATCTTTCGACCCTTCGCGTCCGCGCCCAATTCTCGTCGCTGCTCGCCTCCCGTTTCCCTCGCGTGTCCACCCGTGTCTTCTCCTGCCACGATACACAATTACGCGCGCCATTTTACGCGCGCCAAATTGCACCGTGCAAATTATCCGAAATTCTGCTCGTCGCTCCGTGTTTGACGTAACTTCGATCATCGAACACACTTTCATACACCTTCTTCAACCATTTCGTTGCGAGCGACGGATATATGCGTACTTTTTGGAATAATCACGTGTTAAAAATACGTGATACGTTTCAACCATCGAAACGAGCTTTTTCTTTTTTTTCCATTCGACAGTGGGATATTTATACGACGAGAAATTGTTGCAATGAAAAATCTTTCGGAAAAGACCGGCTGTACAGGTAGTAAAAAATTTTTAAGGTTTGATTTAAAAAATAAAAAAAAATATTCTAAGCCCTTGTGAAAATGCTACCAGGAAATTCAAAGAGGACTGACGGACTCGGAAAAATGATTCAATCTGTAGCGGCCTAGGATTCCTTAACTACGAGTTTCGAACACTGACTAGCACAAGCCGCAAGTGGCTGCGCGCCTAGCGTCGAGGTCCTGCCGATCTCCGACGTTAAGCAAAGCAGTGTACGGAACCTCGCTAGGATGGGTGATCGGGCCAACCTAGCGGGTAGTTACAACAACAACAAGCGTCTGGGGTTTAAGGAGTCGCTGCCATCACCCCACTAGATGGAGTCTTAGGCAGTGATTCCGAGACGAAACGCATTAAACGCACCTTCGCTTTCTTTCTCCCTTTCATACGTCCTTCCAGCATCCATCACCTTGAAACCCTTCAGATCAATGTGCACACTTTTGGCGTGGGATTCCGCTTCAGTGGCGGAGTACAAACTTCGATTTCGGAGAAGTGGAATTACTCGTGTGAATTGCGTCGGAGCAGTGATACGAAATTGATGCGAAAGTTAGAGACGCGCGAGTGTCTGTTCTCCAAAAACGTTGGTGTCACTGAACCGCGAAACTGGGCCACTCGACCATCAAACGTCGCGGCTGGTTAATTCGACACGGGAGAGAGTGCCGCGTGCACAAAGCAGATCTGTTGTTCTCGCTGCTCTTTCGAAACTGACCACGTTAACTCGATTAATCGTAAGGCGAAAAAGCGTTTGAAAATTTGTGCGTGAAACAGAGACGGATGCACTCCTTCTGACGTCGAGTTCCTTAATCAAATCCTCAAAAAAAAAGAAAAATTGTTCTGTCGCGAGTGGTTTCAAATTCAAACAAATCGACAATTTGTCAACTGTTGCTTCGGAATCACGAATCGTATTTACATTTAATTGTAGCAATTGAAGAAAATCGTAGACAGACAGGCGAAAGAGACAGAGGGAAAGAAGGAGCGAGGCAAGTTGAGATTTCAGTTATCGTTAACGAAAGAGCGCTGTCTGCAGCAGCGTCTAGAAACTCTTTCGCAACTTCGCTAATTAAATTGCGCAATTCTTAAACAAGAATCAGATTTAGAGACGAAGAATGTGCTTCTGAACCGACCTTTTGACGCGTTAATCGTTATCTCTTTTGATATAGGAAACGATAAACCGACATATTTTATATATAGAATTCGCGTATGTCACCACGTTGGATTATCCAAGACCTTGCGTGTATTTTATTACACATGTACTCGTTTCACTGTCATTAAGCTCGCACAGATGGCGGAAAATTATAAAACCCTCTAGCTGCGAATCCAGCTAGTCGGTAAAATCTACTTAGAGGTCACATACCTCCTGACCTTAACCTCAAACCACCCACGCGACCGGTCACATAATCGCGTACAGCGGTGGCAAGATAACTGCCTAAGATTTTGCCTCGTTAACTGACTGGAATTGATTTCTCCACGAAAAAGAGAGAGAGAGAAAGAGAATTCTGTCGACTTCTGCAAAATTTACAAGTATACAATTGCTCGTTTCAATGGAGAAACTTTCTTGGGATGTTTTCTTTTTTTTCTTTTTCCTTTTTGATATCAAAATATAAGAAAAAACTGATTTTATCAATCTGAAATTGAATTATAAGTTCAAACGTGATTCTTTTCATTACGTTTTCAAATTAAAAATTATTTCTTTCAAATGTTGATCGTTTGAAAAATTGAAAAAAACCGTTCGCAATTTGAAAAAATATATAATGAAAGAATTACAGATTTATTGGGGACCTAACTAATATCGTTTTCTTCAAATTTAATAAACATTGCCATCTGGTGACAATAATTATAATATAATATATTAATTAATTAATTTTATATTTAAAGAGAAATCGTGCGGCGAGTTTTAAAGAGGAGATTTCAATCTTCGAGACCACTGGTGGATTCCAGTCGTGAAAAAGTTTTTTTTAATATTCTTGCACATGCTTGAATTTTCAAGAAGAAAGTACAACTCTTCCACACGATGCCCGATGCAAAATCATCTTCAGAAACAATTAACTCAGGTCCGTCAAAGTAGACGCTTAAAACAAGACCAAGTGGATCGTTGCACGAAGTTACATCAAAGAGTTATGCTCTTCACTGTGTACATTAAATTAATACATTTACGCAAAGTCTTTCCAAACAGAAGTCAATAAGGAAAATCTGAAATCCATCGTGTTAATGGGTTTGGTAGTTGCAGCGTTAAAATATTCTCGGAATGACAATTCGGTGAAAAAAAAAAGACAGAAAGAGTAGAGTAATCGTTAGAGTGGCAAAGCTTCTTCCACTTGGTGGAGGAGGGCTGAGAGCAGAGAGTGGAGGGGTGTCCGTGTCCTCTGTTCAGGAAGGAAAGGATCGAAGGAAGCCGTGCCGGGTTAGGAAAAGAAGCCTCTATTACGCAGCACGGGGACGGAGCGGGCAATCTGTCGGCTAAGCCGCTTCTTATTACTTTTGCCACCATCAACGACCGCCGCCGTGGAATCGCTGTGAAAACGTATACCTTCCTTACGTTTGTGCAAACGCGCGTCTCTCCAACCTGTTCCCTCTCGCGCGCGAGAACGACGCCGTGAAACGTTTCACGCGACTGCATTCGCATTGTACACGCGCCTGGAAACGACCCTTGTGCCACCCACGAGCCAGCTCTCGCGACTCGCGATGCGCACGTTCGTTCCCTCGGCGCAGGTGCACGCGCCGATCACCGATTTACGAGACAGCCGGCACATTCTACTGGCTGGTGTGCGCGTCTCGTTTCGCCGGCCGATTTGCGTCGCAGCGCGATTGATCGCTGCTTCGGATGATGGTTTTAACGAGCTGCTGGAATCGTCGTCGGCCGTGTGTGTTCGCGCGCGCTTAATTGGATCGACGCTTCCCGCTTCGATCCCGGGAAGAGTTCTTCTTGTCGATACTCGATCCCGGATCGAAGATTTCTCGAGGTATCGATTATACGATTTTATACGCCTGCTTTTTGCAGAAAGAGGCAAAGCGCGTAACGAGAAGATATTTGTTAAATTCTTAGATAAATTCTAACGATCGAATAAAAAAATGGTAATTGCCAAGAGAAAATACCTCACGAGGCAGCAGAAATTCTGAGTAAGGAGAATCTTTGCAAAGATTTGTGGACTTCAATTTTTAGTTAAAAGAAAATGAGCGTTACACGCGTGTGCGAATGACGAAGAATTTTAGAAATTATTTTTAATTTTCTAAATAATCGAGTAGAAAATAATAACTGTATCGAAAAGAAAATACTTTACTGAGGAACCTGAAATTGCGAGCAAGGAGAGATTTTACGAAGATTCGTGGACTTCAATTTTTAGTAAAAAGAAAATGAGCGTTACACGCGTGTGCGAATGACGAAGAATTTTAGAAATTATTTTTAATTTTGCAAATGAACTCTAATAATCGAGTAAAAAATAATAATTGTATGGAAAAGAGAATACTTTACTGAGGAAGCAGAAATTGCGAGAAAGAAGAGATTTTACGAAGATTCGTGAATTTAAATTTTTAGTAAAAAGAGGGAGGAAAAGAGTATGACGTGCGTGTGCGAATGACGAAGAATTTTTAATTTTCTAGATAAATTCTAAGAATAGGAAAGAAAATATTTCACGAGAAGGCACAGAAATTCGGAATAGGAATTCCTCGAACAAAAAACGATTGTCTCGCTGTAACTTATGCGAATGAGTGAGAACGTATCCGATGTTTCTGATCGATGGAAGACCGGTCGCTTTCACCGTGAAAAATTCCCATTGTTTCGTCATTTTCGGCCTGACAAACGTACGAGAGTAGTAATTGTAATCATTGTCACATGAGGCAACGAGTCACCAGTTTCCGGTTTTTGACGTACGAAACGACTTTCTCTCGTAAAGCGAACAAAAATTGTACGCTAGCTTCGAGAAAGAATAATTTATACAGATAAAAGTATTGCAGGATACTAGTGTACATTTTTAAGAAATATTTGCAATAATGAAACATTAACTTCGTTAGATTAATTTCGAATTGATTTTGATTTTGACATTTTCCACAGTCTTCGTTTAATATTCATCTCTTTCTATTTACACCACGTCCTCGGGAAAGTTAAAATTCAAAGAAAATTGGAAAAGTTCCAAAATTACAATAGAACGGCTGAGGAACCCACATCTTTGTTTCACACTTGTTATACTGTTCATTTAATATTCATCCTCTTCCAGCTACATTTTTCACGTTAAAAAAAAAAAAAATTAAAATTCAAAGAAAATTGGAAAAATTTCAACAAAATAACAATAAAGTGGCTGTGCAACTCAACTCACATCTTCGTGTCACACCTGTTATATTTGCTATATATATAGTTTATCTAACATTTTAGATATTTCTACATCTTTCTCGTCCTTAAAAAAAATATTTGATGACATTCGAAGAGAATCGGAAAAGTTTGAAGAAAATCGCAGTAAAGTGGCACGTGTGCGACCTCGCGTCGAGCCGTGCAACTTCGCGAGAGCGATATTGGTCAGCGAGGCAGCGAAACATGACAACCGAGAAATCGTACGGGCACGAGCCGAACGAACCGTGTCGCGCGCGAGGAGGATCGATTACCCCGGTGACTCGAATCCGCCGAAGCCGCGGAGGAAGGGAAAGAGACGACGAACAATCGACGATAAGTCGATTATAGCGCGGCTGGATATTGTCCCGGGCGTACAGCTCGGCGGGATAGGCTTGATGCTCGCTTGCAAAACGTTTGGATTTCCGATCGTTTCCCTCGCTCTGGCGGCTGCTGCCGGCTGGCTGGCTGGCGAACTTTCGCGCGATCGTCACGGTCAGTCGAGTTGGCTGGCTTGACGTCTGACAAACGAGAATTCCACGCCAAGATCACTGATACCGCCTCTGTTGCGACTCCCTTGACCGGTTTCCGGCCACAAGGGCAAAGGAATCTCCTCCTTTTCTCCTCCGTTCCACCACCGCGTCTAACGCAGATTCCACCGCGATTCCAACTTCGCCATGCGGAAGTGAGCGCGCGTCTTCTTTTTCCCCTTTCGGCTACAACACGTATCTGTTTCTTCTTCTTCTTTTTTTTAAATTTTATCGTTTTACTCGAATTACGAGAGAAATTTTAAAACGTTACAAAAGCACGTGTTTTTATCGTTGTCATCAAGTTGTGCAACAAGTTCGTTTGCATTATCAACCGATGAAATTAATGCGTATCACTCTAGCAGTCCATTGCTCTTTACAAATGAAGTGCGTTCAAAAATAACTATATGCGTTTCTACGCTCTTTGAATTATCATAAAGAAGTGATTAACATTCTAATGTTAATAGTACGATAAATATTTCAACGAACTTACTGAATCGTTCGTCAGTCGTATTTTCTGTAATAATAAACGTAATGTAAGTAAAATAAATATATCTTCTGTAATGTAAAATTCTGTGATAATTTTAATATTTTGAATACTGTACGTTATATGTGCAATTTCGTATTTACAGCGTTCGTTTTCTTTACAACATTCGTTCCATATCGTATGTTCGTTTATTCAATGAGGATGGATTACGTATGTTGTCCACTGGATTTTTCACGATACTTTTGACATCCTCGAGAAACATAACAGCGTAATAAAAGGCGAATTTATTGCACAATCTGATACAATAACTTTGAAAGCCAGCTGTTGAGCTACCATAATTATATCGTGAAATTGCAAAACATCTCTGAAAACGTACGGAGAAAAAAAAAGACAGAAACGGAACTTTCCTCGCCAGTGTGAATCTGCGAGACGTGTCTGACAGAGCACGGCTCGAGGCTTATTCTACTTGAAGTCGCGTAGCTTCCTACGCTGCTGGCAGCAAGTGCTCCAATACTTCCATACACACGCAAGTGTATTGACGAGACAAACGAAACTTTGAATAAACCAAGCTGTATAATAATATTCCATTTGTTTGCAAAATTGTAAAAGTCACAAGTTGCCAATTACTCTGATGTACCAATGTCAGTAGCTGACAAACAGTCAAGTGCAAGAGGGTTCCGATAGCAGGACGAACGATAAGCGTTGACTTTTCGACTTGTAACATCGAGTCGTACTCGTGGCACAAGTTGAGGTCTCGATTTAAAAGAAAATGAAGTGTCAATTCAGATTTTAAATTTAACCGAACACTGATAAATAAAACTTACGTGTAATACTTCAACTTCGATACTTCGGATACATCCTAGATTAATTTTTAACGCTTGCCGCTTAAAATTGAAAAGAAAATGGCGAGGCAGGGGGAGGGAAAAGCCATAGGGGAATCGATCACGGAGGTCGATGTACTTGTACCTGTTCCCTATCGTGTCTATCTGCGAATCTGGCGCTGTAGCGGGCCACTCTTCGCGGCGTTGTCGATAAATCACCTGGCTGGTCGTTATTAAAGGACCACGGAAATCGGCGACGAACAAAGAGCAGCCGGCAAAGAGGAGGAACCGTTCCACGACGACGACGACGACGACGACGACCAGCACCAGAACGTGATAGCGAACGAGGATCGCAGATTGGACAATGGCCACCGACCAACGTGAATTCCCATTTAATTCGGGCTAGAATATTTATCGGCGTTGCCAGTCGGACGTAATTTTTTAATTGAGCCCGCTGTCGAATTCCCGCGGCAAACGCGGCTTTTGTCTCGAATAATGGCGCCTGCGTGGAAAAAGAAGAACGCAAGTACGGAATTGCCCTGAAAAATGACCGCGCCAGGCTTTTGTGAATGCCACGCGTTCGATGAAACTCGTTCGGTGCTTGGTCCGGGGTAATTTTCGGGAAGACGATCGAAAATTTTGATGGAAGACCCGCGAGAGTGAAACAACAGACTTGTGCAGAAATTTTCCTTGCGTATCAATAAAATTTGTCATAAAATTTTATTAATACGCAAACCTTTGAATTCCTTTGAATCGATAGAAAACAAATTACGCCACTCCTACTCGAGGTCTACGCCACGTGACCCAAATCAACCAATCGCTAATTTTCGTTGCATCAGCGTTGCACCTGAAGAGACCCAATTTTCTGAGTTAGCCCCGCTAAAATCACTTTCAGTGATAAAATTCAATGAGTTACTTTACATGTATTTATACTTTTCTTTCCTACTCCTTGTATTCTAATTTCTTTGACTCGATTTTAATACTTTAGTCCTATGTAGTTCGAGTATTAACACTGTAGAGGCCAGCGCCGCGATTGTGCGTCACTTGTAAAACAGTGATTAGCAGCCGATAGGTGACGTCATTTGCGACACAGTCTCAATTCTTTTAGTATAGTAACCTCTAGAACCTCTTCGAAATAATATAATAAAGTTGCTCGAGTTCAACACTTCTTCACAAAAAAACCACTCGACCACTCGACCACTCGGGCGTAGTCATGCGAAATATCGCCGGTCTGTATGGTGTTAACAAGCACGCTAACTTTCTCGAATTTACTTTTAACTCTTTCCACGTCACGTGCCATCGATCACACGCGGTTAATTCATTTTACCTCAGCGCGCTCGTGCATTATTCGCAGAAATCGAGCGAGCTGCCGGCACGTGGCAACAGAGAGAGTCAATTTGTTAGGCAATGGAAGTCGAAACGAGGAAACCGAGGCGACGTTTATTAACGCAACTGGCGGGACAACAAGCCCGATATCCCGGGGTGATCAGGGATCGAAACAAGGATCGAAGCGACCGCGGAATCGTTCTCTTTGACGGAAGTAGAGGCAGAAATTGCGCACGGTGAAAGGAGCAAGGGGTCGGCGGTTCGTGTTGTCGGTTACCAAGGGTACAGACGAGCTTTGTTAGCTTCATGTTGCTGATGAGAGATCGTATCATCGCGCCAAGCTATCGCGACCTCCTCTTTTCCTCCCTTTCTCTTCCTCCTGTACTCTCGCCATGGGTTACGTCTTCCTCGTTCTTTCGTAGTCGTCGCCCCCTCCGTGCTTTGCCTCCGACGAGTCGCAAAGACGATAGCGGTGCATCGCTGACCCCCTACCAGAGGCGAAAAGCCTCGATTTTTCTTGCTCGCGATAAGCATCGCCATCCCGCGTCTCGCGGATAAAACGAGGCTCCATCCACCGTTTTCGCAGAGTTTCGCTTCGATTTTAATATCGCGTTCGCGTTCATCTTTCGCTCGGCGCTTCGGGAAAGATACGAGGGTTAATCGCGCGATATTACGTGCAGTTTATTTATGTTTCTAGGTGTCAGACTGCGTTCGTCGGAGAATTTGAAAACGAAAGATTTGAAGATTGGTTGGCGCAAGTTTTCTTTCACTTTGTGATTCACTCGTAGTCTGGTTGTTGTTTATTAATGTCGGTCAAAGCTTTAAGACCGCTTGTGTCAATTAGAAATTTGTGCTTTTAAATTCATCACGCAACAGGGCACTGATCCTAAGTATTTTTCCAAGTTGCGTGTGATATTTGAAAGAAAGAGGTGGTCGAGAAATTTTATTAAACACGAATTGATCGCCCCAGTCGCCTGACAGACCTGCAAAAGCGTCTAATGAAGATTTCACCCAACACTTTCACTGTTTTCGGAAATTTAAATAAATTAGTCGAAAGAGATGACGAAAAGCTGCATCGAAAAACAAAGAGGGGTTTTCCGATGAGAAGGAATTTTCATACGTTACACATTGCTCACAAATATTATTTTCCTTTTCCTCTTTAAATTTTTGTCCTCGACTAATGTTAAACGAACAACGTTGAACGAAATCATTAAAAAAAAAAAAAATGATAATCTACAGTGTACTCTCTTACGAACAATTTTGCTAATTTATCAGACCATTTTGCCGTCGAACGTGAAAATCTATCATTCGTGCAGAGAAATGCTCGAGGGACGATCTAGCAAACGTTATCGATCAGGAAGATCAGGCCTTAGCTCCAAGAGACAAGAGAGGAACAGTGACCCAGAAAGTTCGCGAACGATCGGCGATCCCGATTAATCGACGCGGCCGTACACGAGCGGACGGTTTCGGTCCCTTCTTCCGGAGAAATCGCGGTTAATTCTGGCACACGGCCGAGGCACTCTGGTCCCAGAGAAAAGACAAAGAGAGACAGGGCAACGCGACACACGGAGGGAGGGAAAGGAACGTGGCAGAGATGATTCATCCGCGGCGTGTTCCTTTCCAAGCCGCGCAATTGTCATCAATTTCGTGCCTGGCCGTTAGGTGTGGTGTAACAATAAACGACGATCGTGCAACGAATACACGAAGCGTCCTCTCCTCTCTTGCTCGCTGCTGCTCCCTCCTCGCTCGTAAAACTCGCCGTGCATGACCATCCACGGTGAAAGAAGGCTACTACCTGCGCCTGTTCGTAAGACACGCGATCCTGCTTCTCTGCGAGTCTTCGTCGATTTACAGTTGGTCAGAAAAGCAGGTTCTCCTGGCGATAAATACGAGTTGAAGGTTTTCGTTAATTTTACGAAAAATATTCAACAAAAGCTTCGGAATTTCGAAATTCTATAAACGATCGTTTGTTAACGCCCAATACGCGGAGCAGCGTGAACCTTGCGTTTCCCTCGAAGCTAGAGCGATTAATTCGGCCCTTACCTCTCGTCGCGTTACAGCCGCGGTTAAGCTCGAAATTCGCGGACTTAGGCGGCAACTAGCGATCCTCTAGCCGATACGACGAGGCACGCGTGCGCGGACACGAGAAGATGGGCAAAGTTCCGCGAGACCGGTGGCACTTGGCCCCGGGAAACGATTATTGGCCGGTGCACGCCGCCGCTTTGCATGCGTCGCTCGTCTCGAGAGGGAAAGTTACGTTATTTTCGTGTGTCTCGCCCGTGGAGTCACCTGGCGCGCGAAAGCCTTCCCGGCGAAAACTTTGACGCGCTTTGCCGGAGCTTAGTTGCTCTCGCCGCTCCGAGATACGCAACGTTGGAGGAAACGTTGATGTTGCGCCGCGATTAAACGACAGGTTGCGTTGCTTTGTCGCGCAAGAGAAATTTAATCGAAAAATTGAACTGTTTGCACGTAGAGGCGCAGGTTGCTTTTGACGGAGAAATACGCGAAATACGTTTCACGAAGATCAGCCAGTTGTATCGAGAAATTTTGATACTTTACGTACGTACATTTGGACATTCATCTATTTTTAGACATGGTCTAAAATTCTGCAGAATTAAAGTTAAAATATCTCCTAAATCAATAGCTTTCTGACGTGCAATTAATAGTATAGCAACAGTTATAATATAACTATACTATATATTTTTCTATAAAGAACGTCGAGCTGGAGGTGATCTTGAAATCGCCGAAAAATCATTACTGCAACTTCGATAATATCAATATAATTTGCTCATACGTCCGAGAAGCAACGAAGATACTTGAAACAGTAAACTCAGATGGGACACCCTGTATATTTGAGACAACACATCAACAGTTCGCCAAGTATTTTCAGATCGGTTCCAAACTCCACCGTTACGATCGCTATCGCGATAGCCGCGTTTTCGAATGTTCTACAATAAACGTTCAAACAGTTCTCGTTTCTGCATTTAGGGAAGTAAGCAAGAATCTGATTGATCCGTTCCCTGCTGATTCGAAGGGAGCCGCGTGGGAAATGGGAGAGGAAAGGAAAGAGGAGCAAGAAACGGTGAGATAAAAACTCATCGCGTCACGGTGAGAGAAGAGGCTTGACCGGCGAGGAGACGAAGAGCGTGTAACAAGGAGAGCGGATCAGCGTGGCCGGCCGTCGTAATTAAGCGAAGGAGAGGATCCGGTCGATTCATCGTGGGTAGATCAATTATTCTATACGGTTCGCGAACTAATGCGATACTCTCGCGGACAATGGAAACGATTTCTCGCGTGGGCGGCTGCTAATATGAAGATACGTCTCCGCTTCGATATATATCGAAAACGTTGTCGTCACCCCGGGCCGCGTGGGCGTAGATACAAGCACGCCAACCTTCCAGCCTTCTCCACGCGCCACCAATAAACCGACGACGTTATAACCGCGTTGTACATTCGGCGTACAGAGTCCACATACCGCAGAGATTTCGTTGTTCTCTCACCTCGTTTTGTCGATGCGACCGATCAACCAGAAAAATCGGCAAGACGATCCCAGGACGACCAGTCTTTCGTCAGTTTTAATTAGAAATGGTTAAAACAATTCTGTATTCGATGTACAGAGTCTAAATATTATTAAAAAATTTATTTTGTTTCCCATCTGTTTTATCGACGCACGAGTCACTCCAGGAAATCGAAACGATTTCGAGTCTTTCGTTGTTTCATCAAATTTCCGTATTCACGTATAATCGAGATTTCGTTGTTTTCTAAAATGATTCTAGCCGACGAATTTTCGTTTGTTGTTTTATTTGGAGTGTTGTTTTTTAATTAGAGAATTATTTGAAACGATTCTGAGCCCATCTCTTCTGAGTATGGAGCTTTTGTTGTTTTCGACCTGTTTTACCGACTCCCTTTAGAGACGACTAGTCTCTAGAGTTGCTTCAACGACTCTATATTCGATGTACAAATTTCAGATGGTACGTAGAGTTGCGGGTTGTTTTCGACCTGTTTTATCGACGCGACGAATCAAGCGCACGAGTCATTCCAGCAAAATTGAAACGACTTCAGACGAGACGAGTCTTTCGTTGCCCAAATAACTCTTGCACTCGGTGTACAAAGTCCATATCTTTTTGTTTCATCGATGATGGAAGATAACACTCCAGAAAAATCGAACCAACAATCCAGACAACGAGGCCTATATGTATATACGAAGTATCGAGTGTGGATGATTTTGAAAATTATCTTCTCTTTTCTCTTTCTTTGTGTTTTCGAGAGCTGCGCGACAGGTGTCTGTATTTTTATCGTTCTAACGAGAGAACGTGAGAAGAAGCTTCACTCTTCTCTCTTACGAGAGAAACACACGGTTCGCGTTTTTGTTTTCAACAAGCAGAATAAACCGAAGACGAACGGATCGCGGCGTTGCGAGAGTAACTTCCGGCCGTTCCCATTTGCCCGCCGCGCGTTTGAAACGTTGGAAAAACTTTGCCCTCCCCCTTCCGCGCGAGAGGCCCCGAAGAAATAATAGTCAAAGCACTCCACGCTGATAACAAAGTTACAAACGCGTATCGAAAACCGTAAATGACGTTATATTTTCATCGCTGGGAGCCGCGAGCTTTTCCACAGAGCTTTCCGCGGGGCGCACGGATTCGAGTTGCTACATAAATTACATAAAAATGTACACGTTGCGCCGTTTTCGCTGTTACAATGCCCCGGCGGTGCGCATTGTACACGGTCGAGAAGAAAAACAAAAAAAGGAGAAAAGGAAAAACAGCGAAACACAGGGAAAAAAGAGAGAACAAGAACGAGGTTAAAAGAGAAAGAGAGAGAGAGGCACGCGCGCACACACGCTGGCAGGAAGAGGCTCTGAAGGATCCAAAAGAGAAAAACGAGCGTTTGAACTTTCATGAAAATCCAGCGTGTCCCGGCCATATGGTCGACGTATCCATCAACCGCAAAAGGCAAGCGAAAAATTAACGCGGTCGTTCCGTTGGGGGCCGAGGATACCGCGAAAGAATAAAAAAATATACAAGAATGAAAAAATAAAAAGTAGAAAACACAACTGGGAGATCCGTCGCCCTCTGAACAGCAATTCTCGCGCGTGGCACGAGACTCCACCGCGTACGACGCTTGCGAGCTTCTCTTCGAAATATTCTGGAATATCTATCGAGCAAACGAGTTCTCGCGACTACTGCACGCGTTCAAACGGAACGAAAGTCCGTCGAATTATTGAGGACACCGAAAAGTTGGCAAGTCTATTTAAAGAATACCTATTGGGTTGGCCTAGAAGTAATTACATTCTTTTCTTGCTCGTCCAAGAAAATTTTCTGCCATTTTCCAAGAGAACTGTCAGGTCGCGAGAAAAACCTGTGGTCGTTGAAAAAATCTTATCTTTGTGGCGAGTAGAATATACAACGCCAGAAGAACATTTTTTTGACCCTGAAATTTTACAACAGGTTCTTTATATGTTATATGTATTTCCATCAAATCGAAGGTGGAGAATTCATCTATAACAGCTAACAAGCTTTTCTTTCCACCTTGTATAACACGGAGAACGTTACTTCGTCGGAACGTTAGTTTTGTTATTTCGAACGAATATTTTGCATATCCAGAATCCGGATTAAAATTATAGATCGAGGACCAGCGAGAGCGTCGCAGGGAATTTCACAGGTCAGAGATTAAAGATTCTCACACGATCAAAGATTCTCGTGTGTCTGATGCGTGGTACTTTATGAGGTACTTTATGAGCTACTTTTATTTGAACTATACATTACCGAGGGTAATATTTTCTGTCAATGGCTCTGGTACGATGAAAACAAGTTGATTAACTCTTGCTACGTTGTCGGTGATTCATTTGCTCTATCTGATAAAATGTATCGGTCGTTTAATGGCACTAAAATCCTTTCTACCTGAAAATGTATCGGAAACCGACTGAAATTTACAACGGGGATTGATAAAAGCGGACCGACTGACTCATTTTAAGTACACAGCGTTCTGGTTCTGTCTTGCTCCAAGAAAGCACGAACATTTTTATTCGTAAAATTGATACGTTTGGTTAGCTTCCTCTGCAGGAAAAATTCCCAGACATTATTATTCACCTTACGACTTTATCGTCACTGAGAATCATAATCGTACTTTCATCCAAACGAAAATAAAAATTAACTCACTTTTTCCGTTAGTTGCTCGCGACAGAAATAAATCTCCTCGATGTTTTCGTACAATATCGTGAACTAATTGTAAAGATAAAGAAATGCATTGTAGGGGACGCGTTTCCCTGGCCTACAGTCAGTCGATAAAACTAACCTAGCAACCCTGAAAAACAAAACCCAATTTTGTTCGATCATATGATCGGAAAAATGACAAAACGAGGGCACGAGACCGACACCGCATGAAATATCTCTCTGTACTAGCCAAAATTCAACCAATCCAAGATTACATTAAAAATTCACCAAAAACTGCCAATCAACCAGAGTACCGAAATGAACAACCTGATCAGACATACGAGAAACTACAGTGTTAACGACATGACTAAAGATCGAAACAAGACTACCCAAACGCGCAACGAGTGGTTGTCCGTCAGTTAATTGAACGTCGTCGGTTAATCGCGACCGATCGTTGTTCCTCGACGTTGTTCGACGCAACAACAACCGAGCAACGACTCGACTCGACTCGTTCGAGCTTCGCGACGCTTTCCTCTTCCTCGCGCTTGTCCAACAACACGCTGTGTCTGCTTGGCCGTTTACGCGGCAGATGCATAATTCATGCATTGTTATTACCGTTATTAAGATTATTGGCGGCTTCCTTGGCCACGGAGGTTCGGTTCGGCCCTCGTTGAAAAAATCGGATTGATCCAAGGTAAGACGCCGTGATTAGGGTTTTAGAGACCGGGCCGGGGAATGGGTAATTACTGGATTATTAAATCTCCACCCACATGCAACGATGATCGCTACGTAGAAGGAGTAATGACTCCTTCTGCGTCCTACACACGATGAGAACGGGTCTTCCGTTCGATACGTATCTTCCCCTTGCTGTCCTCCGCGTGGTTTCTATGGGGAGAGCACTCGAGGCAGAATATGTACAGGGTGGAAAGAAAAGATTGTCCGTGGCTGTCGCAGATGAATTCCACATATTCGGTTTATGAACCTGCCGCAAAATTGACCTTAGTCTTCAATTTGGAGAACAAACTTTTTTTCTTCTCTTGCTTACTTATGTTTTTAATTATGTTATTTTATTATTATTTTCTCGTACCTTGCAATCTTTAATTTCTCTACTGTAACGAATGTTACACTTTAGTCGTCGGTAGTTCCAGTGTTAAAAAATGGAGCAACACTTGCTAAGCAAAAATCTAACAGAGGGGACATATTCGTTCTTTCAATTATTATACTTTTGAGTAGATCGTCTTCCATGTTCCCATCTTCCATCCCACGCTATAACGTAACCTGACAATTACTGAAAAAAAAATCGCGTGACGACAATGCAATCTTTCAGTTCAGAGATCGTTAGCGAGGCAGAGATTTCGTTTGACTGAACAGACCGCGTGTTTCCGTTCTTCTATACACGAGGGAGGCAGGAAACTTCCACCAAAAATCAACCACCGTAAGTCTGCAAAATTCCGATAGTCGTAGCGTTAAATCTCGCGACGAGTTTCAGATTCAGAGAGGCGAGATCTCGCAGTCTCTGCTCGAACGTCTTCTCGCCGCGGGTTGACATTGCGTAAGCGGTGAGACCGAGCCTGAAACTCATCGACACGTTTCAACTGCCGTTTCCAACGTTATTCCAGCACCTCGATCGGCAAGTATAATAGCCGTGAGCGGCGCCGCGGCACGCCAGGTCGTTGCATGTTTATTGAACAAACGGCCGCGGCCGTTCCGTATCGCGCGCGATTCTCTTTTCGCCCTGCGGATGCGCGCCGCGATTACGCGCGTTACACGTCGCGTGTCCCGCTTCTGTTGAATCGAAATTTCCCGCGCTACCTTCCCCCACGCCCAGTCAACCGGTCGTGTCGATCCGTCAGAAACCGAGCGACGATTTATCCGTGACGTCGTAAACATTTTAATTTTTTTTGTTTTATAAGATTGCAGACTCGACAGCAAAGAGTATAATCGCAATAGCTAATGGCAATAAAAAAACTAAAAAACTTAGTAAAGCTTTGTAAAAAAGATCACGCTCAACGGTCTCATTTTTAAAGCTCAAAGCTTCTATTTTAACACTTGGCTAACCGAATGGGGAAATCCAATTGGAAACAAAATAGAAGCTTTGTTGACTCTGTGGATGAAGATTATACGATCGATGTTTCACAATTATTACAAATATAAGAAGTAAAATAAAATAGTTCAAATTGATCAAGAATAATAGCTTCTGATATCAAGAAACAAAATTGATTAAGCAGAACAGCAGACTTTCGATTTCAAATTTTTAAGAAATTTAAAGGGACTTTGGTTTTTTCAGCTACATCGCGTGTGTTTCCTTTTTAAACAGACTGTGTAACCTGTTACGTCGCGTATTCGCGTTGGTTTATTGATTTATGGTATATTGGTGTTTATTTATTATCGTTTGACACTTTCACAGCTATTGAAATTTCATTTCTCTCTCGCCACAGGGAGAGATACCAGACAACGCCACTCCTACTCGAAGTCTACTCCACGCCCCCTCACGAACCACGTGACCCAAATCAACCAATCGCTAATTTTCGTTGCATCAGCGTTGCACCTGAGGAGGTCCGAGTTTCTGGATTACTCCGCTAAAATGACTTTCAGTGATAAGAAGAAAAGTTACAAATAACAGCGATGAGCTGGAATAATCAAACGAGACACGGAATCGAGGCGAGAAAGCGCGAGATAGGTGTGTCTCTCGTCACTGTCTGGTTTCCACGGAAATTTCTACTCGCGAGAACGGATTATTACGTCGCGAAAGAAGGTAGAGATCGGCCCGGAAGCTTGTACATTCGATAATGTTCAAGCGAGTTCAATTAAGTTCCGTTCCAGTTCGGCGTCTGCCGTAAAAGCTCGAGCCACGATGACAGAGAGAGAGAGAGAGAGAGAGAGAAAGGGAAACTGTACGCGCCTGCTACATCGGCAAGATTACCGCAGACCACACAGTCTACGTACTTTGATACGAGCGTGAATATTTCAGGGTGCAAGGATCGATTTATCTCGACCCAGCATTACTCCAGTCACCGGATATACATATAATATATACGTTTATGTATATATATAATCGCGTAGGAAAATCCACGCACAAGTCGCCGCGCACTTTCTTCCCTTCATCGACATTTCCCTTTCAAACTTCGCGAATGACTTTCATTACTTTCGAGACACGTTTCGATTCGGAAATTCTCTCTTGATTTTTGGCACTAGGGGAATTACCTTCCGTGAAAATCAGCTTCCCCTTCCAGGAGAACTTCCGGTTACCGAGATAAAGGCAGCAGTTGCAATTTTACGATATTCTATATATTGTTAAGTAGTTTGCTAGATGTTCAAGTCTTACTGTGATTGTTAAAATTCGAGGAGTCAAAAACTCGAAACGGGTACTCGAAAGTTCGGAAATTCACGAATGCAAAGGTACAGAGAACTCGTGGAATATCACTGCTTCGCATAGAAATTTGCATCCGTTCGAGGGAAGGAAATTATGAAATTTTGCCGATTCGATTTTCCAACTGGAAACAAAAAAACGAGCGTCATTTCGGAAAAGTAATGGTTAAGGTAACTTTCGCCGACGATGCCTGTATTTATTTATTTCATCCCTTGGAACTGGTATCAATTCACGCGCACATTCTGCAGGAGCATTCTTTTTTTCCGACAGCACCGAAATGCTTGACGTTTCGAAACCTGCGCCGATGGTTGACACGTCCACACGGAGGAGGATATGAAAATATCGGCAAATACCATCCGCCATTTCTGAAATGGATTTTCGCGAACGGTCCAACTCATCGATTGGGGGTCCGTGCAACCCTCTCCCTCTTTCTCTCTCTTTCGTTACTTTCCTATTCAGTTAATCGCCGACAGATTCTTGTCACGAAGATGCAAGTTCTCACCGCCACTTAATATTCCACGATCCTTTTGCATTTTAATTGCGAATATATTTTACGAGAATCCTCTCCCTGATCTTGTAGCGAGATAGATCAAAAATTGAGAGTGAGCTACTCTATTGAAGAAACTATAGCCGGAAGATCGATGGAGCGCAGTTGGCAAGATTGCGATAAGGTTCGAGTGAACAGAGACACTCTTTTCTTTTTGTTTACACTCTTTTTAAATTAATTCGCCGTAAAGTATAATTAAACTAGCTTATTCGTCAAGTGCAGCGTAGAGAATAAACCTGGAGCGATCTCGATCGGTCGGGATGGTTGTCCCGTTCTGGTTTTCGAGGGCGTACCGCTTCGCCGTTGTAGACTGTCCGCGTGGCATTGTTGGCGCGACACTTTTTCACGCTGCTTTATTTCGTCTCGCCGCAGAAGCGGTATTTCACTTTCTCCGGGGCACGAATTCCAAATGGAATTCCAGGGAAAAGGGTGCGGGCCGTGAACGCCCTCCTGCGACACGCTCGAAATCTCCGCGCGGCCAACCGATCGACACCGCCACGCAGCTTCGTGTTCCATTTTGTTGACGGAATGTTTATCGTACGCATACACTGCCTTTGCAAGTGTAGAATCAAAAGTGTGAAAAGGAAAATTCAACGATTCGGGGATCCAAAGGTCCAAAGATTTAAAGTTTCAGAGAATGCCGAGGATTCAGAAATCCAGATATTCGAAGGTTCGAATGTGCAAATGTTCGAAGATCGAGGCATTGTAATAAATCATTAATTTAAAATAAAAATAAATCTTTAATTGCATAAATTTAAACATTCAAAAACTCAGAGGTTCAGGGAATTACAAGGATTCGGAGATTCGAAGATTCAGAAAGTCAGAAATTCGGGGGTCCAAAGAGTCAGAAACTAAAAGATTCAAAAAATCAAGGATTGAAAAATGTCAGATACTAGATTTAAATTTTGAAGAACCAAAGTTACAAAGAGTCGAGGATCAAGAGATTCATAGATGATTTAAATATCCCAAAATTCGGAGATTCAGACACTGAAAAATTCGAGGATTCAGAAATTCAAATATTGAATGGTTCGAATGTGCAAATGTTCGAAGATCGAGGCATTGTAATAAATCACTAATTTAAAATAAAAATAAATCTTTAATTGCATAAATTTAAACATTCAAAAACTCAGAGGTTCAGGGAATTACGAGGATTCGGAGATTCAAAGATTCAGAAAATCAGAAATTCGTGGGTCCAAAGAGAGTCAGAAACTAAAAGATTCAAAAAGTCAAAGATCGAGGAATGTCAGATATTAGATTTAAATTTTGAAGAACCAAAGTTACAAAGAGTCGAGGATCAAGAGATTCAGAGATGATTTAAATATTCAAAAACTCAGAGATTCAGACGCTGAAAAATTCAAGGATTCAGAAATGCAGAGATTCGAAAATTCAAAGATTCAGATGCACAGGAATTGAAGAAAGGTTCGAAAATCCAAATAATTGGAAATTCAGAAATTCGAACAATCGAATTGTTGAACTTTCTTTCTGAAATTTTCGAGTGTTTGAATAAAAGTTCGAGGAGTCGAATTTAGAATGACTTCGGCATTGCTTTTTCGCCATTCGTTTGCGGGTGATTCATTTACAGTTGAATCAGCGACCGCGCTGACTTGTCTTCGCAGAATCGGCTTCTATACGGCGGGGAGATCGTTTCGCGGCGCTCAACTACGGCAACGTGTATCTAAATTTTCGCGCGTGCCATTAAAAGCTGTCGGTAGGTGACTGATGCATTACGCGCGGAAATCCAATTGTCCCTGTTCCGATTCTAAAACAAGATAAACGCGCGGGAATACGAGCGCGGAATTCGAAAACGCGCGTGTGTCGGCGCCAAGGCAACGTAAAACACTGTTTTCGAATTAAGCTCCATCCGGATGCGAGCTGTATTTTTTAGGGAATCCACCAGATTGGATTTCAAACACAGAAATCTGCTTGCTGGAGGCAACTGCGTTATTTCGTTATTTGATTCCTCGCTTTATCTCCCTTTTTTTTTTTTTTTTTTTTTTTTTAATGACTAGTTAACTCTGCACAATTACCGATCACGTATTTGGTAATTCATACGGTTTCGGTAAATCAGTACTTTGACTTTTTACAAATTTACGATTCGATCGATCAGAAACATTCGTTTGGAAACATTCCAGTCTGAAAAAAAAAAATTGTTAACATAAATATGACGAATTCACGAAAATATGAACCACTTTACTATAATTTTAACAAATGGTAACAAATCAACTGCAGACCGAACTCGTTGCGACCGCATCCTCCGCGCTCGTGGATGATTCCGAAGAAAAACGCGTTGCAAGTATCGAGCTATGCGAACAATAGAGAGCGACACGGATGGTCAGAGGACAGTTGGACCAAGAATCTCATCGACGGTCGCTAAAAGATCACCAACGAGCGAAAACTTGGCTTTTCCACCAAGTTTCAGCTCGCCAATTGTGTTTCGCTAAAGACCACTTGCAACTACATCGAGTAATTTTTAATAATTCTTGATTAGAGTGAAAGATCGGTAGAATGAAATTTGTAGATTGAAAAATATTTGATAAACAGAATATTTGTAGATCTTTGCAATTATTTTGAGCAATTTAATTCTTAATTAGAGAGGAAGATTATGATGAAATCTTAAGATTTGATAGAAATTCTGGACGAGAAAATATTCGATAAACGAAAGATTCTTTACAGTTAATTTATTAGCAATTGTTTTGAGTACTTTAATTCTCGATTAATACGAGAAGAAAATTGGTAGGATGAAAATTTGAGAAGATCTGACGGAAGATTTACAGATTCTAGATTAGAAAATATTCGATAGACAGAAGATTCTTTTTCCGATACGATTTATAAATGTTCCACAGTAATTGAAATGAGACGAATATCACTAACAATGAATTTTAAATAGCTGGATGATATTACAAAACGAAAAATAACGCAAATTTGTTCAAGTATCTCATATTTGAAATTAAATCGTCCCCTTTTGAGAAAACGTGTGAACGTTTGAACGTTTCACCAAAAATCTACTTTCGCTAATGCAGAATTTCTATCCGATCGAATCGAATTCCATTCGGTCAAATCGAAAGTTGCTACGGGGGCGAGAAAAATGGCACGTGATTTTATTGCCCGAACAAAACGACCAAAGTTTCGCGCCGAAGGTCTAAGTGAATAATCGTGAAATTTCTTTCAAAACATTTTGACAGTCCCGTCTTTCGGATCGAAAGCCCCGGCAACAAAGACTTTAGGGTGAGAAACTCGCGAAGGAAAATCTTCCCTCGAGTAAGACTCGGAAGAAAAACGAAGGTGTTCGTATAACGGTAAGAAGTTGACGATCAAAAATCTTTTTCTGTCGAGCAAGAAGCTCAAGAAGAAGACGATTTTCGATGCCACAGTCGGGGAATTTAATCCAAAAAACTCAACTTTTTCCTTTTTTTTTTTCTGAGTAAATTGAATATTTTATCACTGTGTTTCAAGAACGAGATTTCTCGAATCCTTCTTTCCGATTTATATTTTGAACCAAAATCGGTCGATCCTTCGTTCAATTATTTCAAATAAAAAATTTTCTAACAAAACAGTGCATAGTTCAGTTCTCACACGATTTAAAAATCATAAGTATCGTTTCAAATAAAAAACATTCTAACAAAACAGTGTATAGTTCAGTTCTCGCGCGATTTAAAAATATGTTATCACAGTATCTCATAAAATGCCACAAAACACTACAAGTATATCGAAACGTATTATTTAAACAAGAGAAATATTTTTGCCCAACTTTTCGACCCAAAATCGGCCACCTTCCGTTTGTCGTTGGCCGATTTTGCAACAGAGTCGCAGCCGGAAGTGAAAGATCGCTGCGTCACGCTCAAAGAAAGGCGTTCCTTTATTTCCGCGATAAACCGTGCCTTTCTTTCTCTCTCTCTCTCTTTCTCTGCCGATAACAAATCACCGGAGAAAGTGAGATTCCTAGTGATTCTCCGTCCGTTCTTTTGTTTCTTTCAGTTCCCGAGCGCGGTCGTTGGAAATTTGTCGAATCGATCCGGAACCTGTTTTCGACTCGAGGCGACCGTTGGCGCCGGCGATCCCTGCCTTTGCGCAGGGTACACCTGCTGCTGGCACCTAGTGCAAGCACGTTCGCCCATCGAGCGATTTTACCACGATTGCGCGCGGTATTAATCGGCTTTCGGCCGTGTTTCGCGACCTGTGGTCACGGACGCAGCCGGAAGGAACGGCGAAGGAAAGCGAGAGGGTGAAAGTGCGAGGTGAGAGGAACGATCAGATTGCTGACTGGTGACCCTAACCGTCTCCGATCGATCGCTTACTCCCTTCGCTGATTAATCACTCGTTGCGGAATGCGGATATTTCACACTGCCTATTCGTTTGTTTATTTATTCAACGTGGGGGAAGCCCACGAGGAAGAGAGTGGCTACGCAGAAAGAAATGATAACAGAAAACAAACAACGAACGTGTAAATGCGAAAGTAACAATATTATGAGAAAGTATCTCCGAAAGAGGACGCATTTTGTATTTTAACGCTGGAACTACCGACGACTAACGCGTAAAATTTTCATCAGAGATGTTTAAGAGTGAAACTTTTATTTGTGTATTTTACGAAGAATCATTCAAGTATCTATAGGTTCACCACTGAAAAACTGAAGGGTTTGAAAGAGTCATAACTTGTGAGCAGGAAAACTTGTGGTGATCATTTGAGGGATGATACTGAAAAAGATCCATTAATCATATTTCCAAATAATAAAAAATTTAAAAAACATGTGTTTGTAAAAGTTTTGCTTTATATCATTCAGTCTTTCAGTGACCACCCTATATAAAGTATCTAACAAAAATTGTCAATCGGTCATTTTCGGTTCAGGTGCTAATCCGAGTCGTTAGAAAGATCGACTGAAAAGATTTTTGATCTGAAAATGAAAAGGTGTGATAATAAAATTAATCCGAAAACTGCATCCAGTATGATTCGTCTCGTTGAAAGGCCCAAAAGCAAATGAAGACGACCTTTTTGCCATACTCAAACATTTGAATCGATAGAAAACAAATTACAAGCGCGATCGTGCTCAGTACCAGAGAACGCCACTCCTACTCGAGGTCTACTCCACGCCCCCTCGCGAATCACGTGACCCAAATCGACCAATCGCTAATTTTCGTTGCATCAGCGTTGCACCCGAAGAGGTCCGATGTTCTGGGTTATCCCCGCTAAAATCACTTTCAATAATAATAATATTTAACGTAGTGCAATACGGTGTTTTGATCGTTTCGATAAACTTTCTGAGAGATGCACGTTGACGAAAAATTTCTCAGTGTAGGTTCGCGATTCAGCTCCTATTGCACGCTACGTGCGGTACGTACCAAAGGGTTAAGCGATGAAAATCGCGTTGCTCGCGTTCGAGCCAACTAACTAACTGTTGCCAAGTGCGGTACGTAAGAGAGCAGACAGACGCGTATCTCGCGAGGATTTTTTTTGCAAGGGAATTGGATACGGGGCGCGACGAGGCCGAAAAAGCAGGTAGGCAACAACGGTGACACGAGGCACGAGTACGCGAGCCGCTCGCCAGCAGAGCCACAGAGATCAAAAGCTGCGTGCAAACGGCACACGCCTCTCACTATTGCGAAAGTTTCGCGGCGGCAATTGCCAGATATATACGAAACGCTCTGTCGAAGCGGATGATTTACCACGCTGGTGTAGAAACGCGTCGCGTCGTCCGCGCCCTCTTCCTTTCTTGCGCGCTCCGACGCTCGTGACAGTTTAATCGGCCCGTTCTCCCGATTTACTGCGATAAACGAGGGCGAGAATGAACCTTCCTACGACATACTCTGCAACTCCATGTCTTGTATGGTATAAATTAGACGAGCTGTTGGTTTTCACCGTTTCCTGGTTGCAGATCCAGGGATCGGAAATCGTGGGTGTTGAGAAAACGACGTTTCTTCCTTCGAGAGTAACTTGGATCGAAGGGGCAAGCGTCGCGATCGATCGAGAGGTCGATTAGATTTTTGCGAGATTAAATTGGTAATTGGTAATTAGTGCGATAGCAGACACGTTGAGAGAACATATCAAGGAGATTAAATGGTAGACGCATTGAGAGAACAACGCAGTTTCACACGAGCGCAAAGTTTGAGTAAGAGAAGATCTTTGATCAGTTGAACTCACCGACAAATCTGCGTGAAGGTAGTTTTGATAAAGGTATGAGGGACTCACCTGCAACAGAAAAAGATAATATATCATCACAAACAATGTAATTGTGACTGCTCCGAAGTAATTTAAAAATCCACTATATTATTATTATTATATCGTTATTTGACATCGAGTTTTTAATTTAAAAATGACTTACTATCATTGAAAACTCATTCTACCGCTAAATTATTTCTTCTACCATCTACCATCTAAATATTTCTCGCTTTAAGATTTGAAAAGTAGGATCATCGCCCAATGGAAACTTGACTGTCACCCAGATACGGGTGACGTGGCGATCAACGCGTTAATGGACCGAAACGATCACGTTCATGTTATAACCGTATCGCCTAATTGCCGTTCTTCTTCCATCCGTGCCACTGTCACGATCAGTCGTCACGCACATCCAACGCGCAACGCTACCAGCTACCAACGACCGCAACGTAAAACATCAAATTATTATCATCAAAGAAATTGAAGTGAAACAGAAGAGAGAAGCTTCCAACGAAGAACGACGAAGAACGCAAACTCTCGTCCCGTATTATTCCGCGGAGAGTCGTTCTCGAATCTCGAGATACGTATACACCCGTCGCGAATCGCAAAGTAGATAAGATTTCTACGAGAAATTACGAAACCAGGTTCAGTAACCGAACGATTTCGCGGTACGAATCGAGCCGATTCCTTGGCAAAGCGACTCGCTTCTCCTCCGAAGAAAGAAACTTTCTCTCTTCCGAGAGAGGTCGAGGAAATCGTATCTTCGCGATCGATCGATCGGAGAGGGCCAGCCAACAGCCGGGCTGCTGACCGTCGTCGTCGCAACTTGGCCGGCCGGTTCAAGCGCTCGGAACACGTTCTTTTCTCCCCTGTTCCGGGGTGATGTAATCCGGGGCCACCGGTATTACCTCACCAGTGCCAAGTGTGCTCTCTAATCGACTTATCGTCTTAAGCGTAATCGATCCACGGCGGGGTCCGGCGCGCTTCGCGGTCGTGAGACGGAGCGTTCTCCTTCATCTGGAGCGCGGATACGAAACGTAATCGTTTCACCGATGCCGAGCGAGAAGGCTCTGAACGAAATTCAATTCAATTCGTGGAAATGGGAACAACAGCGAGTCTCTGTCCAGTGGCCATATTCCGGCTTACCGAGCCCGAAACCAAGATCGAGCCCCGACCGCGCGCAGAATCTCTCTCGGCGATTGATCATCTCGCATGCGCGGAGATCGTTGCAGACGAAATTGGTTCAAACCAGAGGCAACCTTATCCGTTATACTCGGTGAATCTGAATTTTTGATCCAACGAAACGAGACGGTTGACAACATTGTCAAAGCGACCATTCGACTTCGATCGATATTTCGAACATTTCAAATAGAGTTGCTTCGTCGAGGAAGCGGACGCGGCCGCGTGTTTCGCAGGGATCTCGCGTTCGTTGTCCAAAGTGTCGCCCCGGTTGATTAAGAGAAGCTCTCGAGGCAAAAAGGTGAGATGCATCTGGCGAGAGTGGACGTAGGCTGGGATCAATCGGCGGCTTCAGCAGTTGATGCAAGGCAGTTTAATTCGAGGCTCGGTTGTACGGTGGGATGGTACACACGCTTATGCCGCTCTGACACAGAATCGCGCAGAGCCAGTTTCCAGGCGACCCAGGAGATGCAGAGGCTGGTTGGTTGGTCGGTTGGTTGGTTGGCTGGTTGGCTGGCTGGCTGGCTGGCTGGCTGGCTGGCTGGCTGCGTTTCTAGCGTCTATCGATCCTATCGGCGAGGCTTCGGCGACTGTCACGCCGAATACATTTTCACGCTGGCTGCTAGCGAAAATGTCTGTACACACGGCGCAAAATCCACGAGAGCTCCGCTCTCGAGACACAGCTACGGAACACAGCGAGACATCCACCGAGCTGTTGGCTGGTCCACCGCTTTGCTCGGTTCGTTTTCGGTACGAGGACAAACTCCGGTCGAGCGGATCTTTGGCTTTTTCTAACACTTTATTTATTCATCGTCACATGCACTTTCTCGAGTTATTAGCGATCAAGGCAGGTTATGAACAACAAATGGTATAATTCTATATCTTTCAAAAATTCTAAGGATGAAAACATGTTGAAAATACTCTTCAGTATTGTCACTGAAGCCTGTAACAAACCAGACATTGACGCACTGACATCTAAAAAAACAAGCTGTGGTGTCTAAAAAACAAATTAATATAAATAAATTTTTCTAATCAATGTATTGTCTCATTGTAAAAGTTGTGTTAAATGATATAAGTTACATAGGAACTAATAAAAAAATATGTAAACTATGTGCGGCCCTTGACAAATTTTTAATTGTCCACTGAACAGTGAAAAGTAAGATTCATGGCACGTGACACACGTAAAACGCAACTCCTTTGTTTATTATTTTCGGTGACAGAATCTACGCCAAAATCGGCCATTTCGAATACTGCATCGGGCGAAGAACATTGAAAAACGTTCGACAGACTTCCACTTCGCATATTAAAATTAAAATCAGGACTGATATTAAACATTATCGCGAATGCAGTTTTATTCGTCCCGTTCGGCTCGTAATTCCCGATATTGTAAGATGAAAACGTAACGCGTTCTCCTTACGTATTATAGATTAATTAGTTAATTTTCCTGGTGAAATAATTCTTTAAATATGCATAACCCCACTAAAAGCCTCTATCCCTGTTCCCTTGATCGAAATTTGTATTCCACCGCAGTGGATTTTATTATTCATCCCTTTCCAGTAAATATCCGTTATCTCGTAATAAACGTGTAAAAATGAAAATTGTCACGCAACGAAAACAAAAAAGAAGAGGAATACAAATAAGAAGAGTGAGAATAACGCGATAGAGAAATGAAAATAACTTAAAATTCCGAAGGACATGAGATTTCTTGGAAAAAACTGCACGACTTGTACCCCAGTGCGATTCGTCTCACTGAAAAGCCCAGAAGCAACTATTCCGACTAGGAAATGAAGACGACTTTTTTGCCATAAAATTTTATCGATACGCAAACATTTGAATCGATACAAAACAAATTACAGGCGCGATCGCTCAGTACCAGACAACGCCACTCCTACTACGCCACGCCCCCTTGCGAATCACGTGATCCAAATCAACCAATCGCTAATTTTCGTTGCATTAGCGTTGCACTGAAGACACCCGATTTTCTGGGTTACCCCAGCTAAAATCACTTTCAGTGATAAAAAAGAAAGAAAATCAAATCTGACATGAAGAGAGTTAACCAAATGCGACAGAACAAGTCAGTGAAATCAAATCGCGACTGATACGAAACAGAATGAAAAGAAATTCAACTGAAATTAATTCTCTAACAATACTTTTCTTAAAAGCGCAAGTCGATAAGATAATCACATTACAATTCTTATTGTTCTTTCCGCGATCTCGCGCGTATCTTCTTCCCGAAAAATGCGAAATATGCTCGGCATTGTTAACGCGCAACCAAACAAACGGGCGACCCGCGTTGCCCGTTTGAAGATGTAATTCGACTGGCGATCGAGCGGTGCGCGCCGCGTGTAAGAAACATCCGCGGCATCCGATGGTATGAGGGCAAGAATGCCGCCGCGATGGGATACAATCGTGATCTAGAATGCGGAAGCTGCTGAATTACATACATTGGCAACCAATTAATTAACGAGCTAAGTACGTCGATCGAGATTCCCCTGCTTAATCGATGCCGGTTGCGCCGAACTTCTTGCCCTCGCTGAATTCGTAAGCCGCTGATTTTCTAGCGCGACTGTCTCGTTTGGAATCGCATCGAAAAGATAAACGCGCGACGAACTAGTTTCGGTAGGATGGCCAGAGACTACGAGTCTCTAACTGAATAAAATTACAGAGTAATTAGATATCGACTGATTGGAAGGAGGTTCACCAATGATACTTTAACGGCTATAAGTCGTTTTTTGCCATAAAATTTTATCGATATGCAAACATTTGAATCGATACAAAACAAATTACAGGCCCGATCGCTCAGTGCCAGACAACGCCACTCCTACTCGAGGTCTAGCCCACGCCCCCTCAAGAATCACGTGATCCGAATCAACCAATCGCTAATTTTCGTTGCATCAGCGTTGCACCTGAAGAGGCCCGAGTTTCTAGGTTACCTCCGCTAAAATCATTTTCAGTGATAAAATCAAAATTTTAGGAAAAACAGAGAATTGTCGAAGTGTTACGAAATTATGGAAAGAGTAGTTCCTGAGTGTATTTTTCAGTTTGTACTATAAAATAGAAAAAAAAGAATTTTGTTGTATAGTTGAAATTTACGATATTTGTTTCGAATCGGGGATTTTAACTTATTTACTGTATGTTATAGACAGTTAATTTATAAATATATCAGTGTACAATGAAATATGTTCGGTTCCTCTTTATGGCGCGTACTTTTTTTTCAGCTGATGTGCGTTGCATGCAGAATTGCATGCGCAACAAAATCCCGTTTGCTTTCATTTCCCAAGTAAATACATCATATTCTCCCAGATGAAGAATAAACAGATAAAATATAGAAAATGTTTAAAACGCAACAGCCGCGTGCGGATCTGGCGGACGAACCAAAGTTTTGCGCTCGTAACGTTCGTAATATTTTACTCTTGCACCGTTATGAAAGATCCTTTCATCTTCACCTCGTGATTACGTCGCTGGCTTGATTTTAATTAGTTTGTCACTTTATATTAATTTTTATATTCCTTGGATTTTTTTAAAATTTACTTGCACGAAACTGGATTTCCTTCGTATTTACTTGTAAAATAATCTTTGTTTCACAAAGAGGAAAAGAAACTTCTCAGTTCTCTGGGTGCTTAAAAATTGCTAAAAATTTACAAATTTGATACCGAAAGTGTAACAAACTAGGAATTCGTCTTTAAATATGTACTTTTGATGGTTCAATCTTTAGATATCTCAAAGTAAATAAATTATTGATTATGCATCGCATAAATACATGTAAAAATACTTGTTGAATTTCAACATCAAAATTTTGTTGTTTTTCCTTCTTTACACTATATTCTATTCATCACGAAGGTAAAACTTTAAGTCGTAACCTAATAGAAAAATGGCAAAAAAGGTTCTTCATCGTTTAATACTACAGACGCGTGGGTTTTAACAGCGACTTTACGGTTCTGGATTAGGTTAGCCACTAACATTTGACTTATCGCAGTTCCAGCATCAACGTGACGTCTAAATAATCGAATAACAAAACTAATTTTAACATTGTTCGAAATATAAACATTACATCCACTCGTCCAGAACCGAGAGAATAAAGTCGCTGTTAGAACGCATGCGTTCACAATGTTAAATGATCAAGAAACGTTTTTGAAGAGAATTATTAGATTGCCACCAATGGTTTTACCTTCGTGATGAGTAGAATACAATGCAAACAAAAATTCAACGAGTTACTTTACATGTACATTTCCATTAAATCAAAGGTGAAGAGAATTCATCTACGTCAACTTTTCTCTCCACCCTGTATAATTATTCTCGAAAAGTTGACGTCACCTTTTATCAAAAAACAAATAAAGAGAGAGAGAGAGAGAGAGAGATGATTTTATCAATGTATAATCTACGTTCCACTACTTTGATTCTTATATCCATTTCCCTCTCCTTGCAATCACTCTCGATCAATCATTTCCAAGTCTCAACTCCGCTCGCGTGCTTCTCACCGTTCCCCGGCTTAAGCCAATTTAAACCAAATTAAACCGAATCAAGATCGAAACCACCGTAACCAAATCGGTAATCAAAAAGGTCGAAGCAGAGACTTCAGGGAGGTTTCGTCGTCGCGCTGGTCTGGTAGAGAAACCGTTGCGGATGGATCTCCGCTGAGGGCAGAGGGAGAGGAAGGAACGAAGAAAATCGCGGTCATATTGGGGGGGAGGAAGGGAGGTAGAGAGAGAGAGAAAAAATGGGCTGGCAGGTTGGCTGGCTGGCTGGCTGTCGCGGTATTATTTCGTGCGAGCGGGAAATTACCATGACAAAGCCGAAATTGGCTGCGCCGGGGCGAGAGCACAGTCCTAAGCAGCGCACGACGCGAACCGGCGAAACACAGATCCAGCTTGGTGCGCGCGCGTATCCGCAGCTCGGTTCGGCCCGCGTTCCGCTCTGCGGCGAGCGTTCGCCTAATTGCAGGTGACGGCCGTTGCAAATTCGCCCTTTCCGTGTGTCTGCCCCTCGCCCTTTCTTTTACTCTCTTTTACTCCCAGATCTCGTCCCACTCTCTGCCTCTCTACCTCTCTCGCTTTGCTAAATCGAGGCTTCGAACGGAGGGGGAGAATTGCCAAAGGAGAATATGACCCACCTATTACCGCTTCGTCGCAAACAACCTTCTTCTTCGTGAACCTGAGAAGTGACGTCCGTTTGAAGAAGTTTTAACACTTTCACGTGGCGAGCGTATATTAATATAAATAAATGTAGGTACATATAAATCGCTATAATTTAAACGATAATTAATACGCTCGTGTCTTTGTCCAAACAGAAGTTTATATTAATTTTGACAAGAACAGCCGTATCTTTTAAACTGATTCAATCTGAAATCAGTCGCATCATCGACTGTTGTGGTACATTAATAAAATTACAACGATTAAATTAATACAGTATAATAATAAAAATTAACGTGTGAAAAATAACAGTGTAATAACAACTATCGCAGGGTTCGATTGTGTAGTACATTAATAAAATTACAGCGGTTAAATCAATATAGTATAATATAGTGTATATAGTAAAATAACAAAAATTAACGTGTGAAAAATAACATTTAAAAATAATATTTTCTGCACGCGACTGTCGTTTCAAATATCCCGCCGGTTGTGTCAAAAATTGAGAGAAATTTGGAAAATTAATGTTGAAGGACCAGAAAATTGAGAGGAAGTGAAACTTCTTTAACACACCGACGAAATTCGATGGTACCGGATGCAAATAAAAAATAAGAGGGACGTGTAACTCGAGAGTTAAAGAGAATTGCGGAAGGTTCATTCGAGTTGTTGCACTCTTTCGACTAATTACGAGGTACATAGTGCATGGTCGAATCGATTACGAGTAAGTAAAAAAAAAACGTCTCCAACGTAATTAAGAAGACGGCGAATGAGCCCTCCCTTTAATTTAGATACCGGTAATAGGTTACCAAGGATTGTATGCTTATAACAGGTCGTAAAACTGAATTGTAACAGTGGAATCACTTAACCGGAGCCTACTCGAAAATTACTGTACTATACGACAGGGAATATAAACTAAATTAAACTAAATTAATCTGTAATTCATCGTGAACTAATCTTGAAAAATACGCGGATACAGAGTATCAATAAAAATTGTTTAGCGTACATCTTTTCGCTAGTGTGGTAATTATCGAATACCGAATGAGCAAATATTTCATTATAGTAAATTAATATAAACTAATTTGACGGTACTTCCTATAAAATAATACTGCAGCGACCGAACAAATACTAAATAGTGGATCCAATCAATATCTGATATTTCACGCTTAAAACAGATCATCGATCGCAAGATAGATCGTTGATTGTAACAGTAGAACCACTCAGCTAGAACTGCTGGGAACGTACAAGAAAGAAAATTGCACGCATGACATACGACGCGTGTAAAGCGAATTTATCTGCATCTCGAAAAATACCCAGACAAAAGTAAAATTTTTTTTTACTATCTACTGATCAAGCAAATAATGAATCGAATAATGAATCATTCCTGATATTTTCGTGCAAACAGTCCAGTGTAAACTAATTTCAGTAACCAACTATAAATAATAAAACAGCAACAGTATAAACCAAAACAGTAATTTCTCGTAGCCAGGTGCTACGATGATCGAACGAACACCGAATAGTGGATCGTTCCGATCGACCTCGTGCTCACAATAGATCGTAAAACTTCACAACGATGGGACCAGTCCACCAGAGCTGCTGAAAACGAACGAGAAGGAAAATTATCCAGACGATACACGCGATAGCTAAAGTTAATTCGTCTGTGCGTTTATACGGATTTGAGCAGCCGATAAATAAATAAATTAACGCGGCGGGATAATCACTCGAGAAACTCGTTAATTATGGAGATTATTCGAGGCGAACAAAGCACCGATACGGAAGGAGGATGGAAGAAAAAAAAAAGAAAGAAACGGAAGTTCCGGATGGTTCTAATTCGACGCGAGGTTTCGCCTCGGCGTAATTTGCTCTCGACTTTCACGGAGATCGGCGAAGAAAGTGCATCGGCGAAGAAATGGGAGCGCAAAAGGCGTCGCCTGAGAGAGGATCTAAGTGCCAAGTTTCTCGAATAATCGAGAACCTTTCGAAGCTGCTCTCTCTCTCGCGCGCTTGCTCTGTTGATTCGTTCTCGTTCTCGCTGTGTGAAACGTTTTTAAATATTAATCAACCAGAGCTGGCACTCCCTGACAAACGTACGAATTTATTTCGCATCCCGCGCGTTCCTGAAATTTTTCGAACGAATTAACGCGGATTTAACGTCGCTAATGAATAGATCATTAGCGGCGAAATTATTCGTGGGAATTTGTTTCTGCGTTTTTATCGGGGGGAGTTGCTGCTTCATAGATGCTGAACTGTGATTGAACGTTTGCGACTCAAAGACACGTGTTTGCGACGGGGGAAATATGTAACACGTGTTGATCAAATATTTTTCTAACTCGTTCCGATGAAAAATGACAGAGTTACAACAACTTTTACATCTATACGTGAGTTTATATATGGAGCGAAGGTTTTGTCTCGTTCAAATAAATAGTAAAACTGTAAAATTGTCAAGTATAATTTTTAATTATGTGTAACTTGCAACGCGACAACTTGCAACTTTCTATTTAAGAAATACGTACTGCAAATAGAAACAATCGACGACAATTGGACATTCTAGCAGTACAGAGACCGAGCAGGCACTTTCTTCCATTTTCAAAACGTCCACTTGGCCAATGACGTTTCACCAAACCGCGCACACACTCGCGGCGCCGTTGGATTCACAAGTTCCTTCGATCGATGCACTTCCACCCCTGCGCTTCATCCCCATTCCCTCTTTGTCTACTCAAAAACCGGCTTGACCCGAGCGAAAACAAACGAGAAAAAGCAGAGAGAGGAAAGGAGAGAGAAAAGGAGTAAAATATCGCCCTTGCCCCCGTGGAATCCTGCACCTCGCAACAATCTCGCGGATCAGTCGAAAACGGGGGCGGAATCGAAACGCGGCGGAACGTCTGGTGAAAATTCCCTCCGCGGTACGTGCGGTAGGCGCGGCCCGGCCGAGCCGGGCCAGAAACAAATCGCGGTAATGAAAATTGAACGGCGGATTACACCGAATCGGCGGGACAAACAGGCGGGAGGGGAGGCGAGGAGCTTCGTAACAATTCGCCGGTGAAATTGGCCACGTTCCCTTCTTTCTATCCGCGTTCTTTTTCCCTTTCCTCGTTTTTCCCTCTCCCTCCCTCGCAGCCCTCTGCGTTCGTTGCTTTTTCGCAGACATGTGCCATCTCCGTTCATCCCCTTTTTTTCTTTCAATTTTGCCTCTCCTTTTTCCCTCTTCGCGTCCTCTTCCTCGCCTCCCGCCCTCCCCTTGTACGCCCGCTGGTTTCGTTACATCCCCCCGCTTGCTTGCTGTTCGACGAAGCACGCAGCAAGCCGCTGGTCGATGCTCTTTTTTCCCTGCGAACACGAGCACCGGAGAGGGCGCAAGCTCGCGAATTTGCGTGCTCTGCCGGCCGACGCTCGTTCAGAAACGCACCGACCGGAAACGTTGACACGTTCGTCGTTCCCGGCGAGCCACACTAGCTGCGAGTGTCTTTCCCTCCCTCCCTCCGGTTCTTCGACAGAGTTTCATCGCGTTCGAAGTCAATTTTGCGACTATCTCGAAACGTCACGGCGAAGTTAAATGTTTAATATCAAAGTCAAGTCGTCAATTTGTGCGTGGCAAATCAGGTATTTCTAAACCATATTTGACCACTTGGAAAACTCCAAATTAGGCGCCTTGTAAATTTGGTTAGTCTCAAGTCTGCATCATAGGCCATTGCCATGTCATAATAAGCACGTACTCGAAGGATTTTATAGACCAGAGCTAACTGGCGGCCTTTCCTGAACGCCAACGCTATCCCCTCCACTTAGTAGGGAAATCAAGAGTGGAGGGGGCAGCGCTAGGAAAGTGGGGGCAAGTGTCGCCAGTTGTGCATCACTCGCGTTCAGTAGTTCGTTCTTCCAGCTAGAGCAACTTTTACAATTGTTGAAAAGATACGGGTATTTTTATTATTTAATTTCTAACAGACATAATTATTCGATTGGAGAGTAATTTCAGTAATTCTAGTGTAAAAATACTCGAGAATTACTGAATAATTCTTAGAACCAACTCTGAATTTGCACGTACAAATACCCATGTAGTATCTAACCGTCAATAATCCTAAATTGAGCAAAACATTGAGCGCAAATGAAAATTTTTATCTAGTGATATCTAACTTACCCGAGCAATCTCAGTTTAAAACTATTAAAACGGTGTGAAACGTTTGTCCTCAAAGAAATCTAATTCGAAGCCTTCCTCTCGTGGATTCTCGCGCGGTTGGATAGAATCTAGAATCTAGAATCTGTCGGATCCTTATCAGAAACGCGGTTGTTCAGCTGACCGATTCACGCGTGCACCTTTGGCCAGTGTTAATGAGAGCTTTTAACGATGGCAATTAAACCGCACCGGCAGGTGAACCGAGGATACGTATCGTCTGCTTGACCTTTAAACCCGGCTCGCCTCGAGCCGCGTTTCGGCGACCGTTCGCCAAGTTACGTGCCTCCCGTTTACGACCAGCTAGATTTCCGGGATGTTGATAATGAGACGGCTGCACGCATCACCAGCGCTGAATATGTACGCCACCACCTCTCGCCGTTCGTCGATGCCGCGAAAACCTTCGTAAATTACGATCGTTAAGAAGCGCCGCTTCCTTTCCCTCCTTTCCATCCTTCTTTTTTTCTTTTTTTTTTTTTTTCTTGGAACATACATCGAACGGAAATCTCAGACATGTAAAGTATCGATTTGAAATGTCGGGTGGTTTTAACCATCGAAACTCTGTCAATTTTTCTTCGCTTGATTGTTTCTTTTTTTTTTTTTTTTTTCTTTTTTGCATCACGAGACGAAACAATTTTACTTATTGCTCGTGAATGTTAAATTTCACCCCTTTAACGTCGACAATGAATTGCCGATGAAAAAAAAACTGCACGACTTGTACCCCAGTACGATTCGTCTCACTGAGAGGCCCAGAAACAACTCTTCCGACTAGGAAATGAAGATGACCTTTTTGCCATAAAATTTTATTGATACGCAAACATTTGAATCGATACAAAACAAATTACAGTAGCAGACAACGCCACTCCTACTCGAGGTCTACGCCACGCCCCCTCACGAATCACGTGAGCCAAATCAACCAATCGCTAATTTTCGTTGCACCTGAAGAGGCCCAATTTTCTGTGTTACCTCCGCTAAAATCACTTTCAGTGATAAAAAAAACAACAACACGTGTCAAATATTTTTCCGAAAACTACGTTTGTGTCAAATTTCATCAAAATTCGGTGATTCACACTTCGGTACGTCCCCTCGTTGGTTAGACAAAAAATAATGTCCAACTAGCAAATACTACTTTCGCACGCGTGTCCATAGATAAATACCAACGTTGAAATTTCGTTCGTCGCACTTCGGTGTAAATTTCGTCCGTGATTTTCCACGGAAAAACAGAAAAACCGCCCGCGGCCGGAGAGTTAAGAGGATTATCCAGTTTGACGTATTTTCCGACATTTAAAGAGCAGCGTTGGGCGAAACGCTGTTCGAACGATTCTGCCACGGCTGGTGGGCGTTCGTAAGACACCCACTTGAAATCGCAGCTGAGGACAAACTGACATTTGAAGAAGCGTTGTTTCCGAGCGGACATTCGTCTCAAAGTTCAAAGGTAAGCGGTGGATACCGACCTTTCGTCAATATTATAAAGAGCCGTTGCAAATTGCCATGATCGTTACGCGCGACTAATTTCACAAGTACGCGTGTTTTACGTGTAACGCGCGTAAACAAGCGATAAATTATCGTCGTTTGAACGCTCTACTTTCTATCTGCGTACCGTTCTATCAATCAACTTTTGTACCGGGTATCTTTTAATTCACGAGTGCGATTTATGACCACGGTCGGTACCACGGTCTTTCTTGCGAAAGTCCGTAAATCACCCTCGACATTCTTCATCCGAATCCCAAATCACAAATCAAGCGAAATTTTCGCAACAAAACTACAAACTCGTCAGATCCGAAAAACGAGCACATCGAGGAGCTAATTTCTTATTAATTAAATTTAACTTTTTACGGAGTCGTTCTATTTTGCCACGTGTTTGTTCGTTCTGTCGCATCTTTGGTAACAGTGCTGCCAATACGGCGACCAAAAAGAGACGAGAGTGTTCGGTTACCAACGTAACGTGGAAAATAACATTGTGCAGAGTAGAGTTCACACAAGTTTTGATAGTCTGACAATAAAGGATAACCTCTGCTACCGAGTTCGACTATCTCGACGCCCTCAACTTCGTCTGCAGAAACCAGGATCGTTCCTGTTATCTCGTCATAACTATCGAGAGTTCCGTAACTTTGTGCAACAAGCACACCTTCTACAGTGCGCGTGATACTCGGCAAAAATATCGATCGATCTTTTTCTCGCAGGAATTAATTGCAAGAGCACGTCGTAAATTTCGCGAATCGCGTTACACAAATTAAAGCATCAGTCGTGTTAAAGCACCAGTGCACCACTGAGGAACAAGAGCAGCGAACTTCCAGCATGGAAGTTGAGAAACGAAAATAAATCAGCTGGCAGATTATTTCCAGACGCGGAAAATATGAATATGACTGTCCTGTGCATTGTACAGGGTGGAAAGAAAGTCCAGGGTTATCGTAGATGAATTTCACTCCGATTTGGTGGCAAAGTTGACCTTGATCTTGAATTTTAAATTTTGTTCTTGCATTATACGCTACTCATCGCGAAGGTAAAACTTTTCCAAGAGACGGAATAGGTCGTAACTTGATAATTCTCTTGAGAAACGGCAGAAAGGTTCTTGATCATTTAACACTGCGGACACGTGCGACTTTATGATTCTTTATAATTCAAGTCTGAATAAAAAATCATAAACATATCCTATTACACCATCATCAATTAGATAAAAGACTTTTCAACAGATATTGTTGATAAAAAGAAGAAAAAGAAGCAAAAGTAGATCTAAAAAGTGTTTCAGACATTAGAAAATTTTCTTTCTAGAGAAAAAGACTGACATTTTTAAACATTTCTCTCTGTTGTATTTTCCACGTTATATTTTTGTTCGTAACTGCGGCCGACAAAAATTTATACAAAAGCGCGAGCTCCAGTTCTCCGAGCAAAAAGCTCCTCTTGCAAATTAAAATCAATACCACCTCCAGTCTCGCGAGTTTCGAGTTTCGAAGCCTCACAAAACGTTTCGGATTCGAGTTTCGAGGATCGAAAAAATGAGTTCGAAGCCCATCTCCCTGTTTCAAAGCGAAATCCTTGGAAAGTGGGAAGATCGCGGCTGTTCGATCTCGTGGAAAGCTGTGACGAAAAAGCTGCGCCTTGTAAGGCGACGCAGAAGACAATGGCGGAGGCTGGGGAGCGAACCGAAGAAGGTCCGCGCGTTTCGACACGGCTCGTTTGCCGGATAATTGCCAGAGGGAGGACACGGCGGGGTAAATCACCGTGAAAGCGGCCGGGCAAGTAACGGATCGACGCTAATGCGCGTCGCTCGCAATAATTTCTCTATATTAAATATCGTCAGCAACGCTGGCTGCATTAGTTGCACCTGCATTATCGGATTACACCGGTGCAGCTGCCTGCCTGCGACAGTGGAATCGGGAATCGCGTGGCCACGCTTTACGAGCCGTTTACGCGCAACGCACCGTGGTCCCTGCTAAATTATTCCCGTCTAAAGCGATAAGAAAGCTTCGATCCGTATCGTAACGCATTCGCAACGCGGCTGATCTCCGGGGATCGAATCTACTGTCGCCGATTACGTACACGTCTATTTATAGGCGTACACACACGGTGTTTCAGGATCGTACAATGAACTGGGTAGAAGGCGATTCTATTTCAGTGAAAAGAAAAATGAATCGAAAAGAGAGAATAAGATCTTTTCTATTAAGACCTTTTTTTTTTGAGAAAATCGAATTTGAGAATTTATCAAACACACTTGTACTATAGGTAAGAGAAAAGAATGATTAACGGGAGATTGTTCTACGTCCAAAGAATGTAAGGAAAAATTTGTTTGCAAGATGCTTCGTTTTCGACGGAACCGAGTTTGAAAATTTGTCAAGTACACGTGTACCGAGGCAACTTCCAACGAAACGTGCTCAAAGTCCAGTTCATTGAAAGCGAAACGCCTCACAACAAAGAACTTTATTCTACATTTTGTCACTGAAAATTGGGCCTCTTCAGGTGCAACGCTAATGCAACGAAAATTAGCGATTGGTTGATTTGGGTCACGTGATTCGTGAGGAGGCGTAGCGTAGACATCGAGTAGGAGTGGCGTTGTCTGGTACTGAGACAACTTGATACATTTTCTCGAAACTTTAACAATTTTTAACGAAAGAATTTTATTCATCATTTCATGTAAAATCATCTACTAACTAGTAGAACCACCCGTTCTGGAACACCCTGTACATGATTCCTCGGAGCAAAAGCAACGCGCATAACCAAGCAAACAGGCGATAATAAAATTAAAATAATAAAACCGACTGTCGCTGTTCTGGGAACGCGTATTAACAATATCGTCAAGTGCTGATAAGGTATTTGCAACTTATTCTATAACTGGATATCGCAATTAGTAGTATCTAGCTGGGGAAGTTTTATATGTCAGATAATATCGGATAGACAATATCTACTGTCCGTTTAAATCGCCAGCGATCGAGTTACGGGATGATCAATTAACTAAATGGTCGTTACTGTTTGATAAATAAGTGGGGACAGAATCATTTTTACACGTCGAGAAGGGATATACGTAGTAGTAATTTCAGACGTACGCGGCGTATTTGAAAAAATAATGTGGAAAGTATGTTGCTCAAACGTACAACGTAATTTTCCAACCTTGTTGCATGCACGTTAAGAAACGAAATATAGTAATTTCAGAGACAAATGCTGAAAAATGAGTTTAAAATGAGTACATCGTCGAACTAACATAATTTTTAAATACTTTGCACACAGCGCTCTCCAACATCGATTAACCAACGCGTATTCAGTTCAGAATTTTCACTCTGACTCTACGAAATATCGCGAGAAAAGCACTTGACCCGATCGAAATTCCAGAACGACCAATTCCAAGTCCCCTGGAATCCCATTTCCTCTAATCACGCGCAGCCCGGCGAGCCTTGAACTTGTTTTATCTCGATGTTCAGACAAGTGCACACACACGCGCGCGCGAGGGAAGAAAAAACAGTGGCGGTGTATTTATTCCCGCGAAAGTACGATCAACAATGAGGCTATGAGCATGAGAGAAATGCAACGGTGCGAAGCTTTTTGGGTCACGGAGGCTGCAGCGAGAAATTCACAGCTTACAAAGTGCACCGGCCAACTGGAAAACCCGTGGGCGGTACCATAAAATATCCAGCGAATGCTGCATCGTAGCAACTCTTTCTCTCTCTCTCTCTCTTCTTCTTACGCTTGGTGACAAGACTGGTGGAGGATCGCATTATGAAAATGCATCAGTCAAGCCTGATATTTCATGAACGCTCGCTGCGAGGTCGAGCGAGATCCTGCGACTTACGAGCAGCCATAAAGCGACTATCCGCCGGTTACTTGCACTTGCAGTTATCTCTCTCTCTCTCTCTCTCTGGCCATCGGATCGATTACCATTTCAGATATTTCTCCTATAAAAGGGCTATATTATCTGCACTTGGAGAGAACATGGACTCTGTAACTCTGCCTCCGTGTCCTTCCGTTCCCTAGACACAGTGATCAACCAATTTCTCTTGCATGATGAGAGAAATGCTTTTGTTAAAATGCCCCTTGTACGAAAGAGTCGCCTATATTTTCGTATCTGTGTTTTAAATACGTACCACACGTGGTTTAATAATAATTCGTAAATTTACCGTCCAAGAAACTGATTATTAATCATTGGTAAAATATAATTGTGGTTATATGGAATATAATTTTACCACTGAAAGTGATTTCTTATCGGGGATAACCCAGAAAATCGGGCCTCTTCAGGTGCAACGCTGATGCAACGAAAATTAGCGATTGGTTGATTTGGGTCACGTGATTCGCGAGGGGGCGTGGCGTAGACCTCGAGTAGGAGTGGCGTTGTCTGGTACTGAGCGATCGCGCCTGTAATTTGTTTTCTATCGATTCGAATGTTTGTCGTGCAGTTTTTTTTTTTTTCTTTTTGTATGAAAGGGATCTTACTGATTTATCTTTCGACCGACTTGTAATTCTTACAAATATTTCAATTTCGAAAAAAAGAAAAACAATGCACCAAATCTTTGTCCTTTGTCGTACCGAAGGGGCGGTAATTCGTAGAAAAAGCAATCCGGTGGCTCTTAATCACCGGTGGCGCGGCAAGATTTAACGGAGGAGAATCCTCGTTGACACGTTCTCGGATAAATGTCGAGGAAGGGAGGGAAAGCAGCGTAGCGGAGTATTTCCAAATCCCCCGGCATCCCCTAGCCGAGTATCGACAGGAGAGCGATGCCGATGATAGGGCCTGGCCCGTAGACGTAGCGCGAATTTCGTGACCTGGATAGCGACCGAGCAGAAATCGAGGAAACCTTCCGCCTCTCCACACCTCTTCCCGTTAACTATTCCCGCTTCGACCGAAAATTTCTCCATTTTCCGTTCCACGCATCTTGACGCTCCTTCGTCGTCCGAATGAATCTTTCACCATTCATTTGTACGACCTCGATGAAAAAATAATTTATCCACGAGCGACTCGATATTACTTTTACAAGTACAAGTACTACATTCAAGAAAAAAAAGGAGTATTAAAATAGTCAAAATGACCGATTTATAATTCTTTTTTTTTTCAATCAACCATTTTTGTGGGTTATCAGTGATTTGGAGCTTACAAACTGAAGATTAGACCGTCTTGGAAAATGTATTATTTTTAAAGGACCGCTTCTTTGTCCTTTAGGTTATCAATTGACGTCTATTCGCGGTGTATTTTCTGCAATTTTGGACGATAATATGGTTCCTCTGTCAATTGAACTTTGCGCAAGTCACAAGTTGGAGGCTCCTTTTTGTTTATGCTGGTTACGATCCTTGAGATCTCGACAGCTTGGTCATGTCTTAGTAAAAAACGAGTAATCGTCTTTTAAAAAATTCATTTTTTGTTGCTACTAGCCACAGTTTATATGAGAATTTTCGCCTGTTATTTATTTATTTTTCGCCAATTCCTTTTATTTTAATAAAACGTTTCCGATGGAAATGTTGTGCCTCGATCGGAATCGGAAAGTTGGGCAATCGGTGTTAAGAATCGCGAAAATTTCTGTAAAAACGAACGTAGGAAAAATCGATCGGCGTCGATTGGGAACAGGGGAGGAGAAGAAACCACTTCGCTCTTGCTGTGGTGTAATTTCAAATTCTCTCTAGAATCTAGCGCGGAGCGCGATATTCTTGGCCTGTGGCAACTTTCACAGCAACCGAAGAGAAACGCTCTACAAAGCCAGGCCGTTATCGGGCGACAAAGTTTTATCGACGCGTATTTCGTAATTCGCGAATAATCGCGCGATGTATCAACGATAATGTTAGGTTATAGCAGCGGGGACTCGGCGAGATTAACTGGAAATTATGAGAATATACATATATATATATATATACGTGTACATATATATATATATATATATATGAGTGGCGAACGAGCTTCGTAAATTAATTTGCATCTAACTGGACGTTGCCGGGCGCAATAAAACACGACAGCGCCGGGCGAACAACTCCGGGGAGTCGTTTAAACGAGCATGCATAATGCGAAATTTCGTTTAATTGGAATCGGTTCGATGGGAAATCGAAGATACCAGTCGCTGGAGAATTGGAGACGATATTGGTGGATCGTCTGTCGATGGCTCGCGCGTTTCTTAAATTCCTCAGGAGGGAAAAATTCAGGAAACTAATTAAGAACAAATGGAAATTTCGTTCGTGACGAGAAAGGGAACGATTTAATAATCGCCACGTGTATATTTGCGACCTTTAACGAGTGAAAAGAAAGAGACTCGCAGTTGAGATTTAACCCCCTTGACACACATATAATGACGTCTGCGTTTCGTAAGCTAAAGTCGACAATGACGTCTCTGAGACGTTCGCGGGTTTCACGAGCAATTGTGTGCATTGATTGTACACACATACCCTTCACTAGTAAAAAGAAACATCTCGCAGACAATTTATCATAAAATATCTCCTTAACCGTTGAATGGGATCAACGTGGCTTGGAATTTAATATTCTTCCAATCTATGTATGACGATATATAACAATATATAGTTATAGTATATATATATATATAAACAATATATAATTCAATTAAAAAAGAATAAAGATGACCTTGGAAATTTCGAAACTCCCAACACACACAAATTGACACGCCACGTTTCATCTATCTCAAAATCATACAACTTTCTTTTGTATCAAACAATTTTTTATTAGGCGCGTAATTTAAAAGTTATTTCTATCAGGTGTCGCGCGTGTGAATCACTCTGTGCACAGTCTTTCACTAAGAAAATCGTCGATTTTGCGTAAAATCATCGTGAACGTTGTGACAAGTAGCATTGCGACAACGACATGTCCTTGAAAGTAACAATTATTGCACGAACCACCGACCAAGCCTCGGGAATAAATTTCATCAGAGAAAGCGTCAAGGATGGAACTGCATTGGAACCTCGATCATCCTTCAAGAAACAGACAAAGTCGTCGGTGCGGCGCGGGCGACGTTGCGTGCGAGCAGCGTACTCCACACGCCGTTGCTCCACAATGGCCAGGATATTACGACAAAACGGGCGCGAGCCGAGGCTCCTTCTCAAGCGCCTTTTCACCGACAGTTGTGTGTCGCCAGTTGCAAACGAGGTCAATGTTTACCGCGGCCAACATCCAAGACTGAAGGCGCGGTTAAACTACACGCGCTCCTCCAAAGGATACAGAAGAAAAAAAGCACGCAATCGCGATCGACGAAAACGAAGTATCGCGAAAAAATCTGAAATCTGCGCCTATCGTTGGAATAATGATACAAAAAACGACATTTATTATCTGCCGTTTTGTTTCAATTCAAAAATTACGGTAGATCATTAAATATTTATAATTTTTATAATTAGCCGAGTTTTATTATTTTCAGGAGCAAAATTTAAGATTCGAATTTGTTGCGTTGGTTCGCAATAAAATTTTAAATATACTTTACACGTGAGACTTAATGCAACTGACATCGAATATTTGACAAGAGAGAGAGAGAGAAACAAAATTATATTATCTACTATTTTATTTCAATTTAATTACGATAGATCGTTAACGATACATATTGGCCGAGTTTTATAATTTTTAGAAGCAAAATCTAACATTCGAATTTGTTGCGTTGGTTTGCAATAAAATTTTAATATACCCTATACACGTGATATTAACACGAGTAGATTCAACGCAACTGGCGTCGAATATTTGACAAGAGAGAGAGAGTTTACAATATAAACAAAATTATATCACCTACTATTTTATTTTAATTTAATTACGATAGATCGTTAACGATACACATTGGCCGAGTTTCAGAATGTTTAGAAGTAAAAGAGTATTCTTCAAAATCTGAGATTGGAACTTTGGATGTGCGAAAATCCGTAAATTTATTGAATTTTGAATATCAGACGAAGAATATAACGATGAAAATTTTCATCATTCAAGCCTAATCTTCAAGGTTCGATAAAATGAGGAAAAAAAAATCGAATTCGTAGAAATTCAATCGTGAAAAAAATTTGTCAATGTTTTTACAAATACCGTGACAAGAAAAGTCTCTTTTTCATCTTTTCACCTGGTTCCGCGTGATGCAAAAACTTCTCAGAATAAAACGAACGAACAAAGTTTGGAAGTAGAGGCTTGAAGAAGAATCCGCGTTTATTTTGTTTTATAAAATTGTAAGTTTTCAACGTTGAGTTTTATCGAGCAACGGCACGCAAGCGCGACGTTCCCCTCCTTCTCTGATAGTTTCCCTATAATATTCTTACGTGCGATAATAGAAAAACACGCATCAGCCACCAACACCCTCGTCCAACCCCGTTCGCAACGCGTCGCGAGCCAATTTCGATCGATCTTGGAGGCGAAAGCTCCGACAGAATCCGGGTTATCCCGCGCGTCAAGTAGAAAGCTCGACGATTGTTCAGCCGGCGACGAGCGTTGCCCGCTGGAGCCGCGCGCACGACACATCAAGATCGCCACAAATCTACGACAAATCGCAGCTCGAGCCTCCACTCGTTCGTACGTTCGATCTCGTACGTTTCTTCGTTTCCCGACGAGAGAAAAGAAAAAGAAAAAAAAAAGGTAAAATAATCTCTCGCGGTGAGAATTCCACGAATTGCTCGTGGACTAACTCCGTCTCTCGTTTCCACTCATCCTCGCCCCTGTTAAAGAGTGCAACGAAAACCGTATCTGTAGAAAGACACTAGGAATTCGATCTGATTACGAGCGGGCCAACGAAGAGCGGGTTTTCCAATTCTTTAATTTCCTAAATTTCGGGTGCGGTTGTACAGCGGATGCGTTACGTGTAATTTCTGTAATTATTGGACGATCATACCCGGGCGCTGAGTGATTAAATATCAATATATATACAAATATAATTTATTCACGCGTAAATAATGACGGAGCTCCGCGCGAATTATGCAAAACAAACTTGCGCCAGGATTAAAGTGAATTTCCTTGAGCAAGGATTTTTCAGACGGAATTGCGAAAATGAAAATTCGCCGGCCGAACAAATGAAACGGGCGAGCGTTACTTTACGGCGTAATTTGTAACGCCGAGAGCGCAGGGAGAAAGAACGATAAATATCTGTTCACCGCGGCACGGTGAATTATCGACAAGTTTGATAAACCGGTTTTGGCGAACAGTATCGCGTTAATTGCGCTAAAATGATCGATCTTTAAATACGAGCGGCCAATTGGCGAACGGCGCATACGCTATTAGCCGCGCAGCGTGAAAATGGCAGTTTGTAAAATAGGTAAAGCATAAATATATCGCCATTGACCCTAGCGGGGGGGGAGGAGGGGTAAAACAACGTTATTGGGCACATTCCCAATAGCCAGATATCGGGCCATAATTAAGCCGAATTCTTCGTGCGCGCGAGGACCAGCGGGAAATTCACTCGCGCGTGTTTCATCGCCGAATTTACGAAAAAAAAGCGGCGCGATGTGAAATGAGATCGAAGTAAAATTTTCTTACGTCGAGGGAGAAAGAAAATTGTAATGTTGTGAACCATAGTGTTCTTTGAGCTTTTAAACCCATTTGCATCATTAGCATATATATATCGTTATCACCAGAACATTTATATTTCTGATCCGAACAATTATATTATTTCTTCGAACAAAAATTGAGAATAATATAATATAAAAAGCTGATAGTACGAAAGGAAACACGAAAAAGAACAACATTTGACCGAGAGTGACAGGAAACGACTTCGTCAGAAAATCTCAAAAGCTCCAAAGTCGTCGTTGTGTCGTTTGTTTATCTCTCAAAAGAAAAGAAACACATTATACTGAACAATCAGTCTACATTCCTGTCGTTATTTCAACAATATATACACGCACGTGATAATACCTTTGAAAGTTCATTTCCGTTTCTATTTTTCATTACAGAGCATTGAACCTTTACGTATCGACACGAAGGATACACGTACAAATTGCCGAGATATAAAGTTCTCTTTACTTTTTCTGCTCAAATGTAATAAAAAAGAAAAAAGAGAAAAAAGAATGGGTGATAAGGGCATTATTGTTCGTTCTTCTTTGTGAATTACGAATGGATTAAGCTATCCCACTCGATCCTCGAGTCACACTTCTCGACTCGGCCGTGCCAAAATCAACAAAGAAAGCAAACAGGCTTTGCGCATGCGCGCGTCCGCGAGTCTCCGACAATTTCGCGCGGTCCGTTCGAATATGCGAACCCCTCCCCCTCTCCGGGGTCCAGAATCGATAGCCCGGCAGCCCCAACCCCTCGAGACCGACAGTTCGTCGCTCGATCTCGTACGTACGCTCGAAACTTGCAAATCCTCTCCCCCCCCCTCTCTCTCTCTCTCTTTCCCAACGTCCTGCTGCTTCTGATAAAACGCGGAAGCTCGAGGAAAATTCGCGGCGATGGTGGAACCGCGTGGAGTCGAAGCAGCATGCTCGTCATACCGAAAATATCAATATGCACGGAATGACTCGGCCGGTGATACAGGAAGCTGACTCACACGCGAGCGACGAGGCGTGCGTGCAGCCTCCTCACACACGAGCGGCCGAGCCGTGAGCAGCGGCTCTCTAACAGTATTGCACACGCATTTACACGTTTTCCAGCTCCCCTCCCAATCCCCACACTCCCCTACAATTCCCCTATCGTCGTCCGTCGCAACCCTCTGGCGCCCCGCCGCGCAACGCGAGCGCCCCCTCTAACTCGCTGCAACCCCCACTCGCCGTCTCTCACCCCTCCAACGCTCGCCGCTTTCTCCTACCCAGTTCAACGCTTTGCCTTTCTACGCTTCTCCCTCCCTCTTTCTCTCGCGGGGTTTCGCTCTCTCGACGGTGCCACCTGCGGTGAACAACACCGAGAGTCCTTGTCTATGAACTCGCGAGTTCGTCGACAGGAAAGGAGCTAGAGAGAGGGGAGGAAGGGGAAGGGAAGGGGAAGGAGAAAGGAGGGGGAGAGGGGAGGCAGACGAAGGGCGAGGATGAAGGAAAAAGGAGCGTGAAGAGCGCGGTGGAGAGGAGGCGAGCGCAGGATATGCAGAGGTAGACGCGCGCGCGTGTACGTGTGCGCGCGTGTTTGGAGAATCTACCGCTACCTTTCCGCATATCCTTTCTCCATGCACAGGCGGCAGCGTGCGCGCGTACAGTCCGCGTCGATTTACCGGGGAGGAAAGGCGGCCGCGGCCTATCTTGTAGAGTACCTACCGCTCTCGACTCGCGGCCGCTGCGCTGTACTTATCGCGTTGTTACGCCGTGCGCTGCCGGCAATACACACACACACACACATACAACACTCAAACTATATACATATATATATATATGCACACTAGCAGAGAAAACGCAAAGCCTGTAGTGTACTGTCCTAAGCGAAAGCCTCGGGCATTCCTCGACTCGGCCTCGCTTGGCCTGACTCTCTTGCAGTGGCGTGGCCTGGCGTGGCTTCGATCGTTCGCCACTGTTCCAAAGGCTCTCACTACCGTGCGAAAACGCAGACCGAAAATTCACCGAGCTTGCGAACACTCGTCCCGCAGCTTCTCGCGGTACTATCGCGCTGGCAATTTTAAGTTTCTAATTTTATTTCTACGGTCGTAGGAAATTACTGCCATACTACCGACGCGAAATTTAACGTGCAACAACAGTCGTACAAACTCTTTTAACATCAAAAACGATCGATCTTTAATGTGTATCGAAATTCGATGCACGACTAAAATCAATAGATTTATACGATTACGTTTCTGTCTAGACAGAAATCGATACGAACTTTCACAAAAATATCGCGTCTATGAGCAGTTATAGGAAGAAGATTTGCAATCTGTGGATTTTGATCATGTCAAATTCGTTGATTTTTATCAAAAAAATTTAGAGAAGAGACACTAGATAAAATGTCGTTTTCTCTACTAACTATTACATTCCGAGTACTTTGCGATATTGTATTTTGAACGTGTTTAGATATTCCTTTGTATTGTACATTTCTGCGCATTTTTCCAAATCTCTCACAAATGCTCAAAATCCTCAATCTGTCAATAACATTCGAGGCGACTGATTTCACAGTTGAAGGAAAGGATGTCTAATTCTCTCTTCCTTCTGTGGCAAACGAAACGATCCACCGTTTTTTAATCGATTTGAGAAGTCATCTATTCATAAAAAAGAAAAGAACGCGAGTAGTACGACATCCGACGTTTTTTGATCGCCGCCGTATCCTCTCGATGTCGTAAAATATTACGATTTGTAGACATAATTTTTTTTAATCGAGATGGACGTCGAGCTCTCGATCAGCTTGAGGCAGAGTATACGATTAAACGATAATTGGATCACCCTGCGGACAGGAGGATTCGACTTTTTTTTCCTTTCTCTCTCTCTCTCTCTCTCTCCTATTCGGTCCCTTTCATTTTAATTGGACGTGATATAATAGAAGGTGGGGGCGCGTGCCAAAACACGCTCGCGAAAATATTCCGCGTTTCGCGCGGCTGGCGTCCGTTGGCTCGCGATCAGTCCTGCTTCGTCGTGGATTCTCGTCGAATTCTTCCGCCGAGATTTGGTTCATCCCATTCGATTAGAATTAGTCGTCAGTTCGAGTTCTTGCGGCGAAATTGAAACGCGACATAGACTCGAGAAGCACTCGCATCATAGCACTCGAGTGCGTACTATGCGAAATACCTCTTCAAAGTTTCGAAGGTGAAAATTTGAATCTTTTTTTTTCAAAAAGTTGTTTCGTCCTTCCGACGATGAATAGTCAATTAACGCGAGACTCTTCGACGTTTTAGTGGAAATACAGTAAAGACGTTTCTATGAGACGGGTTGACAAGATCACGCGACAGTACTCCATCCCGCCAGGAGAGGTTTTTAATGACCATTTTCCAAGATAAATTCAAAGGTTAAAACGATATTCTTCCCTTCCCATTTACAAAGCAAAACTCCCTAACTAGATCTTAAATCTTAAATCGGAATGGAGTCGAATTACGTCGCTTTCAGTTTCTCTTTAATTGAAAAAGATCTCGCCACTTGTCGATATTCTGACGAATTTTGCTTCTCGAGTTGCAAATCGAACCAGTCGGAGTTCAACTGGCTTGGATTCAAAGGCGTTTCTTTTTCCAAGATCCACGGAAAGCTTAGCCACTTATTACGTGCGAAACACCGTGTTATTCACGTTGACACGCATTGTGCGGCTCGCAACGTTGATGAACCAACGTACGTGAAAGAGAATCTTGGACAGACCGGAGTCGCAGTTGCTCGGGCACGTGCATTTTTCGTTCTCCAAGACCACTACTTTCTACTCGGTGATTACGCTGTTTACACAAAAGTTGGTGCAATTGTCGGACACGGTGATTAGCCGGGGAATGTTACAGAAGAACGGAGGGACGCGAGGTGAGAAACTCGTCATTATCTGTCCTCGAAGTTTTCCATCTCTTCAATTACACCAGTTTAAAATATAAACAAGAGAGCAACGATTGCCTCCTCTCGTGCTAATTGGAAAGAGAAGATCCAAAGGTCGAGCTTCGAGCACGTACTATCGTTGGCTTCAACGATAAGAAGCTATATTTTACAATCGGAGAAGAAGTAGAAAGTTCTTTTTTGCTGTAAAACTCTGTTTTCTGTTTTGTTTTCTTTTTTTTAATGACGTAGAAATTTTGTGAATACGTCTTTAATACGGATAGATTTATCTGGCTGTGCAGTCATTCCACTTTAGTGTGTGACTATGAACTTATTCTACTTCCAAGTGTCTGGCTATAGATTTATTTATTTGTGAGTCTGATTATAGATTTGCTCTAGTCATGAGTGTCTGACTGTGGACTCATTCTATTTTGAACGTCGGACTATGGGCTTATTCTACTCCGAGTATTGACGTGGACTCATTCTTACTTCAGTATTTCGCTTAAACTCATTCTAAATAGTTTGAGCGTTTGATTATACGACAAGAAGAGTAATAGGTGTAGAATAAGAACAGAGATATATGCTGTGTGATAGACAAGGAAAGAATGAGATTGTGTAATAAGGACAGAAACAGGTTAGTCCACCGTTCCCACCGCTACGTTGGTGCTAGCATTTTCAATGTCCAAATCGAGCAACTTTTTATTACGAAAAAAATTCTCTAGAAGAAATTAATTAATTTACAAACTTTCATGATTGCATCTCATTATTAGACCCTCAAGCTTTTTTTTTTATATTTCGTTTAACTTATAAGGTGCTTGAATAAAGATCTTCAATTTTGCTTCAAACAGATCGAATGCCTTTGTCTCAAAATTGAAAAAATTATAATAAATTTTACAATTTTATACTGATTTTGCATTCTATCTGAGAGTATTTGACGCTTTCTATTACGCTTCCACGTTTAACTTCGAATCAAGTTTTGGATGCAATTTGAATGAAACATTATTTGTAAACGAAATTTATTAGCGACATTTTGTCATCATTACTTACATTACATACATACTTATCCTGACTTTAATCTAAGTCTAAAATCAATTGATAAAACAACAAAATAAATCATTACTGAACACCAGCACTGAGTCATGTTATTAAACGTCAGCACTGAGAATTGAAATGAAGTCATTGACTTTCTATCAACGACTTTCTAGATATTTTCCAAATAAAACGAAACATTACATAAAGATATACTCAATATATATATATATATATCTACTAAGAGTAATTTATTAAGTTATAAGTATTAAAAATAATTTCGCAGATATACATGTACACACTACAAAAATAACAACTAATCGTCATACAGTACAATTTTAAAACTATGTACATAAATTCGCATTTGAGATTCTGCCAATACAGGGAAAAAATTCCTTTTTCACTCGATAATGAACTAAAAACCTTCAGTGCTCTCCGCATGGTTGCCCCGTTTTAAATAGCTCAATGGTAATAAGTAAACGTAGTCAAGATGATGCGATGCATGCATCATAACACGAATACGATAGAGTTTTTGGCGTGTGTGTGCGAACATGAGTGAGGCTGTGTGGCTGACACCGCTGGCCACCGCTCGTCCCTGGTGTGCGTAACACGCGAACACTGCCGAGATCGGTAACAGTTTCAACAACGCGTCTCGTTTGCGAGTGGCTTGTATGTTGCTCTCCGAAAGGGCAATGATACGATGAATACCGTCAGGTGTTTTTGTGTTTAATTTTTTGCGATCGCGAGTACTCACTCACGTCGCGTTGTAAGTATATACGTTAACATCCCGAACGCGTATGAAATATTTCTAACGGTAGCGAGGGGAAATCATTTCCCCAAGGTGATTCAATGCAGCCAAGCCCACTTTACAACATGGCGTAGAGAGTTATAGTCGATGCATGACAGATTTATTAAAGTCAATTTTTCAAACGTCCAGCTAGTCCACTGGTCAACGCCTAGCTATTTGAGTTAAATGTTGTAATTTAGGAAATGTACATTGCGTTACGTTTGTCGTTCGATGATGTACACGGCGTATATCGTTAAGTAAGCACGATACACTTTACACACCGATTATATAAAATAAAGTTTTTTAATCGTGTTGTTAAGGATCGATAGGTATTTTGCGTTATGTAAAACGAACGCGTTTGTATTGAATTACTACGGCGATACTCGATACTCGATATCGCGTATCATGTTATTAATTTGGATGTAATTTTCAATTAGATGTGAATGTAACGAACCGCCTTTTGGACAGAAGCTCAGCTAACAGCTACTACATCGTTGTCCAACAGAGGCCGAAAATGCAGGCTCAATGGTAAAGTTTCGGTTGATTTTTGTTTCTTTTTCCCCCCTAGTATTATGTACCTGCACATTTTTCTGAAGTACCATTCTTCAATCGAGTTTCTTACGTTATCCTCTCCGTACTATACGGTTTAGAAAACACTTGACAATTTGTAGTTTATTGCTTGCGATATCTATATATATATTTCAAAGAATTGATGTATACCTATTACTGAGATTGCTTTTTGCCATCTGTATTATTATTGAGTTTAACAACGATTACAGGTAGTGTATGTTATCCACATATTCACGTATTTTTATATTTAAGTATTAAAACGTGAATATTCGGTTTGCTTAAAAAAATACTAAGTAAAGGAGTGCTCATTCTTATTCAACCACCCACCATGCATTAGCTAATTATAAGAACTCAGGTCTGAATTGGGTGGAAATTAACTCACTGACTCATTGCATAGTTATTCTGTACATCTGATTTTCACTCTGCCTTTTGGATGATTCAATACTTACGTAGAAGACAATGTATCAATGAATATATCAATAAACAAAAAGATAAATATCGTATTCACTAGAAAAGTAATACAATGCCTGTTGTCTATTTGCTTCAGGTGGATGCTAAAGATAACCTGGTCTTTTAAAAGACAAGATCCTTTAAAAAGCAGTTTAAACAGTTTTAACTGCCTTTAGCAGTTCTAATATTAGGAAACATGTTTCAAAGTATTCGTTGGGCATTCAATTGGAAGGAATGGACCCTAGTGAAAGGACTTTACCTATGCTATTTAGTGCGTACAGTTAGAAGAGAAAGAAAGACTAAGTAGATTTGTATTTCGTAAAGATGTTAGAGCTCTCTTGTAGGTAGATTAATGATGTGAGAAAGTTTGTTAACGAGTATGGACATATACAGTATTTCTAGTATTACTATTTGCAAGAGATACAAATAACAAGCCCATTTTAAAAAATATTTCCTTAAACTTGTCGTTTAATGTATCTCATCAGGGTAATTATACGTCTAGCAGGTGAAATGAAAAGTATGAATTTAGGTGTAGATGTAATGAAACTTGAGTATACTGGTGGCAAACAATTGCCTGAATTTTTCCGTATAATGAATCGAAATTTTTTCGCCCTCGGAATGGGAAGAGATAAAAATATTTCCTAATAAGTTTGATCAAATCAGTATGTTCTGTAGGCATTGGGCATTGAAAGAAAGATATGTGAAAGCTATAGGTAGAGGTCTTGCCATTGATCTTGAATCATTATCTTTTAAAAACTAGTTCAAAACTTGTGGGAAAAATTGTATCACAACCGATACAGCTTTGTATATAAAATGCTGTAAAACAAAATTGGTTGTTTTGAGGAAACATTGTTGAATCCACAATACTGTGTTGCGTGAGCATTGCAAGAAAATGGGATAGCCCCCCCCAAACTCACAAAAAAGAACATTTGAAATTATAGACAGTGCTACACTCTTAGCAAATGCTACCCCATTATTTCCACAGATCCCGAATTTACACGGAAATATTCTCAAAAAAGTGGAACATCCGTAACTTTAGATTTTATATTAGTCTATATAATATTGTTATATGTTTTTTATGAACATACATTTGTATATCTGTAATAAAGATGGACAGACATAAACATTTGCATTTAGTTAGTGAGTTAATAAAAATAGTTAGAAATTGTGTTCAAAGTTTATTTCACCTTCTTATGGAATTCATAGTTTTATTACGTTATAATTCAAATAAATATACAACGTATAAGATCATTTATATTAATTTATATTGTTAGTTTTAAATATAAAATTTTAAAAATTCAAGATTTTTGAAAGAAAAAAACACAATTAATTGTAATTATACATTTCAATTTAAGAACAACAACAATTATGACAAACAATTTATTTTTTTTACGTGCATACAATACACAAACCTGTTACTCTTATATAATTTCCTCTCTTTTGCTTGGGAAAGGGAGTTTTTCCATAAATAACATGTAACATCATATCTTCAACTCGTATACATTTATTTCTTCAAAAAATATTACTTTCAAACTATTTTAATAGACTTTCAGAATGCGATTTAATAAAAACGTCATCAATAAAAATAGGTGATGTTACTTTAAATTTTGTTATAATTATCTCAAGTTTAGAATTTATAATGATAATTATTAGTAGTATTTAATTCTCTGATAGCCCTACTTTGTTACGATTGCTTCCTTAAGGTTGCATGCATGCGTATATGTTGTGGACGTAGGCGGAAGCGCATGGACGGCTAGCAGTTTCAGATTTTGGTCAGTACCTTATAATCGACCTGGGTCAAGTAATGAACATCACAGCTGCAGCGACCCAGGGACGAGCAGTACAAAAGGAGTATGTTATGGAATATGTTATAATTATGGTACAAATGGCTGGACTACGTTGATTACAAAGAAGAAGATGGTAACGTTAGGTAAACTCTTATACAATTTTTGACTGAATGTCTGTGCTAATATAGCCATAATCCATGAGCGGATTTGGTCGCAAGAGGTATATAATTGCATTTATTTAGTTACTAATATAAACTAATACTAACAAAAACTCATGCCTCACTATGACCAATGCAAAAGGCTGGGGTTTTGAAATTTGCTATCACATTAGTTAAGTATGTTTAGCATGAATGAAGAATTTCATAATGTTGTATCATAAAAATTTCTAGTTAGGTAAGTACTATTGCATGTTTACTGTAACACTGCTAGATTGCTTATGTATTTGTATAAATAAATACACGTCAACTAAGACTTTCTATAAATTTCATATTCAATTTTTCAAATTATTTAAATACAAATGAATATAATATGTTAGAGAATAATAAAATATTCTTTACAGTTCATTTATTAAAACATAAAAACAAATGATAATTATATGTTACATTATCCTATGACTCGTAAACATATTCTTTCTCCTACTTAATCGCTTTGCTTCTACTCTTTTTCTTTTACACATGGACATGGGGCTGGGCTTTGCAGGAGGTTCTACATGGTCACCACAGCTTCGCAGTTATGATCAACACCTTACTGTGGAACTGGTGGACAGATATGAAATACGCAGCATAGCTACACGAGGCCGTGCTCACTACTAATGAATATGTGAAGAGTATATTGTCCAATACTCTGATGATGGGCAAGCCTGGGCCATTATGAAAGCCAAGATGGTGTAGATGAGGTATTAATAGAGATATTGATTATAAAAAAAAAATCGTAGAACTTTTCTGTCCAAAATATCATTTATACATGCAATGATAATATAGTACATATGTAATATATTTTACATGCTGTACATGTCAACATATTTTTATCTTTCTAAATCCAAAGAATGACTTTGTTATTTCTAAAATTATATATTTTCAATGAGATATACATAGCAGAAGTACTTTTGTTTTATTGGTGGAGGAACTACAATTCTGCTTTCATATTTTAATAAATGTTTAAATCTTATGTTTAAAAAATTAAAGAGTACGATTCTTTTCATTTTTGATAAATCCTCAAGCATGTAGCTTGGAGATTGTTTTTCTATTCTTGAGTATTTTTCAACTTAAATCTTTTAAACACTATACACACATATATATAATTATTTTAATAATTTACTCCTTTCATATGATACTTTAATAGAATGCATAAACATTTGCTTTCATGCTTATGCACTTATAAATAATGCTGTACTAACATAACTATATATAAAAGCATGCTAAATACCTACTAACTTATATTTAATTTATTTATGCATCAAAATTTTAGACATCAATGTTGTACTTAAAACAAACATATATAACTAACAGGCTATGTAAATGTTAACAAAAAATCAAAACTTTTTACACAACATTATGGAAAAGAAACATTTGTCTTTGTTTTTGAAATAATTACAATTTTAACAAAGATTGTATTTAATTAGTTGAATAAGAACATTCATCTTTTTTTTATAGATGTTTAAAGGTAATATAGATGGTGATACTATAAAACTTAATAAATTCGAAGTACCAATTATTGCACAATGGATAAGAATAAATCCAACCCGATGGCGAGATAGAATATCATTAAGACTAGAATTGTATGGATGTGGTTACGGTAAGTATTTTTAAATAAAAGTTGTAAATTCTATCCAGGAAATTGTAAACATTCTATAAAGACATTTTCGAAACTAATTAATTCTTTTCTTTTTCGTAGTGTCTGATGTTCTTTCCTTCAATGGTTCATCTCTTTTACGGTATGATTTATTGCGAGAACCAATTGAAACTGATAGACATTTTATACGTTTCCGATTTAAAACCAATAATGCCGATGGTGTTTTAATGTATTCTCGCGGAACACAAGGGGATTACATAGCTTTACAATTAAAAGACAATAGAATGATATTAAATATAGACTTGGGATCTGGTATCATGACCAGTTTATCTGTCGGTAGCCTTTTGGATGACAATATGTGGCATGATGTTCTAATATCGCGTAACAGGAAGAATATTTCATTCTCTGTAGATAGAGTATTAATTAAAGGAAGAATAAAAGGAGAGTTTCATAGACTGGATTTAAATAGAGCAGTAAGTAACTAAATAATGTTCCTTATTGCGTTTTCATTTATTATTTTTAAATCTAAAATATTAATTAATTTAAAAACCTTTATCAGCTTTATATAGGTGGTGTACCTAACAAGCAAGACGGATTGGTGGTCAATCAGAATTTTACAGGATGTATAGAAAATTTTTATTTAAATGCAACTAGCATTATTCGCGATTTAAAAGAAACAGAAATTACCGGCGAAAATCTGAGATATTACAAAGTGAATACGCTTTACAGCTGTCCAGAACCACCTATAATTCCTGTCACATTTTTGACTCATGGCTCATATGCTAGACTTAAAGGATACGAAGGCATATCTTCTTTGAACGCTTCTCTAACTTTCAGAACGACGAAGATAAAGGAATTATTTTGTATCATCAATTTACTTCAAACCTGGTTATGGTAAAGGTTTGTAGATTTATTTTTAGAAAATGAGAATAAAGAATAATATTTATATCGTATATATTTGTAGCTATTTTTGGGGAAGATGGTAAAATTGAAAGTTGACATTCAAACTGAAGGAAGCCCTCAAAGTAACTTTGACAATTTCGATGAAAAGTTCAATGATGGCAAATGGCACCAAGTTATATTAACAATTTCGAAGAACAGCCTTGTCTTAAACGTCGACGGAACACCAATGAGAACCAGACGTATATTAAACATGATCACAGGACCCGTTTATATGATTGGTGGGCGTGAAGGGGAGAGAGAGCAACCGTGGTTTCGTTGGTTGCATGCGAGAATGATCAGTATCGACGGCAATTACAAGCTACCAACCGACTGGAAAGAAGAAGAATACTGTTGCAAGGATGAAATTGTCTTTGATGCA